>JAUDYM010000012.1:0-600000 GCA_030407015.1 Armillaria fumosa
AACCCTAACCCTAACCCTAACCCTAACCCTAACCCTAACCCTAACCCTAACCCTAACCCTAACCCTAACCCTAACCCTAACCCTAACCCTAACCCTAACCCTAACCCTAACCCTAACCCTAACCCTAACCCTAACCCTAACCTAACCCTAACCCTAACCCTAACCCTAAGCGAACGGAGCACCGGAATGGCTCGGAATTGGTGCCCAAATGTTCGCACTTTCAAGGGCTATCGATGGACACCGAAATCGGCGCTGTGCTTCGCACAGCGCCTCTGATGATGGCCTCACACTGGTTTTCCCAACACCCCCCACCGGCACGAGCTGGCATCGACGAAAAACGCCTCGGCCGGAACGAAAAAAACGGGAGTCGACAGTTCACATATCAACGACGAATTTTCCTCTATAACTTGAAGCGAGCCGGCCAGTGGTTGCGGTGACGATGGACAGGGAACTCACAAGTGATTTAGTAGCTAAATCCCTGGATTATAACCCTAGGGTGATGCGAAAGAGCGATGTCTTGAAGATGAAGAGGATGATGAACAACAGTGGAGGACCCACTTGCTTGAGGTAGTGCGGATCGCTCGGATTCGGAAACCTGCTCCTTGTGACCATGCTAGGAATGCTGAAAGCTTCGCATAGTTTCCGTCAACGTCGATGGCCTCGGTGGAACAGGATTCTCCTGCTTGTGCTCGCTAGTAGTCAATACGACTGTTTGAAGCCTGAAAGCCATCGTCGTGGGTGGAAAAGTCTAAGATAGTCGGAGTTGCAAGACGTTGTGGCAACGGTGTGATGACAATGATGACAAAGACAATTAATATGGTCCTCCTGGTCACCCCCGTGTGTTGTCTCCTGAGAAGAACCATCTCTGTGGCACTTGAACGCCGGGAGAAGGGCGTCATTGATAGTAGAAGAGGGGTGAGCATGTGAACGATATTCACATGAGAGGCGATGATACTATAGAGAAGAGCATCATGATGATCACCCACTTAGTTGACTTAGGTGGTGATGCTATCCATGGACTCGTTCCCACTGTGCCCGGGCTAAGTGACCATCAGATTCGGTAATCTTGTGAAAAGTCATCACCGTTGAAGGGAGGGGGGAGGATCGTGTTGACACTTAGGCGACGAGCGCATCGATAATCTAAACCGGAGCTATTGCATCTCTGAAGGATATCGGTATTGTAACAGCTATGTTGGACGCGCTGAAGCGGTCAAACTTGGTCGTCGTCGTAGTGAAAAAAGGCGGATGTTTCGAAGATGAGGGAAAGAAACTAAGGACACGGGGACCTTAAAAATGGTCCCAGTTCTGTCTCTTAGTGGTTATTTTTCGATGGCATATACCGCAGTCGAGGTACTGAGAGTGGATCAATGTCGCCGTTGCTTTGAAGGGTGGGTGGTGTCCCGAGGGTCGTCCTGTTAATCGTCGGAGACCGGATAGCCTAATAGGCAGGCGCAATGGCTGAAGACAATCGTATGTTGGTCACTGGTAAAGAGCCTGCAACGTTCGGTACAAACTGATCAGCGGCGGCAACAAACAAGACCTAAATCGCACACTATGGTACCCAAAGCGAGGAAACGACGAGCGTGAAGACGACAAAAGGTGTCCTTGGCATGTCTCCTAGTGCGCGCGCTGAAATATATACCGCAGCAAAGGTAGCGGGAGTTGAGCAAACTCGTCGTTGAGTTTGAAGTGGGAGGCGGTGCGTGGAGAGAGAATGCCAGCCTTCGGGCTATACAGTGCTCCTCTGTCACGGGGAATAAGTCTGTTGCTATCCAATGCTAACACATTAGTTACAGCAATAAAAACAGAGAGCTGACGCACCTTGACAAAATCAACACTCACGTCGATTACGCAGTCCTGCCGCCTGACAGGTACTGACCACTGCTCAGCGCTATCCAAGGACCATCTTGTATTCCCTTTATATCCTGCTGTCTCTCCACGCAGCCTGAGACCGAGACGGGGTCAGCGAAGGGTTATCGTCAGTAGGAACTAGTCGTGTCCGCCCTGGGAGAATTGGGACCCTCGTTCTGATCTTCGAGTCGAGACGGATAAGCTGAGCTTATGGTGGCGACAATGAGGGTATGAACCTCTTTAAAGAGAACATCGATGCCAATCGGTATGCGGAGTTCGACTTAAAAATCGGGGCAAGAAGTATCGGAAAATCGAACGAATGGAAGTAAAAACCTGAAAACAGACTACCGGCCCGGTAGCGAAGCAATGATGAAATACACGTGGTGGAGATCACGTGTAGGCTTTAGGGCAGGGCGCAATCCCATGGCCACGGACGTGTCGACCGGCGTCCTACTGCACGAATTACCTCCACCACGATGAAACTCAAGGAGATCCACAGGACTTCCACATTTACCTGGTCTCCGTCCTCCTCTCTTCCTCTTATAGCGACAGGGACGGTCGCTGGCGCCCTCGACGAGTCTTTCAGCAACGAGAGCCAGCTCGAGATTTGGGCCCCCAATTTTCTCGACAAGAATGAATTCGACCTAGGGATAGAGGGTCAGTCGGGACCAAAAGGCGCTGTGAAGGATACAGCGAGGTACGCCATCTTGTCGCTTTACCGCTGGGTCCCGTTGACGAGATCAATATAGGTTCAACCGCTTGACGTGGGGGTACGTCGACAGTAGTCGACCACGGGGCGTCATTGCGGCTGGTATGGAGAACGGCGAGCTGGCGTTGTGGGATCCAGCGAAGATTCTTGCTGGTGCTAGGTGCGTTGCCTCACCGTGGCCCTTTTTTCCCCTTGCTCAACGCGTCGTACAGTTCCAGCGAGTCCCTCATCCTACGGAATACCAACCACACCGGGCCGGTCAGAGCTTTGGACTTTAATCCTCTGCAGACTCACCTCTTGTCATCGGGCGCTGTTAATGGAGAGGTTCGTAGTCGTCGGCCGGTGTTGCTGCTTTCACTCTGACCTTGGCGCAGGTCTGTATATGGGATCTTAAGGACCCTACGAAGCCGTATGCCCCGACACCAGGATCGAGGAGCACGAAGCTCGACGAGATTACCTCGGTCGCATGGAATCAGCAAGTACCGTACGTTCTTGCTGGAGCGAGCACTACGGGCTACACTGTCGTCTGGGATCTCAGAGGGAAACGCGAGGTCGTCGCTTTGGCGTACGGTGGTGGAGCCGGAACGCTTGCAGGCCAAGTCAGCGCGACTAATGGTCTTGCTGTTGGTGGTCGGAGGGGGATGAGCGCCATCGCTTGGCATCCAGATAACGTGCGACCTACTGCTTTTTTTCGTTGAAAGTTTGCTCAATCTTTGATATAGGCTACCAGACTTGTTACCGCATCCGAAGATGATTCTTCTCCCATCATCATGGTCTGGGACCTTCGTAATGCGCGCGCCCCGGAGAAGATTCTTACTGGCCACGAGAAGGGTGTCTTGTCTCTTTCCTGGTGCAAGCAAGATGCTGATATGCTCTTGTCTTGCGGCAAGGATAACAGGGCGCTCTGTTGGAATCCACAAACGTCTGAGATTATCGGCGAGCTCCCAAGCGCGTCGAACTGGGCGTTCCAAGTCGAATGGTGTCCTCGCAACCCCGACCTCCTCGCCACTGCATTCTTCGACGGTACCGTCGGCATTCATTCTATCCAATCGACGAACGAACCCACAGTATCTGCCGCTCCTGCCGCTACCGGTAACGGTGCCGACATATTCGACTCCACGGGCTATTCGCAAACCCAAGGCGGCACACTTTCGCTCAAGCAGCCCCCAAAATGGCTGAGACGCCCAGCATCGAACTCTTTCGGTTTTGGCGGCAAGTTGTTATCGGTATCCAACCTCCCCTCCGCCCAAGGGAAGCACCAGAGCGCCGTCGTCCACCTTCGTAAAGTCGTTACCGAACAAGAGCTCGTCGTTCAGGCTTCGAAGTTGAAGGAGGCCATCGAAGGAGACTCACTAAAGGCCTTTGCGCAGGAGAAAGCGGGTGCGGCGCCTAATGAGCAAGAGGCTTGGAAAGCACTGCTCAGTCTCTTCCAGGCGGATTCCCGAGACGAGCTGGTAACGCTCTTGGGATTTTCGAAGGCTGATATCGCAGCTCGCGTGGCTGAGGCCGTCGAGAAGCTCAAGGTAGCAAAGGAGTCATCGGATGAAGAGATTGAGACAGAAGAAGACGACAGCGAGTTGAAGCCCCACGAGCCCGTCGTATCGTTTGCTGAAGAGCACACGTTCCATGTTGCTAGCGACGATGAACCCTTTGGTGGGTCTGTCGAAAAGACTCCCTCCGAAATCAGTGCCGACGCTACCTCCGAAGGTACTCGTCTTGCTGATATGGAGTCTACTACGACAGCGCCTTCTCTGTTTGGTGACGACGGACTGGGACTACCTCAGCGGGACGTTGCAGGAGCCGACTTTTTCAGCAGTATAGGTCTTTCAGGGGAAAGTGTACCCTCCATCGACGTGCCTCACACGAACTACGGCATCGACTCATCCGTGGCTGCGACCATTGGATCTGGACCATCATCGGTGACGTCTGAGACGTCGAAAAGCAACACCTTCAAGATATATCCCGCCGACGAGTCCGAAACTGATCGTCTGGTCACCAAGGCCCTCGTCCTTGGCGACTTCGAGTCTGCAGTTTCGTTGTGTCTCTCGTCGGACAGGTTCGCAGACGCTATCCTTCTCGCAGCGAGAGGAGGTCCCGAGCTTTTGCAACAAACTCAAAAGACGTACTTTGAACGTCGTACCAACACATACCCTTACCTACGGCTCTTCCAGTCTATCGTCACCAACGATGTGTCCGATATCGTTCAAAATGCCGACCTCCAGGAATGGCAAGAGATCTTTGTCGTCATCTGCACGTTTGCGAGCAAGGAAGAGTTCCCGACCCTCGCTGAACAGCTTGGTCGACGGCTAGAGTTCCAATTCGCGGTATCCAACGCGTCGGAGGATGCTGTGCAAGCTTCTCAGTTCCGCAAGTACGCTATCTTGACGTATTTGGCTGCGGCGAGGCTGGAGCGGATCGCGAGTATCTGGTCAGAGGAGATGGCTGAGCAGGAGTCGGTACTGTTGGCGGATCCAAAGAATCAAGCAGATTCGTATTACACGGTACATGCTCAGGTGCTGCAGTCCTTCATCGAGAAGGTTACTGTCTTCCGGTCGGCTACGAAGTACGTCGACAGCGACCTCCAGCAGCAGTCTGATATCAAGACCTTCAAACTTTCCAATCTGTATGACCGATACTTCGAGTACGCGGGTCTACTCGCGTCACAAGGTCTGGTGGAGGAGGCGACAGTGTTCTTGAAACTGACACCTAGCGATTATAAGGGCCCTGGTGGTGCGATTCGGGAGAGGCTACTCAGGACGAAGACGGAACCGGCTGGGACGAACACGATCAAGATCGGTACTAAAGCTCTTCCTGCACAGCCTAGCGTTCCTACGGCGTACCCTGGATATACGTCGACATTTGCTGCCGCACCTCAAACGGCGACTTCTCCCTATACGTCTCCATTCTCTGTTGTTTCTCAACCAGCAGCGACAGGCGCTTCTCCGTATGCGCCCTACGCATCATCTGCTCCTGCTCCTGCTCCTGCTCCAGCACCTACGAATCCTGCGTATGCTCCGCCTCCATCCAACATTGGAGTGCCCACTCCCGGGTTCAATACGTTCAACCAGGGACAGTCGTTGACGCAGCCGCCGCATCTCCGTGCTGCTCTCCCTCCCCGTCAGGCTCCTGCTCCCGTCCCGCCTCCCCCCAAGAGAACGGAAAATGGAGGATGGAACGATGCACCGGTCGTTGGTCACCCTCGGAGCCCAAGCGCGTCTGTGCCGTCGAAACCTGCTGCGATCACCTCGCCGTTCCCCAACTCTACCCCAGAGCCGATTCTTGGACCACAAGGAGGACATATCCCGCCGCCACCTCGTCCAGGTAGCGTTGGTGGCGCGAGAGTGCAGCCTCCGCCGCCACCACCGCCTCAACGAGGAATGTATCCTCCTCCCGTGAGGCCACCTTCTGAGGCGAACAGGATCACGTCGCCGCCTCCTCGATTGCCGACGCCTAGTCAGTACGCGCCTCGTCCGCGACAGACACCTCCTCCGGGACAGTTTGGGCGTCAACCGCACCAGCACCATCCTCCACCTACGGGACCGTATGTTCGCGCTACACCGCCTCCGGGTCAGGGACCGTACGCTCATGCTCCGCCTCCGCCTGAACAAGCTGGTCCATACGGACCTGCTCAGGTAGGATCTTATGCTCCGGCACAAGGTGGTGCGTACGCGCCTCCTCCAGGTGCCCAGCGACAGCAGCAGCAGCAGCAGCAGCCACCGCCCACGGGACCTATGGCCCCTCCACCACCACCAGCATCGAGCTCGTCGACCTCGTCCCGTGCGGTAAAGGCGCCTCCTGCACCAAAATATCGTACGTGGATAATACCATGTTAACTTCATGTTCTGATGGTTTACTTTTGTAGCTCCTGGGGATCGTACGCATATCCCGGATAACCTCCGACCTGCGTATGAGATCTTATCGGCGCAGTTGAGCCATTTGAGGCAGGTTACACCGGTATGTTTGATGATTTCTCTCTGGTGGCTGTTCTGATGGATGATGGTGTAGCCTACGCAAAAACGCCAGGTTGACGATGTAGAGAGGCGGGTTAACCCGTTGTTTGATGCGTTGAACTGTGAAACGCTGTCGAAGCCGGTTGCTGATCAGTTGTTGGTATTGACAAGGGGTGAGTATTTTCGCCGTCTTTTTCAGTGCGATGTTGACTGAAGTTTGTTTAGCGATGGAAGCACATGATAGGCCTGCGGCGCTTGCTATCCATGTTGATTTGTTGACGAGGGGATCGCAGACGGATGATATTGCATTGTGGATGTCGGGAGTTAAGCAATTGATTATGCGGTTGTAAGGGTACGATATGATATGTGTTTCTTTCTTTCTATTCTAGAATGGACGTCAATGAATGCTTTTTTCACGAGCAATCTCAGGGAACGCGATGCCTGCCTTTTTTTGAAAGGTTATTTTCCAGTCTGGTCATTTTACTCAAGGTACTTGTTACAGACCCAGAACGGAATCTACTACACCCATTCTGTCGTCTAGGGACAGCCGACGACTAGCGCGTTTATATAATAAGGGTTCTGGATCATTTGCTAGCCTGATGGCGGGCAAGTCTGGAGGCGTTCATGACCAAATTCGGAACATGAGTAATTTTAGCACACGTCATCTGACGAGTCTACGTCAGGGCGGAAGCGGGCCTTGAATGCGGATTTGTATAAGAACAGCTCGAAGGCTGAGCACAGCTTTCGTTACTGCTAGCATGTCCACCACTACCATCCGTGTCGTCGACGAAACAGCCGAGGAAAGAAAGGTCGAAGGTCGCCCAGCACATTGGACATCTGACAAGCCTGAGTGGTTCCAGAATTCATGGCCTAGTTGGAGGACAAACGGGAAGGTGAATGGGCTAGGTATGGTGCGTGTACTTGAGCAGTGTCCCTTTCTTCATTCTCAAGATGTTTTCTCGTAGCTCGCGGTCCTCACCTGCAATCAACCCGATATACCCAAAGTTGGAGTCCCTGTGAGGACGCCGACGTGGGGTACGGAAGAAGAACACCAGGGAGAGGTCAAGGCAACGTGGTTGGGCCATGCATGTTTTCTCGTCGAATTTCCGTTCGTGGCGTCGCTTGACCGTGGTGCGAGGGTGCTGTTCGATCCTGTGTTCAGTCAGAGGTGCGCGCCTACTCAGTTGTTTGGACCGAAGAGGTACACCGAGATGCCGTGTAAGATTGAGGATATACCAGAAATCGATGCGGTCGTCATATCGGTGAGCAGCTCGTTATTCTACTAAAGTTCGAACGAACGTTAATACTGTTGTTAGCATAATCATTATGATCAGTACGCGTCGTCCATCTTCTGCCGCATTGCATGCTAACCGCTCCTAGCCTAGACACATATACCATAAGGACGCTCTTCAAGCGACCTCGTCCCCCTCATATATTTGCTCCACTCGGAAATGAAAGCTATTTTGCGTCGATGGGGATACCTAAGGACCACGCGCATACCCTCGATTGGTGGGACGCCCGACGCGTGGAGGTATCTGGAACATCCTTCAAGTTAACTTGTACCCCCTCGCAGCATTGGACAGGTCGGGGTGCGTTCGACCAGGGCAAGACTCTCTGGGCGAGCTGGGCTGTTGAGGGAGAGGGTAAGAAATTATATTTCGCTGGTGATACAGGGTATAGATCTATTAAAGATGGAGAGGACGAGGACGAGCGCCCAGTCTGTCCTGCCTTCAAGGAGATTGGGGACAAGTTTGGCGAATTTGATCTGGCGATGATTCCTATCGGGTATGTACAGTTTTTATTTTCGTCTTCATGCCGCTGATAGTTTGTAGGGCATACAAGCCAAGATGGTTCATGTCGACTATTCATTGTGCGCCGCAAGATAGTGTCCGTATCTTCAAGGATGTGCACGCGAAGAAGGCGATTGCTATGCATTGGGGGTGAGCTGTTCTTGACGACTTCTCTTTCAAGTTCTGATTCATTTCAGTACTTGGGTTCTGACGACGGAAGAGATTATGGAGCCGCCAAAGAGGCTGGCTGAAGAGTGTACGAACATTGGTATAGCCGAAGGCGACTTTCTTCTCAGTGATGTCGGCGAAACGAAATTCTTCTAGAGTCTTACTGTGTTTCGCAGGTATTAACTGGTTTTATATTCCACTGACTTCGCATCAGAATTCAGAAACCAAGTCACGTCATGTTACATTTCTTCTGTCATCCAACCTGACCATTTCCCGACGTTCAAATGGAAATAGGCTAGCGAGCCCTGCGGTAACGCCGCATATGTGGGTGAGCTAAGATGTGTTAATTGAGCAAAGACGAAGAAGGCAAACCGCTATAAGACAGACGCTTGCATGGTAAAACTCACGATGACCCCACGTACGAATATTTCACCACTCCAGGATAATCGTGTGATCTTCCGTCTCAGCAGCAACGCAACAAAACGGTTCATTTGCCTGGGGCTTCATTGGGGCGGTGAAAAAGCGAGTATTTTCCAACGCAATTCGAATATAAGGAATTGAACCTTCCTAGCCACTAGTAGCCGTTGGCGATTACGCCATATCCGATAAATATTGGGGCTTTCAAGTACTTGACGACATGACATCCTGACGAGTTGGCTCGCCCCCCCAAAAAAAGATACATGTAATCACTCATATTATTCGTTCCCTCGGGAATTGACAACCCAGGCGCCCTTCCAAGGAAGGATCACCATTAAATAATATTGTGTCTCTATCAAAACTGTTGGTAAATAATATCTTCCGGACAGAGTCGTTGCAGTTGCAACGACCTTTGAAGAGCATAAGAAGACTGATATATATTGTGAGAAATCGAACTATTGCGAAGCTGTTATGGTAATACCTCGTCATTTCCTTTAGGCCTTCCTTTTCCCTTCTTACCTTAATCAGATTATCCATGTAAACCCTTCTGACGAAACTGCGCGCGCATACGCCGCAGCCACTTTCCTGTACTCTTAATGACTCCAGCTTCAACATGCTAAGAGTCAACAGAATCTTCTAGTAAACGAACTAAGGAGTATATAAGACACTCCTCTTGTAGTATATAATCTTTTAATCTACTTACTGCTTTACGCATCATCTATCTGAGTGATCTTAAGCAGTTGCCGAACCTCATCTGGTTAATCGGCTTTTCACTAACGCAATCCTTCCGAGGTTACAGTTGGACCTCAACTTACTTCTAAGTTCTCAGAACTCTCTCTCATCTTCCCTACGCGTCGACTTTTACAAAGGTAAATTGATTACTGCTAACGAGTACTAATCTACTTTCTATAGGTCTACGCTCAGGCATAACAGAAGCTAAGAAATGCTTCAGCTATATCTGGTCTCTGAGACAGAGGTTACATCCAAAGATTTCCAGAGTTCATAGGTGTGAGATGGTACGCTGCATCCGAAGGAGAGATTTTGAAACTGATGCAACTAAAAGAATAGTGTTTCCTTTGGCGGATCGCCAACTTCGAATTTAAGGGGATGCTAGAACACAGCAAATTCACGCGTACAATGTATGCTCGCTTAAAAGAAACGCTAGTAGCACAGAAAAGATCTTATAGCTGACCTGGGGGATCGAACCGTAGGCATTCTACCATGGAGGGTGAGTCGCAGTTAAAACATACTGTCTTGTCGTTTCAGCCCTCGATGCACTGAATTAGCTCAGTCGACGAGATGGAACGGCTTAAATGCCTGCTGTAGCAATAGACACGCGAAATGACCAAGTTGGTCGATAGGAATTCAAATACGGATCGATATAATGATATTGGGAAGTACAAACTATTCACGATTTCATGAATCTAATATCCGTTGTTGGCCAACAAGTTCACGGTTCCGGAAGCTGATCCGGGTGTCAGGATAATACATTCATCGACACCAACAAGGCACTCACGAATACTGCTCAAAACACCAGATACACCCAAAGACTTGATGAGGCTGCTGATTGCCGCAGGGCTCTGGTTACCATTGAGTCCGATGAGGTACGCGACCAGACCGGAGACGTGTGGGGTAGCCTACGTTATACAATATTACATTGTTGGTCAATCCCTTAGACCAGGTACTCACCATGCTGGTTCCGCTGATATTGTTCGTGCGAGTGGTTCCTCCGATCCAAGAGCTCGTAATATATTGTCCGGGGGCAAAGATGTCGACGACGGAGCTAGCAATAGAGGACTTTTAGTACAGTGTGAGAAATTAAGCGAACTGTCCTTACCCGTAGTTGGAAAAAGATGCACGGGCATCAGCGATAGTAGAAGCTCCGACGGTGATAGCAGCTGCAACACGAGCAGGGCTGGTGCCAGATGCATTTGTGTTATCTACAATCAAAGATGAGATATGAGACAACCTGAAGATAACAAAAGTGTTCACCGTTCCCTGCTGCTACCACGACATGGATTCCAGCATTGATCACCTGTAACAATGTGAAGCAGTTGAAGCTGTAGAAGAAGAAGAATGGATGGATGTACGTACGGCAATGATGCCGTTGTCAAATGTGGTGGAGGCGGAGCCTCCAAGAGAAAGAGAAACAATGGACGATTTACCGGAGGCCTCTTTAACATATTTTGATTATTCAATTCGTCAAGTAATTAAAAGATGCACGAACCAACAGCGTCAATAACCCATTCCAAGCCAGAAAGTATATCGGAAATGTAGCCCGAACCTGAGTCATCGAGTACTTTAAACAGCGATGAGGTGGACGGACTTGGGTGAATAGTCAGCAAATCGGAGAATGATGCAAGTAAAAACCAGACCTTGGCGACGCCATATTGCGTTCCACCAACGGTTCCTCTTAAATGATAGTTTATTTGATGACCAAACATTGTAAAGAAATGGACCTACACGACATGGGTACCATGGCCGTTTCCATCCGCGTTGCTGCAGTGCGATTAATGCCTTGTGGTTAAGAAAGTGAACGGGACATACGCATAGCCACCGAAGGTTGCTCCCCAGGACGCGCGACCGCCAAAGGTAGACTGGACCTCAGTGAGAAAATCGTGACAAGAACACTCGATCTTTGCTTACGTGCGCGGTGTAGATACCTGGCGGAACAAAGAATAAATTGATAGCTTTGTCCTCCGGGACACATGATACTCACCAGTATCAACAACGTAGACATCGACACCGGCACCACCGGAAGGGTCGTAGTTATACCTGTAGGTCAAGGCGCTGACGGGGAACGGATTAGTCAGTAAATAAATGATAAGGTAGCGGAGTATTTACGAGGTATCCGAGCTACCGAGAGCGGCTCTTTGGGAAATCCTAGCTAGACCCCAAGGCGCATTCGCTCTGAAGGTAGATGAGAAGGCATGCCAGCTAAATCTCAGAATATGATAACGTACTGGGTTGTGGTGACAGAAACGATACCATACCATCCTGGGCGATAGACTCTGGCGAAAGTGGTCAGTAACCGCATCTCACGGCCTAGCACTGAGGGACCCACCGACGTCTAAGGGAAATACGGTCAGCGCTAGATTGTGATAGGAACGAGAAAAAAAACTAACCAGGATCGGCCCGAATGTTGTTGAGATCATTGTCGTTCAGGACACCTGCTGAAATGCAGCAAGTGATACGAACACCGAAAAAACACTTTACCAGCAAAACCGTTGGAGGTGCGGTTGAAGACAGCAGTAACAGAGGATCCAAGGTTTTCAAGAAGCTCATCTTTCGACGCTCCTTCTTTGAGAGTAACGATGTATCCTTTAGGCTTGACCTTTCCCGCAAAAGTCTCGACATCACGAAGCGCGATATTGGGAGCACCCAACACCGCCGGAGCGAGAGCAGCAACGAGAGAAAGAGTGGTAGTGAAGAACGAAAGCATGGTCGAAAGAGGATTTCGCGATTGAGTAGAAATGCTGGTCTTTCTCTGCCCTCAAAGCAGAGCCTTTTAAAGGAGTCCAAGTATCACGATATATTGCGTGCCAGGTGAGGACTATCCTCACAAAAGATACGTGCAGACTAGCAACGCGTATAGGCACGAGTCGAAGAGTCGCGTCCATGTGGTCTGTTGCCGTTTACAGACGTGGGATGCTCCCACGATAGGGGATTGAATACCGTTACATCAATCGTGAACAGTTGTCAATCTTGCGCAATGTGAGGGTTTTGCTGGAGGCTGGGTTGCATCAGTCAAAGATTCGCTAGGAACATGAGGTTGGCATAAGGTTCTTACCACGATCCGTTATGCGAGCTTGACTTGGCACCTTCGCCGAGTATAGCTCGCGGAATCCTTGTCAACCCATATACCTTGGTGGATAACTCAGAATTTGCATTGTGCGGCGTACTGAAAAAAATACACTTCGCAGTCAGATGCCCGGGATGGTGGTCAGTATCTGCGGCTGCGTGGGCAGGAGCAAGATAAAAAGCGACAGACTTCATGCTGTGGACACGGAGAGATAACCAATATGCCAAGCTAGAGATGCGTGAACGTCCTTGCTCGACGACTTATCTAGAATGAAGACTTCTGCTTCTCAGAATCAAGACAAGGTTTGACTCTGAAGGTCATTCGCATAAAGCCCGTCTTGCACATGAACGACCGCTCGGAGTATCAAAACTTTGTACTAGAGAGTATGGCATCTTTCAAGGTCCCTACCTTTGATGTCAGGTGAATATCTCGCAATAAGATAGAGCCAAAGATAAAGACATACACATCATGCCTCAGATGCTGGGCAGGGCCTGTTCTGTTTTTGAGGATAAGTAATGCATGAAAAAAGTTTCAAATAAAAGAACAAGGACAGACCTCCTGAGAAAAATGTTAAGACCTTCGGAGAAAAACAACTGAAAGCTGGGGGGCCAAACAGATGAAAATGCCGCAAACATGTCGCGACCCAACGATGTGAGTCATCCAGATACTTTGAGAGTCATTGATTGTCTAGTTTCAAGCTTGCGCAGGAAGAGTAGGAGTAGAGAATAGTCAGGGAGTGAAGAGACCGAGGAAATTCAGCCGATACGTGCACCGTCGTGGCTGTTGGGACCAGTTGATTGCCGGAAATTGTCATTTTCAGCTGACATCAGCACGGGCCGAGATTGCCGATAACTTCGCCGGGGAGAAGCATACAGACAGAACAAGATAACTTCGTTAAGAGCAACATGTGTTTCCTCGTTGGTTTGCCGTTCAGACGCTCTGGGTGCACTGGACTATCGGAGGAGATGGGTAAAAGTTATATTTCCCTCGCAATACTGGCTGTTCGTGCTAAAATGAGGATGCTGAGCGCTAAGTGTCCTACTTTGAAGGAGATCGGCGAGAAGATCCATGGCGTAAATGTGTCGATGGCCCCCTGTCGGCGAGAAAGTCAATAACTATTCATTAGTGGAGAGTTAACAGTTATGTCTTTCCCCTTAAGCTCATTCACAACATGGATCGTGAATTTTGCAGAAGTCAGATGAGATCATGGATCCTCCGAAGAGGTCCAGTGAAGACATTAAGAGTTTCCTCTGTGTCAGTTACAAGCTATTTTCATTCACACTTGGTCGAATATGGCTAGATTTCGATACTCTACCGGCGTCTGGCCAAATAAAAAAATGTAAACCTCTTCTTGAATCCCTGCCAGCGACCACAACTTGGTTATTAAACTATGGACGGATAAAAAAACGTTCGGCTGAAGGGAACCAACCTGCGTACTCCTTCTTCCCTCTTTTAGTTTGTCAGCTAGATAATCTCGGGTCGAATTTTGTGACCGGGATCGATCGAAGCTGCTTGTGAACGTTGACTTTCACAGAAAACGACTACCTTGCTTAACTCCCCGCCAAGGACGCGCGAGCGTTTATGCCATATCTCCTGGTTGAAGAGAAATCAATTGAGTGCCCGAGAGTCACGGATATATGATCAGCGATAAAGACACCGGGGATATATGTTTTGAGAAACAGGTCAGATAAGAGGCCCAATTGAACCCATCATCAAAGTAAACCAGCCGCCATTCTATATCTGGCTTCATAGTAAGATGCAAAGAAATCCATAATCCATAGTCCCGGGTTCGCAAGCGGTAGGAGGATACGTGAGTACTCACTACAGGACAGAAAGAAAGCATAGCGTAGTGAAGGAACAATTTCTAGGCCAGTGAACCATATGGCGAACAGCGAGAAAGGTATTCTCTTGGGATCGCAAGAAGTCGCAAGTCAAGGTTAATACACTCGTCGTCACCCGCGCGATGTTCGAGAAGCCGCAGGACTGTCAAAAAGATCTGTTTTTTTAAGGGCAAGCACTATTCAGATGCAGGGAATCGAACCCTAAAGGCTATCAGGAAAGATGTCCATCAGACCATAGCGGAAGATTGAAAGTAGGTGAAAAAGGGTCGGCAGAAAGTTGGGATACATCAGTGACGACCATCCGTGGAATCGACGCGCCCTGGAGTCTACGGGTGTCTGATCTAAGAAACTAAAACACTCAACCCTGCCTCTTGATTCGATGTAGGTCAGTGAGCCTCTGTTAGGAATTGCAAATCGGTGATAATACTATAGACTAGTCAGATATGATTGGCTGAAGAGAACCAAGATGCTTACTCGTTCCTCCTTACATAGTTTGCGATGCAGAAGATCGCTCATTCAAAATTTGTTACGGTGCGTCATGATCTACCAAAGGTCCTGGTAAACCTTAGCGTTTGCAAAAGAAAAAAACCTACAATATATAGAAGACAATTGGAATATAGGGAATCGAACCCCTCGCCATTAACGCGTGAACCGTTAAGCCATATCCACTAGTTAAAGAAACCCGAATAATCAATTCTATGTGCCAGAGTCATAGGATGTGTTTTCAACAACAGAAACTGAGGATGTAAATCAAACCAACAGGTCAGATGAGCTTATCGAACCAATATTCAAGATCGACTTCCGTTAGGCCATATCTGAGTTGACAGAAATCCGTATTTCCCACGCGGAACGAAGGTGCAAGTACCAAGAACTACTAGAGGGCAGAAAGAATACTAGTGGTGTGGCGAACCGCAGCCGTGCTAGGGGATGATATGACGAATAGCAGAAAGATATCCTTCCGCATCGCGATCGCTCGTTTAGCAGACGAAGAAAAGTCGCAAATCGAGGCCGTCGTCTGCTGCTTGAAGCATAGCGAAGTACCTGCGAGCGTGTCAAAAAGGAGCACTCGAGGGTGGCAGGTTATTAAGATAAAGGGAATCGAACTCTGGGGGCTGTCATGAAAGATAGCCATCAAACCATAGCCGGATAATGACGCCCGACACGTGGCAATGTCCTTTTCAAGTTCACTGATCTTAGGGTTAGCTTCACGTCGAAGTAAATGGGTCTCCAGCATGATCGAACAAGGGAGGAGTATGAGGTCACAGAACATTCGGACTTGGAAAAAATATATGCCCAGAAAACATCTTAGTTCGTACCCTGAAAATAGAACCCTTGCTGTTGGACCCTATACCATTTAGAGCGACATGATTGTGCTCAGGAAGTGAAGACACATTGAAGAGACTTCGATGTCTCTGCCGTAGAGTATATAGAGGCCGACTGCCTATTAGAAACAAAGAGAATTTCGAGGAGGATACAATTGACTGTTCATGTGAAAAAAAATGCCACAAGAACAATGAGCACTGATTATTCATGGAAAGGGAGTTGAACCCTTGCATTCGATGGTCACCATTGCACCAGATCAGGATGGGGAATAACACAGAGTTTAGGACTCGTAAGTTTGTGTTGTTTTGCAGTGCATATATTTCGAATTGAGACAAAAGGAAAAGGAAAAATACTCCGCTGCCGGATTCGATTATAGGGAATTGAGCACGTCCCAGAATACTAGTGTGATATCACAAAGCATTGTTAGTAGACCGGCAACGCATGTCGACTCGGACTACTCGGATGAGCGCTACACGCAATTTGCGAGCTGGAGAGCTGCATGGGACTGTGATGGTGAAGAGAGACGAGTGAGAGGATGTGGAAGATAAAAGGACGTGCAGAGCGTAAGGCGGAGTGTCCGGCGGAAAATGCCGGGAGCGCGGTCAAACGTCATCCGAGGAGTACGTCATCGTTGCCAAGACGCGCATTCCCTCCATCCGCCGGTACGTATATACCGCTCCATTCCATAGGACGAGCTCGCATCGCCTTATGCACAGCTCAGTATGCTATCCCTATCGACATCGAGGGCCAGAAAGATAGGAGGTTGTCCGGCGCGTGGGACCTCCCTCTATCAAGCCGGTGTAGTTCCGGAATCTGTAACCGAGCTCGAGTACGAACGGGAGGATGTGCGCGTTAAGTATGGTGCATTTTTTTAATCTTCGACTTTCGTCTCTACTCCTGCGATAGCTCAGCTGGGTCAACCCCTCTAGCCGAAAGCTAGGACGACGTTTCCTGTAAAGACACCAACGCGGAGAACAGAGGAGGAGCACCCAGACGACATCTAAATGACATTGCTGGCCCACGCCTGTTTTCTCATCAGTTTCTCGGCCTTCAGAGGTATACCAACCCGCCGCGCAGGATTGAAGATAGACAAGGAGTCGATGGAGTCGTTCTCGGTGAGTAGCTCATTCCTGGACCTAATCTTGGCAAATGATGCCCTTTGCGTAATACTTACGACCAGTACGTGTTGTTCCCCTCAGCTCCCTAACCTGCTCATCTTGGGTAGCATAGACATGCTTTTCAAATAGACGCACCTCCCCAATGCTACTACCCTAGTTCTCCCAACAGAAAGCTATTTCGAGCAGATAGGGATAGCCTGGGGTCACGCACATACACTCGACTGGTAGGACGCCCGACGCGTGGAGATACTTAGATTCTGCAAACGTCCTTCACGTTAGCTCGTACTCTTGTACAGAACGCGCAACAGTACTTCACGCCGCACGTCTATCCTCCGCTAGGAAACAAACGGTGCTTTGAATCGATCACATCACCCAAAAGACACGCGCCTTAACTCGACATGTACGCGATTGACGCGTAGCAATACCCAGAAGTCCTTCAAACTGACTTGGTTCTCCTGCGAATCATCGGACCGATTGTGTTGCAAGACGAGATAATTCCACCCACCATATCGGCTCTCAGTCGCTATGCTTCCAATATCTACGCCGAAGTGAGGGACAAAGGGGATCACTGAGTATCATTATGGTGCGTATTTCGGACTTGGTTGGTACTTTCGCTGACGCGCTTATCGTTAGTCTTTTCTTTCGCAGTGAACCTAAAGTCCGCAAAGACTGCGACACGGGCTATGGAGCCGCACGTTGATGTGGTCGAGTCATGGCTATTGCCTCGTTAGCGCAAAACACAAGGCTAGTGTTCGACTTAGACTTATGGCATCGTCTTCGCAAACTATATTTCTTTGTTATTAGGCAACGCTGCAGGAAGATAGCTGCTCTACACTGTGTTTTTATTAGCGTCAGCAACACATGAGAGACCAAAATTGATGCATCGTGCTAAAGACACTTTCTGTTACCGACGTATTTCGGATATGGGGAATTGAACCGCGTACTTTCATCAGTACTATACGCCATTACGTGGCATCCTATTATCCTGAAACCACTCTCAGGGACGCTTAACGCTCAGCACATGGGCTGAGGTAATTCGAAATGTTTTGGAATTGTATTCAAATAAAGGATTTCTGTGGCGTGCCCTCGCCTGACGGAGAAATTGGAGTGCGGTGATGCTAATCTACTTGAAATGATGTTCAAGAAACATGTCGCTTGCAAGGTGCGCTGATCCTACGTTTTTAAGTTCACCGTACTGACAGTTTCATAGAATTCCAACACGCGCATACAGTTGTATGATCGAAGAAGGGAATACAGTAACATGTCCATAATCCATACAGCCTAGGGGGATCGAACCCCTACTATGCCACTCATAACAACAGTCGTTACGCCACACCCGTATACGTAGAAGGATGGAAGGAATAAATGGAAGGAATAAGTAAGGAATTCACATAAATATGTACTTTCAAGGATCATGCACAAGAGTGTTTAACTGTGGTCCGAAGGATGAGAACAATCTGAGACTGCAACTTTTTACTCCAAGGACATCCGCTGGTATGCATCGCAAAAACAGACTTCTATCTATGGAACACGCGCCGTAGGGGAATCAAACCCCAGTTGTAGGTACCATCCCGCCACTTAGTTACTTCAGGTCTCCTCTAGACTTTAACCCTCTACTGACAGAGAACCTGGAGACGAGACGAGACATTCTTGCAAAAAAAGAAGCAGAACTACACCTCAGCAATCGTACTCAGGGAATTGAACTCCAGGGTATGAAGTCGCCGTTGTACCAGATTTGGGTGGGGAATAATTTGGAATTCCAGCAGCACTTGGGTCGTATGGCGATGCTGATACTTGGGCAGTATTTTGTTTTCGCTTCTACGGGGTGGGCTGCAATCACAACCCATCTGGAAATTCGACAATCCCAGACCAAATATTCACTTGGAATCCCTAGTGGAGATATTGAACACCGAGGTTTGACTTGTAATAAAGTTCAACGAGATCCTCATGCGACGTGTTAGTGCAACGGGCCAATAGGGAAGGGTACGCCATCTGCAAAGTATCACTCGGATATAGGTAATCCAACTCCATTTTCCTAGTTCAAATAGAGACCCTGGCAGCTGTTCCATACAGGAGATACGTCAGATTAAACAGGATGTAGTCTGCCAAAGAAGTAGCTTTGCTTACTAAGACTTTCGAAGTTGGGGACAGCTTTCCTCGCTAATAATAGAGAGGTTGGAGACAAGATGAGACGAGACGGATTCTGCAAAAAAAAAAAAAAGGAACTGTGTCAATCTTCATAGAAGTACCCAGGGAATCGAACCCTCGGTCTCAATGTGTGGTATGGCACTGGCCGTTGTACCAGATCTGGATGAAGACAACAGGGTTCTCGTTCATTTCTAAGGTCGATGGACATACATCGGCGAATTCTTGGAGCGATTTGGGGCGATTGAACATGGAACCGGGCGAGATAGAGGAAACAATCGGTAAAGAGATCGTCCAATCAGAGTGGTGGCTGAATGTCAGAATCATATCCACAACTTAATGCATATCAGAAAACGTCCTGTGTTAGACAGCCCGCTCCATCCTCCGAGGACTAGGAGGATAAACTTTCCTTCAAAGCTTGCTGCGGGTGCCTCAAAGTCATGGCAACTTGTCCACTATTCGTACTCTAGGGAATTGGATACAAGGCATACAAGCAGCCGCTCGTCCTATCTGATATAGTATAAGTCAACATGAATTATGTCATAAAACAGCCATTGGACACACCTTCCTTGGCTTCGACATAGAGAGCTCACTTATCTGCTTCAGCGCTGAGATTGAGTTAGCTTGACGCATGAAAAATACGACCGCTTGAACGATCACCTGAATGTACCAGGGAATCGAAGGGCAGGCATCCATCTAACCATTAGAGTCATTCTGCTAATAGAGCACGCATTTAAGCTGCTAAGGCAAGCCATCTTGGATATAGAAGCTACGAGATCAAAATACCCTCGAACCCCGAGCTGTGTGATAACCATTACATGAGAACTGACTTGGAATAAAATACTCGCTACTGACACTGACACTCCCTCGTAACGTAGAATAAGAACAGGTCACCCACATCCAGACAATCCAAGTTGGATACATATTCTGTGATGAACAAAGAGGGGCCTTGATACGTAACACCCGCCATTTTAGAACTGCTGAACCAGGATGGAAAAACCCCAGACATAACAAATGAAATAGTGAGTAGTAGCACCGAGGTGTGGTTTGTCGAAAATGGCACTTTATGTAGAGGTGAGATTTAGAATAAGCAAATGTTCATTGGAGTACGTGGATAGGAGAGTATTATGGGAGGCAAACCAGAGGCGAAGATGCCTGGTTAGACAGTTGTGAGACTAGTGGAATGGGAATTGTTATGCAGTGAAATACTCTCATACCTGCACGACGAGTCAAATTTCGGCAAAATGGGCGGCAAAGTAACGGAAGGCGAGTGGCTGAGAAAGCGCAAGTCAAGGAAGAGCTACAGCGGAAAAGACCGGCATCACGGCAGAAACTTATCTCACTATCCGATGGTTTACGTCATCGCTCTTGGGTCAATGGCAAATCCACCATCAACCCACCATGACCCAAGACATGAATCGGTATGTATGCCATCGTTTCCATATGGACAGCTCGAAGAATGAGCACTGCTGTATATACAGTTATATTTCTACCACAGCCATCTGCTTCGTTGATGGCGCAAAGGAAGAAAAAGGACATTACCCGGCGCAATAAGCAAAGTTGGACCTCTGACAAGCATTGAATATCTATGGTTCCAGAATCCATAGATGACTTGGAGCATGAGCGATAAGATGGTAGCTCTGACCAGGCGTGGAGGGATGTTATGGCGCAAACGGCGGTCTCCATGCATTACATTTAGTGGTGAGTCGTTCTTTTTGCGTCTCGTCCCTATGCTTACTTTGATCGAGGACGTATTGCTTCTCCGACGCCCCAGATTTGAATTCTTTTAGAATTAAAGAACCTGGCGGTGGCCGGAGGGACGAGACTCGGGTTGTTTCCGCGGGAGAAGGGTATGGATTCCGTTGAAATCGTAGAATCAGATCACCGAAGGCAAAACCTTTCTTGAGTTGTACGAACTGCGCTGATATACTAAGCTGGACAACAACCAGAAAGTAGAGCTTTTGGATCGATCAATTGCGGGATCCCTGTCAGGCCACATCGTGCACCCATTCGGGCGTCTATCTTGTTTGGCAACACGGCTTTTACCTGATGGCGACACGTTGCAGTGGTCCAAGTTTGATCCCAGCGTCAAACTGAATCGCTTGCTTCCTACCAGTCGCCAAGATTAAAATTTCTTCGCGCAGCTGCATCTTCGTAGTAAACTGCATCGACTATGGACACCGGTATGTGTGGGGTTACATTCGATAGCCCATATCTTGACTACGCTGCGATTAGGGAATGTAAGCCCCGGTTCGAAGAGATGGCGGAAAGATCTCGAAAATGACAGCTGCGTACGCAAACGGGTAAGACCATCAAAGTGGGTAGAGACGCGAAACTCAAAAAATCATACTCTTTCATAGGTTACTCTGTCCGCCCTCGCCGACATTGGCCAGGAAGAATCAAGTATTCCTGTGTTGAAGCAACGGTTGTACACTGGTAGAAATCCAGTCATATCGTCCCCTCTGGCCAACACTCCCTGCGCGGAACTGGGTATCGATGGAGTCTTGGGGAAGCTTAACGAGATACTCGACACGTCATACAGTGTAAACACCCTCTTCAGTCGCGGCGCCTCCCTAAAACTCGCGGAAAGCCCGGCCTTCGAAAACCTGACGCACCTTCGCTGGATTCTAGAGCCTTACATTAAGGAAAATTATGACTTTGGCACAGCCTATGCTCAGTTGCGTCATTACTGGTTTGACGTAACCTGCATGGAAAACAACCTATGCGCACGTGAAGAGGTCGACTACGAGATGCGACGAAGGGCACTCGTCGATGATAGGATCAACAGGTAGAATGTGCCCCCACGGCGGGTCTGGGATCTGTTTGCTAATCGAGTTGTGCCATACTGGGTCGCAGACAGAGATATGCCGAATATTGAAAACCCTACGCGAGGTAGACTCGAACGTCCATGGGGTATATCTCACGCGTGGATGTCTGATGAAGAACGCGTTGATGTATGGACACCCATCAATGGATACCAATGGCCTGTACCCATTCCGAAGGACGCCAAGCTTGAGCTCATCCGGATTGAAATGTTAAATCTCGGAGCAGAGTATGTATGGCTGGACGTCCTGTGTTTGAGGCAGGCCGGGGGGGCAGGACGAACATTTGCGCGCCGAGGAGTGGAAGCTCGACGTGCCTACGATCGGCTGGGTGTATCGCGACACATCCGTGATGTGCTATTTCAGCGGATTGGGTAGGCCACTTCGTCTGAAAGCGGGCGACTTCGAGAGCGATCGATGTTGGTTCAATCGAGCTTGGATATTACAAGAGATCAGCGAGGAAGCGATCATCGGTGGGGAGACCGGTGATAATCACATGATGGAAGAGGAAATGCGCGCGAGGTTTCATGAAGAACTAGAATCGTTGCGGCTGATGGGAAGAGATAATTCCGTGGTTGACGTATTGCGTCAGATGCAGACGCGAGTTTCGACAAATCCCATGGATAGAGTTGCAGGCCTGGTATATCTCTTGGAATCGTGATATATCCCGGTATACGATGCGTCACAGTCGCAAGAAGATGCCTGGATGGCGCTCGTAGATGCCATGGCATACTGGTCTCGTACAGACTTGTTTTTCCTTTACCCGGAGCCTGGAAACGGAACCAAATATTGGCGTCCGTCCTGGGAGCAGATGATGAAGAAGATAAATCTTCGGTCTTGTAGTGGGTTAGGGTGGCTGGCGAAAGTTGGCCGGACAGAAGAGACAGATATAGATTGGTTTGAGGGTCCCTGTATCGACTCAGCATATGTACGAGGATTGGAGTACGAGGAAGGGAGGCCTCGACAGGGAGATTTGATCGTCAGAGATTCCAATGGGGCTCGCCACGCACTCAGGATCTTTGCCGATCATCAATACCCGATACCTGATGGTTCGTATACACTCATAGGAGCTCGCGGATGGTCCAACGAAACATTCTGGGCCGTTGGGAAGCCAAGACAGGACGGAATTTTTGAGAAAGTATCGGTGTTCAGTATGCAGGATTTCCGGCAGCTTTCCGCTCTTGGTGTTGTTCGCTGGGCAGTTCAAATAGGTCTTTGTTAAAAATCTGAAATGTAGCAAACACATCAAACAGTGTCCTCTTGTGCAGGGCTTCGTTATTCTAGGCGGCCACTTGAGACAGCGTAACGAAACATCTCGAGATAGATTTGATTATTGACTGGGAACCAAAGCGGACAACAACATGAGATCTCGATGTAGCTCTACTCGCATATGATCACGTGCTGTGAATAATATTGATTCTTATCCAGGGAATTTTTACTCTCTCGATGCAACTATCTGATCCCCTGACATTTGATATCAACGATGTCCCAAATCATGAACCTCCAGCCTTCATCCTATCCCGCCACGTAAGTTTCCCGTTGTCTCAAGAGTCAACCTTCCGACTCGGGTCTTATATGCCGCATTTTAGGATCGTCTTCTGGTTTTGAGTAAGACATGTTTGCGGGAGCATCGAGTAAAGCTCCAGTATGACATCTACATCCGACGAAACTCGGACCTGTCCTCTCTTCCTTGCATTGTCACGATCGCCTTGTCTGCGATTATCGTCCCCAGGTAAGCTATTCCAGTTGCACGCGAGAATATGAAGGACTGAGTCGCTATTGTAGTTTTGAAAAAAACAGGGCATACATGATCAAGGTTGGATTCCATGTGATAACAGTACATGGTATGCCCATGTCATTCTTTCTGACGAAGTATTGATGCTCATTACACTGGTCCGTCTCGCAGTCGATACACGATCTGGGTGCCGTTTAGCGAATTCAAGTTTATATACGCAGGCGATGGTTATCTGAACTTTGATTTCTATGATACAGCGTGTATATACTATTGTGGATAAGTGGTAGTCGCCCCCGATTGAAGTCCGGAAAATCATATGATATCATCACCATTTTTCGATAGACGCCCTGACGAGAAACTGTGCCTATTTTTGGGTTCCTTCGTCTTTCTTATCACCGGTGAGTGTTGAATAGCCCGGCCCGACCTATGATCTGTATAGATTCAAACTTTCGCTGACTTTCAACACTTCTTGTCACTCGAATTGAGGTAAATTGATATGAATTTCCTAGCCCCATATACCTTCGCCATGTTCATAGCTCCAGATTTTGTACGGAAACATCTCGTCGATAGACTCCAAAGCTCCTAATACCCTGATAATGATGTGTCAAGGACTATTGTGTCCTCCAGTTTGGATCCGGCCAGGACAGAGGGGGAACGATATTGCACGGATTCGTTTGTCCTAGTAACTACCCTGCTATCTAGCTATTCTTGACACTGAGGTCCAGCGTTGCGCACTAATGAGGCCGCCTTTACGTATTCGATCCCAAGGCATGGAACGGTACCCTCGCATGTGATGGATGAGGGTTCCCCTGATCATTTAACGTCTTCTCTTCTTGATTTCCAATTCCATCCCCTTGGTGTGATCACTGCTATACTGCATTCCAGTGAGGCTGTCTCCCACCCTGTACGTCTTTAATTTCGCTAAATTCACAACAAAACATTAGGCTAGAACAGTCATTTTTCAAGATGCAAGTATATACAGAGAAGAGGGTAAGCCCTGGTCCATTCTTTCAACGCCTGATCTCTGACATGAACGATAGGGAAGACATACGATCGGAAAGAAGATTATTATTGAAAGTACAACGTAGCACGTTACGACGCTTCAGTGATATCTCGCACAAAAGTATCTTTCACCTCTCGTCATCCCTCCTCCATACCCGGCGTCGCTCGTTTGATACGAACGCCCTTAATACCTTTCTCCTTCCATCTGTGAGCGCCCTTGTGATGGTCCGGGCTTGTATCTCTGAAGTTCGTCCCTTGCCCCGTCTTGTCCCGGTTGGCCAGTTATAGATGGATTCTCCGTCGATAAGTCGTGGCATGAGGAGCTAGAGTGAGATGGAAGAGAGTCGGTATGGGTTCGGTAATGTCGGAGCATGTTCGATTTGACATTGAATTCTTTGCCGCATCCAGGAACTGAACATCGGTATGCTTTGAATTATATTCAGTGTGGAATGTCAGAAAACCGAATCGACTCACGTGTAGCGCCAGTGTGGGTATTGAGATGAATATTCAAGCTACTCGGTCGGCTGAATCGTTTGTTGCAGATCGTGCAGATATGTCTCTTGCTCTCTTCATTATCATCATCTGACGAGGGCTGAGGACGTAGTGATGGGGAAGACGTGTGGACGGGATACGAACGGGCCTCATCGGACGAAGATTTGCGAATTGGCTGAGGAGGTATGTACGGGTGAGCTGGAATGAGTGTTGGAGGCGCGCTGCCTTTCACGCGAGTTTCGGGTGACACTTTCAGCATGTGCTCTGTAAGATAGACGCCGCTATATCAGCTTCGGACAACTCAGATGGAACAATATTGCAACAGACCTGGGAACCATTGTTTGATACTAGGGAGAGAGACTTTATCGTTATCAGCCATTCGTGTGTGGATAGTGTGGAGAAAAGCACAAATGTCCTCTGCTTATGTACAGGTTTAGTTCCTTTAATAATCGCGTGCAGAAGGCTGTGGGCTATTTCTGCTTGCGAGGATCCTCCATCTGTTTGTTTGCGCAATTCGAATGTTGTGTGACTATCACAAGCCTATCCTTTAGTGGTATCGTATTCTCCACCTGTCAGTTTGACGGCTAAACTGCAATCAAGGCTTTCAGTCTCCTGAGTACCCTTCTTTGCCAAGATCATACTTACGTGGGAAGATTTAGCTTTCCTTCGAGGAAACCTGTGCTCCTCTTCCAAGTGTGATTAATACATGATGTCCCACAATCCATCCTCTCAGTCTCCTTGGAGGTCTTCTGTTAGAAACCAAGATATTGCATCAAGTTAGCACATCACGACTTACGATTTTGATACGATGGAGGTCTACACTCACCAGCTATCGCACTGTCGGACAGCCACAAATTTATTCTAACATTTAAAGGCATCTGTACCGGCTTGTCGTAATTTCCCATAATGGCTCAGCATGAGGTTTACGATATGTATCAATTAAATCTGGATGTCACATTCTACAGAACTTGAGAGCACTCTTTGGATGTCAAACGGTGCGAAACTCCGTGATTACTTATATGGCGTGTCTTCGTTGATTCCATGCTAGTTAGTCAATTGTATACTCCCAGCGACTGATTACTTGAGATATTAGCTATAATCGGCATCTTGAGCCCGGTATACCCACTTGCTATATATCCAAGATTGCCATTTAATGACCCCGTGAAGCACGGACATTTACCAAATCTGTGGTTCTGTTGATTCTTTGGCGAATTCAAAGCCTAAGGCTTGAATTAAGTTTGAACGTCCAACGAATTGGCGGTTTCCGAGGGACGCAGTTAAATGACCATGAAAAGAATCAACAGATCAATGTTCGTCGAGTGCTCATGCATACGTACCATAGAGAATCTCATGGGAGTATCGTTACCGAAGCCAAGGTGTGCTGTCGGCCAGGGGGGGAATGATCCCATATGGCAGTGCAGAAAGTAGGGGAAATTGAAGTTACGTAACATCCTTTTCTTTTGATCTTGAACTAACATCACCCTATTGTCTCCGAAGATCTTTGCGATTGCCGGATGAGCCGACTCAACGATCATATCAAGAGGTGCAAGGCTCTCCCTGGAAACCCATAGACGCTAAACGACTACTTAAGCAGCCGCCCACATAATAATTGACTCATCGTCACAGTCCTCGTTTTCAAGACTTGACTTCTATCCGGCTGGTCCGGCTTTGAGGATGGCTTCTATTTATATGCTATTAGGCACATCGGCTGATTAGAAAACACAACTAAGATGCCTCATATCTCTCATTAGCCATGACAACTCAATACGCGGTCTAGTAAGTTTCTGAATTCATTCTAGTCGAAGGACATTTATATGGGTGTTTTGAAGTAAACATCCATTTATGTAGTTGCTCTTATTCAAACAGTTTCTCCCTCATGACATAGGCTGTGGCGTAGACTGGGCTCCACCGACGGATGCAGATAAGTTTACCACAGCACTGGAAAACCTCCGTCTAGTCTGTTCATGGAGATACCGGCTAGAGATCCAGGCACGTTGCAATATTTTCCCCTAGGTTTATCAGCTTTCCAACAGACCATTTTCGGTGGGTCATTAGCACAACGTGGTCTTCTCATAGGCCAGATCGTGCGCACTCTCCTCTAGTGAAGCCAGGATTATTGTCGCAATCCATGCTACAGGACAATGACTAGAAGACTCTCACAACTGTCAATGCCAGATGGTGATGTCGCGCTATCTTGACTGTGACGATATTAAGAGTTTTAAGGGGAAAACTCACGGAAAAGCTAAGATATTCTTGTAGCAGGGGGGAAGTCCCAGAAACCTGGCTCTACGTTGTACGTGTTCTTATCAATAGTCGTTTCTATCAAGCCCCCTGATGATACTCGTAATGACTGCCATGCCTGCTCTTGGAGCTGTTTTTCTTACTGGAAAGGTCATACCCTGTTTCAATGTCGACGTTCCAACGAGACGGCTCTGGGTGTTCCCTCTTCTAATATCTAGTCACCGATAGGTGAATCGGTGACTATGGTATTACCGATTACCATAAGTATGCTTGATGCCGCCCAACGGTGTCCCGGCTTCATGACGGAACGATGGCACGGCTTTCTAAACAGGTCCGAATGAATGCTCGCCTTACCCAGACTCCGTGTCAAGTAGCTATATTTTGACATTAGACGAAACGTGATAGAAGCGATGCACTCATTTCCACATTATGGCCATCCGAATGGAGAACGATTGGGTGGTGCACCATGCGGTAAGTTACTATTGAAAGCATGTCGACAGAAGCTTACTAGCCTGTCAGGTTCGAAGACGGCAAGCCCATACAAACAGCATGTGTTGTCTGAATGAACGACGGCTGATCACTGAACCATTGAAATTTTCGAGGTGATCCTTCCTGGAGACGTGCTTCAACCCTATGAGTATCGGCACCTTTGGGTGATCTCCGCCTCTCTAAAGTCTGTACTTCCTTGGTATTAATTGACCAATGACTCCTAGTCTGTATTCCGGCTGGAACTCGGTACAAATTAAACCTATTTTTAAAGACACGTTGCTTATTCAACCTGTATTGAAAGGGAGAAAGCCGCGACGTGCGATGTTAGCTGCCGATACATCTTACACAAGTGTAAATTTGGGAATAACGGGTGTGATACTCGAACCATACATCTCCCGGCAGGCCAAAGGGAAGGATCATTGAGCGGGCTCACTCTTATCAGGTACGTAGGTGTCATGATGCTGTAGGCTACTCTCATGGATCGCCGCTTAGCCCGCGAGACCCACGTAGTTCCTACGAGAGTGGTAAGACCTGAATGGGGTGGAAGACTGCCCTCCTGCGAAAGCCCTCAGTGCCATTCCTCCCGTGTACCTTGCACGAGTTTCAGCGAGAAGGAAAATACTCGTGAGTCAGATATTGGATAAATCCCGATAGCAAATATTGCTTCCTTTCGTATCCTTTTTATTCCAAGACCGTCGTGCGGTTACATCGGAAATCCACAGCCTAGACACACAAACAATTATAGTTGCTCCCTTATTTCTTTCCACGGTGTCTTCCCTGATTCCTGACGTATACTTGGGCTACTTTCTGAAACATTCCCCGCTCACTCTTTGTCCCGGACAGCGCCTATGTTAACCGGTGAACTTTACCGTCGCTCGCTAAAATAAAAACACTTTCCACCTTTCTTTTCCTCATTCTCCCGTCGTGTTTGGCGATTACGCGGACTCTCAAGCAAGCAGTGGTTCATATCTGGTTTTCTTTCAGTTCTTCGAATCCTTCGGAGCTATGAAGAATGGCATATACATAGTGGGAAATATGATGACAGTTCCTTCTTTTGGTGTTGTTGTTTTTCCTTACCTCGACGGGCTTCACGCACTGGCGGCTCACCGAGTCAAAGATGCAAGTCGTTTTCCGTCCCCTGCAATCATATCATGTCTATGGTCATCGGGGCCATGATCCACCTTATAACAGACGCTCGACTGTGACGGCAGCCTCGTCCGACGTAGCTCACACTGAAGGGACATATAATATTCCGCACCGACCGGATCTCAGTATTAGCGCCAGATGTCAAAAGATTTCAGACCAGCGCCTTCTCAAATAGAGTCGGTCTTTTGGATCCCGACATTTCCGCCTCGTCCACTGCGTGTAAGCCTCCCTCTAGAAGGCCATGTATTTCATCAGTTCTAACAAGTATTGGTGTAGAACGCCGAGAAATAAAATGCCGAATAGACGGAGCAGGATCAGAAACGTGGTCTGTGGTCTGTTCCATTCGCGGTGTCGGAATTCCGTCTACCTAGAATGCCAATGGAAACCATCGTGAGTATTGTTTCTCTTGTTCTGCACACTGATCCTCTATTACTTCTTTGATCCATATTCGTCCGCAGTCGAACGTGTATCTTGCATTCGAATAACTCAACTGTGCATCAGTCGACGCCCCCAAGAGGCTACCATCGAGAAACGTTGGCCGATTTGCATGGTGCCCTGCGTCGCTCATGAGCGCTGAGAACGCAATCCTCGATATTCATAGAAAGTATAATACTTTCACCCTTATCTAAATTTGCCCGTGCCTTGAATTGAAAACAATCATGAGCGCTTGTTTCACTACCAATGGCTTATACATATTAAAGATCCATGTGTCACGTTGAAAACGAACCTAAAGCAGTGTGGTAACCATTACACGATGTTCGACATACTCACCGGTGTTCATTCTTGGAGACGTGCATATATTTTATCAAAAGGGACTATCTCAGAGCGAAATGGATTAATTCAAGACACCGAAGAACACCTACTTTGTTCGCCGGATAGTACTCTGTCATTTTTGTTCGGGATAACATCAACACGTGGACTGTCTCTCTGGTTTCATATATCTTGAGTAAACATTCCTGACGAAGTCAGATTGTGGAACGAATCATAAGATACATGCCGAAATACACCAGTGTAAGGAAACTTGTTTTTCCTTACGATGATTTATCATCTCGGTGAGATACTAATGCCATAAGACTGAAACTGGGGATTGATTGATGGTATACAAAACTTTTTAAGGAAGAAAGTGGAAGATGCCAGTTATATATAACGAAAATCGGTGATCGTTGCTTGCGCGACGTGTATTCTCGAGCTTTGAGGCAATCTCAGCGGCTGTATGTCTCCCAAATTTGTTCAATGTATCGTCTCTCTTGATTGGATGTCTCGTGCGAACGAAAGCTGAGGCGATCAGTGCCTGGAACGATGGAAAGGATATAAAATCACTTATTTTTGCAGGCTCGATGATGATGGGTCGTCTCGGAGCAAAATTGAACCCAGTAAGACCCCAAAATACACTTGAGAAATAATGTGGAAGAGGTGTATCGAATGATGAGGACGGTAAGATCGCTCCCCTTTGCTTGAGCGATGACGATACAATGGCTCAGATAAATATCAACTTTGGAAAAATGTACAGGAAAGCTCTGGAAGGGTCGGTTCTTCATCAAGAGAGAAGGTTTCAGTATTTACAACAAAAATGTGAAACTAATAAGGTAACTTGCCTTTTCTCGAGAGACAGCATTCAATTATCTCGAAACGGTCATGCTGGCGGTACAGTATCAAGGAAGGCATGGACACTGTTTTTCTTCATCGAACGTATCCTTGAGAAATCAAAAATCAGTATACGGAGCGACGGAGGGAAGATAATCTGACTCAAATATAAGCACGGGACAACGATCTGCTATCTCTGAGCGAAGTAAAGAGCACCCCCAAGATATATGATGATCTTTTCATCGTGCCGGAGCACAAGTACATTCGGAGATGAACCGCTGTACGCCTAGAATGTGATCAATGGAAAACTGAACGACAATCGGTATCGAAATATATACTGAGCAGGACATCGTTCCGCCATATTCTACCTTCTCGTTCTTATTGTAAGATGGTATCCACAAGAAAATGCAGCGCGCCATGTTCTTAATCGTGAAAGAGGGCGTCTGGAACACACGTACACAGGCGTCTAGATGTATCGATCATCATAATGAAACAGTGGTGATGGTTGACTGACCTCCTTGATGGTCATGGACAGGATAGACGTTGCTGATGAAGTTGATTCCTGCATGTACGAGCATTAGCAATGAAAAGAAAATCCGGGTCGGGAAATGTTTGGCGTAGAACTCATCAGCTACGATTAGCGAGGCAAAGGCACATGCCCATGCATGAGTATACATCGAATTAACATCGTGAAGGATAATTGTAAGCGGACGATCAGCGAGCAAAGAGAATGAAGATACGGTGATGATGGTACGAGGGAAAGGCGTGTGAAAGATGGGCGGATCATCATGATGTCCCGATATGGACATAACGCCGTCGGCGAAACACTTGGAACTGCCGTGCAACTGCCGTCGGCGATGGCTTGGATCAAGAAGAGAAACGACATTTTCGAACGTGAGAGAAAGGTACGGTAATATGCAAATAAGAGGGGCTCTGACTTATGGCTCACAGTCGACTTCCCAACGAGATAACGAGATGAGTGATGTACTTGCGAGGTAGCAACCAACCACTAGTAAATTTTCTGGGTCGGGGGGGATAGGAGAAATGATTTAATGATTCATACAGCTTTAGCGAATCACGACTTGTGAGAAGGACGACGAGGCGATGAAATCGGCTGCAGACATAGGGATCAGGTAACAAACATTCTGAATATCACATAATTTTCAATTGACAGCATGCCTTGAATGTCAGCATAGAGACGTAGGGGGTAAATAAAGAGGAAAGACGATTAGCTGAACTGGTATGAAAATGGCGAGCTGTGGAATACAGCTCTCGATCCGTACCCTGGCGAATTGAACCCCAGATGAGGCGAAAGCCGTTGCACCAGATAGTTCAACGGCGTGTGTGCAGTGACCACGATGAAGATCACTACATATATGTTGGGATACGTTTGATGACCCCAATGTTCACATTGGGTGCACAAACCTCGAGACTTGTCGCCGAGGTTAAGACAAGTTTAAAATCGGCTACTCCAGAAACCAGATGATCTAATTGACATGCTGACCATTTGTGCCCCAACAAGGACCTCGGGCGCCCACGTATGCACGTATAGTGTGTATGATTCACGCTTCATCCCATACTCCCATAATCTTGGCCATCTTGCTCTGTTGGCGCACATAGAATTTTCGATTTGACAAAGAACAGAGTGAATCCTAGATAAGCCCTCCAACCATTGCATACTGGCCATAGAACGTATCACAGAAGTGTACTAGTAAAAAGACCGAGAAATCAGAGGCGAACGTCGGATATGGGGAATTGAACCCAGAGCGTGCTTAAACGTTGTGCGTAGCACCATATCCGACTCGATATTGATGAGTAAATGTCAGTTAATCTAAACCTTAACAATCACGATCAGTCATTGAATGCCATGTTGTAAGGCAGCGGCTGTTACAGGAACGCACACTGACCTGTCCATTTCCGAGAGATCTTGAAGCAGGCGTTCAGGCGCATATGTATGATAAGGAACATCCAAATGGCCAGTAGAGAACTCCGGGCTAGCCGTATTCTTAAAAATCAATCTTGACCGTTGTGAATCAGAAGGTCTTTATTGGATATTGGCGACCGAAGTCAAGGCCTACGGGCTTGTTGTATGCGACGAAGCAACATCCATCGGGAAGAACCGGCACCCATGGAAGAACCTCACCATTTGTGGACTCGTGTTATGTCATCATTCCGACGCTTTTCCCGCCAACGCGGGGAACCAAGTAGGACCAACGTCGCAACACGACGGTGCTGGTTGACCATGTATTCAGCTATAGGTGCTCGTGCCAGTTGTTAGGTCCAAAGAGATGCACTGAGCTGCCGTGCGGAATATATGATATACCGGATGCCCATGCGCTCGTCGTATTATCAGACGAATCCATGGCTAACGTGTTTGTTAGCGTGACCGTTTGGTAATCGTTGCGAGAAGTGCCCGCCATCGTTCCTGATTCCATCACACGCTCTCACTCATAGAACCATACCCCGAGTCTGAATACACTGTCAAAAAGCACCCGCCCACCTCGCCCACCTTACGTCTTCGCCAAGTGGTGAGTCATCTTTTATCCCTTTCGGCCATATACTTATCCTCATCTAGCACCGGGAACCGTATGCAGACGAAGAAGGAGATTATGCCACTACTGAGAAGTGTACATATATTGGTATAGTCCCTGCGGATTTTCTTCTCGCCGTGCACCCGGTGGAAATTGCTGTACTCGATTTAATATTAGGCAGGAATAGCTAGAATTACAGGTGGACGTGAGGACATGAACACGGAACCTGTTGCGGTTTGGATCCTAGGCACGTATATCACTGGGAATTACATCTTTTGCTGCCGAAATCAATGCGTACCTAAGGAGTCGGCGTGCCTAGCTCTAGGATGGAGAGAAAAGAATACAGCATACACAAACATTTTGATGCGGGGTAAGGGAGTCACTATTATGTCTGATAGCCGTTGCACCATGTCTGAATACAAACACGGCATGAGGAATACAGGTGCCTGGGACATCGTGATTCCCGTAATGAAAGTTGTGTTCAACATCAGGATCAGGGTGATGGTCTTGTTAGGGCCACAAGGTGATTGGTGATAAATCGGAACAAGAGATGCCGAGAGAATATGTCTGTACGGATCCGTACCCCCTAGGCGTTCCTCAGACGTGGGAACCCGCCGGTCGACTATGTTTACTGGTACACAATGAGGCATTGAGGATAGGTTTCTTCTTCCCTTCCGTTGTATACACGGTCGCTGCCGGTGGGAAAAGTATGCCGTGTGTGAAGTATCAAGTAAATATGAAGAATTGAATCCACACGAGTAAAGGGGTAACCATACATTCGTACCATGGGGAATTAATTGGGCCCAAGACGTCCAACAACTACTATACCACAAGGCTTTCAAAAGGGAACGAAGAAAAATATCTAAAAGATGACTATGACATGTTTATAGATAGCATAGGAAACTGAACTCTAGCCCCAGCCCCCTTGACGAGCCATATGCAATAGGGAATAAGGGTCATGCAATAAAAGGACATTTGGTGATCACTTTAGTACACAATGGTGCTTCATTGAGGTTGTAGAGTTTATAAGAGTAAAAATATAAGATGTGTTTCTCAAAATTTATGGATAGCGTAGGGAATCGAACCCCAAGTATCCGCGAGGCCATTAGACCATATCCAATCAGTTTTCAACAACAAGAATAGATAGTGGTGAACCGGAATTGATCAAGAATTCATTTCATGGAAAACAGGGCCTGGCTGTGAAATTTGTGAATCAGGGAATTGAATTTTGTAATGATTGTCGATTGCACCAGATATTGACGAAGAATGATGACGGAGTTGGTGATTTATCCTCCCCATTCCCAATCTTTCCCCCTGCTTCACCAATATCCAAAAGTAAAATATCCTGTAGCTGAATTTGAACACCAAGATTGAAGCTGTAGATGGCTCTATGTGCCCCTTGTAAAAGGGACAGTGTATCAAGGAAACAAGCAGATGTTCAGACATGTATGGTGGATAGAGAAGGGCTGCCGAGAGCTCCCGGCTAAGGCTCCAACTAAATATTATATATAACTGTATATATACAGTTAAACTGTATAAGTATACTATATATGTATACGCCCCAATGGCAGATGGAGTATAGAGTATACATACAGTATATATATAGTATACAGTACATGATCTGGGAGGCACTATAATTGTTAAATCCAATCAGCACTACATGGTAAAAACTTCTTCTTCCATGTTCCACATTGTGTCACTCGCCGAGTCCCCCCCTTGCTCAGCATGACCGCGGCAAAGCAGCAAGTCCGACAACCGGCAGAGTCCATCCCGGCTCTTATCACGTGCATGCCAAACTCACACCTTGCGGCAAAGGAATTAGGTCTCGTTGCAGAAAGGGTTTGAGGGTGCCATTTGCACTCCTGAGGACTGCCTTCAGTGGTGGAAGGTCAGTGCATTGTTAGGTTCCTGTTGTGGCACCTTCTAACAGATTTCAGATCCATATGGGATGTTTCCAACCATATTATTGATGGCCTACAACTCTTACTGGCTATTCCAGCCATCGAGCATGTGTTCTCCAAGTCTCGCCACCTCTGTGCAGAATTGTTCAGCTATCTAAAGGCAGAGACCCCTCTGTGAGGCTCTGCTATCAAAGGTGTGAACTCACAATGGGCTGTTTAATGTCAATGAGCCACTCGTCAAGTGTGCCGAAGTCAAGGAAGACAGTTCTTGGAAAATACTGTATATAATAACTAAATACTATATATGATACAGTATATACTATATATAATACTGTATATGTATACACAGGCTGCCAAGCGTATACATATAGTATTTAGTTGGAGCCTTACTCCCGGCTGACGCTATCAGAAGAATCTTGACTATTTATTATTCATTCGAAAACGATTACGATATGCCGATGGGTCCCAAGTCGAGACTGATAGACTTGAAATTTCTTTGAAGTTGTAAGCGAGGAGTCGCAATAATCATCGTCAAGAGCCGGCACCCTGAAGGGACCACATCATTCCCGGAAACGGCATACGTCATCGTTGTCGCGCTTCCCCCCAACCATCAGAACGGCTCTTAGATAGCACACCGTCTTATCCACAGCTGTACCTTCCATCCTTGTCGTACGAAGAAAGAACGAAAAGGAACTGATATGGGCCATTGCACCTCAGACAACCGCTATGCTTTCAGACTCTTTCACCGAGTTGGAGAGCGAACGGGAGAATCGACCCGCTGAGTAGGTATGTAATTTATGCTCTTCTGACTGCTTGATAGCTCACACAGTCACCTTTGTCACACGCAATGGCCTTACTCATACTAACTGCGAACGACTTGAGGGCACTGATGCGTGGTATGGAGGAGGAACACAACGCCAACGCGACATGGTTGAGTCACGCATGTTTCTTCGTCGATTCGTCGACCTGCCATTTGTCGGTTCGCTGGCGAGAGGCTGACAGGTGATGTTCAGTGTCGGATGTACCTGTCATTCCGGTGAGTGCAAAATGCTGTGATATTCTCATACATGCACTCGATTAGGACACCAGTCAACGTTCGACGCATAGATGAACGCGGAACGTCCTTCATGTTAACTTGTATCGTGACCTAGCAATTCACCAGTCTTGGCCCTTCCATGAGGGAAAGATTTTCAGCTGAACGTGCCACTCTGCTGGTGACGTTACAGATGGAGAAGGAAAATCCCTGTACTCGACGTTCGATGACATTGGATGGCGGTGTGGCGGATCTGATTCGGGGGTGGGTAAGTCTATTGGTCGCTCGCATTTTTCATTGGATTACTTCCTTCAAGTGCATGTATTCCGCCTCGAGAATGAAAGGTGAGAATGTGTTGAAATGAGCGGTAATGCTCCAGCCGCTCACTCAGATTTTAGCAGGGAACCCTCGCAAACGAGCGAGGGTCATCAAATTAAGGCCGCCTATTTATCTACTACACTGTACACTAATAAATTGGTAATAAAATCGACGTTGTACCAAAGTAAATAAAGCAATGTCCGAGGAGCAAACTTCTTCGACACTGGACACCCGGAGATCCCAAACACTAGCATGCGCGACACTTGATCCTCCAACAGAATGTTGGTGGATGTACATCGGTGGTGAGAATCTTTCTATGCCTTTCGTCCCTATACCTATTCTCATTAGAAGAGCGCAAGAAGTGTGATTTGTTCTCGGTAATGTCAGTGAGCTGAATTCGTTTAGGTGCTATACTCTCTTCTACATTAGACACATCCCGCCGCGAGAATTGAAGGGTCATACTACGCAACATACTCCACGTTTTCATATCAATGCTACTCTCACGTATAAGACTGAAATCAATGGCTCCCATACAACATTTTCGCCAACTCCGCATAATACGATGCAAGGAATTGCACCCAAGGTACCTTAGATGTCTTTGATAACACTCGCCACTTTACGATACAGGAACTATAAACTAGGATACTCAGTGTACTCAAGGACACATGTGTATTTCACTGAAGGGGTTCAAAAATCGTGAATAACCTTCAGAACGAAGTGATGACCCGCCGTTGTTTTCGAGACTCACTAGAGTGTAATATCTTATGCTTCTGGTGAGTTACTCGTACTTATAATAATCATGTTCGTGTGTATTTTCCTTGTCGTATCGTCATGTTTCAGAATTTTCTCATCATTAAGCGACCTATTAGTATCCCTAGATGCTAGAAAAACAACCTGACGACTGGTATCATCTGGTGGTGATCACAAACAGGAAACCTTTTCCAAGATATGTTAGTATCCGTCAATCAGAAAGCAATCACTGCTACTGAATATAGTACGATAATCAAAACGTAAAATGCAAACGTGTGAAATCTAGGGAGACCGTAGGAATGAGTCAAACCACTACAACAACTCTCGAATTTCAGAGAAGGTTGCCGCGGGCTCTCCAAAGCACTACTTCCCACTTTGATCCAACGTAGCTACCTTCCCAGCAGAAATGACATCGAGGGGCCAATGGAGTCTACCCCGGCATCTTTTCGATATCGTTCCCTCGATGTCTACGACGAAGAACGCCAAGAAAGTTTCGATTCGACCCTCGTGGAGAGCCGGACTGAGAGTTCTCGGAGACCAGATCTACAAGAGCGGCGTTCAGAATTCTCCCGTTCTGTTGAATATCTCTGAGCAGGCGAGGAACATCTATAGGATTAAGAGCAAGCTGTGCACGAATCCCCGATATATCCAGGTTAGGCTCGACGTCCTCGGGAGGCGATGGACTTGACGCCACTTTCTCCACGAAAGTGGAATCGGAAGGAGAGTCCTCTACGCCACACCGTTCCAGAATGTCTCGCCATTTGAAACGACCCTCTACTATGTTCAGACACGCAGCTTCTTTTTGCAGACGCTGGATGAAAGCCAGGGTTTCTGGATATGAATATATATCGAGATGGTGACCATTGTCAGACTCGGTGGTCATATGATCATAGAACTCCTGGATTGCGAGGTTTATGAATGCACGGATATAGTCTCGTTGGGCGACAACAGGCATGCCGAATTTAGGAGAGTGGAGTTCCTTCAAGTATCGGCCTATATCGGTCATGAGCTTGCAAACATATTGGCGACGAGTTGGCAGGAGAGACGCCTTCGTTAATATAAAATGCAAGATCTGGGGAAGATATGGCAGGGTATATCGGGGCAAGGTGGGTATATTCGATGATAACCTTTTAGCCATCCAAAGGATGTAAACTAACAGCGGTTTTATTGGTTTATCGGATATTTTCGAAGATGTTCTTCAATAGCGCTTTTATCCAGGGTAACACAGAGGTAGTCCTTGTTGAGCAGTAACCTAGCGCAATCATACAGGTCTTCGTCGAGTCCTGGATCTATGAATCAGTTTAATACACTGTGGTAGAACGAATAAACAACCATTGACTGACCTGAGGCATTTAAAATTTATTCGCCTTCTGTCACGGCGACAATATGAGCATTGAATGGGGTATGGACACCGGGTGGTATAGTAAAATTGTAATCGTTGTTGCTAGGATGGGTGAGATGCTCTTCAATGAGCCGTACACAATGTCATAGGCCGGACAGACCACTTCCTGATGATAAGTACAGCAGGGATGCTCCGGTGAAATGAGCATTGCATCGAGATTCACACTGAGCATCCCTTGAACATGCCAACCATTCATCGTATGTTCCAAGAAGGACACCGGGGGCTGCCTTAGGTACACGACGATAAGTTTCGTAGTCTTCTACAGCTTCGAAAGGTAGTTCATCCCTCTTTGCTACGACAAGGTAAGTGATTAATTCCTGATTACTATCCGTGGGAGGAGTATCTCTCCGACGAACAGCCTCTCCATTCTCTGGAGGAAGAGAGACGTGAGTGCGATGGGCATAGCTTTGGATTGAGTTCCAAAATACATGATATAGCCGAGTCTGCAGCTTTGGAGAATCGAAATGACGCATTAACCAAGAAATGTAGCGGCCAAGATAAGGTTCGACAGCGACCCTGGTCATGACTGACGCATCTGTATCTGCGCTGCCCTTCACCCAATATAGATCGTATATCTTCCACAATGAACGTGGTTCTCCAAGCTTTGGTCGGAGAAGCTGGTCAAGACGTGAAAAATTGTGGTGACTTTGAAGGATAACCGGTCGAATAGTGATCAACCAGCTGAAAATCCAGTGCAATAGTTTGACAAGTACCCAGGCCTGCGAGGATTTATACAGACATTGGGGAGGTAAATGTCCAGATGATGTGTGTAAAATCACATAGCAATATTGTGCGGAGGGTGCTATAGTCGTGAAGAGGAGGAATAATACCACGATGGCAACAATGATAGTGAGTGGAATGGCTACAGTCTTCTCTAGCGGCCATAGAAGCTCCAGAACACCGATGAAGAATAGTAGAAGAGCGGCCTGGAGAAAAAGTGGGATAGTCGCAATGATTGCTTTCACCTTCCACGCCGATAATCCTTCCAGTCGCATTTGTCGTATAGAGAGTGTATCTATTGAGCTACGACCCACATCCCTTATGTACTCCCGAAGCCATTGCTTGTATAGCATGCCAGTGGATGCCGAGGAAAGGGCAAGGAGAAGGCTTGAAAACCAATAAATATTGATTCTTTTCCGGACCTGAGCGGGTAAGAACGTTGCATCTGAGTCCGTGCTCAGCAGCCACTTGTAGGAGTCGATTATAAATGCAGTAGCAACCGCGGAGAACAGACCAGCCTATAGAATTATAGAACAAGACAGAGTTATAGATGTAATTTGAGAAGAAGTCATGAACACATACAAATACTAATAGAGTGTCGATCTCTTCTTTCCAGTCTTTGCAGACACCTTTATCGTATTTCTTGGCAAACCGCGAACATTTATACGGGGCTGAATCGTGTTTTGGAATGCCGTTTGGCCAATTGTGCCCATTCAAATCGTGGTAGGGATGCGGCAATGCGCTAGCATTGCGTGTGATTGGCTATAAAGCCCGTTGACATCACAATGGTGCTAAACAGTATCGTATGGACGATTTACCTCCACAGGATAGCTAGTGTTTGCCTTCATTGAAAATGAGGATCCATTCCTCGTCTCCGTCGCGTTAGTGAAGGCCTAGTTGTCGACATGTCATTAGAACAATGTTGGACCGAGTTAAGTGGAGAATCTTTACCGAATTGACTGCCTGATGTCCCAGCAGAGTGTCGGCGGGAGGATCGCTGGCCATATAAAATGCGAGGTAGGAACTATAGAGAATGAAGATGGTAGGAGAGGATACGCGGTCAGCAGTGAAAGCAAGGAGGCAAGTGCCTTAAGACTGAAATGAGGGCATCTAATTCATAGCTCGTAGATGGCACCTCCGGGCGTCTGAGAGTGACGAATGTGAAGAGTGAACTAAATAAAAGGCTATGTCGTCATATCACAAATTTTCACCGGCAAAGAGTGACTTACCAAAAAAAACACCGCCACCGAAGACGTCCCCCCAAGAGCGGCATATGAATACAAAGGACACTAATATCGCCATCACTCATAAGCATTCTTAACGGGAATCCAAGAAGAATGCGCTTCAGCTGGCACAACCAATTGTAATAATGTTCTTCATGTACTCCCAGTCTCTTATCTCTCGTCGGCGTGAAATAAGGAGATGCGGCAGCAATGAGCCATTGTCGTGGATACAGAAGCTCAGTTACTGATGTTCGTTCTTCTGATAGTCACCATTCACAGTTCCCCGCTTTGTGGGAAACGGGGGACATTCCTAGATTCACTTAAATCACATTCGCTCATATGTCTGAACCAGTGATTTCTGGACATAAAGCGTCATGTATTGATCGAATAACTTTGCCTAATCACGGATCTAAAGTAATTTTCCGGACCGTAAAGAAGAGGAAGCCCGCTGGCTGTTAAATTTGTATGTAACTCAAGTGTATGTTCTAAAGCATGTGTTTGTGCATGTGGTGCTCATAGCAGTGTTCGTCGATAGCCTTGAAGATTTGCGTCCAATAGAAATGGGGCATCTCTACCTGCCAAATCTTCCTTGCCAGAATTAGCCGGCGATTATATACAAATCTTGAAAGGCAGTGCACTCTCGACCATATTGGATTGTGACCATGGCCACTGCTTTCATAACATCCACCGTACCTCTATAGCTATGGGATCTATTGTCGGCCTACCTACTATGAATTAAGTTCTGGCTAAGTCACGGAATGCAGAGGATCATCCCTCTTTCGCCTGCAGTGTGACATAGTGTGCGTGTATATGGTGATATGGTGCGGGTTTGTGCCATGAAACGCGTTGCCATTCGCCGCTGATCATGAGCCCGCGATCGCAGTCTTTCATCCAGCGTGGAGCTTATTTCGTCGTCGTTAGCGCTGTACATACCGTTCTCTACCGGACCGCCGTGCAGCGTGCATGTATTGGTATAGTCGCTGTGGGTTCTCTTCCCGCTGCGCCATCTGTGAGGTATTACTTGAGTGTAATGAATCAAATCGTCATCTGTAGACGCCTGGTAAGTCGGAACCATACTACATCCGTACCCCAGTGGACTTCTTTGAGACTGAACCATCCAACAATTATGTACCACAATGTTTTAAAAAGAGAGAAAAGGAAAATCTGCAGCATGAATTGCAAGGTTTTACGGAAAGCATACGTTGATAGAACTCTAGACTCCCACAAACCAGATCTTTAAGAATCGGAGTATTTTGAGTAATACGCGAGGTAACAAATACTCGAGTAGAACCCAAGTCGTGCGCGAGGATGTCCGTAAGCCGAGTTCCAACCACCAAGAGAGATCCGTGGGGGTGTTAACAAGCGCTGGGCGTAGTTAACAGGGGCGTCAGCAAGTGCTAGGCATAGTCAGGAAGCAATTGACTGGCAAGCGCTGGGCGCAGCCGATCAGAGATGCTTAATTCACACACTTAAGTGGACTTCGAAGAGTACGAAAAGTAGCTTCATATCTTTTTAAATAATACAAAAATTTCTACGAGTTTGTATACTAAGGGAATGTTTGAGTCACTATTATTCTACAATGGTGTATAGTATGCTAGAATCAGTACGAAGAAGCAAGAAAGTAATATAAAATACGAGTGAGCCATTGTTAAGACCGAGAATCCCGAGTACAGGCATGTGTTGATTCATGGATCGAGTCGGCAGGTACTCAATATCCATAACACACATCCGATGGCGGGGTCACGCATTAAAAGGACGTGTGTGATGACTTCGCAGTAGAACAGTGTTTAATTGAGAGTGAGAGGCTTGTAGGCGTAAAAAATATAATCACCATCATGGAAATTTATGAATAGCACGGAGAGTCGAACCCCCAGGCATTCGCAAAGCCTTTTAGACCATATCCGATTAGTTGTCACCGACACAAATAGGTAGTGGTGAACTGGAATTGATTCTGTGGAGAACTGGACCTGGTTTTTAAACTCGTGAATCAGCGAATTGAAGTTCGTATTAATGATGGTGAAGTTGGGGGATTATCCTCCCCATTCACAATATTTTCCTTGCCTCACCAATAGTAAACTGTCCTGTAGCTGAATTCGAACCAAAAGATCGAAGTGGCAGATAAATCTACGCGCCTTGAAAAGGGACAGCGTATCGCAAGGAAATAAGCAGACGTTCAAACGTGTATGAAGGATAGAAATGGGCTGCCGAGAGGTCCAGCCCCCAGACTAACGCTATCAGAAATAATCTTGACAATTATTCATCGCATAACGATCACGATATTCTGATGAGTCCCAAGTCGAGACTGATAGACTTAAAGCTTGATTGAAGTTGTAACTTGTAAGCGAGTAAGCAGCAATCATCGGAAAGAGCCGAAACCCTAAAAGAACGGCAATGTTCTCTTTAAAAGCGTACTCGCATAAAGGGGTAAAGAAGTTCCAGACATCTATTTCTACCCTAGGAATGCTGTACTATAACAGATAGGGTATGAGCGGCCCCTGCCATGAAAGTACATTGGTTACAGCTTCACTACGGTCGAGTAGCATGTAAGTGAAAAAGACAGATATCATAGCAGACTACGAATAGCCTAGGGGATTGAACCCTAGGCATCCAACTCGCCATTAGGCCACTTCAACTTGCTTTGGGGATGCCTTTTTGACGTCGATTTTGGGGCTGCTGCTCGATGTGAGCGCAAAACGAAATGCATGGCTCCCACCAAAAGGCCCATCGATGGAACTCGTTCTCAGCCTGTGGTGTGATGCAGCCACTCGCCAATACATTGGATCTGGACGAGGCTAGTATTCTACTTGAGGGTGCAAAAATTGGGAATGTAGATCGAGGGAACTCGATTCGGAAGAGTGGAGCGTTACTATAGACCGGGCTCGTAAGTCTCAAGAGAAAAAGGAACCTCCACCATCGATGGGTGTCCAGAAATGGAAACGCATTTACACAGAATACGTATAGTCCGGCAATTGCTAGCGCGTAGCAATCTACACTGTACAGGTTAGTACACAGTATGTAGATGTATTTATAAAAAATTGATGACTTAGAAAGATATGAATCATATCCTGGGGAATTGAACCACAGGCATGCGAGAAGCCGTTAGACTATATCCGGCTAGGCGTCAACGACACTTTCGTACTGGTTACCAGAATGTCATAACAAAGACATACCTGGAGTGTAACACGAATCTGGCTGACTCGGAAACCTGCGAGAGAACACATATCGGACATCTAGTTGCGAAAAAGAGGAACCCTAAAACGGCATAATATGTCGGATAAGGGGAATTGAAGCCAGGGGGTGTGGACGACTGTCCGTTGTACTATATCCGAATAGAGGTTGGTTATACATACCTGCATTCCACTTGTGAGCTAAACACGAGAGCGATTGTTACAGGAACGGAAGCTGGACTGCACGTCAGAAGAGAATGGCAACGCAACCCACATACGTGCGAGGATAGAGGATGCAATGTCCTGCTCAGAACAGTGAAATAAGAATTGCCACAATGCATCCCTGGGCGATTGTGAGATGTCGACGAGTCCGATAGATTTGTAACGGGATGAAGCATGCATCGGCAAGAGCCGGCAGCGTAGCCATTTCATTTCTGGAAACGAGTTACGTCATCGTCGCCGCGCTTCCCTCCATCCGCCATCTCTAACTATGTACAGAAAGTTCCATCCTGTTACTAAGAAAAGCTCGCAGACAGAGCACCATCCGGTCGACATCTGCCATTGGATATGAGAGTGAAGGCGACGTGGTTGAACCACGCCTGTGTCCTCATAGATTTTCTGCTGGATCGTTCGCTGGGGGAGGTACGGAGGTGCTGTTCGATCGTGTGGTTAATGCCTAATGATCGCCTAGCTGGCCTATCTGACTTAAAGGAGGATGCACCCAGCCACTGCAGAAGATGGAGGATACACCAGAGGTGGATGCAGTGATCATTTAGTGACTCGTCAGTCGCTCCCTATCAGACTTGAGCGCCGTTGTTGTTCTTGTTCAATTGGTGGTGACGACACGTAAGCGCCGTACTTCATGATCCTGTCGTACGCTAACTATCTTCTAGCATAGACTCCCATCCTTTAAGCGCCCATTCGAACGCAGCCGCACAACGGAAGCCGTCGCTATACTATGCATACCGAAAGATCAAGCGCATATACTGGTCGGTAGTATATTCGATGCGTAAAGATACACGGTAACCTTCTCAAAAACAAGCTAGTATGATTCCCGACTAGAGGTTCTGCGGTCCCGGTGGAAGACGAATGCAAAGATGGACATATTGAGGTATGATGTGGTGCGTGTTTCTACCATGGAATTCACAGGGTTTGGCACTGATCGTTCGTCAGCTCGCGGATTTCTTTCGCAGAAACATGACGCCGTACTTCTTCTGAGGACATCAACGTGCAGTGTGGCTGATGCATTGACCAACACCAAAGCAACGTATCGAGGGTATGTTCAACCCTGCAATAGATACTATTCATACGTATAAGACTAAAATCTACCAGTTATTGTCGCAAACTACTGATATTGCGATACAGGGAATTGAACCCTAGGCATCGCGAGCACACTCACAACCACCGTAAACTTATACTGTGCGCATTTTGGAGTTCTTTGTATCTGTCACTGCTGATTGGATATTTCTCCCCTATTTTTACAGAGAACCACCCGTTGATATTCTTCTCGATTATGCCATATGCGGTTCTTTGTCAAGCCCCACGTTGCTTTGCTACAGACAGGTACAGTGGTACAGTCTTTCAGCCTGAACAGTTCATCCCCGTTGGCCCAGTACGCACCGTCCTCTTAGACTCATTGTTGGTCTTGATACTCTCCAGCATGTTGACAGAAGAAAGTACCAAGCTACGAACGGATTGACTGCAAAGTGCAGGAAGATTGGTATAGCCGCCTATCTTAACTATCGCATTACTTTTCTTTGTAAGCGTCTTATCGATAGGACTTACTACGTCCCTTAAGCTTTGGATATTGCCCTATCGTTGTCCAGTGCTAAGCACCAACATATGCATTACGCACCACAATCGCAAATAACTTCCGTTGACAATGCGCAGCGTCTAATATCCGAAGTTTTAATACAGTTTACTCCACAGACTTCTCACAAGAGTCCGCAAGGCAACCCCTGGACTATATCCACATGCCGTGAAGAGAGAAGTCAAGAACGTGGTGTTGATGTAGCCGTTGAACACGTCCATCATGCACCTCAAATTGGAGTCCCCCGGTCGTATTATAGATACCAGACGCAATTACGATTGACGGTAGAAAACTAACCACTGGTTTATTATGCGTTCAACGAGTCTAGTAAATGGGCGTAAGATCCTTGAGTAAGCTTAACATGCCGAGAACGTGCAGAGATGCAGGTAGATTCGAAGAGGACACTAGTCGTAACGATTATGCTAAAAACGACATCAGCCACGGGATAGGTTGATAGCAAGCTACTCACCGAGATGATGGCTGCATCCACGACTACATAGCACCCGTGAGCTCTTCCCAGCGAACCGACAAACGGCAGGTCGACGAAGAAACATGCGTGACCCAACCACGTCGCGTTCATCTCGCATTGATGTTCCTCCTCCATACCACGCATCGGCGTCCTCAAGTCGATCCCAGTTAGTATGGGTGGGGCTGCTGCGTGTGACAAAGGTGACTGTGTGTGCTATCAAGCGGCCAGCGACAAAAGAAGAACAGTAATACACTCCGTACTCAGTGCAGCGATCCTCCCGTTCACAACTCGGTGAAGGTGTCTGAAACCATACCGGCTTGTCAGAGGTGCAATGCGTATACGAGTATTTTTCCCTCTTTCCTCGCACGACAAGGATAAAAGGTACAGCTGTGGAGAAGACGGTGAGCTGTCTGAGAGCCGTTCTGATGGTTGAAGGGAGCCCGACAGTGATGACGTATGCCCTGCCCTTTTCAGAAATGATGTGGTCCCTTTAAGGTGCCGGCTCCAGCCGGTGGCTGCGTCCTCGCTTACCACTTCAAACTTCAAGTCCATCGGTCTCGACTTGGGACTCCTCAGCATAACATGATCATTTTGCGATGAATAATAGTCAAGATCGTTTCTGCGTCAGCCTGGAGATCGCGGCAACCCTTCCCTATCCTCCGTAGAGATCTGAACCTCCGCTTATTTCCTTGCGATGCGCTGTCCCTTTGACAAGGCACGTGTAGATTCATCTACCACTTCAATTTTTTTTTGGTTAGAACTTAGATACAGGATATCCTACTATCCGAGGTGAAACAAGGAAAAAGATTGTGAAGGGGGAGGATCAAGGGAGGATAAATCCCTAACTCCGCCATCATTAATACAAACTTCAATTCCCTAATTCACGAGTTTCAAAGCCAGGTCCGGTTGTCCACAGAATCGATTCCAGTTCACCTCTACCTATTCCTGTCGTTGACAACTAATCGGATATGGTCTAAAAGGCTTCACGAATGCCTGGGGTTCGATTCCCCATGCTATTTATATTTTTTACGCTTACAAACTGCTAAGCCTCAATAAAACACCGTTCTACAGCGAATTTATTACCAATATCCTGGTCGTGCATGACCCCGGTATCGGGTGTGGCTTGTCGGATGGCTAGAGATCGATTCACCTATGCTGTCCGCAAAACCTTCCGACTTGTGCAGGGTATTTTTCTTCGTTCTCTTTGTCAAGCCTTGTGTTCTATAGTTGGTGGACGCCTCGGTCTCAATGAACTCCCCAGGGGTACGGATGTAGCATAGTTCCTCAAAAGAAAACTAACTTGAGGGTCGCTGCGAAAAGAAAGTAGGTGAACTATCAAACGGTCAGCGACGAATACCCATGAGTCCCACAGCCTAGACACGCACCATATTCATTGTGTCCACCGTTTCATTCGTAGCTCGCTCACAAATTCTTTCACTACTGGTTTGTCTTTGAAGAGCGTGCCGGGTGTCTGCACGCGTCGAACGCCCCAACAGTCAAACGTATATGCGCGTGATCAGGTGTGCGATGGGCTGGTCCGTTTGAAGAGCGTGGTCGGACTCGGTAGGGTGTCTAAGGTAGAAGTGGTTCGCATGTGACAAGATCAAGGAGAACGACGACACGTACTGGTCATATAGTAACGGATAATCTAACAAGAACATCAGCGGTGCCTAAGTATAATAAGAAACTTCTCACCGAGATAACAATCAGTGACCTCCGGTATATTTTAAATCTTACGCTGGCAGCTTAATGCACCTCTTTGGACCAAACTGGATAAGCGAGCATTTATTGCTAATTGCAATTGCGAATCGGCACATGGCACCTCAAAGAAAACAGGCGTGGCATAACCCACTCTTCCTTCATCGCGATTTGACGTTCCTACTCTGTGCACAGCGTCTGTACGCGCACCGGAATCCCAGTCATCCCCAGTTAAGGTAAGGCGTCGCTGCTGTGCGTGGCACACATGAGCTATGACATGGTTAGCGACCAAAGACGAGGAGTAACACCAGAGGGCATGCTTGCGCATCAATCCTTCTATGCATCCACAAATGCCAAAGCCATTCAGATTTGCCAGAGGTACAACGCGCGGGTGGTTCTGAGTCCTATGAACGTAGGATATCAGTTATTATGCAAATAGTCAAACGCCGTGGGAAAGAGACAATCTCTTCGTGACATGAATTAACGGGGGCGGGAATTGCCGAGGTCTATCCCTCTTTCAGTACTGGATTGATGCAACTCTGAAGTTTGGCACAGCTCACCCAGCGCTTAAATACTTTGCACTGCCCTCCATTCTCTCAGAGGCTTCAAGGGACTCTTTAGAGGAAACAGTTCAAATACGATAAGTAAGATTTGACAAAATATCATCATCAGTAAAGAGACATTGACGGAGGGCGGCTGAAGGAATAGATGTCAGAGAGAAACCCAAAGAGAGCGATGGCGCAGGCACTGTTCTGTGCACCACAGAAACTCCGATTGAACGAGAAAACCTTGATATAAGCTAAAATGATACTAACCAAGCAGAGGCGAGCATGAGAACGAGCACGGAAGAAAAAGCTATAAGATGATGGCGAAGAAGGGAAGGGCGGGTGCCTGATCATACCAAATACGGAAATCAACTCTTCACCAGTGACGTGGATCCCCGAAATGTCCATCGCCAAGATGCCATGGCTATGTCACTCCTGCGCAAAGGAAGAGCTCACTTGTGTATAGGTTCTCTCAGACAGGAGGGCGGAAGGGTTCTGCCAGGGTGGACAATGCGTAGCAATGTTCATACTATACATCCTTGTCATTTAAGTCAGCAGAGGTCTAGTGGCAATTGTTGTCAGGAGTTGAAGAGCGCAGTCATGTGAAAATCCATCAGCGCGTCTTTCAGCCCAAGACCTACTCTTCATCTCACAAATATATTGTTTCACATCGAATGATTCTATTTGTTTCTCGTTAACTAGTGGATATCGTCAAATCGGTGCATCACCACCTGGGGCAGCGCTCGATTCCCGATTCCCAATTACCTATATCCAAGTAAAAGCAGGGTTAGGCCATTTCTTCCCTATTAGAGTTCATGGTTCCATACCCAGCCTACAGATAAAATGGGTAGCCCAACTCGGGAACGTTATCTCTTCCCGTCCTTACAAATATGGAATAGGTGATTCTCCATTTTCCAAACGATCGCAAAATCATAACGTCCTGTGTTGCCGCCAGCTTCAGACAGTATTTTCCATCCAGATCCGGTGAGTGTCACAAGTCGGACTTCAAGTTCAGGGTTCAATTCCCCAGGTAGGGTACTTATGCAAAAGTCTTTTGTTCTGTGCATGTTCGCCCTTTTCTACTTACAGCAATACTGTGAAAAGTCAGGTCATCCCGACGTCTTTCTTGCTAAATGGATATAACATAACTGTCAGGGTTACTTGGGTTAGGGGTTCGATTCCGCATATCTGAATGACCGTTGAAATATGAAACATGGAACCTTTTTACAGTTTACCTTGAAGACGCAGCGCGATGTCTCGTAGCACCCATCAGCTTCGCTACTCTCAATTATTTGCTTATACTACTCTGCTTACAACGAGTTTTACATACGGAAATACATTTCCTATTCATATTGAACCCCGTCGAACGTAGATCCTTGGAATTCACAGCGGAAAGTTCGCAGGAGTCATCCTCCCTTGAAGCTAACGCTCACAGCGTCAGGGTGGAACTCGTGCTATCTTCCATCACACAGCCGTATTCTCCTACATGCGCAGCAACTCTATCCGGATATGGTGCAACGGCTGTCGTTTCAAATCTCAGCCCAGTGAGTGTTCCACTCCCCGTGTCCGAATAATGTCGATAGCACTGCAATACAAGCTTTTTTTCTCGCGCCGTTCCTTCCTGAGATCTTGATCCTGTGGATGTAACGCGCCACCCGCAGCGGGTTTACTCATCTCTGGTGTCGTACCTTTGTCTTTTGCAAGCATCACCTTTCAAAGCTCAGATCACAAGTTACCCGATGGATGAGTTGTCGCTCGTACAGGATTCGTTTTGTTCAGCAGATGTAGTATAACTGTTTAGCTTCCATCTGTGAGTGCTCAAGTTTATGTTTGAATCATTAGAATGGGCTGATTCTTAAAAATCTCCCCCTCACGTCCAGATATTAGGAGTACTGGGACCCATACCCAACGTCGAGGGCTGAAAACCATACACGTATTATGTTGTCTACCAACTGGATCAATGTACTGACGAGAGGATCCGTGTTTTTCGCTGGAGCCGTCTTTGTTTTCATTCAAACGATATCCGAAATGGGCTCGACACTCAAATGCCATTCAACTTCCGCACTCATTTCTCTCCATTTGTGACTTCACTAGTATCTCGGCTAGTAGTAGCGCGTTATTACAAATCCTGGGGGTTCAATTTCCCATATTCGAATGACATTGATCTCATGTACAATTGTATGTTTTGCATATTCTCTTCTTGCGCCAGAAGTACAGCGACTTTTGGACAATAATTATCAACGTGTCCGACCACGTCGTGTGCCCCACCAACGGAGTGTATGCATGTGCTGATTCAAGATAGCCCTCGTTGCGTACTAGCGGAGAAAGGTTATGCAGTAGACGGGTTCAGTTTGAATAAGATGACTACGGTGTGTATGTCTAGGCCAGGAATTGTGAGCAGGCAATGGAGCCGAAGACGACTGCACATACTGCGCTAATAACATGCTGTACTCTTCAGGCTAATGCTCAGCGGGTACCTATTTCGGGGTCAGACAATGCCCTCGAGCCCTTTGCGAGGGGGAAACAAGCGTGTCCATGTCACCTTGATGGTCGTCAATACATCCGCAGGACTTCATATCGGCACAGAGGACTCCTGACTTGAGGCGTGTGACGACAGAATCGGCGAGCTATCCCACGGTCAGTGACGATACCGCACTGGTTTCATGACCCAAACACGCACCATACTCAGTATTCCGTATTCGCTTTCGTCCTCCACGTCGGCCAAAGATTCTGCAAGCGTCCCACGAGTCCGGTGTATGCACGTGGTTCTTGGGTATACTCAGCCTGGCGGAGATGCGCAGTGGGCGTACGCTTGAAGAGGGTGACTAGACCAAGGATTGGTGTCCTGTTAGATGGGAGGATAGCACATCCTGGACATGATGATGGTAGAAACGAGAACATAAGTCGCGGCGTCCGGCTAAACAAGGTTAGCATCCGGTGGGGCTGTGGAAGACGATGCATACCGGTCATAATGCTATCAACAGTGTAAGCCATGGTTTGGTTCAATGGGAGCTTGCTCACAGAAATGACGACGGCACCCACCTCTGGTATCTCCTCAATCTTGAATGGTAGCTCGGTGTATCTCTTCGATCTGAAGAACTCAGTCTGTCGCTGAACACAGGGTCAAACGCTAGCGTCGCGCCTCGCCCGAGCGATGGCACAAACGGGAGCTCGATGAGGAAGCAAGCATGGCCCAATCCATGTTGCCTTGATTTCACTATGATGCTGTGTCGGTGTCCTCACGAATCCCGGCAGTTCCGACTTTCGGCAAAGCATGCATGTTGCGCAAAGGGTGAACTATCAAACGATTAGTGATGGAAAAGCAAGAGTAGAACCACACACCATACTCAGCATGTCCATCCTCCCGTTCGCAAACGTGCACATTTCTGAAACCAAAGAGTGCATTCGGAAGAACGACCATCAGGTATCGCGCGCTGTAACCGGACTATTCAATAAAAGTATTCCCGTCCCTCACACACACGGAAGGCAGGGCCATTGCGAGTGATATAGGTGTGCTATCAAACAATCAGCGACGGACGATTAGAGCGCAAACACGTACCATAGTCAGAGCATCGAAGCCCCCATTCCCCCCTCTTTCAACCCAGTCACAGATTGCGGAAACATACTGACTTGGCAGAAGTACACTGTGATTTCCTTCTCTTTGTTGTCCTCATCCTCATTCACGAGATGAATGGCAGCGATGAAAAGATTGATACGGCTAGCAACCATGACGTAGCCAATTTTGATGCCTGTCCCAAAATGGGTCTGCGGTGATCCTGGCCCTTTCTGTTACGATTTATTGACTTTTTTCACTTTTCTAGTCTTATCTCATCTTATCGGCATAATCATGCTTATGCATCATCACTGCCATATCACCACTATCAACTTCGACAAATCTTTCATGATGGACAATGCATGATATTGCATGCTTGTTGTCCAACTAGCACGCCCCCCAACTTCGACAAAACTTTTGTATCTATTAATAGTACTTACTCTTTAGTATTTAAGTAGCTACAATTTCACTGTACAACCTCAGCTTCGAGCTAAGGTTTAACATCACATAAACTTTACTTGTCTGCTCGCTTGCCGAGAGCTTCTCCAGTAAGCGCCTCTCTCACCACCTCGAGATCATCCAAGGCGTTGCCAAAGTGATTGTCCGAACGTGAGACAGCTTAGCAATCACCTGACCTCGAGTCACGTGAGGGTCAGCCCTAACAATTAGCTCGAAGCTTCCCTCACCCTTCCATAATGCCAGACAAAGGAAGGATTCTGTATGCCCTTACAACAGACCCCTGACATTTCCGCAGAAACAACAAGTACCCTTGCTGTGATCCTTTTCACGATAGCAGGAGTAATTGGAACAACGACCGCAGCTGCTACCATCTACTACAAGAACAGAGAGTGGTTTGAAAGCCATGGAATCACCCTTAGAAGAGGACAACTAGTCTACCCACCCCCAACACTCTCCCAGTTTTACATTCCCCCCTACAATGTTCTGACACACCCCAACCAACCCACCTACCCCATCTACAAGCGGGAGATCTACAGCACACCCACAGAATTGGCAAACGATGAGTTCGAGTCAGCGAACGATGGGGACGTTTCATCCTCCGAGTCCGACATCGGAAGAAGAAGACAGCGGAGCCCCAGCCCCATCGCTGGCCCCTCTGGAACCTGGCACTCCTCTGACAACCCAAGGAGTTCTCCCTCTATCGAAGGAGACATCTCAGAGCTCATTAGAGCCTATCATGGAATTGGAACAGAACCCCTGGAGAATGCCAGGAGAGAGCTGGAGCGAAGCCTCCGCCAGATACCTACAGCCGAGACCCCTCAGCCCCGGCCTGATAGTGAGACCCTCCCCCAGGCGACCCTATGGGTCACCAACCCCACCGAACCCATTGAACTATCTGACCTCGATGCCTATTCAGAGGAGAGGAGAGGAAGAGCCTCCTACGATTCAGAGGCAAGTAGAAGAAGGGCTCACCTACCGGGAGACCCTAGCATCCATCGCCCGTTCCAAACCACCCAGACCACCTTCAATACTCCTGTGCCATCAGTTGTATACTCCTCCTCCACCGCCACCGACACCTCCGGATCTGATTGACTTCCAGGAGAAACTGGAAGTGGAAACCCTTTTAGAACCCTCCCTGATATCATCATCAATACTGACTCCTCCCCCTCCACCCTGGCCTTGCTTGACTCCACAGACCCAGGGTTCTATAGAGAACTCAGACGACGATGACTTTTTATCCACTACGTCAGGTGACCTAGCTATCAGAGAAGGAGACGAACAGGAGAATCCCCGTTCACATTCCAGTCACGCCAGAGGGACGAGGACCCGAATGAGTCCCCTCGGGATCCCGAGACCGAGTGACAACTGGCCTGAAGGGAGCTCAAGAGCAATCCCTTCTACTTGGGAACTCCAGACCGAGCTTGGCCCTCGCTCTCCCTCTCCCAGAGGATGGGTCTCGGGGCTTACAGAGCCCAGGCCTGGGAGTTACGAAGGACAGACTACCTCGCAAGAGGAGGAAACGATGAGACCATGGAGGAACATCACAACTGACACAACCTCTTCATCAGTGAGGAGCAATGGTGGCATGAGCTCAATTATGGGCCAGTACCTGGAATATACGACCAAGGGTTACGACCAAGGACAGAAGAAGAGGAATGAATCCTCAACCGACGACTGGCGGCTTTACTCGCCACCTGGAGAAGAGACGAATTCCAGAGGGACGAAGCAACTAGAGCCTGAGTGGCCCGAGCCAATGCCCGACTCACCACCAATTGAATGGAGGCGCCCGAACTGCCCTTGGAAGGGAATGAGTAGGTTGTTCGCCGGATCCGGAGAAGCTGGGTCCAGTGAACCAATGGAAACAGAGGCAGAGCAACAACAACAGGAGGCACTGGAAGCAGAGGCCAGAAGACAGCAGCATCAAGCAGAGAAAGATGCTTTTCCTGATGTCACCGCCGCCCTTGTAGCCCAATTAGAAAGGACCAGGGCATTTGCCCATTCCCAAAGAACTGCAAGACGCCCCAGATGACCAACTGCCCCGAGGACACCCCATCCAACCACCCCCGCGAAGGTATGGCAGCCCCACTCACCGAACAGATCGACGGTCGGTACCATGACCTCCACCCCGTTACAACCCCCCAGACCCTCCCTACTGGCCTTCGGGAGACGCCAATGAACAGGACCCATGGCTCCAAGTAAAGCCCATGCTAATTCGACTCCCAAGCGAATTCGAAGGAAAAAGCAGCGATATTCATCACTTTACAGGAGCTTGCGAAGACTACTTCTCAGTCTTCAAAGCTTATTACCCAACCCACGCCAACAAAATTCTATTTGCAGTCTCCCTATTTGGCCAAAAGCCACAAGGCTGGTGGTCCCAATACCGCTACCAATTCTGGAGTGGTACAGAGGAACAATATTGTTACTTCTCCTGGGATGACTTCAAAGCAGCTCTCAAAGTGGAATACAGAGACCCTGCCCTCCAGGAGGTCATGGAACGACAAATGAATGAACTCAAGATGACCGGAACAGCATCTGAGTACTTCAGATGTCTCGAAGAGTTGGCCCGACTAGCCGACCAGCTCACTGACCTTGGACCCAGGAGCGCAATTGTCTGAGCTGTCCGACGAGGGGTCCCCAAATCCTACACTGACTCCATCACGAACCTAGGTGTCATGATCCCATCAACCTATGCAGAATGGAAGCGATGCATCTGCAGCATATACGACGAGAAGGCCTGCAAAACTGCCTTCGACAAGATCGGGTATGTCGACCGACCCAAGAGCCAATCCACTGGAAGCACCCCCAAGGGTACTTCTGGCGCAACAAGTTCCTCAGCCGACAAACCAGCTGGCAAAGGGGCATCAGGTTCAGGATGGACCACGTATGGAGGAGCTGGGGAGCCGATGGATATAGATCACCTCAAGAAGGAGAGAAGATGCTTCAACTGCGGAGGAAAGGGGCATCTAGGGAAAGATTGCAAGAAGCCGAAGTGGCCCAGAGACCCGAAAAGCGGGCAATATACGACAGCCCAACTTCACGCAATGTTAACAGAGGCAGAGGAACACAACAAGGAGGAGCGTGGGCATAGCCACAAAGAGAAGGCCAAGGAGAAAACACCCTTGACAACGAAAATTGAGGAGGTAAAAGGCAAGGCCGAGAAGTGAGTGATTCCACTTCCTCGGCCTAATCCTCCTCTCTGGATGGTCGGTCATTGGATCCCGCTGTGCAGACCTTATCCGATTGTAATACATCTTTACATACATCATTGTTATCTACGCATTCGAATATACCCCTTTTGATTACTTCCCCTGAGACCACCCAAAAAGAATCACAAAGAATTCAGACTCCGTCTGAAAAAATCTATAAAATCCCCCAGAAGCGAGACGAGACTCATCCCCCTCCCTCGCTAACGCTTTCCATCCCAGAACTCCTCACCCTCCAGGATCTTCAGACATGATGGGGGCCAGAGTTCATCCGAACAATGTTGGGGATCTCCCAGTCCTTAGGGATGAAGGAGGTACTCCCTGAACTGGCCAAGCCCATCGTCGCTGAACGGAAGCAGCAAGATGAAGGTGGAGACATGAGGCCGATGCCTGCTGACACCGTCCGCAACGATTCGCTGCGCACTCGAGGACCATCACAGAAACATGACCCCCTCTCTCCCTGCCTGGAAGAAGAAGCGAGAGATCGTGCCCCCCATCTGTCTCCTGAAGACGTCACACCAGTCGAGACGGTGCCTCTCTCGCCCCCAGCCCTGAAGGAAGATAGTCGCCCAAGAAAGGATAGGGACACAGGACAGGCACTGAAGGACCCAGGAGGAACATGGGAGTACGGTTCATGCGACAAGAACGTGACGTCCACGACCCCTTCCATCTCAGATGGACCTTCCAGTCAATCCCAGAGCAACCCGCTCCCCAAACCCCCAATTCCTGACAAAGCAGCTGGCAGCAGACGATCCTTGGGGAAGGAGCATGCCCCAACCAAGGAGACTCCTCGAAGGCCCCCGACCATCGAAGGATCAAGTGGGACTCCAGCATCAGATGCGTGATGCTCATGGGTCCGGAAGACCACCCTCATTGAAATCCCCGATGAGGAGGACAACACCGCCTTCAAGATGGTGCAAGACTGAGAATGAGCAAAGCAGGAAAAGGAAAGGGCCAAGGGGCTTCTCCCCTCATTCCCCCAGGAGCAAGAGAAGCAGAAAGAAGAACCGATTGAGGCAAGGCATTCCGAATCAATCCCAGTGAGTGTTTCCTCCCTGAAGTCCACCTGGTTCAAGCCGTTTGGCACGGACTGGACCCTTCAGGCTGTCAGGGAAGCACACACGGATTTGGAGGCTCTTGCTTCGCTCCACCTCTGGGCCCATAAGGAGAAGGTCAATGAGATTGACAATCACCTTCTCACTGTACTATGGAGAGACGAAGGGCAAGCAAGGGAACAACTGTATGAGCTGGGCCAACCCATCCGATATCAACAATGGGTGTCCACCAAAGGCATCCGAGAGCTCTTTCTCGACATCCAAATTGAGACCCTAGAGAACTGTCAGACCCTCAAGGCCCAAGCCCTAGTGGACAGCGGATGTACCGGAAGCACCATCAACAAAGCCTATGTTAAGAAGCACAGTCTCGTCACTAGACCCACACCCACCCCAATTTCCATCTACAATGCAGATGGCACTCAGAACAAGGCAGGAGAAATCACTGAATTTGTTGAGGTACGAATGACCGTAGGAGGACACTGCAAATGTATCGACTTTGCCGTTACCAATCTCAGCAAGGGGGACATATTCCTTGGACACAACTGGCTTCTCTGGCATAACCCAGTCATCAATTGGGCTTCTGGCAAAATCATCTTCGCCTGATGCCAATGCCAGAAGAATCCGTTCCCACTCCCAGACGCTGACCCAGAAGACCCATGGGATGAAGAATTGGAAGAAGGGGAAACCATCCTCATGATCGACCTTCGAGAGGAGTTCAAAATTCATGCAGTACATCACACGAATGACCTAGCTGCCAAGGCCCATGAAGGGAAGACCAAACAAACCTTTGAAGAGATGGTCCCACCTCAATATCACAAGTATCACGACCTATTTTCCAAGGAAAACTTCGATGAGTTGCCTGACCGCAAGCCCTGGGACCATGCCATCAAATTGATCCCCAATGCCAAGTCCACCCTCGACTGCAAGGTCTATCTGCTCAACTGCCATGAACAGGAGGAGCTCGATAAATTCCTCAACGAGAACTTAGAGTCGGGCTGAATCCATCCCTCCAAGTCCCCCTTTGCGTCCCCCTTCTTCTTCATCAAAAAGAAGGATGGCTCCCTACGACTGGTCCAAGACTACCGAAAGCTCAATGAGATGATGATCAAGAACCAGTACCCTCTACCCCTAATCTCTGAATTAATGGACAAGCTCCACGGCGCCAAATACTTCACCAAACTAGACATCCGTTGGGATTACAACAATGTCCAAATCAAGCAGGGAGATGAAGCAAAGGCAGCGCTCTGAACTAACCGAGGACTCTTCGAGCCCATGGTTATGTTTTTCGGCCTAACCAATTCGCCAGCAACCTTCCAATGGATGATGAATGACATCTTCCATGACCTCATTCATGAGGGGAAGGTGACTATCTACTTAGACGATATCCTAATCTTCTCCAAGGACCTCCAAGAACACTGACGGATCATCAAGAGAGTACTTCAATGCCTAAGGGAGCATAAACTCTTCCTGAAAGCCGAGAAGTGCGAATTTGAAGTACTAGAGACCGAGTACCTCAGAGTCATCATCAGCAAAGGATCGGTTCGCATGGATCCCATCAAAGTGGCAGGCATCGCGGAGTGGCCCATGCCTACCAAGAAGAAGGAATTACAATCCTTCCTGGGCTTCACAAACTTCTATCGAAAGTTCATAAAGGATTATTCCAAGATCGTGTGCCCCATGACCCAACTTACCGGCAATGCCCCCTGGACATGGGGAGTGGCCCAAAACGAGGCCTTCCAACGATTAAAGAAGCAGATGGCAGAGGACGTGGTCCTGGCCCTACTGAAGGAGAAAGGGAAATTCCGAGTTGAGGCTGACTCTAGCAAAGGGGCCATAGGTGCCATCCTTAGCCAGGAACAAGACGGAAGATGGAGACCAGTCGCATTCCTCTCAAAGGCACTCACTGTCACCGAGCGGAACTATGAGATATATGATAAGGAGCTACTGGTGATCATGCTTGCCCTGGAAGAGTGGAGGCATTACCTCATGGGCATGGCCGAGGACTTTGAGATTTGGACAGATCACCAAAACCTTCAATACTTCCAACAACCTCAGAAGCTCAATCGACGACAAGCACGATGGGTCACTGAATTAGCTGAATACCACTTCACCCTCCACCACAAGCTGGGTGCTTCTAATCGAAAAGCCGACTTACTCAGCTGCTGGGACAATCACAATCAGGGTAAAAAAGATAACGATGATGTCGTTGTCCTCCAACCCAAACACTTCCATGCCACGATCATGCCCACAGTGAGCGAAACCCACCAATGAGTCAAGGATGTAACAAGGAACCACAACAAGTGGGACCAGGGAATCGCCAACTCCCTCGACCACGAGTGCAGCATCTCAGAAAAGAAAGGACTCTTGTATTATGATGGATGGATTTATGTTCCCCGCGACGACAAGCTGCATGGGGAAATTATCGCCATCCACCATGATCACATAACTGCAGGACACCCTGGAATAGAGAAGACGAAGGAGCTCATTCAAAGGGAATATTGGTGGCCAAAACTCAAACAAACCGTGGAAAAGTACATCAAGGCCTGTGAAGCATGCCAACGAACAAAAACCGATACCCACCCGAAAGCTGCCCCCCTCACCCCAACGAGGTCCCATCGGAACCCTGGACTCATATATCGGTCGACATGATTACCAGACTTCCCAAGTCCAATGGCTATGATGCCATCCTAGTAATCGTCGACCAATTTTCCAAAGAAGTCATCCCAATTGCCTGCAATGTCGAACTCACTTCTGAAGGATGGGTGAAGCTCTTACGTGACCATGTCTACGCCTGTCATGGCATGCCTAAAACGGTCATCTCCGACCGTGGACCCCAGTTTGTCTCCAAGTTCATGACAGAACTCCTCAGACTCCTCGAGATCACCCCGAATGCATCCACGGCCTTCCATCCCCAAACTGATGGACAGATGGAATGAGCAAACCAAGAGATCAACAAGTACCTTCGACTCTTCATCAATCATCGGCAGACAGACTGGAGTGAATGGCTTGCACTAGCAGCGTTCGCCCACAACAACCGAATCCATTCGGCCATGGGCCAGACACCCTTCTTCACAAACTATGGAATCAATCCCCGTGTTCTGCCCAACTCCGTCAAAACGACCACTTTCACTAATCCATCAGCAAAGTCGTTCACGGAAAACATGCAGGAGGTACACCGACAAGGCAAGGAGGCACTCGAAGAGGCAGCGGGCAAAATGAAGGCCCAATATGACAAGAAGAGATGAGAGGCAGTGGCGTATGCCATTGGCAACCGTGTATGGCTCGATTCCACTAACCTTCATTTACCCTGACCCAAGAAGAAACTCGACGACAAACATGTCGGCCCATTCCTCATTCTCGAGAAAGCCGGTGCCTCTGCCTATAAGCTTAAACTTCCACCACACTGGAAGATCCACCCTCGGTTCAATGAGAAACTGCTGATGCCATATGTACCACCAGCGTTCCCCAACCAAGAACAGCCCCCTCCACCTCCACCAGACCTCATTGAAGATGAAGAAGAATATGAAATCGAAGAAGTCCTAGACTCGAGAACATGCCGAGTATGCAGCAAGAAAGGACAGAAATCATGCCTTGTCATGGACTACTTTGTCAAGTGGAAAGGATGGACCCAGGAACATAATTCTTGGGTATGAGAAGATGACATGGCTAACGCACAAGAAGCCATCAAAGACTACGAGGACAGTATCACTGAAACAAGAACTGTCGTGACTGCTCACAAGGTCATCGACAGATCCGAAAAGATGCTGAAAGAGATACTTGACCATCGTTATGTCAACAAAGTCATCTCCTACCAAGTACTCAGGAAAGATGGAAGGACATTCTGGGTCAAAAACCCCTGCCCAAATGACAAGCACTGGCGGGATTATATCGACGACTATTGGAGAAAAGAGTATGCAAATGCACAAGAGGAACTGCCGAGCGAGCCCTAGGGCAGTTGGGACGTCTGCCTTAATGAGAGGGTAACATTACAATTTATTGACTTTTTTCACTTTTCTAGTCTTATCTCATCTTATCGGCATAATCACGCTTATGCATCATCACCGCCATATCACCACTATCAACTTTGACAAATCTTTCATGATGGACAATGCATGATATTGCGTGCTTGTTGTCCAACTAGCACGCCCCCCAACTTCGACAAAACTTTTGTATCTATTAATAGTACTTACTCTTTAGTATTTAAGTAGCTACAATTTCACTGTACAACCTCAGCTTCGAGCTAAGGTTTAACATCACATAAACTTTACTTGTCTGCTCGCTTGCCGAGAGCTTCTCCAGTAAGCGCCTCTCTCACCACCTCGATGATACGCATGCTGCGTGTCTACCCTTAGATTTTGCGATTTTGTATGAGATATATACATACCAGAATCTATATCTACTTGAGTGTGAGAGCTATTGCTGAGACTTCGAGCAGATAGCTAAGATCCTGTGCAATGAGAGAATATACAGAGTCAAAATACAGGACTTAGGAACAGTACCTCGAAGGATTGAACCTACCAGCCTGAATATTCAACCTGTAATCGGTCTGAACAGGCGAATATATGCCATAACATCCCACTCATGCACGATCTACTGAAACCAGAAGTATCTAGTCCCTTAATATGGTTGACTAGCCCCCAGAAGACGTGAATAGTTCCCTAATGCGACGATTAAGTCCCCAATGTGGTTGACCAGTCTCAACAGAAGGGAATATTCTCCTAATGCGATTGAATAGCTGTGATTAGTTGCCTATGGTTTGCAGAATATTCCGAGGCAGTTCAAGCTCTAGCAAGAATAGATAGAAAAGCATGCAAAGATTCGCACTCAGAAGCGAATATTATCCCTAACATGGTGGAATATTTCCCCTCAGATTGAAGCTACAAAGTGACTCACCATTGCTATTGCTTGATAGTGACTTTGGACCTGTAGATATTCTGCAGACGAACCGCATTCCAGAAGAATAGCCATGAGGCTCGCATCAGTGATCGGAATATATCAATTATTAATTGATCGGTCAGGAATATTCCCCTGGTTGCAGCTTCAGCTAGTTGCCTAGATACAGAAGATAATGACGGATCACCCATTGCATGGTGTGGTAGTCTGGGCAGCGAGTGAATTAACTGGTAACCAGGCTAGCTAGCTTGGTAGCACCGGAATATTCCCTAGTCCAGCAAAGAATGATAGAATATTCTGGCTCCAACAGCCATGGAGACAGTATCTAGATTGTCTGGACCGACGAAACCCTCAACCCAGTAGTACATACCCTAGACCCAGTCGGATATTAGCTTATACAGTATGACTAGATATCCGTGGTAGATCGGACTATGTACAGTATATAAAGGCCTCCTAGATGTAATATAGAGGAGGCAACACCCTCCCCACGATTTGACCCTATAAGCGCAGTAGCTTGGGCGATTCAAGGGCCTTGGAGTGGAACCTCGGAGTTATAGATTAGTTTGTTAAATCCAGGAAGCTTGCCATCCCTTAGAGTCGCACCTTAGCCAGTGAGCAGGGCGATTCGAAGGCCTTTGTGCATATTCCTTGGGTGAGACGAATATTCCTTAAGTCCAATAGAAGAAGGTAAAAGAATATAAAGATTATTTATATATTTTCGAGTTTGAATCGGCCAGTGAGCCATTGCATCAGCCAGTGAGCTGCAGAGTCGGCCAGTGCACCATTATAAAGCCAGTGTGCTATAGAATTCGGCCAGAGTGCCATTAATCTCAGAACACAGAATATTTCAAGTACCAAGACGAGCAGTCATCGTTAATATACTTTATTTGCTCCAAGACCTATTATATATTCGCTAAGTCGAATTGGATAGCTTGAATACCCTTAGAATTGAAAGAACAAGTCATATATTCGAGCTTCTGGCTAGAATATTTGCGCACTTATCAGAATATTTGAACTTCATACCAAACTAGTTGGTTTGCAGAGGTCTTCTATCGATCTCAAAACACCCGAACTTATATATTTGGTGATTGTGAAGCGCAAGGATTGCTTAGGGTTGAGTATATATGAGTTTCACTCGCTGTATATTCGATCTAGGTTTTTCCCTGCACCGTTACCAAGCACATCATCGAGATCATCCGAGGCATTGCCAAAGTGATTGTCTGAATGCGAGACAGCTTAGCAATCGCCTGACCTCCAGTCACGTGAGGGTCGGCCCTAACACTTTCCGATGTACTTTTCTTCCGAACTTCGAGGATGGAACTTCAGGGTATGATCTCAGTCTGTCCACCTCGACGTTCAAGCCATCAACGTCTCACAATCTCTCCGAATGAAATAACATTCCCGACTGTCACAGAAGCTGAATGCTTCAATCCCATTTCATCACATCCCAGCGGGATAATGCTCTGGATAAAGGGCCTCATCTTGATTTTAGGTCTACTGTCTATCGGCAATATCTCAAACTGGGCTTCAAGCACGAGTTCAATGTTGTGTTAAATGCCAACTCGTTACTTCCGAACATTGTTCTAAGCTTCTGCAATACTTTTAAACCGCTATGACGTTTCTTTGGCTGCCATAAATACTTGCGGCTGAGCTTCGTACATCGTCTTCCTCTCCGTGCCTGCTCATAACACACAAGAAAGCATTCTATTCCAATAGGAAATACCAGAACGTTAGGACCTTGCTTCCGGTTCAATTCCCTCTGTCTGAAATAATCAAAGCTGTTGCCTGTTTCTTTTCCCCACATACGGAGATTTGGCTGAAGCTCGTGCCATGTGCGATACGCATACTGAAACTAGTCGAGTCATCATTCTCTCTAGTGACAACCTCGTCGCTCGAATTCAGCCGCAGGTTTTCTCTCTTTTACATGCACTGCTGTACGTACTAAATAAGAGAACCACGGGGGGAATTCAAGAAACCTAACGGAACAGACGCCCTCCATCTAGTACGTCTGGTACAACCCCGAGCGTCGCATTTCAAATTTAAAGGTTCAATTCCCTTTGAAGGGAAACGTACAACTGCTCCCACCGGACCTCGGACTTGAGTGTGGAATGACAAGTTATCGTCGATGCGTTCGTGCTGCTAGCTTGGTCTACTGGCCATTCGGGCATCTGGGGTTCGATTCCCGAGGGTGTTCATAATGTGTTCCCTGTGTATTTTTCGCAATAAGAACTACTCATATCAACACCTTTCACTCTAGTTGACACACATAGTTAGCTTGAAGCACTCTGCATCAAAGCCAAAAAAAAAAGCTGATCCCGAATATCCTTGTATCGATCCTACAGCAACAACAGCTTATGCGCTGTGGTAAGTATCCAGTCTAACGGCTCGTTGGACACCTGGGGTTCGATTCCCTAGGGTACGAATATGTCGCATATAATCTCCTTCCTTGTTCCTACGAGCATCCCACCCCCAAAGTAAAATGAGCTATCTTAAGCCTCCCCAGCGCCAGTGCCATAAATAAATCCACCCTCTTACATACATCTCAGATATGGCATAACTGCCAGTGTCTCTAACGAGGGGGAGAGGGGTTCGATTCCCCTACGGTGTTGATGTGGTGTTTCCGTGTATCTGGGTTTCCTCCTTCCAGGCAAGTGAATCTCAGCGAAGCCAGGGCCCAGTAATCGTACAACATCAACATCAAGAAACCTATCGACAATGCATTTTTATTGATCTTACAGACATGAGTAAATGGCGAAGGACATGATACGTGTCATTATCTGGAAAGGTTACCCTTACGATCACCTTTTTACCCTAAGAAGAAGAGGAGCCCGAGTGGTAGCAGAGATGCAGTGTACAGATTAATGTTCCTAGCATCGTGGGCCGCATGCGAGATGCTACAATAGGACAATCAAGGTACAGTACTTTAGCTCGTTATGGTCCGACCATTTTATACAGCGTCAACAGAAAAAAAAAGTTTTACTCTTGATCTTTCCGAATTCTCTGTGAGAGCTCTGGGCCGTTTGATCGCGGAATGGAATCTCGAAGCAGTGTCAGCGAGTCATAACATCTTTGAGTGCTGGAGATAAAAGAAGACAAGTGCACAAGTGTCTATTTCGATATACGCACTAAGCCTTTCTCGTCTTCGAGTCTTCATTTCTGGCTTCATCTTCTGGCCTGAAGAGTATGTCATAATCGTCACCTAGGAAGCGCCACGCTCTTCAGCTCTGTCGTGTGCTTATCCGTGCTTACGCCCCATATCGGTGGTCCTTGAAGGGACACACTGACCCTACATCTCTGCTGGCCTAGGTAACTAAAAGGGCATTCATTCACGGTATCAAAGGCACAAAGGGCAGATGTGCGAATCACTTCTAGTTCGAATGCAGGAAATTTCATTCGGAGATTCCATGACAGCATTCGCCATTTTGTAATATCCGAGCAGTGAACAAGGATACTTAATGCTTGATATACTCTGCGGTACCCTTGAGAATAAAATCACGCTCGGAACGAGTGGAGAATTCTGCAATACAGTGGCGGAGGTAAGCTGGATGGCTAACGACGCGAGGTGTCACGCATAATAACGAGCCTTTGCTTTTTGTTACATTGTCTTTGTGTAAGCTTCGACCAGCTATTGTCATTTTCTTGAATAATTACCAGTGCCACCCATAGTCGAGCATCTATATAAGGAGGGTCGTTTATGGTCCTCCAATCCTCAGAAATCCAATTTCTTTGGACTATGTCTTCCAATAGTACTGTGACTAGGTACGTTCGCAATGTCTTCCACTTCAAGGTCCTTGTTAATGCATTGCCGTAGTATACACCAAATACAACACCCATCCGCTATCAGTCTCCTCCCTGATGAACTCCTCTTGGAGATTTTCGCACTCGGCACCTACGATACCAGTGGTACCTACTTCCCATTCCTCGTGGCGGCCGTCTGCCATTACTGGCGCTCCCTAGCCATCAATGATTCACGCCTTTGGACCTCCCTAACTGTCACACTACAGAAGGAGGTACCTTCACTGTCCTCCAACGGCCCAAACGACCCTCGTGCAATCTTCCCAAGAGAGGCCCTGATCCTCGAGCGTTCCGTAAACAGAGATGTCGACTTTCAAATGCTCCAATGGTGGGGAAGATCAGACAGCTTCACGGATGCACATTTCACGGTACTCTCCTCCCTCCTTGCCGTACATGCCCATCGTATCCGGACATTCGAAGCTGTCGCATATAGCTGGCGAGAAATAACGTGTCTCTGCGACGAATTGGCTTTCATAGAGATGCCCAGATTGCAGAAATGGCACCTTATCTCTGGGGAAAATTTGGCTTACGAGAACGAGTACGACGAAGGAAACGTGGTCAAACTCGTCTCCGTACTGGAATACGTGTTCGATTCGGAATTAGTACCAGTGCCGACTGACGAGCTGAGACGCTCAGGTACCTTTCTGTATCCGGCTTTAACAGACGTCAACATCTGCGGCGTTCCCATAGCCTGGTCTCACTTCTCAGCGTCGAATTTGCGAAAACTGGTTTTGGCAGAGTATCCTTTGGACAGCCGGCTATTCACAAAGAACCTGTATAGTATTCTCTGCAACAGCAAGGATACCTTGGAGGATCTCACTGTGAAGTGGGCCATTGCTGCCGACAGTCAGTGGGCTACTAATCGTCTACTGTTGGACCGCGTAACACTTCCGCGCATCAAGAATCTCGACATTGGGTACATGCACCCCCAAGAAGCGTGTCAAGTCTTTCAGACCTTTGATTTTCCCGCTCTTCATAACTTGAGGCTACAAAGCCTCGACGACGATGAAGACAGCACCACGATATTCATCGACATGATGAAGTATCTCCCAGTGGAGCAATTGGAGAACCTCAGTTTTATCAACATTGACTTTCCACTAGGCGACATTCCCGACCACGAGCTCGTGAGGAACGGCAGCATCGCTGAAGAATCTCTCCCTCTCCTACTCCAGTTCGTCCGCCGACTCATACGCGTCCGCGACCTTGCGCTATCCCCTTGCTGCGACGACGTATTGAAATACATGAACTACGCGAAAGGGGGCTCCATTAACATGGCTGGGCTGAAGAGGCTGTCGTTGCGCGAAGAGACTAAGGATCCGGAGATTGGGATTGTGCCATTCCTACGCGAACGAGTGGAGATGGGGACAGTCGACGGAGAGTACGTCGGACCGGTCATTGAGGATATGATATTATGTATGCAGCTCAGCATGGAGGATGACATCAAGGAATACTTCAAGGTAACGGAACGTACGACGTGGTCTACCGTGTAGGGGATTGCCTTGTGTCCTTGTTCGGACAGCCACTCTGTGCCACGCCTATCTGCGTCTTCAATTCCGAGGCGAGAGATCTGAGAAGGTTACCTGTGGTGTCCAAGTATCGCAGCTGTCGTGTACTTACCGCCTTGATGGATATTTGTACACCGTATATTGAAATAGACACTTGTGCACCTGTCTTTTATCTCCAGCACTCAAAGCTGTTATGACTCGCTGACATTGCTTCAAGATTCCACCTCACTGTCAAATGCGCCAAAGGTATCCATGTCAGTGGAACGAAGAACTTGAAAAAATCATCAAGAGTAAAACTTGTTTTTTTTTCTGTTGACGTTGTATAAAATGGTTGGACAGTGACGAGCTAAAGTACTGTATCTTGATTGTCCTGTCGTAGCACCTCGCCTGTGGCCCACGATGCTATGAACATTAATCTGTACACTGTGTCTCTACTCGCAACCCGGCTCCTCTTCTTCTTTTGCTGAAACGGTGACCGTAATTGTAACCTTCCTCGGAACGAAATCAGTACCGGGCGGGGCGGAGGTTGCCTGGGCGGCTGGGCACGTTTTACTGTGGGGGTGGGATGCTCATGGGAAAAAGCGATCAACATGGGCATATACTCAAATGGTGGGACGTACGGGGGGTCCCAGCTGAAGACGATGGCGTTTATTTGGCTGATGAAGATAACGTACTCTCCAGGCTGAAAGAATAACTCGGCGCGCATCTATTGAATATTGAGGTGTCGGAAAGTGCCATAGTTCGTCTTTCTTGAAAAGTCGACGAGGAAAGGAGCATAGCACACCCACGTCGCCTAGATGCTCACCAACGTATCCTCCATGCCCGACCAAGAGACTTGAGAAGAATCCCAACTTGACATTACCAGGTGCGAAAAAGGTGGGCGGGCTATCGAATGATGAGCGACGAAATCCTACGAGTCCCAGGGTACAAACACACACCATATCCATTGTATCCATCTCCCGATTGACCCTCTAGCTCGGTGACGGAATAAGAGATCAATCGATCATACTTAATTGTCTTTGAAAAGAGTGCCGAGTATCTCTGCGCATCGAGCTTTCAACAAGTCTAGGACATGCACGCGAGATTCTTGAGTAAGCCTGGCATCCAAGGAGATGCAGAGATACATGTACATTTGAAGAGTACGGCTAGACAGGATGGGTGTTTAGTTAGAAGAGGGCACCTGATGTAACAAAGACTCTGAGGACGAGTGAGGATGTCCACGCCCTTTTGCGAGGGTGATCACTTTGAAGACACAAAGATATCCCTCATGTTCTTGAAAGCGTGTTCAAGCCGTCTAACGGTTATTCGGATGCTCGGGGTTCGATTCCCTGTGCCATTCATGTTCCACCCAGGTCATGGATCTTTTTCAGCCCAGGCTTCTGTGAGCACGCTGTCCATTTCACGACATCAGAACCATAAGTAAAGGCTCAGTCTATTCTGGCAGTGCACTGAAGACGTTCGATGATAGGGTACAAGGTTAGAGCAATGAATGGGCATCGGTGAGAACCGGGGTCGAGCAGCCTGTCAGGGTTCAATTCCCTGCATCGCAGCATAACTGAGAAAGTGATCTTTTTCACCAGCCATCGTTTTTACTGTTATAAGATTAAATAGAGCACAGCACAGCAAGTCATAGATATTTCGAATAGCTGGTGTTACCGAGCGGGGAGACGAAAGTCCCTATCAAGCACAGAAATCGTCTTATATTCTTCAGCGACTCCATAAACTTTTTGTGTCATCTGCATTCCTGGATGGGAATAAGTGTAAGATCGATAGGCATAAGAGACAGCTAACTAACGACGTGTAGAGCCCACCGTGCTTGGCTTGAACTTGAGGATACAAGCACCATCCTGTCGCACACGACGTATCGCGAACGTGAACCACATCAGATAATAGGCACTGAAAGAAACGAGACCAAGAAATGCACATCGCACAAAGGAGCACTGCACGCACCCGCCAGTAGGTTGGATCCCCAAACCGGGGGTGGAGCTGAGTTGGATGGTGCTTACTGGGCTGAGGACGAAGTCGATGTACTCTCCAGGCCAATAGACCTGGAAGTACCCTCGTAGATATTCTCGGAAACTCGACGAGAAACCCAGCATGGCGACGCCTTGATGTTCGCAGACGTATCCGCCGTACCTGGCGTCGGTGCCTTGAGAGGAATCCTGACTTGAGGTTAGGGACGGCAGAGATAGGTGAGCGATGCAACGATCAGCGACGAAAATTCACGAGTCCCATGCCCTGAATACGCACTATGTTCACTGCAATCATCTCTTCATTCGTCGTTTAGCTCGAGTACCAATTCTGAATTTACCCTTCCTTGTGTTTGAAAGACGCGCCGGGGATCTCCACACCTCCAGCGTTCTACTACTTGGGTGTATGCGGTTCTGAGGACGTGCTGTGGGCTGTCGGTTTGAATAGGTGTTCAGATGGAGGTATACACGAGAAGAGAGTCAGCGTGTGGCGGGATTAGGAAAGATCGGGCGCACTGCATATAATGATGGAGCTAACGAGAACATAAGCAATGGCCTATTCTGAGAGCGAACTACTCACCACAATAACGACTGTGTCCGCCTTGAGTATATCCTCAGCCATCCACGGCGGTTCAGTATACGTCTTCGGGCCGGGAATGTGACCAGGCGAACTGAATACAGGCCCTTGCGCGTCTTCTAGCATACGCACAGATGGCTCTTGGACAAGGAAACACGCGAGGCCCCAACCCCATCGACTTGATGCTCCTCCGCGCCGGTATCCTCACAGGAATCGCAGGGTTTTCCGTTTAAGGTAAGCGTCCATCGCTGATTACGGGTTGGAACAGAAGCCCTCATATCTCTTCTAGTAAACTGAGAAACGGTAGTCCGAGTAGAAAAATAAGTTCGCATAACCGGGTCGCATTGATCTCGTGGTTGCGTTCGTAGTCACAGGAATACGATCGCCATAGTTCCGATTTGGGGCACCGCGGGGCTAGACTTAGGCTACCTACCAGTCGATCAGTGACGGGCACATACTATCAAGAGAAAAGAAACCTCCACCCTTGAAGTGTGTCCAGAAATGGAAACGCATTTACACAGAATCTGTGTACCATCTCGCAATGGCTGGTGCATAGCAATCTACGCTGTATAGCTTAGTACACGGTGCGTATGTATATTTGAAAAAGGTGGCGACAATTCCTTGATAATCATACCCTGGGGAATTGAACCCCAGGTGTATGAGAAGCCGTTGGACCATATCCGATTAGGTGTTAACGACACATATTCCTACTGGTTACCAGAATGTCAAAACAAACACATACTCAGAGTACAACACGAATCTGACCAACTTTGGATACCAGCGAGAGACAATAGATCGGACATCTAGTTGCAAAAAAGAGTGACCTGAAGCAACAGCGCACTATGTCAGACAAGGGGAATTGAACCCAGAGTGTGATAACTCCTGTCCATTGTACTATATCCGGATAGATGTTGGTTACCATGCATACCTGTATTTCCCTTGTGAGCTAAACACGACCGTGACTGTTACTACAACGGAAGATGAACTGCGCATCAGGAGGGAATAACGCAGTCGCATATGTGCGAGAAGAGACCGGCTCAGAACAGTAGACTGACCTCGTCAGAAATAAGAGATCACCCTCGTGCATCCATAGGCGATTATGACATGTCGACGAGTCCGATAGATTTGTTAGTCATGCAATGGCATGAAGCGCCCATCGGCAAGAGCCGGCACTGTAGCCATTTCATTTCTGGAAATAGGTTACATCATCATCGCCGCACTTTCCTCCACCTGCCATCTCTAGCTACGTACAGAAAGTATCATTCTTTTTCTAAGAACAGCTTGCCGACAGAGTACCAACTAATCCATATATGCCATTGTGGACAAGAACAACTGCGAGATCAAGCCGACGTAGTTGGACCATGCCTGTGTCTTGGTTGAACTGCTGTTCCATCCTGTGTTTAATGCCAAACGCTCGCCTAGCTAACCTCTACGAAGCCAAAGCCACTGCCACCTCGGAAGACCGAGGTTAGGCCAGTGATGGATGTAGTCATCACTTTGGTGAGTAGCTCCCTATCGGACTTGGGCGCCGTTGAATGTTCTTGTTCGCTTGGTTGTTACGCTGGTTCACGTTGATGATACACCATCCACCGCAGGATAACGAGCATATCTTCAGGGATAAACAAGCAAACATGGTGGTTGCGAAGAATTGGGGGTGAGCCATCACTTTCTCGGCCAGAAAAAAAATACGGAGCCGCCGTACAAGTCTACAAGATTGAGGATATACCAGAGATCGATACATTTTCATCTCGATGAGTAGTTCGCTATCAGACTAAGACATGGCTAATGTTGTTATTAGCAGTCATTATGGTCAGTGCGTCATCGTTATTGTCTGACATGTCGCTTACCAACTTTTCTTAGCATAGAGAAGCATGCCCTATCTTCGACGAAGTGATTACAACGTAAACGCAAGATCATTGGCCAATGGTGATGCTCTTAATTGGCCAGCGCATCACTTCTTCCTCTCTCACCGCCCTCATCCTAATGCTCTCATCATAGTCCTGGTGAAGGTGTCCTCAGCAACTCAGGGTTTCTGTTTGGAAGAAGATACGGCCCGCCTGTCATTCTCTCGTCTTTCTTCTAGATCTCAGTCTCGCTCCGCCAGTGGCTCTTGACCGTTGGTTATCAAGTGAGAGCTCTTTGCTTAACCTGTAGCGACAGAGATTCTTCCTAGGAGTCATTTCCTTTACTTATATCTTACTCATAGTGCCGTTGGAACCGTATCGCTAGGTCCGAAAGAGGGAATGAGGAAGCGGTAGTGATAGTCGCAGATCTAACTATGAAATGTACGAGAATGGTGCACGTGATCGCGGAGGGACCGAACCATGCCAACGCTGCCACCGTAGTTACTCTTATTGCAGGTGTGACACAATAAAGTCTGTGAATGCAACAACGTATCGTGACTGAGAAGATATGTTCGGCAATTTGATGCGCTCGTTGGTGGTCTTGCTTTACCATTCACGGCAGAACAAGCATGTTACAAAATTACGCAATGCCCACCTTATCACTTCATCTGGACAGCTTCTCCTCCACCGACTTCCATAACTTCTATGCTCAGCAAGAATTGTTCTCAAATTCCCCCGTTTCAGGATCATTATGTCTAGCTCGTTCCCTTTATAGACCTCCATTGTTCGAGGCATGAATCATAGTCGATGATCACGAGCGTTCCGTCTGTGTCGAGCATGACGTTCCCAGGATTTCTATCGTCCTGCGGCGAAATAATCAGACAGGCGCTCATTATCATCATTCTCACGGGCCGTACCCCAACCAAGATCACGAATATGCTTGATGCTCATTCGATATCTGTCCGGCCAATCGCACTCTTTCACAGCCTTCGAATCCATGATCAAGATACTGATCATGAACAAGTCGCCGTTCACAATTCACGAAATCTGTGCTCATAGAGAAGAAAGATGATGGCATCTCCGGGCCTGCGGGAATCGGTCAGGATTGAATTGTGACTCCGATGCGGATTATTGCTGACCCATATACACAAACACAACACGGTTGGGAACTGAGATATGTCGCATTTTTTCCCTTTGCCTCCCCCCTAGGACCTAACTGTTTACTGTCTCCTTAACTTCAACTCAGAATGAGTATTTGCTAAGATGATTCTTGTCCATTTCCAAGGACATACTAGTACCAGGCGACGAGACAGTAGACTTCCAACGTCTTGGTTTCAAAGCGAACCTACCTTGGACAAATTTCGTCGCAGTTCAGACTACTATCCATGCCGTTTAAACGAAATTCAATTCTGGCCGTGAGCTCAAAGAGACACGAAGGTTCAGACTATTGTTTCCCATTCCGTATTCGATCTTTGAATTCACATCGGGGTCGCGCAAAATAAATACTAGGTCTTGCTAGACGAGCATGGTCATAGGTGAGTTTCTTTCTGACCAGTTGAAATCGTTACCAGAGCTAAAACCGGAATATGGGCACAATCGCAGTCATAGACTAGACAATGTACATGAAAATCTTCGTCTCAGAAGGGAGAGGGCCGCGCTTCCAAAGATTTTCTGAAGTACGATCTCCAAGTTAATATGCCTTAACAATCTAATTCTTATTGAAACGCAGCCAACAAGTTCCTTCATGCCTGTAGTATTCACGATCATATTCTCAATCCCCGAGCATGTATCCAGACGTCTTTTCCACATCATAACGTCCAAATCACAACAAGTATGCACCACACGATCATTGTACCCCAACCAGCGCACAAGGTAATAGTGTCCAACCATTCGTCTGCCTCGAAGACTATCCACGTCGATGTCCGGGTGTAATCGAAGAATGTAGCGTCGATAATGGCAAATGCCTCTTAGATACTGTGGCGGAAGGTTAAGCACTATTCCATCGTGAAAGAGTCAGGAGTTCCATATGGCTTGCATTGGTTTCTTTCTCATGCATATTTGCGTGCATCGTATCCGCTTGTGTCTTCTAAAGGATACCAATACATGCGCACGCACCATTCAGAGACCATGGTATGATCCGCTTTATGAAAACCGATCTTCTGGCGAGATCATACCACGGACAGCGAGTTAAAGGAAGCATTGCAGAAGGGAAATCAAGGTAAAGGACCTTAGCTTGTGTATGTGCAGCCAGTAGATAACAGCATAATCTTTACCATAGTGTACGTATCCGCTGAGCTAGGGAATTTTGAATTGTAGAGAAAGCCCAGCAGGACCTTGTCACTTGGGACGTCATCTAATTGGTGTACATCATCATTCCTCAGCACTTCCCTGAACCATGAACTATCTATGGAACCCTGGAATGAATAGGTGTGTATGCTGCTGCTTTCCACAAGAGCGACCGCTCACCTAGCCAGTTCCCCGCCACGAAAAGGTACACTGAGCATCGTGCAAGATTGACGACAGAAACGATTACGACTCGGGTGTATATCGCCCAGTGAAATTTGCGTTAAAGCCACAAAAGCGCAGTGGATATTAGAAGTTGAAATGAGACAAAGAAGCCCAAGATGGGGCGTACATAGCTACCCACTCACTATGTTTATACGTAGCCATAGAAGTGATAGAATACAAAATCGAGTCCCGTACAAGTACACTCGCGTAAAAAGGATATGGCGGTCATATATTCCTACCCCAGAGATTCGAACCCCAGCCGTCCGAGAGTAATATCCAATGGGATATAGGCTCATGCACCAACAGGACTTTATTATGAGCTCCGGTGAGGTCAAGCAGTGCGCAACGGTGAAAACGACACATAAGCTGGAAAGAACACATGAGTTGCATACATACCACGAGATCGTAGCTGGAGCGGATAAATTGTTATATGGTGTTCCTCGGACGATTTTCTCGCTTCACTTGTGGGTTCGGGTAGGGAGCGTAGACGCGGGTTGTTGAAAAAAGGAAGAACACGACTGGAATTGTAGTTAAATATGAGAAGTCAAACACCGAGCAAAGAGCTCTAGACTGAATTTCTAAGAGAATAGTGCTGACCGTTTTGCATCCATATGCGATTACCATAACTTGAAGGGTGTCCAGTCGGGGCCGATAGACTTGGGTGTGAGGATGCAGTATGCATCGGCAGAGCCGGCACCGTAGCGGAACCTTGCCATTTCTGGAAATAGGTACGTCACCATTCCGTCCCATGTTTCCTTCCACCATGTAGTACGGCTACCGTTCCTTTCTATAATCACAGTGCAACGACAGGGCACAATGTTTTCCACGCCATCAAAGAGTTCACTCGGCGTCGTGGAGCACTGATAAGCATCTATGGTTCCCGGCCTGTGGAGGACGAAGGAGGATGGATCATCCGAGTTTGGTGCGCATTTTACTCCTGGTCTTTTCATCACTAACCGACTGGTAGCTAGCCTATGTCATGCGCACCAGCCCCGCGGTGCCCCAAGTCGAAACTACTGCGATCGTATTCCCTGTGACTACGAACGCAACCACGAGATCAAGGCAACTCGGTTATGCGCACTTTTTTTCCTCCTCGGTCTGCCGTTTGTCAATCTACTAGGAGAGGTGTGATGGATTCTGTTCCAACCCATAATCAGTGATGGACGCTTACCCTAAGCAGAAACCTCTGCGATTCCTGTGAGGATACCAATGCGAAGGAGGGGTATCAAGTCGATGGGGTTGGGGCCTCGCACGTTTCCTTGTCCAAGTGCCATTTGTGTGTATGCTAGAGAGAGGCGCAAGGGTGGTATGTGACCCTGCATTCAGTTCCAAACGTACACCGTACTGTCGTGGAAGGCCGAGGAGATACCCAGGCGAACACAGTCGTCATTTTGTGAGCAGCTCGTTATCAGAGTAGGCCACGGTTGATGTTCTTGTTTTACATGTAGTACGCGCGATCCTTCCTAATCCCGAGGGGTCAATCGACCCTACTTAATTGCCTTTGATAGGAGTGCCAAATATCTCCGCGCATCGAGCGTTCAACAAGTCTAGTAAATGCGCGCGAGACCCTTGAGTGAACCTAGCATCGGAGGACGTGCAGAGATGCAGGTGCGATTGAAGAGTACGGTCAGACAGAGGATGGGTGCTTGTGCATATGTTAGAAGAGGGCACTAGACGGCGTATACATCTGCGGACATCAAGGCGTCACCATGCTACTACGAAGGTATTTCCAGCATTCCTAGTCTTTCGGCCTCCAGGGTATATCGCCGTCGTCACATATGGATGCTCTTTATGTAAAATGATGCGCGCGCCGGACATTTTTGTTCCCGCTGGCAACGACAACTACATCAAATCGACCATGTTATCCAAGGCACATGCGCATACACTCGATTGATAGAAGAGCCGGTATATGGAGATGCTCACGACATAGTTCACATTAACTTGGACCCCGGCGCAGCATTTCATTGGTCACGGCCATTCTATCAGGAAAGATCTGCTGAGGATGCCGTTCCTCGATCCGCCAACGATGGAGAAGATAGGGAGGAGGAGAGGTCACTGTCCCAACGTCCAAAGAGATTGGGCAGGCGTTTGGCAGTACGATCCAGTGGAGGGTGCGTGCGGTGTTCCTTTGTGCGGTGTGAATTTCGTAGTCTCATTTTCTTCCAGTGACTATTAGCTGAGGTGGTTCAAGTCCACTTTACATCGTGTGCGACAAGATGGTGCTTGTATCTCCAAGCTCAGCCGAGTAAGGTGGGCTCTACACATCGTTAGTCAACCTTCTTTTATGGTTTTCGTTCCTCTCCTTATTCTCCTCCAGGAATTCGGAACACAAACGTTTATGGAGTCGCTGAAGAATGTAAGAAGAGTTGTGTGCTTGATGCGGACTTTCTTCTCCCTGCTCGGTAATGCCAGCTATTCGAAATATTTATGCTTGATATTTAATCTTATAACACTAAAAGTGATGGCTCGTGAAAAATATGACTTTTTCTCTCATCATGTGCGATGCAGGGAATCGAACCCTGACAGGCTGCTCGACCCCGGTTCTCACCGTTGCCCTTTCATGACTCTAAGCCTATACCCCGTTATCGAGTGCCTTCAGTGCACTACCAGTATATGCCGAGCGTTTACTTATGGTTCCGATGCCGTGCAATGGACAGCGTGCTTGTGGTATCATGGGGTGAAAAAGATACATGACCTGGGTGGCACAGATGAATGGCACTGGGAATCGAACCCCGGGCATCCGAATAGCCGTCAGACGACTGGAATATGCTTTCAAGAACATAAGGGAAAACTTTGTGACTTTGATTTTGGGGCGGTTGCATCTTGCGTGAGTGGGAGGCCAAAATTGATCGCTCTCGCAAAAAGGCGTGGACCCATGACATCCTCACTCGCCCTAAGGGAATTGAATCCTAGAGTCAGATAGAACGCTCGGTGTTACATCAAATCTAGACGGAAGTAATTCTTATTGGTCGGTTTATTCCATCGTATTTTCTGTCCTAATACACGAGCGTTTGAAAGGGGGAAATTGAAACCCTATGTGGTTGCAGGTGAAGAGCCTGAGGACGGACCGATCCTCAAAATGACTTCGGGAGCAAGGTAGAGAGTATGGTTTTTGGCGCTTTAGAAAAGAGGAATCGCACTTTGTCTTAGATGTATAGAATTAAACTCCGCCGCTCGAATGTAACACCTTTCTTGTGGAACGATATTCACTAGTTGAGGGGAAACAATCGGATAAATCAGAAGCTGGCATGTAATAATAAAACCTTACGAACGTAGATTCATACCCTGATGTAATTAATTAAGACCATAGCATCCAACAACTATGGTCCACAAGGTTGTCAAGAGAGAACGAAGAAAAATCTCCTGTACGAGTCGGAAGGTTTTAGGGACAGTATAGGTAACTGGAAATCTAGCCGTTCGACAAGCCCCACATCCGATGCTGGGGTCACGCAGTAAAAGGATATGGGTAATCACTTCGCTGTAGAACGGTGCTTTATTGAGGCTGAGCAGTTTGTAAGCGTAAAAATATAAAGTCACATCATGGATGTTTATGAATGGCATGGAGAATCGAACCCCAGGCATTCGCGAAGACGTTTGACCATATCCGATCAGTTGTCAACGACACAGATAGGTACTGGTGAAACGTAGTCAGAGATCTTAAATAGTACTGGCTGATATATTCGGGATTGCAGGAAGGCGATAATTCTCAACTTTGCATCCAGGGTGTGTGTCAAGACTCATATAGAAGTAATTAGAAACTGGTTCAGTATTTCCGGGACCGCCAATATAGGCTCTGGGAGAATCGAACCGTGACAGCCGTTACACCGTACCGACATACATAGAAAGACAAAGTTCATGTCCAGGAACCCAGCTGGTAGGTCGCTCTACTCTTGTACCGTGGTTCAATCTTAGCATGAGTGTACTTGATGGACTTGTCAATTGCAGGATAGGGTTGCGCACGGAACCCCCAGTTTTGATACACCCTGGTTTCGGACCGGTAAGTTACCGGTAAGAAACTGGTAAGAAACCAGAGGTCAGTGGAACATATTTCATTGAGGTAACTTACCGACCACGTGACAGGGAGAAGGATTCTCAGACTTAGATGTGTATAAAGAAATAAGAAGATGTAGCCAGAGAATTCTGATAGGTATTGGGACAGAATTCATGAGTATCTGAGGTACGACAATGGGGCAGCGTAGCGTCACGGCGTCGTACAGAAGAATTTGGAAAAATGGCTCCACGGCAGTCACGTGAATGGTCCCGTGACCTATAAGAAACGGTAAATTACCGTACCGGTAAGAAACCCCCCAGGGAGGGTCGGTACAAAACGGTATCAACCCCCCCCTGGAGGTTTCGTGCGCAGCCCTATTGCAGGAGTGTGACTGTTGGAGTGACTCGGAAAAAAGATACACCGGAATTATGCCATTATCGGAATCCATATCCTGGGGAATCGAACCCCAGGCATCCGAAGTAGCCTTTAGACTATATTGCAATAGGCGTAGGGAATATATTTTATGCTTGGCCATGATGCACTATGTGGTCCATCCGGCCATCATCAGTGCATTTGCGGAACGGCAATATTGATGTGAACAGTACGCTCACATAAAAAGGAGCAGAGGTCGCAGACATCGATTTCTACACTAGAGAATCAAACTCCAGCCGGCGCCCCATATTCGGTCGGATTATGGGCTCGCACAAAGCGAAATTCATGGCTTCGCTTATCAACGGAGACTAGTTCTCACGAAATGGAACACTGTGGTGGATGTGACACTAGCCAATACATTAGATCTGCGCAAAAGATATTCTTGAAGCTTGTATTCGACTTGAGGATAGAAACATTAGGGATAAGGATGAGGGAACTCGATTCAGAGTGCGGTGTGCTACTATAGACCCTGCACGTAGTCTCAAGAGAACAGAAACCTCCACCCTCGAAGTGTGTCCCAGAAACGGAAAAACACGTACACAGAATTTGGCCCATCTTAGCATGGCTCGTGCATTGCAATCTAGGTTGTATAGTTTAGCACATGACGTGTATGTGTATGTATAAAAACCAATGGACCACAAATCTCTGAATCATACCCTGGGGAATTGAACCCCAGGCATGCGAGAAGCCGTTAGGCCATGTGCGATTAGGCGTTGACGACACAAATTTGTACAGGTTATCAGAATGTCAAAAGAAAGACATGCTGGGAATATAAAATGAGTCTGTCTGACTTGGATACCGGCAAGTGAACGGACATCTACTTGCAAAAAAGAGGAACCTTGAAGAGGTATACGTCGGATAAGGGGAAATGAACCCAGAGCGTCATAACCGCTGTCCGCCGTACTATATCCCAATAGATATTGCTTTTACATATCTACATTCCCCTTGTGAGCACACCACGGTGACTGATACGCGAACGGAAGTGGACTGCGCACAGGAGAAAGGAATAGCGCAGCCACATATGTGCGAGGCGAGATGGTGCGAAGGCCTGCTCGGAACATTAGGCTGATCACACCAGAGATAAGACATTATCGTCACGTTAACCTAGGCGATTATGAAATGTCGATGAATGCGACAGATTTGTAGTCGATGAAGCACTCATCGGCAAGTGCCGGCACCGTAGCCGTTTCTTCCGGAAACGGGTTATGTCATCATCGTCGCGCTTTCCCTCCACGGGCCATCTCTAGCTCAACTCTAACTATGCCTAACTATGGTACTGAAAGTTCCATCTTTTCCCTAAGAACAGCTCGCAGACAGAGCACCATCCAATACACATCTGCCATTGTGTATGAGAAGAACCGCAAGATCAAGGCGACGTAGTTGGACCACGCTTCGTCGACCTCCTGCTTGTCTGTTCGCTAAGGAGAGGTATGGGGGTGCCGTTCGATTGTGTGTTTAATGCCAAACACTCCCCCGGCCAGCCTCTCCGAAGCCGGAGCCACCGAGCTACCACGGAAGAACGAGGATACTAGGCCAGTAGTGGATGCAGTCATCATTCTGGCGAGTAGCTCCCTATCAGACTTGGGCGCCATTGATGGTCTTATTCGCTTGATTGTTGCGACCCGTACGCGCCATACTCCCGGATCCTGTCACACCCTAACTCTTCTAGCAGACACCGGTCCTTTCTCTAAACGCCCGTTCGGATGCAGTCACACACCGTACGCCTTCGGCATGCTATGCGTACTGATGGATCAAGCACATGCACTGGTCTGGTAGTGCACTCGGCGTGTGGAGATATGCGGTATGTCTCTCTAAGACAAGCCAGTGTGATTCCAGCCCCGATATCATGTGGCTGAGGCGGCAGAAGAATGTAAAGATGGACCTACTGAATTATAATATGGTGCGTGTTATTGCCATCGAACCGAAGGGGTTTTGCGCTGATCGTTGGATGGCTCACCGACTGCTTGCGCAGAAAACCTTACGTCGGGATTCTTCTGAGGACATCGATGTGAAGTGTGGCTGATACACCGACCAACATCAAGGCAGCGTATCGAGGGTATCGTTCAACCCGGTAATAGATACTCGCCCAGCGCCTGCCAATCTTTCAGACTGACGATTACGTCACCATTCTTAACTTAGTACGCGCCTTCCTCTTCAGCTCCGTCGTGTGCTCACATTTCCATAGAGCGGGATACATGTCATGTTCATTCTCTTTTAACGGACACGCGCGCCGCACCTTTCTGTTCCCCTAGGCACAGAGTAATGTATCGAACCGTGGAGGTATCAATGGCACACGCTACTCAATTAGTGGAATGACCGATGCGTGAAGACACTCCGAACACCCTACACGTTAGCATGTACCATTGTCTAGCACTTCACCTGTCGGGGACAATTCATCAGAGAAAGTCTTCCGGTGAACGCGAACTCTGCCAGTGATGTCCAATATAGACGAGAAAACCTAGAGGCGTGGGGGTTCTGTTCGAACTTGTATTGAATGTCGACGAGGTCTTTGGCCCGAAGAGGTGCACCGAGGGGATATACCAAATGTGGATGCAGTCATCGGTTTGGTGAGTAGTTCGTTATCCGACGTGTCATCCTTACTAATCCCGTCACCCGCTAATCCTCTTCTAGCATAGACGCAGATAGACACCCATTCTGAATTGCCGCGTCGTTCATGCATCGAAATGTACCCGACTTGCGTGCCTCTCGACTATATCCGGCTCATCGTTCAAAGACAAGCCAGTTTGGCTCCTGATTTCGTGGCAGCGTTAGAGGACGAATGAACAGATGGACGTATTGGTGCGTGTTTGGGCCTTAAGACTGGTTGGTTTATGTCAGTGACAAAGATCATCGGTAGCTCTCCATTTCTTTCCCACAAAATCTCAAGTCGTTGTTCCACCAAGACACCAACATAGCGCACGGAAAAAGCATCGATAAACATCAAAGCTATATGGTTCAGTTGTGCTCAGTTCCTCGTCGAATTTCCAGTCATGGGCACGAGGGTACTGTTCGACCCAACAATACGTACTCGGCCAGCCGGTCTTTTCGCCGAATATTACGTCGTCGTCGTCACCAACCAAGTAAACGGTGCCGTCGCGTGTCCATTTCGCCTGACGCTCACCATATTTGCGCTCGCTCTTCGAATGAAACTACACGCTGGACATCTATACCTCCCTAATCAACGACAAGCGCAGCGCTTCGCATCCACGGGGTTATCCATAGCAAACGCACATACACGTAATTAGTAGAATCCCTCATTCGTGAAGATTCCTGGGACGTTTTTGGTTAACCGGTGCCTCTGCCAGACTTTCCAATCCGGAAGGGAAATTCTCTCCAGTAAGGAGATACCCTGGACATTCTTCGAACTAGATTCCGCTCCCGTACGTTACTTCACAGATCGGAGGCTGCACGATCAAGGAAAAACCCTCTGCTCGAGGTGGGCTATCGAGGATGAGGGAAAGAACATGCTTTCCTATTAATACGGGATACGTCTATGTTAAGGATGGCGAGGATAGGGCGGAAAGACCAATGTCTCCTGCGTTGAAGGAGATCGAGGAGTACTTTGGTGGTGTCAATTTGTCGATGATTCACATTGGGTACGTGCCGTTGTTATTGACGTTTCTTTATCTCACGACTTTCCAGTACTTAAGAGCCAAGATAGTTCTTGTTGACGATACCACGTGCGCCACAGGATAGCGTGCATATCTTCAGTAATTGGCGTGATTACACATCAGATTGTCAATTCTTCCTCTCGAACCACCCTCGTCCTAACGCTCTCATCATCATCTTGATGAAGGCATCCTCGATAACTCGGATCTTCTGTGGGGAAGAAGATATGGTCCGGTCGCTCTCTCAGCTTTCTCCTGCACCTCAGTCTCTCTCTCAATGGCCCTTAACCGTTGATTATCATGAGCGGGCTCTTTGCTTAACATTTCGCGGTCGAGATTCTTCCCAGAAGGAGTCACCTGGCTCTCGGAGTGCCGGGTTGAGCAGAAGGCAGTGCAAAGCATTTGAAACACGGGATGAGCTGTACTCGCATTCTGTGATGCTGTCAAGATCACTGATGAACCGCATCACTAGCCGGTGATTTGAGGCCTATAAAACATCTCTTGTCACCGAGAAGTATATAGTCATCAGGTACAGTGTATCTTCCTTCGTTCTTTTCTTTTGTTGCGTCCACTGTGAATTTTTGAGTATCCCAAATAGTTAGGCCATTCTCCCAGAATGGGATCCGGCCCTATTTGTATAGTTGCTCCATCTCGTTCTCGATGATAAATGCGAATCAGAGAAGATCGAACGATGTTCAGAGGTTACATCGCTTGGCTGTGCTCCGTTGGCTTCTCCCGCTCACGTCTATACAATTTACTCCACGTTTGTGATAAGCGCTCAGTCATTTCTATAGTGACCCAGATACTGACACGTGGAAGTGCTGTGGAGACAATACATATAAAGTCTCGCTTTTAAACAGAGAACGTATGCCCTCCACGCAAATGGATAGTTATCATCGCCCATCAAGAGTTGTCTGTTGCCTTATCACTTCTCTGGCACTTGTCAGCATTTTTCCAACCCTGTGGATTAGCATTGTTCTTGGGACAGTACCCCCCAATACCACAAGTGAGGTATCTATAGTACCGTCTTGGTACCAATATGAAGACCAAGAATTTCCAAATAGAACTGTAAGACTTGGTTCTCATCCATTAAAATATTTTTCTAAAACTGTTGTTATAAGATTATGCTTGATGCAAATGTAGTCTCAGCTGATATCCTTCACACTACCATGATTGTGGACTGGGCCTTTGCATATGATACATGCAACCATAAAAAGTCCCCATATAATTGCACAGCAGTTAACATCTTTTTTGACATGTAAGTCTTGTATATAATGTGTTGAATAATAGACCACACTTATACAATCCCTTTCAAGTGATTTATCTCCATCAGATCCAAGATATAACAATGGACCCTACAGTAACAACATAACCAGAGATCCTCTTATTATATGGAATGGAAATTTGGACTACAGATTTCCAACTATTCGCACAGAGCTAGTCATTTCCACCACAGATGTCTCCTCCCTTAGTGCTTACCCATTTGACATGTATGTTTTTGAAGCTCTAAGAGAGTCCTGATTTATTTCAATTAACTCTGGGCATTTTAGCTACTTTGTTGACATAGTGGCCTATGCTCAAGATGTGTTAACAAATACATCAGTTATTTTGAAGCTGACAGGATTATATGGTCTCATTAGGTATGTTTCCTCCTCAGTTTTAATTTATGGTCCTAAGAAATCCTCATTTAGTGGCATTAAAACTACAACTAATACAGTACAGTTCCCACCTCAATCTGTTTATTCAGAGCTTCTGGAGACACCATATCCTACCTCACATTTTACTGAGATATCTGTGCATCTTGAACGCAGCACTCTGGTTATTGTGTACTGTATCATCATCACTGTTACATTTTGTTTGTATTCTCTTCACATTTTCATGCATTTATTAACCTCATATTGGTATATTGATAGGGATGATCGCACTTATAATTTGTCTCATTATGATTGCAACTGTATTCTTTCGCTTCCGACAACGAAATGAGATTGTTGTGGTGCCTATTGGGACTGTATTTGCATTCACTCAACTACGAGCCTCAATGCCTGGAGCTCCAGAAGGATTTGGTATGTTGTTTCTTTTCCTATAGATGCCTTTATTGAAACTCTAATAAATGCAGGTGACACTCTTGGTATATCAAGCTTTATTTTATTTGAAATTGGCTGATCTATATATTTTCAACACAGACTTTGTTGGACTCCTACCATGCCTTATCCTTTTGTCAATCTCTGTATGGTCAATGAATTCTGCAAAACCAAATAGTTGATGGTTGATATTATAGGCAATAATCATGGTTGGTGTCTACTTGTTTGCTGATCCAGATGATCCTACTCGTAGGACCTTTACATGGACTGAATTAAGTATGTTTTCTTCAATTGATTGTGTGTATAATATTTGATGATCTTGCAGAGAATGAATTAGGTCCTTCTTTGCAGCCTGGTTGGCAACCTATCAAAGAATGGCTGCAGCATGCAAAATTTCGGATTGTAATAGCAAGACAGATTCGAAAGACACCTTACAATTTTGAGATTCCTCTGATGAATACCACCCATGACAGTGGGACTTGACTTTGGGTATGGATTAGAAGTTTGTTGGGAATAGCACTGTCAGGCTTTGGCAAAAATTATCATGTGGTACTTGAAATCCTTCAAAGTACTCAGAATGTTAGTGATAGATACTGCTCATTTTGATATTATAGCTATCAGAATAGACACTTCTAAGGGTAATCCATAGACAGGATTATTGCTGTTAGACCCAAACCTCACATGATCTTCAAACAAGAGTAAACCTCATCTGTCTTGTGTTTGGACAATCACCAGAGGAGTCTCAGAACATTTGGGGATTGTGAGGGCTAGGACTTATGCTAATTAGACTCTTAGCAGAGCATAGAGAGAAGTTCAGTATGGATAAACTTTATCTTGAAGCTGGGGTTATACAGCAAGAAGTAAGCTACTTATATATAAAGTTTGTAAGTCTAATAATAGGATCAGGAGTATGGGAATCATGCAGGATTGGTGTGCCATATGCCTGTTGTAGTTACCAGGCCTGAGTTGTCCAGTTAAGGCATGTATAGTCTATGTAGCTTGGTCATGTGATGGAAGGAAAATGAATATGTGGAAAATCGTAACATTACCCTCTCATTAAGACAGTCATCCCAACTGCCTCTATGGTTTGTCCTGTTGCACTATTTGATCAGCCTTGTTTGCTCTCGACCAGTAGTCTGTTATTAGATCAAACCATTCTTCCAAGTCAGGATTCTTGACTCAAATTCTTTTTCCATCTACTTGTTCAGCAAGATAGTAAAATATTCTGTCCTTGTATTCATGGTTGTTTATGACTTTGATGATTTTGTGGGCTTTTGCATCAATCATTTGGGCAGTAGTAATGAGTCTGTTTTTCTCTGGGCCTTGTTGGTAGTCTTTGATTGCTTCTTGTGCATTTTCCATATCTGCTTCCATTATCCAAGAATCATGTTCCCTTGCCCATCCTGTTCATTTGATGAAGTAGTCAATTACTGTTTGTGACAGTGATGAGCCTCTAGGCTCTCTATGCTCAGAATTTCATGAATATTCCTCATAATAACCCATATAATTCTGAAAACAGCCCTTTCAGTCAACTGGCCATTACCCACAAAGGCCTATTACTTTTATGCAACTTAAGCAGTACTCCATGAAGCTTGATATCCTTCCCTTCTTGAAATGTGCCCAAATTTGTACATGCCATCATGTTAAGGTACATTTGATGGTCAATCACCCAATTTGGCAATAGGCACTGATAACTGCATCAATGTCACATCAACTACACATTATGGCTTGACTTGCCAATTTGATCATTCAATTATATGATGTCATATGCACCGACATTTGCTTCCCCTCCATATTTGTGGACCATGGTCATTCAAGCCCTTGTTTACTAAGGCTGTAACTATGCCAAGACCTCAAGAAACCTTTAACCCATTAGTATGCCTCAGTACAACAGCCATACCCTCACAGTCTGCAGTTAAACAGCATCCTAGTATCCACATCTTGGTCACTCAGGATCAATATATTTTATCTCCCTTTGGCAATGCAGAGGAATAGCTACTGAAAGCTTCAGTTTTACATGTGGATGCTCATATACTGACCAAGCCGCAGCCTTACAGCTTTACTAAGTAGAAACTAATAATAAAATAGGACTTGTAGTATAAAAGCGAGATAAAATATTGTAGAAAAGAGGACTTTAGAGACTGCACAATCTAGTGACCACTAGTTGATACACAAGTGACCATATCTTGTAACCTCTTTCTTCATAACTGTATACGCTCAACCAATCAATCATTTTGCACATTATATGTGTCACTATAAGCTTAAGACTGGTTCACACTGTCTGACCACTTTGTTCACCCCTCATTCTTTCATATTCTCGACCACATATTGTTGCTGGTTTTGACAATACAATTTCCAGACGGTTTTATACTGGTAATTATACCAAGCACTCGCCATAACACTAGTATAAGCCCTCGTCACTCTACTATGCATATCACATACCCCATTCAGTCTTGTTTTCTTTTATAGGCTGCATTGTCTTCACTTTGACACCATAGGAGTTTAATTCATCTTCAATTTCAACATAGTATTGCCACCCACTTGGGTAGTCTCCGAGCAGACTTATAGGACCAGCACCATTGACATAGGATCATTTCAACCAGCTTTCATTTAGGATCACCATAGGATAGGATAGGATAGTCCCCGTGTGGACTTATAGGTTTGACATTGACATAGGATAGGATAGTCTCTGTGTAGACTCAGTTTTTGGCTTCAACATTCAGTAACATTGTTTCATATAGGACCAGCAACCTCACCATTGATATAGGACTTTGTTTTCACTCTCACATTCACGACTACAAAGCTGCTTTCAGTTTTGCCAATGTACATTCGACACTCTTCTTTTAGATCATTCTTTCAGAGGATCATTGTCTAGCTGCATTTTCCTTCTTTCCCGCTGATTCTTGGTATTCACATCATACCAGCTTCAGTTACATCTCGTATATTCGAGATCAATCCTGGCATATAGCCTACATAACCAGTACTCGACTGCTAAAGGGTACTACCTGCTAGACTATCATGTTGCAGTGTATTCTTGCATCTAGAGGAATTTCTTGGAGTGCATGGAGGTGCCCCAAACATACTCGCACATACAACACCTCTACAACTGTGTTGCTTCATCTTTTAACCAATACTCTTTGAGTTTGGTGTTGCCATTGCCATGGAAGTATAAGTTAATCAATGGCTGATATTCAGTGTCAAATGTCACTATCATTGCTGTGAGTGTCTCGTTATCAGCCTATTCCATAGCTGATGTCATCGCTAGCATAGACATTATGACTCATACCCACTTCTAGCACAGGAACTCATCCTCAGTCTACCCGCACTTGTTAAATGCACTTGTCGATTGCACGTTCTCACAATGCCAGCCATACCCAAGTATCCAGGAAATTTCCTCGACTCCACACTCCTTCCCAAGGCAGTCGAGGATGATCCCTTAATCTGGGGCAGGGCTACAGGACGAATCAGGAGGTGCATTTAATGGATATGGTGCATGTTTGTACCATGGGACTCATGGAATTTTGTCACTCATCATTACATAGCCTATCCATCTCCTGTGCACTTAACATCAAGTTGGGATTTCTCTGAAGTCTCTGATGTGGGACATGGATGATACATTGGTGAGCATCTAGGCGATGCAGGTGGGTACCACCTGCTTACTTGTTGAGTTTCCAAGGCCAATGAAGGCACTTCTCGACACTGCAATAGATGCTTACATGGCCATTCTTTCAGCCTGAGGAGTGTGTTGTCTCCATCAGCTAAATAAGTGCCATAATTTTCAGCTCTGACCCCGACTCACCTTTCCTAGTTTGATACACACCATACTCATAGTCTTTGGATGTATTGAAATGCCGTGATATTCTCACCCTTGATTAGGAGACCGGTCAATGTTTGACAATGTTAACTTGTACGTCAGCTAGCAATTCACCAGCCCGGACAGTTTCATATGGGAAAGAGTTTCAACTGAGCGTTGTTGCGACTGCAGACAATCCAATTGTGTATTTTTGCAATCTGAGTGATTAGACCATATGACTTATATAGACAGCGAGCGGAGCTAATATGTCAGCATGTACATAATAAAATACAACACGACAAGACAAATAGACAGTAAACTGACATTTGACGTGACAGAATAAACCAGGGACTTAGTCATAGCATGTACCTGATGGGCACACTTGGCAGAAAGACCGAAAACCCCTGTCCTAGCACCTACAGTCTAGTCTACCTAGCGAGCTCTGCTTTTTAATTTGAAGAACTATATGATTGCACTTAATGAAAATGGTGCGCTTGTTAAATTAAAATGATGTACTGTACCTGAGAAGCTGGTCCGAACCTTGCATGCAAGATAAGATAAATGATAAAATTGGACACACGGATTGATTAGCAGTGTCAGCCGAATACTGGAGTGCCGAGTAACTTGTATACATTGCCTTGTCAACCTGAGAGCTCAGTGCATGCGAGAATCCCTTCTAGAGAGAAAGAATAACCCGATGATGAGGCTAGATCTGGGATAGCCAACAGCCGTCACCCTGATATGTCCTTGGACTTATAGATAACGAGTGCACGCTACTAGTTAAGCGAGCTCACTATAGAAACAATACTATATGAAGGAACTCCAAGTCGGTAGCCAAGTAAGAACTGCGGCAGCGGCGGGCTGTGTGCATAGGAGTCTATTTTACCTGGGTACTAGCGTGACATTTGTAATCAGTAACTTGTTCTAGTATAAATAGTCAGTATATTAGGGTAGTATACAAGTTTTGAACCCCCGAGTTATGGTGTGCACGTGGAAAGTGAGCACTGTGGCAAAGGATTAGTTTGTGGCTTTGAGTGTCATATATAAACCTGCAAGCTCACCCAGAAGAATCGAGATATATTCAGAATCTGACTTGTGTGCTTAAGTTCCAAGTGAATAAGAATCAGTGTTGCTGTTCTGTTCCATCGGAGCATTGTTGAGTCTGTTGAGAGTATAAATTGAAGTGGAAGTTCTGAAATCTGTTTCTGTCAGTCTGTTTCTGAAATCCGCTTCTGTTCTGTTCTGAATCTGTTTCTGTTCCAAATCCGAGATCTGTTGAAGTGTCTGTGGTTGATATCGTCATTTGAGTCAGTTTGGATAACCCTACACGCTGATGTGTAGTGAGCTCACTAAGTCAGTACTTATCTTAGTGGTTAGAACAGCGAGCTCAGTGTCATTTCGACTTGTATTGTGTTCTGTTCTGTTGTAGGACCAGTGTCCTGTGTATTTTGAATATTATCATTCACCTAGGAGGTTGCACCTTGAAGTAACACCTTCTTGTAAAAGTTCCTAGGTTTAGGATCAATTGGAAAAGAGTAAACACTGTATAGCGTCGAGATAATAAGGAGCTTTACTAGATTTGAAGCACTAGTAGTCGCAGAGTTGATATAATCTCATTCTCCCCATCGCACTTTCGAGGGTGATTGTTAGATTGAGTAGTTGTGTGAGTGTGTGTGAGGTTTAGTGTGTATATCACGCTGTTCCATGCGCTATTCCACAAGTGCCCACAGCAAGCCTTTTCAGCATGCACGCTGCCAATTACATCAAACATGCAGAAGGAAAGCCCCTATGCTCGACATTCAATGAGATTGGAGGATGGTTTCATGGATCTGACTTCACTGTGGGTATGTCCATTGCTCATTTACATTCCATTGTCTTACTACCTTTTAGTGCATGTGTGCTACCATGATATGTTTGCTAGACATGACATGCTCCAGGAAGTCCTTGAAAATGAGAGGTGACAATGTCGGTGGCTATGCATTGGTGGTGAGAGTCTTTCTATGTGTTTCATCCCTATTACTTATTCTCATCTAGGAGAGTGCTTTCTTCTCAGTAATGTCAGTGAGCTGGAATTGTTTAGTTGCTATACTCTCTTCCATATTAGACACATCTCACTGTGAGAATTAAAGGCTTGTACAAGGCACACTCCATCATCCAGGTAAGTGCCATTCTCATGCATCAGACTAAAATTCTGTGGCTCATACAAAAAGCATTCCGGCTCCATCTATTTCAATGCACAGAATTGAACTCTACTCACTAGTAACCAGTAGTGATTATGCCTGGTCAAAGATCTTAAATGGTACTGGCTGATATATTTGGGATTGCAGGAAGGCAAGAAATTTTAACTTTGCATCCAGGACTCATATAGAAGTAATTAGAAACTGATTCAGTATTTCTGGGACTGCCAATATGCTCTGGGAGAGTCAAACCCTGATAGCCATTACACCATACCCACATACATAGAAAGACAAAGTTCATGTTGAGGAACCCAGCTGAGTAGATCGCTCTGCTCTTGTCCCATGGTTCAATCTTAGCATGAGTGTACTTGATAGATTTGTCAATTTCAGGAGTGTGACAGGCTAACGTGCAACAGTTAGAGTGACTCAGAAAAAGGATACATTGAAGACTATGCTATCATTGGAATCCATACCCTGGGGAATTGAACCCTAGGCATCCAAAGTCACTGTTAGACTATTACAATAGGTGTAGGGAATATATTTTATGCTTGGCCATGATGCACTATGTGGTCCATCTGACCAAAATTAGTGCATTTGTGGAATGGTAATATTGACATGGACAGTACACTCATATAAAAAAGTACAGAAGTCCCAGACATCGATTTCTACACTAGAGAATTGAACCCCAGCTGGCACCCCATATTCGGTAGGATTATGGGCTTGCACAAAGTGAAATTCATGGCTTCGTTCATCAAGGGAGACTCGTTCTCATGAAATGGAACACTGTGGTGAATGTGACACTAGCCAATACATTAGATCTGTGGAAAAGATATTCATGAAGCTTGTATGTGACTTGAGGATAGAAACATTATGGATGTGGATGAGAGAACTCAATTAAGAGTGCAGTGTGCTACTATAGACCTGGTGCATAGTCCCAAGAGAACAGAAACCTGCACCCTTGAAGTGTGTCACAGAAATGTAAACACATGTACACAGAATTTGGCCCAATATCGCCCACCACAAGTTTTACAGACATTAATGTGGCCCGCTTTATTATTTGTATCAGAGTTTTTCACTTAATAGGTGCAGAAAAGTCTACAATGAAATTGAATCAGCTTGTAACTGCCAGTGATTACACACCATCATCATCCTAGTTGAAGTATTCAGGAGAATGTGAAGGCTGGAATTTTTGGGGGTTTTCTCCGAGCAAGGTCCCATATGGTTGAGTGGAAATTAATGTTCCCAAGCGTGTCAGTGCGGCCAGTGATAGGATTGAAGAAAGGGGAGAAGTGTCCCCAGGACCAGCAATATAGGGCATAGGGGAGTCGAACCTGTACTGGGACTGACTGCCTTTGAAGGCATTAGAAACATGTTTCGTTGTTGGTTATTACACAATAGATGTTCTATCCTCACTATCACTGACACGGAAATGTTTGTTTAAGAGTACTGTAAATGATCTGACATGCAATGGGTCTTCAACTCAGAGTTGAGCATGAGTTGGCCATACATTTCAAGAGAAATTTGGTTCAAAGACATGAAAGCATGCTGGAAACGAGAGGTTAATATGAGCAAAAAAAGCTGAAAATGGCTGATACATAGCTTCCCATGGACTATATATGTAAATGAAGCTCTAGAAATGATTGAATGTCAGTTCTGTATAAATTCACATCCCTTACATGTATGCTGAGTAAAACCATACAGAAGTCAAGTATTCCTACTGCAGGGAATCGAACCCCATCTGTCCGACAAGTCATATCCAATAGGGTATAAACTCATGCACTAAAAAGACTTTCAACATTGTATGACTTCTGGTGAGGTCAAGTAGCATGCAAGTGTGAAAACAACAATGGCCTGGAAAGAACATGAACTGTGAACTATATACATACCATGAGATTGTAGCTGGAGCAGATAAGTTGTTACATGTTCCTCGGACGAGTTTCCATATTCATTTGTGAGTTCGGTCAGGAGCATAGGCACAGGTTGTTAGAAAAGGGAAGAGCATGGTTGGAATTGTAGTTGAATATAAAGGGCTGAACACCTTGACCAATGACGATTGCTTGCCAACAAAATGCTTGAACAAGACAGATTACAATGCAATTTTACATGTATGCAGAACTTATTGTTTCGTTGATGTGCTTGGTAACGGTGCAGGGAAAAACCTAGATCGAATATACAGCAAGTGAAACTCACACCGGGAATATAGAAATTTAAACACACTTTATTGTTATGTAGATATATAAGATTTGGAAATGATAAATTTGTTTTTATAAACTATATATACCATTAGAGGTTCAAGGAGCACCTAAATTGGATCTACAATAGAAGGTTTAACATCTGTTTTCGGGATGCTCAGCAACATATGTGTAAAATAGGTCAAGACTTTTGCTGAAATCACCCGTTCAGAACCACATTTCAAGCGACATGAAACTTATGGTATGCGTGACATTGGAACTGGCACCAAAAACAATAACTTCAGCCCAGATTTCAGGCGCTCGAAAAACAAGGGTTCCAAAAACTATTTTGGAACTTATAAACTCGCCCCGAAATCTTCAATTTAGGCACACTTTAAATGCAGCATATGCTCAGGATATGCTGGATATCAGCTGAGCTTATGACCAGCCCCCCACTGCGTCGGATGGCAGAGATAAAACACAGGTTACATTGTTATAGCTATATTACACTTCTACTATAATGTGCCAGCCTACTGTATGTAATCTTGCTGATGATATTAATCCTATGACAATGGAGTGAGTCTCATAGAAATAGTGAGATGAGAAAGCCCTACCCTGCACAGATCAATGATAACAGCACGTTCATGTGAGAACTCATACCGAGCAACATGAGACCAAATTTGACTCGGATGTATTGTGTCCAGGGGACCATCTACCATTTTCAAAGAATACATCGTAGCAGGAAAGTCCGCATAGTGCTTGAAGGGATCATATTTGGCATCAGGAAGAGGTGCTTGACGCTTGATTGCGAATAAGATCTGTCCGTTTTCTGTTTTGATCTCTTGAATGGAACCCACCACAAGATCTTGTGGCTTCGTTGTAGGGTAATATGCAATAAGGCTTCCCCCAAGATGTGTTGACTGGCAGGAAAAGGTAACTCCACAATAAGTATAGTAGGCATGTGATGATTGTCTCACCATTGGGGGATTGACAGTGAGTGTTGTTTCTTGGCAGTTCTTTGAAGGTAAAGCTTTATCAAAAAGGACCTTGAATTGCCATATCAATTGAGGACAATTGGGCCTATTGAGGTGGTGGCGAAGATTAGCGCCCCTCAGGAATGACTGTAGGATTGTCTTTTCCAATTCACCTAATTTAATCTAAGATAATTTTTAATTGAGAGAAAGGAATCACGTACCACCGATGTGGCCACTTGTATGCATCTTCTGTAAGACCCCGATCAACCACTCGAAGGGAAAGCACCACCAAGACATGACAGGTCCAAATGCGAGGATAAAATCATACAGATGAAAGGCCATGTGAACATTTGGTCTCTTGTGATAGTTCTTTGTATGTGGGTGAACCAAATATAGACCATCAACCCAGCATTTCAGCAATGTCCTGTACGTTGCTGCTCGGTCAAGGTTCATCATGTAGCGGCAGACAATGGTCACAGCTTGAAAGAGGGCCATGGTATGGTCCAGAACGTCGAGAGATCTAGAACCCTCCATCGGTGAATGCCCATCGTCATCACCCCATAGCATAACAAGAGCGATAGGAAGGTAAATGGTGCTCAGCATGTGCCATTCATCTGCCTTGATGGTGCCTGCCGACGTGGCTCCATAATTAGCGGGGACAGAATTGACCCATGATGGGGTCGCAGTGTCCTTGATGACTGCTTGGATGTGCTCAATGGTTGCCTTGTCAACAGATCGTACATTGTGGATTTCATCTGATACCTTGTGTTGTTTGAGACACTATGTTAAGATCAGTGATACAGAAGTAGGGACAAGATGCTTTTGAAACGCACCCATTCAATAAGTAGATCTACAAGATCATATTTCGCAGATACCTCAACCTGCTTCAAAGAGCCCTTAACTTTCTTCATGAATGTCCTTGGTAAATTGAGTGAGTGATAGACAAATTTGAGGGGCAAAGCATTCTTCCATTTTAACTTCAGCCCTAGTTGTTCAACCGTAATGTCTACAGGCTCTCCGTCTTCAAGTGGAAGTTCCAACAACTTGTGGATGTGGCTAACATGAGGGATTTCCTTGTCCTGCTTCATGGGACATTGCAGATGGGTGGCTGTGTCTAAAGAATACTTGGTCCAGGGGAAATTAAAAGCGGGGACCATTTTTCTTGCTTTCCCTGCCTTGTTAATGTCGACTTCCAAAACATGGAGGCAATGATAATGAACAAGACCCTCTAAGATACAGTGCATACTGTCAATAACAAGCATCTGTGTAGGATCCCAATGCAGGAGTCTCCATAGCTCAGACCAGTGCACACCATGATCCTTGAACAACTTTTCTCGCTCTGTGGATGTCAAAGCATCCCTCCATGCTTCGGCACAACACCGCATTTCATGAGCATCTCTATGACACCAGTTGTGGAAACAGGTATCATACATGGTTGAGATACCATATCCTTCACAGACTGTACAATACCAGTGCGATGTATGGCCGGTGGTACCCGATACTTTGCGAGCCGCAGGCAAATCATTGACAGACAAGATAACGGCAAGTTCAACATCATGACCCTCTGGCTTAGAAGCTGTTCGAGAGACATGAATGCCATGTTCCCATGCAATCTTGCAAATGTCGATCAGTGGCCGGATGAAGTTAGAGATGGTATCAATGTCAGGCTCGTCAGGACCAGGTATGATACAAGCCAGAAAGATATGTTCGGGACGATAACAAATCTCTTCTGGAAGGTTCAGATTTGCCATCAAGATAAGCCCGATTGAATCATGGTTTCCCCATCTTCTTGTTCCATTAGGATTGAAGAAGTCCACCTGTAGCGCAAAAGCCAGGTGGACTCGATCACCTCAATCAATGAAAAGCTTTTGACCATCAGGACCTTTGAAGCAACACATGAACTCGGCCTGAAAAACATTTGTTATGTTTCGATTTGGGTTGGAAGGCTGCTGCAGTGAGTGTAGAGCCTGGTCGCAAGCCACATCGCAGAGGTCTTCTAGCTGGGAGTCAGCCAGAGTGCATGTAATATAATCTTCCAATGAGGCCAGTAGGAATGGCTTTCTCAGTTTACCATCACTTTTCAGCAAACCCACACCACAAGGAGAACGACCTGACAATCCAGGGATCATGCTCTGGCATTGAATCAGATAGGAGGGACGGGAAGAAAGAGTAGTGGTATATGTTGGTTCATAGCAGCTGTTACAGTCTGGACATGCAGCATACATAATGGTATGGCCATCGATATTCATCACCTTCAAAGCAGTGTAAAGGCTAGATGGCATTTGGTTCAGAATAGCATCTTGATTTGCATTGAGGACAGAATCACCATCAGAATCCTTGTCAGTCAGGTTTGTTGCCATCGCTCCTAAAACGAGCATGAGCATCGTCTGAATAGCAAGATTACAAAATCCTTCTGCAAAATCCCCAATGACATGGCATATAACACCGAACAGGGTCATGAGCTGTGCAAGTCCATGAACCTTTTCCAAGGGGTGCACAAACACATATCCTTCGGTGGGTTTAGTATGAGCATTAAAGATAAGTAAGGAGACAACTCACTGGCATCATACTCCAGCGGTTTCACAGGTGCTTCGACCTTCGGAAGATGTGCATCGTATATTTGAAAAACATTGTCTATCTGCTGGAGCATGTTAACGACATCAGCTTTCTGGTCATGCAAAATATTCTCGTGTCCATATTTAACTCGAGAAAGGGACTCGCATAATTGCTTTACTTCGAGATCCACTGCTTTCAGTTGCTCCCTCCTATCAGAGACCTGATCGGTATCCTGTGTATTCACGTTGTGCCATGAGCAAAGTCTCTTGAGAAGAAGCTTAGCTTTGTCCTCGATGCAGCTAATGATATTTTGCGCATGGGTGAGAGGTGCTGGGACCAAGCGATGGGCCGCTAATGCGGCTGGATGTGGTATCACTTGTCTTTGCCACGTCCTAGGTGAGTGCAATGGATGTTCCATAGGTTTTGAAGTTGGATTGGTGGGAGAAGAGTTGTAGGATGTTAATAGCGGGTTCAAAGCTTTGTTGGCAACAGTGGAAATGCTGTTTTGAGTATTGTTGATAGGTACATTTTGAAAAATTTCAGGTATATCTCCTTCGTGAGATGACTGGAAATCGTGCTGCAATGACCAGAGCTTGCTCGACTGATCTCTCACATTAGGCCTGTCATCGGTCAGAGTAAGGGCAACCAGCCTATCAGCCAATCCATGCTCTTCAGGGACATCACTTGACATTCCGAGAGGTACCATGCATACAACTTCATCGGTAGCAGTCTGAACAGAGTGTCATTAAGATAGTATTAAAGTACATAACTGCGAAGGCAATCTTACATGAGAACTCCTGCTGGTGAGTTACAATGATAAAGTAGAATGAATACCTTCTTCAGAACCTTCAACTTGAGTAGATGAGCTGCCAATTTTTGTTTGGACTCAAGCTCATGCCCATCTGGAAAAAGAAGACAAGTACAAGATGGCATAATGACAAGCAGAATGCTCGCGGTATTCTACTTGATGTGCAACATCGAGTAGAGCACCGAAAATTGTGTGGAGAATAGATATCAGTGTACAATGCTGACCAGAGCACCAGGCTAGGAAATGAAAGAGCCTATTTTACTCAGCGTACTACACCAAGCAAATAGGCAGAAAGGAAAGAGACTTGGAAAGAATGAACGTCCGATTGTGCATCGCATTTAAGAGGAAGAATAACAATAAGGTTGATGACATAATTCTGCTCATAACACAATAAGTCTTTGTTTGCCTGCATACTACACAGGTAAACAAAAGACAGCTATCGAAGGAGCAGGGAAAGGGATATGCCCAGTATAATGACCCATCATTCATCAGCGTAGTACGCTGATGAATGCACTGATGAATGAAGCAAGAACTGACATCCACTGGCAATTGAAATTTGTGATTCTAAGGTCACATGATTTTCATCAAACAAACCTTGACTATGTCATGTATTTAAGCTGTCTGTCATACAGTCGCAGATTACAAGAAAGTGATTGATGTATGTAACTATTGTACAATGGATGTAAAGTACTTGTATTTACATTGATATTTACTGTGTAATAAAAGAGTTCAAAAACAAACTGGCCAGCTTCTCGTTGGTTTCAGTGACCCTCTGAGAGCACTTCAAAAAGTGTAGAGAGTGCCTCCATTGATTGGTACTCCTGAGTACTGAGTTTTCAGACATGTTCATTCTCTTGGAGGCGCTTCTGATACCAGGACTCGCAGTCAGAAGTCCAGAATCCAACATTCAACCCTGAGGTCGCCCAAGCTGCAGGTTTCAGAAACCATGACAACATCATCCATTGCTGATCATTACCATCCCAACACCCTTATAATCGAAATCAATTATTACTTGCAGAGCCAGCAAGAAAATGGAAAATAAACTCACCAGTTTCTACCATGTAGACACCACAAAGGAGATTGACTTCATCATCGGTCAATTGATCATCCCAATATGAAGCACCAGATTCGCCATCTTTTACAAAACACACTTCTGATAAATATACATCATGTGAAGGCCCTAGATACACCTCATTGTCTGAAATATAGTCCCTTGCAATCCGTGCAAGAATGGCCCCTGCCAGCAAAGGAGCTCGGCCCCTCTGAGAACACAGAAATCCTTTGCAGAGAGACTGGTATGTTGCAAAATCAAGAGGATCAGGTCTGTAACCAACATGTCGATAACCGAGGCGACTAAAACATGGCAAGACTTTTGGAGTTGACAATCACTCCCGAGTACTGCAAACTGTTGCATTGAAAGGTATACATCTCTCCAACAAATTTCTAGCAATGTCATTGAGATCTGGACCCCTCTTTCAGTGAAGAAGTTCAATAACAGAAGCTGTGCTCCTCAAAAGAATTATGAAGTCTGCCTGTCCATCCTTTTGGTGAGGCAACAGGATATACCAAATCTCTCCATTGAGTGACTCCTGGATGATTTGGAACCCAGGTAGCAAATGTACATCAGCATCTGGCTGCTGAAGATTATAGAAAGTAGCTGGCATATCTTCAATGGTATGGGCAAGCTGCAAGTAGCCAAAAAAATGACATAGGTCTTCTCGCTGACCTTGAGTTATTGAGCTGTCCTGTAGAACACCCATATATTTGCAAACATTATGCATCTCTGGAGCACCAGATGGACTGGCCACTGGAAAGCTGGGAGTCATGAAGCCAAACCGATAGTATACCAAGTCACTGAGAGCATCTCAACTTCCTGTGATCTGATCTGTGTTCGCTTCTGCTCAGCCTGGGCTTTCTGGCATGGGCATGTCATCGGTAATACCATGAACACGCATGAGATCAGCACTGGACGAATAAATTCCTTTGTTATGGTTGTGGATGTCATCTTCATCATCATCATAAAGCAAAACATAAAAATCTTCATCGCCCTCATTGTCGTTGTTGTTGTCACTCATATATGTATATGTCGGTTCATTGTCAGGGTGCAGCTCTTCACATAAATCCCATTCATCATGGAAGGAGTCATATTGGTGCTGCTTGGACCCATATCTATTCCAATGCCACTCATAGTTTTTGCGGCCGGCAGCACGGTGAATCAAAGTCCCCTCGACATCATCCCAATAGAAAACTCTGGTGCCTTTTCTCCCAGGAACCCGACCTATGGCTGCATTATCTATGTGCTGTTGTCGTTGTTGACGTGCCTCTGCAGTTTCCTTCTCTGCTGCTTAGCATTCTCTGCAGCCCATCAAATGAAAAAAGATTTCCAATCTTCATCCTGGAGTTGGCCACTATATCTTTCTACTGGTGGAAACTTTTGAGACACTGGAGCACAAGTCAGAGAAACATGCACGTTAGGATGCAAGTCTTGAGCTGGTGAAGAAGGCTCTGAAACAATTCTGTCATCTGCAGATTGACACTTTGATTGTAGACCCTTGATTTCATCAATGGTTGGGACCTTAAGGGAATGCAAGTAATCTGGAATATGAACAGGTAGTTTGGGGCCCCAACTAATATAAATTGGTGCATCAGGGAATGTACATATGAGATCAGGGAGGAAAATGAGAAATTCAGAGGTAGGATAGTGCACAATACCACCAACCCTAGGCACAAACGTGTCTAATACAACAGAATCCTCGATATCCACTAGCCACAAGGGGTGAATTCTACCCCTTTTCATTACTTTCTCTCTCCATTCAAACTGTGCATTTGAGTTCTCTTGCCACTGCATAAGAACAATGGCAAAGGACAGTGCTACCATCAAGGGTATGAATGCGTCTCGTGATTTTAAAATAGAAATCTTTGCCAATCATTTGCTTTTATGCTTGCACTGGTAGCCAAAGCGCTTGGGGTAAGACCAGGGCTGCCACAGCTGTGGCAAGGGTGCATTGCTGAAATGAAGCATCGCAGACAACAATGCTCACATATTTTGTTCGAGGGTAATCCATTCATTCATAGGCCCTGATTTCAAGGCCCAGAATTTCACTATGAGACCTTCCTGAACCTCTTTGAAGCCTTCCACAGGTAGGAATTTCTCGGAGAATGCTAGTCTCTCGAACAGAGGTCCGTAGATTGGTTTGCATGTCGGAACCAGCATCATGTAGGGCCATTCATTGGAAAGTTGATGAAACCAGCACATATCAGACTGCCAGGAAGTATTTGGATTAAGTGGGGATACTTCTCGACTAGAAATGGGAGGAAACCAGTAACTGGCCATGTCCCCTGCAGTAGAGTAGATCTCACCATCTACCAGTGCAACTTGGTGTAGAACGCTATGAGACATAGCTTCGCTTTGAAAATTGATCAGCTTCAACCTGAAAAATGCGTCGAGGAGATGTTTACCTAGGAAGTGCTTTGAGGTATGCAATTGTATGCAACTGAAAGCCAAGTGGTGCCACAAGGCAGGTATTTGGCAGAGTAGATCAGCTTAATTCACCGGCATACTACACCGATGGAGCTATGAGAAGCGGGACTTTGGTGTATTGTGCACACAGTAAATCGACGATGAACAAGGACAACCACTGGTGAATCTGACTGAGAAAACTATTGAATAAGCTGCATTAAGTAGAGAAGATGATCAATGAGCTACGTTGATCAGCTGGAGATGCAAAAATACTCTCAGTGTACCACACTGAGAGTGTTCTAAGTGAATGGGAGCAGAAATTTCTCGCTGAATAGCTGCTCATGTGACAGGTGGACTGAGTCACCAGATCACATGCTAACTCAGGCACTCGATCACTTTCAATTTGAACCCAACACCCCCCATGATAGATGTCGTATGCCAATCATGGTGGGCGTAGTATGCCATTATGATTATGCTCAGTGTTGTACACTGTGCAAGGCTGATCCAGCAGAGTGGCATCTGTCATTCTTTATCTCAGCTCACGATGCTGCACCGATATACAGAATTGTTATAACAGTCACAGACACTCAGTATCTAATCAACTTCCTCCACCGTTACCTCAGGCATATCCACCATCTCCACCACTTTTTCCAAGAGTTCAAATGCATCCTTGGAAATACACAAATTTGCCTGCTCGTATTCATCCAATTTGGCCAACCATTCATGGTCATATAGGGTTCTTGGCAGTCCTCGTGGAGCATTGACCACCTCGTTCATTCTCGGCACAGTCTCCCTGTCCCTGTGCCACCTATGGCTACCTTTGCCAGTAAACTGTGATGAAGCCTCATCAATTTCCTCTAGGTATTTGGCAATGTCCTCATTCCACCAGATGCATACTTTAACACTGTACTCAGTTTTGGTGATACCCCCTCTGACTCCCACTACTTCTTCCTCGGATGACATCCCATTTACTCCTAACATCTGAAGCATCGTCAGGAATAGTTGCCAGGTTCGTAAGTCCACGTTTCCATCTTTGTCTTGATATTGATCATTTTTGTCGCAGTCATTATTCGTCTCTCATGCTTCTGTATTCATGCATCAGTATGGACTTGTATGTGGTGAATAATACAACATACCCTAACTTTGGACGACCGTGATGCCGCTGCCTTGTGAACATGATCACCAGTTTCTGCTACATGCTTCACAACCTCTTCCTCAGTCTCCAGCTGGGTTGTACTGGCCTTGTATCGAGGGAGTGCTTCAGCCCACTTTGTGTGAGATCATCGCAAGAGACCGAGCAAGGTCTCTTCTATGTAGTCATCGTCAACTGCAGGAAGTGCTGGATCTTTCTTCAGCTCCCCTTGAATCATTGGAATCATTATCATGAAAGCAGCCCTATTCCACTTAGACAAAGCAAATCTGTGGCTGAAATCCAAGATAAGATTGTCCTCTGCTGGACCAGGTCCTTGTTTATCCTTGAACACTAGTATGGCTTCTTGTTCCTGGGCCTCATAGATGATGAATTCTTCAATCGAATCTACCTTATAGAGCTTGCACCACCAGCATCATATGAATGTCTAAATCATTATCAGCCACATCATGTAACTATAATGTTCTTTGAACCTGAATCTTGTTTTTGTTTGTCTTCCCCATTGTTTCCTGCTGCTTCAGTCTCACCGTCATCTTCAGTGGCAATGTAGCCTGACTGGTCTTGAGCGACTCTTTCAAGTCACTAACTGCCACTTGTTTGAGGCAAGATGCCAGATATCAGATGAGCTGATCCTGGTCTTCCAGATTAATGTTTGAAGGTATTCCTTCTGCTCCTCCCTGTGCCAAAGGCTGTTTCTGTGTCCCCATTGGGAGTGGGGTTGTTGGATCAGTTCTCGCTGGCTTCGCAGCCTCACCCCCCTGTGCAGTCGCCGACTGTGAGGTATGTGAGGGTTCTGGATCAACTGCTGGCAACACTTCCCTCCAAGAAGAGACAGGAACTTTTACTTGTTGACGCTGTAATTTTGTTGGCATACATGACATTCCCCTAGGGCTCGAAATTTTTCTGGGAAGCAGTATGCTATGCAGTGAGCTCTGTGTAGCGGAAGGGGCAGTGCCTGTTAGGGCCGACTCCCACGTGACTCATAGTCGGGCAATTGGTAAGCTGTCTCGCGTTCAGACAATCACTTTAACCAATGCCTTGGATGACTCGAGGTGGTGAAAGAGGCGCTTACAGAGAGGCTCTTGGCAAGCGAGCAGACAAGTAAGATTTATGTGTAGGTAAACCTTAGCTCGAAGCTGAGGTTGTACAATGAAATTGTAGCTACTTAAATACTAAAGCGTCAGTCCTATTATTAGCTATGAAAGTTTTATCGAAGTCGAAAGTCGTGCTGGTCGGACGACGAGCACGCAATATCATGCGTTGTCCATCATGAAAGATTTGTCGAAGGTGAAACGGTGATACGGTGGTGATTGCGCGTAAGCATGATTATGCCGATAAGATGAGATAAGACTAGAAAAATGAAAAAAGTCAATAAATCGTAACATTACCCTCTCGTTAAGGCAGTCGTCCCGACTGCCCTATGTCCTCTTCCCAGGATGTGTCATCTTCTTCCTCTTGGTCGCATAGTATACAGTTGGTGACCTCCCTTTCGCTCTCTCTATGCCAGTAATCATCGATGAAGGTTTTCCAGACCTCACAATCAGGCTCCTCAATCCAAAATTTCTTGCCGTCAGTGCGTTCTACTTGATAGAACATACTCCATCCGCCTGTGGCTTGGTTTTCTTGGTAGCTGCGATCGACTATTCATTTGACGGTTCTTTCCGATCTGTCGATGACCTTGCGTGTGGTTACGATGGCTCGGGTCTTGGAAATGCTGTCTTCGTAGTCGCTGATGGCATCTTGTGTGTTAGCCATGTCATCTTCCCGGACCCATGAATTATGTTCTCGGGTCCACCCTTTCCATTTGACGAGGTAATCAGTTACGAGTCGCGATTTCTGTCCTTTCTTGCCTCGGACTCGGTGTGTACGGGAGTCCAGGACTTCTTCAATCTCGTATTCCTCTTCATCTTCGATGAGTTCTGGTGGTGGTGTGGGGGGTTGTTCTTGGTTGGGAAACGCCGGTGGTACGTATGGCGTTAACAGCTTTTCATTGAAGCGCAGGTGGATTTTCCAGTGCGGGGGAAGTTTTAACTTATAAGCGGAGGCGCCAGCCTTTTCTAGTATCAAGAATGGGCCGACACGCTTATTGTCGAGTTTTTTCTTGGGACATGGCAGGTGAAGGTTGGTGGAATCTAGCCATACTCGATCTCCGATGGCATAGTCCACTGCGTTTCTCTTCTTTTTATCGTATTGAGCTTTCATCTTGCCTGCTGCTTCCTCTAGAGCCTCCTTGGCTTGGCGGTGTACTTCCTGCATGTTTTCCGCAAATGACTTGGCCAAAGGATTGGTGAAGACGGTTGTCTTGATCGAGTCAGGTAGAACTCGGGGATTTGTGCCATAGTTGGTGAAGAAGGGGGTTTGTCCTGTGGATGAATGGATGCGATTATTGTGGGCGAATGCTGCCATTGCAAGCCATTCGCTCCAGTCTGTCTGTCGGTGATTGATGAAAAGACGGAGATACTTGTTGATCTCCTGGTTGGCTCGTTCGGTTTGACCATCGGTTTGGGGATGGAAGGCGGTAGATGCATTGGGTGTAATGTCCAGGAGTTTGAGGAGTTCCATCATGAACTTAGAGACGAATTGGGGTCTCCTATCTGAGATAACTGTTTTGGGCATACCATGGTGGGCGTATACGTGATCGCGTAGGAGTTTGGCCCATCCCTCCGAGGTGAGTTCGATGTTACAGGCAATTGGAATTATCTCCTTCAAGAATCTGTCGATGACTACCAGGATGGCATCGTAGCCATTGGATTCTGGGAGTCCGGTGATCATGTCGACAGAAATGTGAGTCCATGGTTCGGAAGGGACTTTGTTGGGGTGGAGAGGTGCGGCCTTGGGGTGGGTGTCCGTTTTCGTGCGCTGGCATGCTTCACATGCTTTAACGTATTTCTCCACCGTTTGCTTGAGTTTTGGCCACCAGAACTCCCTTTGGACGAGTTCTTTGGTCTTTTCTATCCCTGGGTGTCCGGTGGTAATATGGTCGTGATAAGTGGCTATTATTTCCCCTCGCAGTTTGTCATCACGGGGAACATATATCCGCCCATCATAGTACAGCAGTCCCTCCTTCTTGGAGATGCCGCGCTCATGGTCGAGGGAGTTCTGGATTCCTTGGTCCCACTTGTCATGGTTGCGCGTTATGTCCTTGACTCGTTGGTGAGTTTCGCTTGTGGTAGGCATGATCATTGCTCGAAAATGCTCTGGTTGAAGGACGACAACGTCATCGTTATCCTTTTTCCCTTGGTTGTGGTCGTCTCTTTGGCTGAGTAGGTCCGCCTTTCGGTTGGAGGCACCCGGTTTGTGATGTAGGGTGAAGTGATATTCGGCGAGCTCGGTGACCCATCGTGCTTGCCGGCGATTCAGTTTCTGGGGCTGTTGGAAATATTGGAGATTTTGGTGGTCTGTCCAAATCTCAAAGTCCTCTGCCGCACCCATTAAGTAATGCCTCCACTCTTCTAGGGTGAGCATGATGGCGAGGAGTTCCTTGTCGTATATTTCGTAGTTCCGCTCGGTGACGGTCAGCGCCTTGGATAAAAAGGCGACCGGCCTCCACCTTCTGTCCTGTTCTTGGCTAAGGACCGCACCGACAGCGCCCTCACTGGAGTCTGCCTCTACCCTGAATTTTCCCTCTTCTTTTGGAAGGGCTAATACTACGTCTTCAGCCATTTGTTTCTTGAGGCATTGGAAGGCCTCATTTTGGGCCGCTCCCCAGATCCAGGGGGCATTACCGGTCAATTGGGTCATTGGTCGTACAATCTTGGAGTAGTCTTTTATGAATTTTTGGTAAAAATTCGTAAAGCCCAAGAAGGATTGTAACTCCTTCTTCTTGGTGGGTGTAGGCCACTCGGTGATCCCCTTGACTTTGACTGGGTCCATTCATACAGATCCTTCACTGATGATGACGCCGAGGTATTCGGTCTCGAGTACCTCAAACTCGCACTTTTCGGCTTTGAGGAAGAGTTTGTTCTCACGCAAGCGCTGTAGAACACGCTTCACAATCCTTCGATGTTCTTGGAGATCTTTCGAGAAGATCAGGATATCGTCGAGATAAATGGTAACCTTCCCCTCCATGATGAGGTCATGGAAGATGTCGTTCATCATCCACTGGAAGGTGGCCGGGGAATTGGTGAGTCCAAAGAACATGACTGTTGGCTCAAACAGTCCTCGGTTGGTACGGAAGGCGGCCTTGGCCTCATCCCCTTGTTTAATTCTGACATTATTGTAACCCCACCAGACATCCAGCTTGGTGAAGTATTTGGCGCCGCGAAGTTTATCCATAAGTTCGGAGATGAGAGGTAGCGGATAGCGGTTTTGATCATCATCTCATTGAGCTTCCGATAGTCCTGTACGGGTCGAAGCGATCCATCTTTTTTCTTGACAAAGAAGAAGGGGGAAGCGAAGGGAGATTTGGATGGGCGAATCCGTCCGGACTCCAGGTTTTCGTCAAGGAATTTATCCAGTTCTTCCTGTTCATGTCGGTTCAGTGGATACACCTTGCAATCTAGTGTGGACTTGGCATTGGGGATCAGCTCGATTGCATGGTCCCAGGGCTTGCGCTCGGGTAGCTCGTCGAAGTTCTCCTTAGAGAAGAGGTCTCGGAATTTGCGATATTGAGGTGGCACCATTTCTTCGAAGGTCTTCTTGGCTTTTCCCTTGGCGGCCTTGGCGGCTAGGTCATTTGCGTGGTGTACGGCGCGTATTTCCAATTCTTCACGAAGGTCTACCATAAGTATGGTTTCGCCTTCCTCCAGTTCTTCATCCCAAGGGTCATCGGGGTCTGCGTCTGGCAGGGGGAATGGATTCTTTAGGCATTGGCACCGAGCGAAGATAATTTTGCCGGTGGCCCAATTGATGACCGGGTTGTGGTGGAGGAGCCAGTCATGTCCGAGAAAGATGTCTCCTTTGCCTATGTTGGTTACGGCAAAGTCGATTCTCTCGCTGTGCCCTCCTACGGTCATTCTTACTTCTACGAACTCTGTGATTTCCCCTGCTTTGTTGCATGTACCGTCGGCATTGTATACTGAAATGGGAGCGGGTGCAGGTCTGGTGATGAGGCCATGCTTCTTGACGTAGGCTTCATTTATCGTGCTTCCCATGCATCCGCTATCCACCAGTGCCTGGGCCCTGAGGGTCTGTCGATTTTCTAACGTTTCGAGTTGGACGTTGAGGAATAACTCTCAGACGCCCTTTGTGCTTACTCGACGCTGATATCGAATCGGTTGTCTGAGCTCGTAGAGCTCTTCTTGTGCTCGCTCTCTGTCTACCTGTAGTGAGGCTAGAAGTTCTCTATTGATTTCGTTGATCTTCTCCTTATGTGCCCAGAGATGGAGTGAGGCAAAGGCTTCCGAATCTGTGCATGCTTCCCTGATGGCCCGAAGGGTCCAGTCCACGCCAAACGGCTTGAACCAGGTGGACTTCGGGGAGGAAGCACTCACTGGGGATGATTCGGATCGCCTCGCCCTCAACGTTTCTTCTTCCTTCTTCTCTTGCTCCTTGACGAACGAGGGGAGAAGCCCCTCGGCCCTTTTCTTTTCCTGCTTGACTCGTTCTCGGTTCTGCGCCATTTTGAAGGCGGTGTCATCCTCCTTGTCGGGGATTTCAACAAGGGTGGTATTCCAGACCCGTGAGCATCGTGCATCCGATGCTGGAATCCTGTTTGATCCATCGGCGGTCATGGGCCTAAGAGGGTCTCCCCTGGTTGGGGCATGCTCCTTCCCCAGAGGTCGCCCGCTGTCAGCTGTTTCGCCAGGATTCGGGGGTTTGGGGAGCGGGTCACTCCTGGAGTGACCGGAAGGTCCGCCCTGATGGGCGAGGGGAGGCGTGAGCATTGCGTTCTTGTCGCATAAACCATACTCCCACGTGTCTCCAGGGTCCTTCAGCGCCTGTCCCGGATCCCTATCCTTTCTTGTGGCATCTTCTTCCATTCGGATCGTGGATGAAGGGGACGCCGTCTCGACTGGTGTGATGTCTTCAGGAGACAGATGGGAGGCGCTACCCTTCATTTCTTCTTCCAGGCGGGGAGAGAGGGGGCCGTGTATCTGTGATGGTCCTCGAGCGCGCGGCATATCATTGCGGATGGTGTCGACAGGCATCGGTCTCGTGTCCCCGCCTCCATCTTAAGGTTCCCGTTCAGCGACAATGGGCTCGGCCGGTTCAGGGAGCACCTCCTTTGTCCCTAAGGACTGGGAGATCCCTGACATGGTTCGGATGAACTCCGGTCGCCATCGAGTCTGAAGGTCCTGGAGGGTGAGGAATTCTGGGATGGAAAGTGTGAGCGAAGGAGGGGGATGAGTCTCATTTCGCTTCTGGGGGATTATATAGGCCTTTTTAGGCGGAGTTTGAACTGTTTGTGATTCTTTTGGGGTGGGTTCGGTCTTCTGTGAAATCGAAGCGGGTATATTCGAATGCTCGGATACAGATGTAGACGTACGTAAAAATTTATTACAATCGAGTATGGTCCGCTCAGCAGAACTCGATGACCGACCACCCAGGGAGGATTGGGCCAAGAGAGTGGAATCACTCACTTCTCGGCCTTGCCTTTTACCTCCTCAATCTTCGTTGTCGAGGGCGTCTTCTCCTCAACCTTCTCTTTGTGTCCATGTGCCTCCTTGTCATGTGCCTCCTGTAACTCCATTTCTGTCAACATGCTGCACAGCTGGGCCGAAGTATATTGCCCGCTCTTCGGGTCTCTGGGTCGTTTTGGCTTCTTGCAGTCCTTTCCCATATGTCCTTTCCCTCCACAGTTGAAGCATCTGCCTTCCTTTCGGAGGCGATCTATGTCCATCGGCTCTCCGGCGCCTCCATAAGTGGTCCAAGTCGATCCCGACGATCCTTTGCTGGTTGATTTGTCGGCCGAGGAACTTGTCGCGCCGGAAGTTCCTTTGTTGGAGCTTTCGGCGTTTTGGTTCTTGGGTCGGTCGACGTATCCGATTTTATCGAAGGCCGTTTTACGAGCCCTCTCATCGAATATACTGCAGATTCGTCGTTTCCATTCTGGGTAGGTGGAGGGGATCATGACGCCGAGGTTCGCGATTGAGTCGGTGTATGATTCGGGGACTCCTCTTCGAACAGCCCTGATGATCGCGCTTCGGGGTCCGAGGTCAGTGAGCTGGTCAGCTTGTCGGGCCAGTTCTTCGAGACGTCAGAAGTATTCGGACGCGGTTCCCGTCATCTTGAGTTCGTTCATTTGCCTCTCCATTACTTCTTGGAGTGCAGGGTCTCCATATTCAACTTTTAAGGCGGCCTTGAATTCGGTCCATGAGAAATACCGGTATCGTTCTTCGGTATTACTCCAGAACTGGTAGCAGTACTGAGACCACCAGTTCTGGGGTTTTTCTCCGAATAGGGAGACGGCGAACATGATTTTGTTGGCGTGAGTAGGGTAGTAGGCCTTGAAGACAGAAAAGTAGTCTTCACAGGCTCCAGTGAAGCGATGGATGTCGCTGCTTTTTCCTTGGAAATCGGTGGGGAGTCATACTAGGGTTGGTTTGACTTGGAGCCATGGGTCCTGCTCCTCTGCGTTTCCGGAGGGCCAATAAGGAGGGTTGGGGGGATCGTACCTGGGAGGGGGTCAGGGAACCGACCATCGATCGGTTCGATGAGTCGGGCTGCCATGTCTTACGGGAATCGGCACAGTAGGATGTCCCCGGGGTTGTGGTTGGTCTGGGACGTCTTGGAGTTCTTTTGGAATCAACAGGTTGTGAACCATGGCGAAGGCCCAGGCTCTTTGTAGTTGGGCAACCAGCCCTGCTATGATGTCTGGGAAGGCGTCTTTTTCTGCTTGGAACTGTTGCCTCCTGGCTTCAGCTTCCTGTGCCTCCCATACTCATCGTTCGTCTTCCGTTTTCATTGGTTCGCTTGGTCCGGCTTCGCCGGAACCAGCGAACAATCTACTCTTGCCTTTCCATGGATTGCCATTCTTCCGCCATTCTCTGGGCAGTTCGTCGGGCATTGGCCTGGGCCATTCATACGAAGGCCAGGTGTTCACGTTCAGATTCATCAGCTCTCCAGGTTCGGAGTATATCCTCCAATCTCCCCTGGAGGGTTCGTGTCTCCTCCTCCGTTCTTGCTCGTAGTCCTCGTAGATAGACTCCGGGGGTGGGGCCATAGTCCTGCTCATGCCGGTGGAGCTCCTCTGTTGGGAATAGGTGTAATCGTCGTCGATGTTCCTCGAGGGACTCGTCAATCCCTCCTCTGTGAATGTAGTCCTCTCTTCTAAGGGCCCAGGCCTGGGCACGATATGGTCCGAGAGTGATTCGCTGCTGTATGTCGAGGGAGGTCCAGGCTCGTTCAGGAGCTCCCAGGTAGAATGGGTTACTCTTGAGCTCTCTTCTTGCCATCCTTCGCTCGTCTGCAAGGGATCTGGGAGGCTGGTCTGGGTCCTCCTCCATCCGCCATAGGCAGAATGCATTCTCTGTCTCCCAAGCTCTTCTTCGTCGGAAGTAGGAAGGTCTCCCCATAGTGCAGATCTGAAGTCGTCCTCTTCTGAGGTCGTCTGGGTCTGCCCATATTGGTGACTGGTTTGAGAGGTCGCTGTCGTGGCGGGGCTCAACATCCTGGCTCTCTCGTCTTCCTCGGGGCTGCTCGGGCTGGGGGAGTCTAGAAGGGTCTGGGGTATCGGAGGGAGAGGACGTGGACCGTACAATTGACATCGTAGGTGTGCTGGGGGGGGTCCAACCGAGGTCGTAGAGGGGGTCGCAGTGGGTCTGTAACCCTGTGTCGTTCTGGTGGTACCAGGTCTGGATCCGCTCCGTGAGGATGGAGCTGCTTGTTGAAGGCGGAGAAGGGTTTGTAACTCGGAGGGTCGGACAGGTAGGGGGCTCAGTGCCCTCGGCTGGAAGTACGTTTGTACTGCTTCGACGCGACTCTGTCTCATCATACTCGATAGTTCTGGGCCCGACGTAGGCTCGGATAAGTTCTGTGATGTCTCCCTCGACAGAGGGAGAGCGAGATGCTGTCCTATCGGACTGCCTAGTTCCGGAAGGTCCAGCGACGGGGCTTGGACTTCTTCCTCTTCTTCCATGATAGACCCCAGCATCCGACTCTGGGCTTGGGGCTCCTGATCTGTCCTGCCTATTCGGCGAGACAGGGGGCGTGTAGAACTGGTCCCTTCTGTAGGGCTCGTATGTCGGGAAAACGGGCTGAATTTGACCATCGTATTGGTAGGGTGGAATGTAGAATCGGGGGAGGGTGGGGGGAGGATAGGTTAATGGTCTTCTAGGTCCTAGTCCGTGTCGTTCGAACCAGTCTCGGTTTCTACAATATATGGCGGCGGCAAAAAGGGCTAGTCCTACTAGTGCCGCTGCTCCTACAAAGGCTCCTATGGCCGCGTTTCTGAGGGTTTCGTCGATGTTGGGTGTTTGTTGGAGGGTCATGGGATCCTTCCTGCGTCTAGCGTCGTGGAAGGGTGAAGGGAAGCTTCGAGCTAATTGTTAGGGCCAACTCCCATGTGACTCATAGTCGGGCAATTGGTAAGCTGTCTCACATTCGGACAATCACTTTAACCAATGCCTCGGATGACTCGAGGTGGTGAAAGAGGCGCTTACAGAGAGGCTCTCAGCAAGCGAGCAGACAAGTAAGATTTATGTGTAGGTAAACCTTAGCTCGAAGCTGAGGTTGTACAATGAAATTGTAGCTACTTAAATACTAAAGTGTCAGTCCTATTATTAGCTACGAAAGTTTTATCAAAGTCGAAAGTCGTGCTGGTCAGACGACGAGCATGCAATATCATGCATTGTCCATCATGAAAGAGTTGTCGAAGGTGAAACGGTGATACGGTGGTGATTGCGCATAAGCGTGATTACGCTGATAAGATGAGATAAGACTAGAAAAATGAAAAAAGTCAATAAATCGTAACAGTGCCTGTTTGATTTTGAGGAGTGGAAGAGACTCCACTCGTCGAGTCTTGAGAAGAAGTGAGAATGGTGGTCAAGCGTCCTTGGAGAGTGACAATCTTGTTGTCTTTACTCTTCTGTAGATTCTGTCAGATCACGTTAAGCAAGGAACAAAAGATTCTTACTGTTGCTTTTTCCATTTCTGCCAAATGGGCACAAGTCTTTGTATTGTCTGCCTTCAAAGCTTCCAGTTCCACACAATGGTTGCTCATTTCTTCTTGAGTCTTAGTGCTCTCTGCTTTCAATGTTTCCATTCGCAACATCTACCACTTTATTTAGAATGTTTGACACCAAAACATGCGTAAAACCTACCATCTGTTTGATGAACGCTGAAGAGGCTGGCTGTGGGCACTTGTGGAATAGTGCACAGAACAGCGTGATATACACACTAAACCTCACACACACTCACACAACTACTCAATCTAACAATCACCCTCGAAAGTGCGATGGGGAGAATGAGATTATATCAACTCTGCGACTACTAGTGCTTCAAATCTAGTAAAGCTCCTTATTATCTCGACGCTATACAGTGTTTACTCTTTTCCAATTGATCCTAAACCTAGGAACTTTTACAAGAAGGTGTTACTTCAAGGTGCAACCTCCTAGGTGAATGATAATATTCAAAATACACAGGACACTGGTCCTACAACAGAACAGAACACAATACAAGTCAAAACAACACTGAGCTTGCTCTTCTAACCACTAAGATAAGTACTGACTTAGTGAGCTCACTACATGTCAGCATGTAGGGATATCCAAAACTGACTCAAATGATGATATCAACCACAGACACTTCAACAGATCTCGGATTTGGAACAGAAACAGATTCAGAACAGAACAGAAGCGGATTTCAGAAACAGACTGACAGAAACAGATTTCAGAACTTCCACTTCAATTTATACTCTCAACAGACTCAACAATGCTCTGATGGAACAGAACAGCAACACTGATTCTTATTTACTCGGAACTTAAGCACACAAGTCAGATTCTGAATATATCTTGATTCTTCTGGGTGAGCTCGCAGGTTTATATATGACACTTGAAGCTGCAAACTAATCCTTTGCCACAGCGCTCGCTTTCCATGTGCACACCGTAACTCAGGGGTTCGAAACTTGTATACTACCCTAATATACTGACTATTTATACTAGAACAAGTTACTGATTACAAATGTCATGCTAGTACCCAGGTAAAATAGACTCCTACACACACAGCCCGCCGCTGCTGCAGTTCTTACTTGGCTACTGACTCAGAGTTTCTTCATATAGTATTGTTTCTATAGTGAGCTCGCTTAACTAGTAGCACGTGCTCGCTATCTGTAAGTCTGAGGACATATCAAAGTGACAGCTGTCAGCTATCCCAGATCTAGCCTCATCTTTGGGTTATTGTTTCTCTTCCGAAAGGGATTCTCACATGCACTGAGCTCTCAGGTGGACAAGGCAATGTATACAAGTTACTCAGCACTCCGGTATTCGGCCAACACTGCTAATCAATCTGCATGTCCAATTTTATCATTTATCTTATCTCATGTGCAAGGTTCGGACTGGCTTCTCAGGTACAGTACATCATTTCAATTTAATGAGCGCACCATTTTCATTAAGTGCAATCATATAGTTCTTCAAATTAAAAAGCAGAGCTTGCTAGGTAGACTAGACTGTAGGTGCTAGGACAGGGGTTTTTGGTCTTTCTGCCAAGCATGCCCATCAGGTACATGCTATGACTAAGTCCCTGGTTTATTCTGTCACATCAAATGTCAGTTTACTGTCTATTTGTCTCGTCGCATTGTATTTTATTATGTACACACTGACATATTAGCTCTGCTCGCTGTCTATATAAGTCATATTGTCTAATCACTCAGATTGCAAAAATACACAATTGGATTGTCTGCAGTCGCAACAACAGATAAGGAACATGTACCCCGTCCATTCAACCCACGCATTACATGTCATATCGAATGAAGAAACCTCTCCTGCAAGATTGCATGCTTGCAGAGTAACATGGAAGCTAGCTAGGATGTTGCGAGGAGATTCATTGCTATGGAGGAGCAATCTTGTAACCATAGTTGGTTTGCAAAGAGCTTGGAGCCTCGAGCGGGTTCAGCGTGGGGGGGGCTTGGCTATAGGGCTTGAGAGGAGTGATAAAGGGTATGTGAGATGGAAAAGCTGCAACGGCTTTATGGTATGAAAAACAATTGGCAAGACAATCACAATAGATATAGTTGTCAGATGACATGCAATGGCAACTGACAAAATGGTGAGAAAGTATAATTGAAATTGCATGCCATCAGGATGGAATATATCTGAGAGCATGGCCAAAGTACAACTTCGATCAGGCCGTAGCGGTGGTATGAACAGAAGAGTAATAATTGAGCTCAGGCAGGGCCCATGATCAGCTGTTATTTAGCTACAGCCTTGAATGTAAACAAAGCTGACTCTATGCGAGCCCCGGAATGCTTTCCCATGAATGCTGATGAATGCTGTCATACAGTGTTCATGCCTTCACCATGACCGGAACTATCTCAATCACTTTGATGCTGTAGCACAGTGTCTATGCATTCTGCATGGATTCACCTCAGTACCACAACCTCGCTGAGCTTATAGGGTGTTGTTTTCTCAACAAGAATATCTTGAACACTGTTGTACAAAGTTTATGCATTACCTCCTCTCTGAGAATGGCAACTATCTGCTTCCTGCTGACTGGCTTTTTGCTATTGGCATACTTCATAATGGCTATGTAAGTACAAGTATTTTACTCTATCAACATCGAGGCTGATGCCCAGGTACTAGTTACAACCCAGCATACAGCCTTGGGTGCAAAATTAGAGCAGATGTCTGAACATTTTAGGATGACGCACTGTGAAATGCTGATAGAGGAAGCTCACAGCCAGCAGCACAATGCACAAGGTTTGAATGTCTTTCAAGGTGAGCCAGCTTGTCATTGCAGCTTTCTCTGCCATGGATTGACCTGAATTCATCCAGATGAAGATCCTGCTTGGCTTTCCAGTATCCCTCGAACCCGCAGCAATGACGGTAGAGATGCCATCAATGTTTGCTGCCTGCGAAATTTGAGCAAGGAACTATGTTGAAGACTTACAACTTACCGTGACAGTTTGAATGTGGTCCTCTGTGCCTGTGTCCAACTGGTGCACATTCAAGTTTCTTCTCTCAAAGATGTATACAATGCCATGATCGCTGCCACTTACTATTGCCCTGCAGTTTTTGGCAAATGCAACCTGCCGAGGTTGCAGCGCCTTGGTAGCCACTATGGGGAAGGTTTTGACTCTCATGCCATCTGACAGCCAATACAGCGCAATGCCTTGTGCAGGGTCATCTAGGCAGAAGACATCCTTCTCACAGTCCATTGCTGTGTTCCCTCTTTGACATCTTTTAGACTAGTACCATGAATAACAAAAAAATATTTACATCATTCCACCAGTATCAATTGACTCCATAATTTCCCCATCAGTGCCCCTGAGGAAATAGCTGTTCAAGGGCATCAAAACAGTGCAAAGGATAGCAGAATCGAGCCCACATTTTCCTGTTGCAGTAGCCAAATACAACGACATTTCTACTGTCACCATTCACATGAAAATGTATGGCTTTGGGATCGAAGTTGTTGATGGTCACCGAGAAAACACCATGTAATTGCATGTTTCCATCAACTCGATGCACCTGCACAACGCCTTGTCGAGTAGTCATGGCCAGTCAACTGGAAGCCGGGTCGAAATGAAAAGCGGTGATTTCACATGAGCCCACCATTTTCAGAACATAAAGCTCTTTGAAATCCTGTGGTACTCAGCATTAAAAACTGAAGCTGAGGATGGTACTCACAGTGGTATTCTTTGCCTGTTTCCAACAGGTGATGTATCCATTCAGTGTCCCATACATGAGCACTTCATCGGAGTCATCCTCTCTTCATATCCAAATCATTGCAGTGGTGTCGCCCTGCAATCCTGCAGCAGTTGGCCATTTTAAAAGCCTCCCATTCTGTAGATCCCAGAGGCAAGTTCTGCCAGAGCCTAACGGTCTTTAACAGAGATTCAGTAGCATTGGCTGCCGGACTCACCTCTGCTGGCCAGAAAGTTTCCCTTTTTGGTGACAGCTAAGCAGAAGACCACAGCTTGTGAGGTCCAAAGTGTTAGTTGGAGACAATAGTTGGCTGGCATTGATTAAGGCTAGTATGGGGGAGGGATACACAGGGCAAGGCAGTTATATGGTTCTCCAATTATTAACCCTTCCTGGCATTTCTTTTGTCTTTACTCGCAATGATGACCTCGACGCAGTCATTTTGCAACAGTTCTCATTGTTTCCCGAGTTCAGAAGTGTCCAATTGTTTGTAGGGGACTGTAATTGTCAAGTTTTCCATGTGGAACTTGGGCTGCCCATACCGGCTAATCACTACAACGATGCATTGTTTCATGGGGTTGCAACTTTTTGTTGAGTGCTTCGAGCTCATATTTTTTTGTTTAGAATGTTGGGATGGCCAATCCCTCTATATAGACTGCACCTGGTCACATCTCCTCCCCATCAATGGAGACGTCTAATTCCATCTGTTACCTTGCAGACGATGCTATGCCCCCTGCTCCAATGGTCCTCTCACTGTGCACTATGGATCTTTTTTTCATACCAAGGGTGATACCGTGGGCCACTGAAACCCTCTCTCATTCTGGAAAGCTGAAGCCTCTGGCAGGCAAGCTGCGGCGCACTCGCTTTGCTCCATACCCGCTACCTTCCTGCCAATTCCCATCGGTGGCAAAAGACAAAAGGAGGGACCCTACCTCCATACCTCCGACATTGCATGCCAGCGCCACCCCAATACCATGGAGAAATAAAGAGAAAGGCAGAGAGTCCAGTATATCACCCTGTGATGACGAACCACCTCTGGATGATGATGTTTCAGATGAGGAGAGTACAGAAGAACTGTTGCCTTCATCGCGAGCCTCGATCAGTCGCAATTCCCATCCAACTATTCAGAGGGTGCTAATTGCTCAGCCTAAGGGAGTTGGGATCCTAGGCTTAGTTCAACTTGGCACAAAGTTGAACTGGGAAGGGGATACCTACCAACGCATTGTTGTATGCTCTCCCTTTTGCTTTCATTCATTTCCTGATTCTTTTTTCTGCAGAAACATGCCAAGAAGATCTTTCCAGTATATCTCAAGATGGAAACGTCTGCAAGTGGACAAGATCAAGCCAGTAAGGATGCTTTCAAAGATGCTGTATGTATGTTACATTGCTCTGCATTCTATCTCTTATGTGATGTTAGATGATGCAAGAGTTCGACGACCTGCTTAGCAACTATGTTAATGTCTGGCCCCTCAAACAGATCATGCAATGCCTGTGCAAAAAATTTTCAGAGAAAACACGAAAGCAATCAGCTAAAAGGACTATGGAGGTGGTGCAAACAGCTGTTGTGGGCCCTTCAGCACCTAGAAAGATATCATGAGTAAGCTGAACCTACTCACAGGATCTCTAGATAGCTAAATGTTTTGTTTTTAATCAGGTGCTTGCAACGACGCTAACAAGAACTGTAAGCTGTCATGATTAAATGGTGGCATGGGAATGTAGTCACATCTCAAGAAATGAAGAGTTTGCTTAAGGATTACATTTGACTTGCTCAATTAGGAGAAGCCATGGTATGGACAGATGCAAATGTATCAAGCTATGTTATGGAGAATGCTACAAGTAGGGGTGTTGATACATGTTATAGTCCACCAGAAAATAGAGAAGAAAAAGAGAGTGGAAGGAGATCTCACTCATCCTTGGCCAATTGACCTCCAAATACAGCCTACTGACACAAGCATCCCCATCGTACACACCCACATTGATTTCTCCTATGTCTGCTGTGCTGGGCACACCACAAACTGCTACAATGCCTGGTCCTCATCTCAAATTAAGGTCAACATGTAAGAACTTCAGCAACTTTTGTCCAGACACCAGTCTTGCTTGCAAGCTATGAGATCCACCATATGAACCTGGAGACATCGCTTCATGGACAATATGGAATTTGAACTGCTCTCCAGCTCTCGCTACCATGTTGATCAATGCCTGTCATGGGAAGACTCAGGCAAAGAAAATGAAGACTGGATATTCATTGAAACTGTCAATGTCAATCCAGGATGTTCTGTGCCAAGCGCATGCACATAGTGTATACCAATAGCGAGTTCGTCGCTGCTTGCGCTCTTCTTCACACCAGAGAATAGTGTCTGTGTTTGGTTCTCTACAACCACTTTCTGGCTCACCACTCGTTGAGGGTCCTTGAAGCTGCTTTCGGGAGAATCAGGAGACATCACAGACATACTAGGAACTGGGACACAAGTTGCACTGGTGAGTGATACTAGATGAGGCCTCATGCATCAAAGGATTCGTTAGGGACCCTGACTTGATCTCAAAGCATGCTATCAACCAGCATGCCGGTGTCATTGATGCATATTCGCATCTAGCCCCTGTGATCAACACAGATGCATACATGGTGAGCTCTTCTGACTTTGTTTTATGAAATATATTAACACCATCAACTAGGTCTGGCTCCGAAACCTGGTGGCAATGAAAGGCACCAAGCTAATCACCCGACGCATCAATGGAGACCTGCTAAATTCTGAGCATGAGTTATTTTGGACCTACAGTGCCATGGCTATTGCCAATGCCACAGGTCTCAATTCCCTGGAAACTGCCAGTGACAAGGCTTGCTATCCCTTGCGCGGCACTTTGATCTGTGTAGTCAATGATGGCAAATGGTTTCCCAAGGTCAACGAAGCTTTGGCCATAACCCACAACAATGAGCTTAGTGCAGATCATGAAGATATAGTATTTATCATCCCTTGAAATGATAACGTGCGTGTTTTGTTTAATCTTTGACCACTCCAGCTAAATATCTGCTGTCTCCAGATTCTTATCTTTGGTGGTATTGCTCAACCTCACAAGTCAGAGCTGAACCTCAGTCTGGATTCCCCTGAAATTAAGCACATGCATGAATGATGTAATAAGTTGTGAGTTACCTATTGACTATTTCGGGCCACTGCTGGTAATTGACTGTCAAGTTCCCAGTGTTCCTGGACTTGAGCTGGCAGAGTACGACCCAGAAGCACCCTTTGTGCAAGGTCTTCGACCAACATGTGTCGGGAATGTACGATGTCATTCAGTCTTCGAGACCAACTTCAAGTCTGGACAGGAAAGCTTGTTGGCTGCATGTTAGTACCTTGTTATATTCAAATTTCTACTGTTGAAGGAGAATCACAGCTAAATCAGGATCCCTTGACCCTGGAATCTCATATGTGACCTTTGTCACCTGCCACCGACTCTATGACAGCAAACCCTGAAAGATGGACGTCACTCAGCCAGCCGCAAGTGCAGTACCCATCAACATCCTATCAGATCGAAATCATGGACGAAAACAAACTTGAATCATCTTCTCCTGAAAGGAGGAAGATTCGCAAGCCTCTTCTACTTCTCAGCCAATCTCGTGGAGTTCAAACAGATCCGTGGCCAATAGTGGGGCCTTAGCAGCATCTTCATTGGTGTCCCAACAAAGCTCTTCATCTCCACTAGATCCTTGTTCTGAGTCATCCTCATTATCTGAATCGTCTTCCAGTATGGGGCAATTGATCGAACACCCTTGAATACTTTTAAACGGGTCACTCAAGCGGATGCCTTAATCTTAACTAACCGGTTGAAATGGCAAAATCTTCATGGTGCTGATGTGAGCCATCTTTCATGCAGCACTGTCAAGAACATCGTTTCAGAAGCATCAGCATTGCAACTCCAGTTTAGGACGCTATTAGAGGATGAAAAGATAGTCACAACATGTGCATGCAAAGATCTTAGATCGCTGTTCAAGCTACTCTGATATATCTTTGTCGAAATGGGAGGAATGCATGTAACCTTGAACGAAGTCATTCTTGATCCATCCATAGCCCCAAAAATCAGTGAATCAGCTCTAAATCCATCGAAAGCAGAGGCTGAGGTGTAGAACAGGAGCTCCGGCCTAACAAAATGAATGGCGGCATTAGTCATATAGTTCATTCATATGGGCAAGGAGGGTCGGTGCATTTGAGGTACTACACTTGATTGATGTTGTAGACCTTTCTATTACAAAGTCGGATGTAGCCATGGACTCGTACTCGTTGAAGCATGCCAACTTATAGGTTTGTATATGGACCATAAAATTGTATTACCAGCTTCTCTGTCTCGTAACTTGGGGTTTCCAGCCATTAATATTAGGTCCAGGAAAAGGCCACAACAACTGCCTGCAAGGCTGTGAATTGGTGAAATGCTGGCCTTCAGTCTATGCTTACTGTGGAGATCAACCACTTGCTTGTGCATGTTTGTATTTGTATGCTCGATGATCAATGACATAAGTGCCTTGCTCTTTTCTGCTTTCTACCACCACCCTTCAAAGAACTCCAATCTCCTTCAATCCACTCTTCTCATATCTCTCCCATAGTTTACTGAAAATACACTGTGAGTAACTAGTATTGCATGCCTGCATCTTACCAACTATTTTCAGATGTCAATTGAAGTGTATATCGCTAATCAAGCAGAAGCGTCATTCGAACGACATATTGTCAATGAAGCTCAAGACCTGTTCAATGCTTTAGAACAAGCCACTGCAGATATAGAAAGAGCAGGGACGTTTTGGAAGTTCCATCACATAGATTGTATCATGTGGTATGTGCATCGATCCAACATTGTACCATAGCTCACTCTGAACAGCGATCTAATCATTGACGGTTGTCAACGCAACATGGCAAGATTTCTTTCCCCCAGCGGTCGCTTCCTGGGTACTCTATATTACTCCGGAAATTGCAGAGATGCTGAGTACATCATTGAAAGAGGAGCTGACTACACGATGAAGGGCTTACCCCGTTACTACCTGGGCAAGTTCTAGTGAGTCTTCATTTTCTTTCTCAAACATGTATACTCTAATGACAATAGTAATGATGCATAAATTCACTACACTGCCAATTTCATTAATTGCTATCTCTTGCTGTCATACTCATATATACCTATGTAGCTATCTTACTTGTATATACATCTTGCTATTTTACTCGTACATACTGCGCCATGCTTATACATACAATACCTGCCATTGATCCCATATCTTGCAATGTTGTTGATTCTGTATAGCTGTTATCAGATCTACTTATCATCCGATCAGTTGCAGTCATGCCCACCTCAACTTCAGGCTGATCATGAGCTCAGCTTTCATTTAGCCTGCACTGAGCATCCACTATGTTCAATACATATTCAAATCATCAATTTCTAGGTGCATTTAGCACATGTTGAAATCAGGCTTCTTATTATTGATTTTCATGTAATTGGAATTGGTCTACCAATTGGGAATTTGGCCCACAGTTTCGGAGGACTTCATATCTCGGTTCTGCTCTTCCCGGAATCCTACATCAAACATATGGTTTCAGTATGGATTTTGGATATACTTAGGCTATTGTTTTTGGGCCTCATTTTAAGTGTGATGAAATTGAATCATATTTGTTCCATTTAGGTCCAATCTAAAGCACCCTTAAGTCTTTGGTTCAATAAGCAATTGAAGTGAATTATATTTGTAGATTGAAAACTTGAGTATATACATAACAATAAGATGGGTTTAAATCTCTATATTCCCGGTGTGACTTGTATATACTCAACCCTAAGCAATCCTTGCGCTTCACAATCACCAAATATATAAGTTCAGGTGTTTCGAGATCGATAGAAGACCTCTGCAAACTGACTAGTTTGGTAGGAAGTTCAAATATTCTGATAAGTGCGCAAATATTCCAGCAAGAAGCTTGAATATACGACTTGTTCTTTCAATTCTGAAGGTATCCAAGCTATTCAATTCGACTTAGCGAATATATAATAGGTTTGGGAGTAAATAAAGTATATTAATGATGACTACTCGTCTTGGTACTTGAAATATTCTGTGTTCTGAGATTAATGGCACTCTGGCCAAATTCTATAGCACACTGGCTTTATAATGGCGCACTGGCCGACTCTGCAGCTCACTGGCTGACTCAAACTAGAAAATATATAAATAATCTTTATATTCTTTTATCTTTTTCTATTGGACTTAAGAAATATTCGTCTCACCCAAGGAATATGCACAAAGGCCTTCGAATCACCCTGCTCACTGGCTAAGTTGCGACTCTAAGGGATGGCAAGCTTCCTGGACTTAACAAACTAATCTATAACTCCGAGGTTCCACTCCAAGGCCCTTGAATCGCCCAAGCTACTACGCTTATAGGGTCAAATTGTGGGGAGGGTGTTGCCTCCTGTATATTACATCTAGGAGGCCTTTATATACTGTACATAGTCCGATCTACCATGGATATCTAGTCATACTGTATAAGCTAATATCTGACTGGGTCTAGGGTATGTACTACTGGGTTGAGGGTTTCATCGGTCCAGGCAATCTAGATACTGTCTCCATGGCTGTTGGAGCCAGAATATTCTATCATTCTTTGCTGGACTAGGGAATATTCCGGTGCTACCAAGCTAGCTAGCCTGGTTACCAGTTAATTCACCCGCTGACCAGACTACCACACCATGCAATGGGTGATCTATCATTATCTTCTGTATCTAGGCAACTAGCCGAAGCTGCAACCAGGGGAATATTCCTGACCAATCAATTAATAATTGGTATATTCTGATCACTGATGTGAGCCTCATGGCTATTCTTTTGGAATGCGGTTTGTCTGCAGAATATCTACAGGTCCAAAGTCACTATCAAGCGATAGTAATGGCGAGTCACTTTGTATCTTCAATATGAGGGGAAATATTCCACCATGTTAGGGAGAATATTCGCTTCTGAGTGCAAATCTTTGCATGCTTTTCTGTCTATTCTTTCTAGAGCTTGAACTGTCTCAGAATATTCTGCAAACCATAGACAACTAGTCATGGCTATTCAATTGCATTAGGGGAATATTCCCTTCCATCAAGACTGGTCAACCACATTGGGGACTTAATCATCGCATTAGGGGACTATTCATGTCTTCTGGGGACTAGTCAACCATATTAAGGGACTAGATACTTCTGGTTTCAGTAGATCATGCATGAGTGGGATGTTATGGCATATATTCGCCTGTTTAGACCGATTACAGGTTGAATATTCAGGCTGGTAGGTTCAATCCTTCAAGGTACTGTTCCTAAGTCCTGTATTTCGACTCTGTATATTCTCTCATTACACAGGATCTTAGCTATCTGCTCGAAGTCTCAGCAATAGCTCTCATACTCAAGTAGATATAGATTCTGGTATGTATATATCTCATACAAAATCGCAAAATCTAAGGGTAGACATGCAACATGCGTATCATTGTGCACAATCCCAGCAGTGTTTCATAGATATCTTGGTAAACTTGATGAAGCCAAAGTGGAAAACCCAGGAGAAATGTAAGGTGGAACTATGGCATGGCCATTGGCAAGAGCCACAGAACTAAGCTATTTCTGGAAATGGGCTACATCATCACCGCGTCCCGCAATCCTTTTCACCATGTAGTACACATACCATTCTCTTCTTTGAGCACAGTGCAAAGACAGCACAGGATATTCTCCACACAATCTGAGAGCTCACTCAACACCCTGGAGGACTGACAAGCCACATGGATGAAGGAGGATGGATGATCCGAGTTTGGTGCATGATTTACTCCTCATATTTTCATCCCTAATCAGCTGGTAGCTAGCACAAGTCATGTGCACCAGCCCACAGTGCCCCAAGTCAGAACTGATCAGATTCCCTGTGACTATGAATGCTACCACAAGATGTGACTGCACTATGTGACCCCATATTCAGTTAGCCTGATCAGTTTCCTGACCCAAAGACGTACACTGAACTGTCATGGAAGGCTGAGGATATCCTCAATGCAAACACAGTCATCATTTGGTGAGTAGCTCATTATCAGAATAGGTCACAGCTGATGTTCTGATTAGCCCTATCATTACATGCAGTGCATGCGATCTTTCCTAATCCCATCATGTGCTGACTCTTCTCACATAGATGTCGATCTGAACACCCTATTCAAACTGACAGCACACAGCACGTTCTCAGCATGGTAGGCATCCACAGACGAAGCGCATACACCCAAGCAGTAGGACACTCGATTGGTGGAGATCCCCAGAGCGCCTTTCAAAAATAAGGAAAGGGAAATTGAGAACTCGTGGTAGAGCTAAAGGACAGGTGAGGAGATGATTGCAATGAACATGGTGCATATTTTGGACTTGCTGATGATTGCATAGCTCACCGCCCCTCACATCAAGTCGTGATTCCTCCCAAAGCACCAACATGAGGTATGGCAGATGCATCTGCGAACTTCAAGGCGTTGCCATACTAGATTTCTCATCCAGTTTCCAGGAGGATATCCAATACTACTTCTAACACTCCTAGTTTTTCGGTCTGGAGGGTACATCGGGCATGGTGAATTTCACATTTGCATGATGCATTCATGCGTTTGGTGCGTTTGCGTTTAATTGACATGTGTGTGCATTAATCCGTGTGCATGTGCATTATTATGCATGCATGGGAAAAAATGTGTTGGTGCATTTGATGTGTTTGCATGCATGCCAGAGGTGTATTTCTTCTCTTTTTTTCTCATTCTTGTCATTTCTGTTGGTAGGCATCTCCATGGCCGATATGACTACCTGTGCCCTATGACAATGACTTGCTTGAAGCTTCTGAATGGGGAACTTCTATTGACCTTTGTATGTTCTTGCTATCATCATTTTTCACACCTATTCTCATTGTTTCTTACTAGGTCTTAATTACTTTGTTGAAATAAAGTTTTTTGTTGAACTTACCTTGCACCTATTGCTATGCAAAGTCCGAAAATAAAAGCAGCTCTGCTTGATACGTCGACACTATTTTTCTCTCCTCGCACTTTCTCCCTCCCTCAGATATGCCATTTGTCTTGCCGAAATGCTGGTCAGTCAGCGGTTTCCTCTCACTTTGCTGCCTAAAACTCACTTTATTTGACAGAAGAACCTTGCATGCCCCTTCGCACAGTGGCTACTCGAGCCTGATACTCAAGTCCCCATGCAAGGTTGTCCTGACCAAACTAAACCCAACAGAAGTGACACTAAACAGGGATCAGTGGCACCATTAACTATGTATCATCCTGTCGAGAACTCCCCACAACTGGAAGCCAGACGAGGAATCAATGATGGGGTTATCTTTACATCTCTGGAAAAAAATGAGGGCAGCTGGAACAGGTGGCCTTCAGGTAGATTCACACTCGATGTATCTGTGGAAGACTTTCATGAGACCAAGGAGTTGATGGTTCATTGGTCTACCAAAAATGACGGCAGCGATATTCACGAATCTAAAGACTCTCCTACTGTGAACGGCAGCAAAATCAGCAACAAACAATGTCTAGGAATCCTCTGATGTGACAATCCTGACTGTTCCACTGGTTATCATCCCCAAGTTACACCTCACAGACGTAGGCAGCAGCTCAAGGGATGGTGTATCTGTGGCTTGGAGCTGATGTACTTTGACTGTGGGTCAAGATTGTACCTTATACAGTGGAAAGGAGGATACCGATACATTAAAGAAGAGCCTCATAACCATTCCTGCTTCAGTTATGTCTTACACATGTCACATATGGAGGAGGCCAAATCCTCTGAGCTTGTAGAGTTGCATCCAAAGTTAGGAAACAGTATTGAATGCTCTTCTATAAGCCAGAAGTACTAGGAGACATGATTGTGTGGTTGAACTTAAGTTGAATGCACACTAACGCACCTAATGCATGTGTCACAAATGGGGCACAGTCACATCTGTGGATGCACTTTATTTTGAATGCATGCATTTTTCGTCCCAATGTGTGCATTGTATTCAACAATGCATCCGTGAAGACCTGCGAGATGTGTTTTAAATTTTGACTTGATATGCGAGATGCATTCAAGATGTGTGCTGACTTATCCTTACAGAACAACATCCAGAGCATTTTCTCAAGTACAAATGCATGCTACATGGGTCAATATCACTCATAATGTGAGTTATGATATATATACATGATTCCCCATAGCTCACACACCCTCCATGACAGGTTAATGGTAATACCGGTCAAATCAAAAATGCACTCAAACACACTGAACACACAAATCCCTAACACACCAAACGCACAAAAACGCAAAAAAATGCACCACACAAACGCGAAATTCTCCTGGCCCTAACAGTAAAAGTAATGGATTGTGTAAAAGACATACACCTCTCTTACCATGTGCGATGCAGGGAATCAAACCCTTGCATGCTGCACGACCCCGATTCTCACCAATGCCCTTTCATCACTCTCTAATTATGGTTCCGATGTCGTGCAATGGAGATTGTGCTCATGGAATCTTATGGTGAAAAGGATCCATGGCCTGGGTGGTACATGAGTAGCACAGAGAATCGAAACCCGGGCATCTGAACAGCCATTAAAGGACTAGAACATGCTGTCAAGACCATGGGGGAAAGCTTTGTGACATCGATTTTGGGGTGGTTACCTGTTGTGGAAGAGTCGAAGTGTGAGATCGAGATTCATTGCTCTCGCAGAAAGGCATAGATGTCCTCAGTCGTACTTAGGGAATTGAATCCTAGTGTCAGATAGAACACTTGATGTTACATCAAATCTAGGCAGACATAATTGGTATTGGCGGGTTCATTCCATATTCTTTTCTTTCCTAGTACAAGAGCATTTAAGGGGGAAAAATTGACGTCCTACATGGTTGCCAGTGAAGAGGAAGGACTAATCCTGAAAATGACTCCAGGACCTAGGTAGGGAGTGTGAACTAGGGCACTTGAAAAGGAGGAATACTCTTTTGTCTTATAGATGTATGGAATCGAACTCTGCCGCTCATATGTAATTTCTGTCAACAGTTTTTTATGAGGCGATACTCACTAGCTGAAAAGAAATGAATGAGATAAATCCTAAACCGGCATGTACTAATAAAACCTTTTAATACGTAGGTCCATACTCTGATGGAATCAATTGAGACCACAGCGTCCACCAACTATGCACCACAATGTTTTAGAAAGAGAATGAAGCAAAATATTCCGCACAAGTCGGAAGGTTTTAAGAAAAGCATAGGTGGATCGAACTCTAGCCATGCCACATGCCACATCGGATACTGGGGTCATGCTTTGAAAGGACATTGATGATAATTTAGCTATAGAATGGCACTTCATTGAGGCTGAATAATTTGTAAGTATAAAAAAAGAAATGATGTTCTTCAGATGTCATGAATAGCATGGGGAATCGAACCCCAGGCATTCGTGAAGCCGTTAGACCATATCCGATCAGTTGTCAATAACACGAGTAGACAGTGGTGAACTGCAATTGATTCTGTGTAGAACCGAACCTGGTTTTGAAACTCGTGAATCAGGGAATTTATGTTTGTATTAATCATGGCGGATTTGGGGATCTGTCCTCCCCATTCACAATCTTTTTCCTTGCTTCACCAATAGTAAAATACCCCGTAGTTGAATTCAAACCAAAAGATTGAAGTGGTAGATACATCTACATGTACCTTGTGAAAGGGGCAGCATCGTAAGGAAATTAACCGACGTTCAAATGTGTATGGAGTATAGGGATCGGTTGCCAAGAGCTCCTGGCTGACAGCCTGACGCTATCAGGAATGGTCATGACTATTGTTCATCCCAAAACGATCATAATATGCTGAGGAGTCCGAAGTCGAGACCGTGTACTGTTGATATGCAGACTTGGATGTAGTTATAATTCCAGTGAGTGTCTTGTTATCCGCCTATACCGTGGCTGATGCTGCTGCTAGCATAATCGTTATGACTAGTACCCTCTTCTAGCATAGACACTCATCCTCGGTCCACCCATAATTTTCAAATGTACCTGCCAACTGCACGTTCTCGAAATGTCAGCCATACCCGCATTTACTCAACTCGTCTAACGCTCGATGCCTGGAGATACTCCACACTGCTTTCCAAGACAATCAAATATGAGCCCCTTAACCCGCGGCAGAGCTGGTGGATGTACAAGGAGATATGTGAGAATGTCGGTGGCTACGAATTGGTGATGAGAATCTTTTTATGCATTTGTCCCTATTCTTTCTTTCATTTAGGAGAGGACGAGAGGAGCAATCTTCTCGGTACGACGGTAATGTCATTGAGCTGACATGGTTTAGTTGCCCCACTCCCTTCTACATTGGACACATCCCACTGCAAGAATTCAAGGATTGTACGCTGCACACTTCATCATTCATATCTGTTCAAATGTAGAAGAATGAAAATCTGCGGCTCGTACAAAAATTATTAAAACATCACATATTGCGATACAGGATATTGAACCCTAGGCATCATAGCCTTGAGAACGAAGTGGTGTACTCGCGAATTGCGGGACTGCTATAGGGTAACATGCGGGTGTTGGAACGACTCTTAAAAATGATGTCGAGAGATACTTTCATCCTATATGCATATCTGGGGAATCGAACCCCAGGCATGGGAATCGCCGTTAGACGATGTTGGATTAAGCGTCGGTAATATGATTCATGGTTAGACATGATGCAGTGTGTAGTGCCTCTGGCCAGCACTAGGACATTTGCGGAAGGCAATATTCACTTTAACAGTACGCTCGCATAGAAAGGCACAGAAGTCCCAGACATCTGTTTCTACCGTAGAGATCCGGCACTTGGTATTCGGTAGGGTATGGGTTCATGCAATGAAACTACATTGGTTACAGCTTCGCTCAGTTCGAGTAGCATATACGTACAAAAAAGAAGGTATCCGAGCGGACTATGAATAGCCTAGGGAATCGAACCCTAGGCATCCGGCTTCACTTAACATGCTTTGGGGATTGATTTGTGATTTTGATTTAGTGGCGGTGGCTTGATGCAAGCGCAAGGCGAAATTCGTAGCTCCAGCAAAAGGGCAATTCAATGGAAACTCGTCCTCAGGGACTGGAACAGTAGTGGGATTCGACACGCACCAGACTATATCCGACTAGGCGTCAACGACGCTTTCGTTCTTATTACCAGAATGTCGAAAAGTATAACACGGATCTGGTTTACTTGAAAACCGGTGAGAGAACATATACCGGACGTCTAGCTGCGAAAAAGAAGAACCCTAAAACGGTATGTCATGTCGGATAAGGGGAATCGAACCCAGGGGGTGTGGACCATTGTCCGCTGTACTATATCCGAATAGATATTGGCTATACATACCCGCATTCCCCTTGTGAGCTAAACACGAGAGTGATTTTACAGAAACGAAAGCTGGACTGCGCGTCAGAAGAGAATAACGCAGCCACATACGTGCGAGGATAGAGGATGCAATGTCCTGTTCAGAACAGTAGCTTGACTTTGCCAGAAATAATAATGCGTCCCTAGTCGATTATGAAATGCCAACGAGTGCGATAGATTTGTAGTCATACAACGGGATGAAGCACCCATCGGCAAGGGCCGGCACCGTCGTCATTTCATTTCTGGAACCGGGTTACGTCATCGTCGCCGCGCTTTCCCTCCACCCGCCATCTCTAACTATGGACAGACAGTTCCATCCTTTTACGAAGACAGCTCGCAGACAGAGCACCATCTGGTTGACATCTGCTATTGGAGATGAGAGCGCCCGCGGGATCAAGACGACATGGTTGAACCACGCCTGTGTCCTCGTGGCTCGTTAGGGGAAGGTATGGAGGTACTGTTCGATCGTGTAGTTAACGCTAAATAATCGCCTGGAGAGCCTATCCGAAGGAAGAGCCACCCAGCCACTGCGGAAGATCGAGGATAGGCCAGAGGTGGATGAAATCATCGATTTGGTGAGTAGCTCGTTATCCGACGCGACATCCTTCTTAATCCCGGCACCCGCTGACCCTCTTCTAGCATAGACGCAGATAGACACCCATCTTGAGTCTGGCCGCATCCTTCAAACATCGAAATGTATTCGACTGGCATGACGCTCGACTTTAACCGGCGCATCGTTCAAAGACAAGCCAGAGTGGGGCAACCTTAGAGTACAAATGAAGAGATGGATGTATTGAGTGCGGTGCGTATTCAGGCCATAAGACCCATCCTTTATGTCGCTGACAGTGATCATTGGGTAGCTCGCCTATTTCTTTCGCACAAAATCTCAAGTCAAGTCGTTGTTCCGCTCTAAACACCAACATAGCGCACGGAGAATTAGATCTGATTTCCTGTTACTACGAACGCTACCACGAGATCAAGGCGACTTTATTATGCACACTTTTGTCCTCCTCGGACTGCCGTTTGTTAGTTTACTAGGCAGGTGTGAGGGCTTCTGTTCCAACCCATAATCAGCGATGGACGCTTACCCTAAGCGGAAACCACTGCGATTCCTGTGACGATACCGACACGGAGGAGGAGCATTAAGGTGGTCAGTTTGAGCTACGCGTATTTCCTTGTCGAAGTGCTGTTGGTGTATATACTAGAGAGAGGCGCAAGGTGCTACGTGACCTTGTATCAGTTCGCCTGGTCGCTTTTCCGGCCCGAAGGAGGATATACTCAAGGCGAACAACAGTCTTCATTTTGGTGAGTAGCTCATCATCACAATAGGAGACGGTTGATGTTCTTGTTCGTCTAATCAGTACAAATTCAGCCAGCACCCTCGTAATTCCATCACACGCTGATCTTCTTCTTGTGTACATGACCGTAGGCACACCCGAGGATGAAGCGCATACATCCGAGTGGTAGGACGCTCAACACGTGGAAATCCCCGGCGCGCCTTACAAACAAAACGAAAGGTAAATCCACAATTTGTAGCGAGGATACGATTGCATGAACATGGCGTGTATTCTAGGCAAGGGCTCGTGGACCTTCGTCGCTAACGCTGATCATTCCATAGCTCACGTATTTCTTTCGCCCCTAACCCTCAAGTCGGGCTCCCTCTCAAGGCACTGACGTCAGGGACGGCGGATGCGTCTGCGAACATCAAGGCGTCGTCATGCTATGTTTCTTATTGAGTTTGCGAGAAGATCTACAAGGGTAATTCCAGTACTCTGAGTCTTTCGGCCTGGAGGGTATATCATGGACGTCTTCAGCGCCGTAAGCCCCATCCAATTCAGCTCCCTCCCACGTTGCACGATCCGACCGGCTGGTGGGTGCGTGCGGTGCTCCTTCATGCGACATGCATTTCTTGGTCTCATTTCCTTCCAGTGCCTATTAGCTGAGGTGGTTCAAGTCTGCGATACGTTGTGTGCAACAGGATGATGCTTGTATCCTCAAGCTCAAGCCGAGAAAGGCGGGCTCTACACGTCGCTAATCAGCCTTTCGTTCCCATACTTTTTCTTATCCAGGGATGCGAACGACGTTAAATTTTATGGAGTGGCCGAAAATTGTAAGAAGAGTTGCGAAGTTGATAGGGACATTCTTCTCCCTACTCGATGATGCCAAGTATTCGAAATATTTATGACTTGCTGCGCTCTATTTAATCTTATAATACTAAGAGCGATTGCTCATGAAAAAGATGTATATCTCCCTCTCCATACTGCGGTGCAGGGAATTGAACCCTCACAGGCCGCTCGACCCCGGTTCTCACCGATGCCCCTTCATTGCTCTAACCTTATACCCTATCATCGATTGCTTTCAGTGCACTACCAGCGGTGTACACGGCGTGTACTTTTGGTTCTGATGTCGCGCGATGGAGAGCGCACTCATGGAAGCCTGGGGTGAAAAAGATGACCTGGGTAGCACAGATGAATAGCACAGGAAATCGAACCCCGGGCATCCGAATAGCCGTTAGACGACGAGAACATGCTTGAAGAACATGGGGGATATCTTCGTGTCTTCAATGCGACCACTCTCGCAAAAAGGCGTGGACATCCTCACTTGTCCTCAGAGTCTCTGTTGCATCAGATCTAGACGGAAGTGACTCGTATTGGTGGGTTCATTCCGTCTTCTTTCTTTGCTGGTTCAAATTGAAATCCTACGTGGCTGCAGGTGACAAGGACGGACTAGAGTGTACTCATGTTCCCAACATGATTCAACGAACATACTTTGCTTATTTGGGACTCACATCGAGGAGTACCCATAGGAGGCCCGTCACGAATTCTTTACTTAATCTTCCTCTGAGCTTCGCTGAAAGTAGCAGACCCATCGCACAGTGATGGGGTGGTCCTCGTACTGTGAATGACCGTAAAAGACTTGGAGACAGGCGGAAGGGTCACGCTCCGCTAGCTCTGGCACGGTGTGAGTATGATCTCGGAGTCGAAATACTTGTCGCTCACAGATATGCGAAGATGCAAAGGTAAACAACCTTATTTAGAAGCGGGATCCATTCATTCGAGCATCCTTTCTCGAGGTCCTTGCGAGGTCCTGACGTGTGGCGCATGCCGCGGATGGGATCAACACGAGGCTCCCAATTAGGAACGAGCTCCGAGCTCCGAGCTCTCTTTTCGCAAAACGATGACGACTCACACGTACACTCCTACACCAGTCAACGGTTTCCTTGTGTATTGGACCCCCGACAAGCTAGCATGACTACAGAATCCAAAGCCGGGCTGCAGAACGAAGAGAAGGATGGATGCGCTGAGTGTGGTGTTTTTTTACTCCTCGTGTTTCATCTTCATGGGTAATCCGGATTTTTAGCTGGTTCGCCCATGTCACGCATAGCATCGCTACGTTATCAAAGCTGGAATTACTGGAGCTCCCGTTAGGATGATGACATGGAGCACGACCGAGGAGCATAAAGGCTAGATGATCAGATCAAGACGACGTTGGTCGTCTAAGCGTGTTCCCTCAGGTTTCTGTTTGTGGCTACACTATAGAAAATTCCAAGGATGTCGTTCGACCCATCCTCAGCAACAGCTGCTGACCTGGACAGATTATTCGCCCGAAGACGTGCACAGAGCCACCGTGCAAGACTGAAGATATCCCGGAATCAATCGTCATCTCGATGAGCAGCTTGTGTTTGCTTCTCATCAAATCTAAAGGACCTTGCGCCTCGACCGCGCAGGGCAGCCCAACATAACTCCAGGGCTCGGATATGCCACGCCCAACGATGGCCCACCGCTTCATTTGAAAGAGAGTAATCATTTTTGACGCTAGCGCTCAACGTTGGTGGCGAACGTTCATGCATAACTACCGGCCATTTAAAAAGCACTGAGCCAAGACGGACGAACTGCTGGCGGGAGCCTGATGTGGAATGACAAAATGGAAAGCGGATTTCTCATAAGGCTACTCTAGTCAACGGCATCATTATGAGTGTAGCTGTTATCCGTCTGCAGAGATTTCGAGCAGTTGGCGACCCTCAAATTTGCTGCAAGTCGAAGCCAATAGTTCGCCAATAGAGTGTCACGACAGTCACTTTGGGACATCATTTGACGGGTGTACGTCATTGCCATGCCGCTTGCGCATCCCCTCCATCTATGTACAGGCGGAATTGGGGCTTGCATCGGTATGTGTGCTGTTCCTAGCTATAAGAACGGCCACGAACGGGGGGATTGATGCGCTGATTTTGGTACGTGCTTTTTCTCTTCCTCTTCAATCGCTGATCGTTTGGTAGTTCCAAAGTTCACCTATGGTACACTGCGACGGTCCCACCTTGCGAAATGTCAGAACTATCGGAATTCAAGTGACGATGTCGACATGGGGAACAGAAGTTTAGGTGCCAGTGTACTGTTCGATCTTGCATTTAATGATAGGAGCGCGCGCAGCCAGTTCTTGGAACGGAAAGGTACACTGCAGGATGACGCGTCGTGCTCTTTAGCCCCGTCACATCCTCTCCTAGCCTAGACAACCACTTTTTATCCACCCTTTTCAAACGGACCCGCACTACGCGCATCTTCACTGCCTTAGGCGACGAGAACTATCTTGAATCGACCATGATATCCAGTCTCTGCTCGTAGCACGCACAACGAGTACAGATACCCGGCATGTTATTCAAGTTGACCTGTGCCCCTTGCACAGCATTTCACTGATTGGGGTCCTACTGACCGCGGGAAGACTCTGGCGAGTTGGTGGATGCAAAGAAGGCCTATTTCTCTGACAATACAGGTCACCCAACTGTGAGGGATGGAGAAGATGGAGCGGAAAGGCGGCTTGCTTTCAAGAATATTGAACACACTACAAGAAGCCTTCGTATCTTCAGTGCTATCAGGGGAGGAACGCCATCGCGGTGCATTGGGGCTGAGCATCTTCCGATGAGCTTTCTCGCAATACTTACTCTCCTCCATGCCCTGGATAGTAATGACGAAGAGGTTGCCGAGGATGGCTGAAGAGTGCACGCAGAATGATGGCGAGACAGTAAATTTCTAACACATCATGTATTATCGGGTAACTGACAATATACTACGGTGGATATCCCAGATAGGGAAACCCCAACCTAGTTCTCGCTTCACATAAGCTGATCTCAGCGCGAGCCGCACATACCTGATAACAAAATCACCGACCTCCGCAAAGGAGCTTTTCATATTGCATGTTTAAGTCTGGCCCAGGGAACTGGGTCCTCGATGGACATGGTAACAGTCGCTGTTATGCCATTCAACCTACCCCATATAGTTGTACGGTGTCCATCCTAGAGACTTCGCCCAGCGTTCGAGATAGGTCTATGGTCCAGAGGGTGAATTTAGTCATCCGATCATCCTCATTCAATTCAAGGCCTTCGCCTTGTACTTATATATAACACCGCGTTTTTCGGAAGTGTTTTTTACCTGGAATTTTATTTTCACAATGTTAGAATATAAGTAAGGGGACATACAACCGTGCATCGAAAGAGGAAATGGACCACGAGTAAAAGAATGGGCTTGCTTCCTAAGTTATATGAATAGAGGGAATCGAACCTTTAATGGCTTCGAATTAATGATATTGCGCTATATTTCGATGGACGACCTATGCTTGTAGGAAATAATGGCTAGGCCACAAAGTACATAGTGGATTGCGTAGTAAGCGCACCACCCCCTGGTTGCGAAGGTGACCTTGAGGAGATAATACACACTTACAAACTTATTCACTAGGTCGTACGATGTGGAATCGTAACACCCAGCATTACATGGGGATTGGGTAGACCCACATGTTGGTAGATGGCGGTAAGTGCTGCGAGCCTAACGCTGTATTTCGAGGGAAGCTGTAGAAGAGGCTGTAGAAAGACCAACCGCTTGGGATATATATTTAGGTACGTGGGATTGATCCGCACTCTTCAACTCCAGACAACAATTGCCACTAAACCTCCGCTGACCGAAATAACAAGGATGAATGTGAACATTGCTATGCGCTGTCCACTGTGGCAGGACCCTTACATGTCATTTCTGAGAGAAACATATACACAAGTGAATTCTGTGTTTGTGCAATGGGGAAATGGCGATTGCAGCGTGATGATGGGCATTCCGGACTCCATGTCACTGGCCAAGAGTTGATGTCCCTATTTGGTATGATCAGGCACCCGCCCGTGGCGTCTTCCTCACCGCCATCATCTTCAATCTTTTTCTTTCGTGCTTGTTCTCAGATTCGCCTCCGCTTGGTTAGTATCATCTTAGCTCTGATGCATGTTTTCTCGTTCAGTCGGAGTTTCTGTGGCGTAGAGAACGCTGTTGTTCTCTCATTCTGTGTTCCTCTCTAGAGGTTGAGTCTCGCTCCGTTAATGGCTTTTGACTGTTGATTGTCGTTCTTGAACTCTTACCTGTAGCAACCAAGCTGTTTCATCGTAGGCGTATCTCAGAGTGACTGGGAGAATCGGTGGCAGTGCAAAGGTATTTAAAGCCCTGGCCTCCGAGTGAGCTGTGCCAGCCTTCAGAGTTGCGGTTAGTAAGATCCGTACTCCACATTTATAAGAGGCACCACATTCAGTTCCTTATTCCACCATGAAAAAACTCAGTCTCGCACTTTGCTGTGGCGATTGGGAAACTTAGCATCATGACTTAAACTATAAAGTCTTGGTCTCGTACAGAGATCTGTATGTCCTCCAATCAAGTGTCCCGCCAAAGTCCATCAAGAGTTTTCTGCTGCTTCATCACCACCCTCTCATTCTCCGTCGTAGTTCCAACGGTGTGGATTACTTCTGCGCTGTGGCTACGCAGCGTCGTGGATCTCGATTCTTTCGCCGACGTTGAAAACACAAATAGATCTGTAAGAATCCTTGTCTATTCGTGAATATTGATGTTTAATGTTGCTCCAAGCTTGAATTCTTTGTTAAACTGGTTTCAGCCGATATCCTTGATGGTGCTATGGTCGCAGAGTGGACCGTGGAGAAGGATACATGTTCTTATCCAAACTGCACCGAAGTTGACATTTTCTTTGACATACAGTGAGCCATTCATGTCTGCCTCTGGAATAATTATCATCACTTACTTGAACCTTCTAGCAAAAATCTATCTCTGTCAGATTGTAAATACAGGGAATATTCCAACAATAACAACCAACTGACAGTTCAACCTACCTTCAAATACAATCCCACTACGACAGGAATTGGTGGAAAGGAAGACGCTCCAAGTTTCTGCACCAAGCTAAACCTGTCCACATCCGATAATTACAAGGATTCTCACTCTGGACGTTCCTCTCAGAGCAGTCCGATCTATTACCCTTTCGACCGGTATGATCTTCAAGCTATGACCATTGTGTCGTACTAACTTTTCCTGGCCGGCCCTGTGCGTATCAGCTACGACACAAAATTTTCTGCATTTGCCAGAGATGCATCAACAAATGAATCAGTTTACCTGGAATTTTATTCGGGCTCTAGATTCATCGCGTACGAACCTGACGCTTCACGTCTGATTCAAATGCCTGATAAATTCTTTTTAAGCGACCACCGATTTGCAATTGTGCTTGCAGGGCACAAAAGAGGGGGGGAAACAGACTGGAACTTTGATATGAATTTGTCCCTCCAACGTAGCACTCTGGTTATGGTGTATTGTCTAGTCATCACCGTCACATTGTGTCTGTCGTCTTTTCTCACATATTCATGAATGATGTAACTGACTTCTTGCATACGGATAGGGCTGGTCACTCTCATGATTTCCTTCATCATGATCGCAACTGTGATCTTTGGCTTCCGAAAACCGAATGAGATCGTTGTTGTCCCCATCGGGACGGTGTTTGCCTTTACCCAACTGCGATCCACCATGCCTGGAGCTCCACAAGAATTTGGTATGTTATTTCTTTTCTTCAACATGGACTAGGCTCAGACAGTGGCACATCAAGGACATACCATTGGTATATCCTGTTCGTATTATACGCATCAGCCTCAAAGTTACTACTTTCCGGACAGATTTCGTTGCGGTACTACCTTGTCTTATACTTGTTTCGATTTCAGTGGGTGTATTGTGTCACTCTTATATGAATACTTATTGTTAGTACCACAGGCTATAGTTATGGTTGGTGTTTACTTATTCGCCGACCCAGATGATCCTTCTCGTAGGACCTTCACTTGGAACGAATTAGGTATGTTTGATCTATGTTCGGACCAAGTGAGACTCAATGAGCGCGCAGAGAACGCATCGCTTCATTATGCCAACCATTTTTGGAGCACCTCCAAGGAATTCGTACGGCGTGCTGGGTTTTACATACTGACAGTGATTCGGAGATGGCGGATACCTCACATGGTCGAGATTCCCTTGGTGTAAGGATATGAATTCCTGACGGATTGGTTAGCTTTGTCATTTATTATTTTCTGTTTACCTACGCCTTTGGTCCAACTTCACTGGCAGTTGGCCACGTATGCGCCGTTTTTGGCCTTTTCTATCCTTACCTATCGATTTACCTTGATGTCGTCTCCTTGACCTACTTCGTACTCTGGCTAATATAGGCCCATGATGCTCTGTTGTTGGGTTGAAGAACCCCCTTGAGGTGAAGTCTTTGCACTTGGTGAATACTGCATCCGAAGATCCAATTTGAGTGACGAGGCCCCACCAAATACCGATACAATGTCGAAGAACCATGATTTGTAATTTCGATAATGATTAATACACGTTGCATAGATGCCGTAGACGCAATAAGTAAAGTCTCTGAGCCGGTGGTATCAGTAGTCGTTGCAAGCGCTTTCCAGTCATCAGCATAACGTAAGTTCACACTGACTCCCAGACTTCTGTTGATTGATCGATACATTAAATCTGTTGTTGCTAATGAATCGTGCATTCCGAGCAAACCACGCCGGCGCGCGTATATTCCTAGGAGTACCTATGATGGCGAGATTCACTAAGACCCCTCCAGTCCACTAAACGAATGCATTGCATCAGTACCCTTTACAAAAGAAGATTGAGCCCATTTACTGTACTTCCAGACATCCAACAGATGTTCTACATCGCTAACGAATCTTAACGGCGAGAAAGAAAGGTAAGGATACCTCTTCTCGTCCCAACACGTGCATTTCCGATCTAGTTCTGCTAATTCCTGTATTTTCCATCACCAAAACTGATGGCGGGAATGAGCCGAGAGGCTGGGAAGACAGTGATGCACTTCAGTTATCAAATATGTCAGCAAAGCGGCGAGGTGGGGAATCCAATGTCAATGTGGAACAAGCCAAAAGACGAGACAGGGAGATACCTTCCATGCAAGGCTTCGTGTGAGTGTCATCGAGACTTGCATCTCTACGTCCCGCTCCTTGTCAAAGAGGCATTCAGTACATAGCATTCCCGGTAGGTCAGAGATAACGAACGTGATGGGCTCCATTCTGCGTGGTACTCCCGTATAAAAACACTGAAAGTTCCACCCTGAACAGGGAACGTGTCAGATGATGGGAGCACTTGTGGTTGGGACGATCTCATATCCAGTCTTTATGTGTGATCTTCAGTGAGGGGAAGGATCATGAGAATTAGACGTACTGCACGACTAAATACTACTCCAAATATGTCTGGAAGGAGGGTAGACGGAGGGATATGACCGACGTTTAACTGACCATGCGTCGGATCTGACTTGTACCATGGCCTTAGAAGAACAGAAAATTAGGATAGTCCATGCGAACGAAGTTGTATGTATCACTCTCGATACCCACTGTCACATAAGTTCTGTAAGGTATCGTCAGGTTGACCTATTTGCGGAATCGGACATTCAATACATCGACAAGTGTCTGGGTTTCGATCTACAGCAGACTTTGACACTAGTGCATGAGCTTAAAGATATGAATTATTGACCCGCTACAAAGTTATAGCGACGACTGATCCGCTGTTCTTTTGCCCCCGAAATAAAGGTCCTATTGTGAGATATATCTACTTGTAGTAATGAGCGTCGACGTTCCAGGTCAGGGAAGGGACTCACTGATTCAGGTCACAATTCTACAAGCATGGAGCAGACTGTTAATCGACCCTGATTAATGCTCGAATTGTTGCAGTTCGAGCACGGGAGAGAACAGAAAAGTCCAACTCGTCTGTACCTAGTAGGTCGCCATGGCATGTATTCGAGCATGATTTGTTGACAGATATTTTTCGTCTCCAGAAGCACAGTTGAGCACCTACTCTATGACAAAGACCGTGGCGCTGTCCTTATCAGGTAGCTTAGCGTAGCTGCAAACGGCTATTGCACCAACAAGGGTTCAATTCCCTGTGTAGGTATTAATGCCTGAAGAAAGTCTCAGCCTTGTTTTTGCAAGTGGTTAATTTTCATCTGATATATTCATGGCTCACGCCGAGATTTATCAATAGAGCATACGAAGTGCCATTGTGTGACCCTGGAGTGCACTTACCCATTCGATTTCTACAGGAATAGATAGTCAGTCGCATGATATTATATCGAGTGTTAGAAATATTTCGTCTCGCTGATATCGCAGACAGGAAAGTTGCCGTCGTGAATACCAATCTTCTTGCACTCTTCCGTGAGTGTCTTTAGCGGCTATGTAAGCTCTTCCTTCGTTCGATCCATGTGCTACATGAAAGATAAGTATAGGGTCAAAACAAATAAAAGACGGCTTACCCCCAATGCATTGCAACCGCCTTCTTCGCTCTCATATCCTTGAAGATGTGGACGCTATGCCGTGGTACGTGGCGTATAGTCGACATGAACCAGCTCTGTTCCTATGTTCTGTAAGAAAATGAGCTGAAGAAACGTCAACAAGAACCGCACGTCGTCAATAGGAATCACCACGATATTAAAACTATCGCTACTGTGCCAATCTACTTGCACGCAGGACGCACTGTTCTTTCCACATCATTCTTTTCATTCTTGACAAATGGGTACCTAGAATCGCGGGCGCAGTCGTCTTCTTTCCCTCCGTCATGACGAACCCCTGAGCATGTTTGAAGCAGGGTAGCTAGACTCAGGATGGATGTTTATGCGAGAAATTAGCGTGTGACGGTTTGGAAGAAGCTAGTGCGTACTGCTTGTAACGATGGCATTAATAGGAACCTTAGCCACCGGTTAGTTTGATAACAAACAACTCACCGAAATGATCCCTTCACACATCACTGGTACATCCTCAATGTTATACGGCAGCTTGGGGTGCACCTCTTGTGTGCAAAAAAATTCGCCTCCATCGCTGGAAGCAGGGTCGAACGTAATTCTCCCGACTCTGTTGACGAGGCAAAATGTATGGCCCAGCCAAGTCGCTTTGATCTCACCTTGATGTTCCTCTGTACCACGCGTCGGTGTCCTCCCAGGAATCCAGGTCGTTCACTTAAAGTAGGCCAGTGCTGTTGCGTGTGACTTGGATGGCCTATCAATAAAATAATGATTAGTAAATAAAGAAAAAGAGCGAACAGACGTGCCATCATCAATGCATATACCCTCATGTTCGGCAACGGCGTCTGGAACCATACCGACCTTTAGATCTAATGTGCTGGGCGACTTTCTTGCTCGCTAACGAGGAAGACGGAGAATACAGACGTGTATTAGACGAAGACGATCTCCAGGCATTGGGCCGTTAGAAACGAGACTCGTGAGTCGTTGCCCTACATGGTTCGAACTTCGTGGAATGATGACGTACGCCATTTCCGGAAATGGTATTCCGCCGCAATACCGGTTCTTGCCGATGGCACCCATTGACGATGAGTGCAAAGACCGCGCACAACCTTGTCCGTGCCATCTAAGATTTGACTCGGCGCCCTGGAGCATTAACAAGCCTCCATGGATCCGTACTCGTGGAGGACGACTTCGAGGATGGATATTCCGTCTTTGGTGCACGTTTTACTCCTAGTACTTTTGTCCGTAATGAACTGGCAGCAAGCTAATGCCATGCGCATCGGCCCCGCGGCGCCCCAGGTCGGATCCACTGCGATCGTATTTCCTGTGACTACAAACACAACCAAGAGATCAAGGCGACGTGGTTATGCCGCAGTTTTTTTACCCCATCGGACGGGCATTCGTCAATTTACTAGGAGGTGCGTGAGGGCTTCTGTTAGAAACCGTATTCAGCAATAGATGCGTACCCTAGACAGAAACGGGTGCGATTCTGGTGTTGACGTCGACGCAGAGGAAGAGCATCAGAGCGAGATGAAGACGATAGGATTCGCCCAGACACTTTTTCCGGCCCGAAGACATACACCGAAAGGATATACTCAAATCGAACACCGTCGCCATTTTTTTGAATAGCTCATGTTCTAGTTAGCTCCATTATTACATACAGTAAGTGCGATCCTTCCTGAACCCGCCGCACGCTGACTCTCTTCTCGCGTAGACGTCCATCTAAATACTTTATTCAAACCACCAGGACAAGGCATATCCGAGCATCAAGCGCAGACACCCGAGTGCTAGGACTCTCGACGTATGTAAATCTCCGGCACGCCTTTCAAACACAAGGAAGGGCGACCACAGAATCCGTGGCCGAACTAGAGGACGAATGAGTACACTGCAACAACGAATGTAGTGCCTATTTCCGGCATGGTACTCGTGGATTTCAGTCGCTGATCGTTGCATAGCTCACCCAGTTCTCTTCCACCTAACCTCAAGTCGGGATTCCTCTAATGGCACAGACGTGAGATACGGCGGATGAATATGCAAACATCATGGCGTCGCCACGCTAGGTTTTTCACAGAGTTTCGAGAAGACCTACGAGTGCACTTCTAGCTCTCCTAGTCTTTCTGACTGGAGGGTATGTCGCGGTCGTAATCAGCCCATTACACGCCCTAGTTCCCATCGGCAATGACAAGTACATCAAATCGACGATGTTATCCAAGGCACAAGCGCTTATACTCCATTAGCGGAACGGCCAATATTTAGAAATGCTCCGTCATTCAGATGAACTTAGACCCCGGTGGAGGATTTGATCGGTCGGAGTCATTGTATCAGAAAGGATTTTCCAATGATAGAGAAGATATGGAGGAGGAGAGGCCACTGTTCCGAGGTCCAAAAAGACTGGGAAGCGGTTCGGCAGTCCGATCTAGTGGCGGGTGCGTACGGAGCGCCGTGTTCTTCTGTGCGTTCCATGGTCTTATTTCCTTTAAGTGCAAATTAGCTGACGTGGTTGAAGTCCTCTACACATCGTGTGCGACAGGATGGTGCTCGTATCCTCAAGCTCAAGCCGAGCAAGGTGGGCTCTACACATCGTTTGTCAGCCATCTTCTATGCGTTTCGTTCCTATTTTAATACTTATTCTCTTCCAGGAATGCGGACGACACAAAGGTGAATTTGAGTTGTTCAAGGCATGAGTCAAAGTAAGGATTCGGAAGAACTGTGGAAGAGCCATCGACATCTGATGGATGTATGTCGCCATTGCAAGGTTCGTGCGCGCGGCTACCATGTGAGTGCAGGCCATCTTATCCGCACACCTAGGACACGTATTGGTACATATGCCACTCGTTTCTGTAAATTCAGTTTGAAACGTCATCCTCTGCAGCCATGCTGTGATCCGTCTCATTAACATCGATGAGAAGGGGAAAGAGGATACCCACAGTCCGCGCGCTGGACCTCTGACAACTCTGCATGGTTTTGGAATTCGAGGACGAAGAGATGGATGGATGTGTAAGCATACCCTCTGGTGAGTGTTTTACTCCTCGTCTTCCGTCGCCGACCGTTTCACAGCTCACGTATGTCGCACGGAACAGCCGCACCTTATCTAGAAATGGCTAGGATTCCAGTGAGGGCGCTGACGCAGTGCAGACAAGGAACAAGTAATGGATGCTCGCCTAGCCAGTTTTGGTCCGAGGAGGTACACTAAGCTGCCAACCTGCCGTGCAATATTTAGGATATACCGGAGGTCGCCGTGCTTGTTATCTCGGTGAGCACCTCCTTATTATACTTAGGCGCCGCTGATGTTCGTGTTAGGTCATTCATTATGATTGGTACGCGTCGTCGTCCTTCCTGATCCTGTTGCATGCTAACCTCTTCTACCTTAGACACCCTACCGAGTCTGACCACGCTCTTCAAAAGGACCCGCCCATCGCATATCTGATAACGCACCTATACGTTTGACTGTTGGAGCGCTCGATGCATGCGGACACCCGGAACGCTCTTCAAAGAAAAACCAGTGATGAAAGAATTCGTGACCGAACTACGAATGAAACGATAGACGCAATGAATATTGTGCGTGTCCTGGTCGTGGAACTCATGCGTATTCGCCGCAGATCATTTGATAGCACACTGAATTCCTTTTCGCAGCAACCCTCAAGTTAGTTTTCCTTTGAAGACACCAATGTGGGGTACGCCGGACGCATTGACGAGCATCAAGGCGACATGTTTTGGGATTTCTGGCTATTGCGCCATACTTGGTTCCTCGTCAAGTTTGCATTCATCGTCTCCCTACAGAGAGACGTGAGGGTACTGGCCAGGCCCCGGTGCAGACTCAAGCGCCGCCACCTCCGCCTCCGACTCCGCCTCCTTCCCCACCGCCACCTCCTTCTCAGGTGATTTCTTTCATTCTCCCTCTTTTCTCCCTCTTCAACTTTCGTTCAGGTTCTTATGAAGAAAGTGAAGAACGTGAATACCTAGCATTACTTCAGGTCCAGTTGAAATCTCACTCGCCCACGCACATGCTGCAGAAACATTAGGAATTCCGTCAAGAGAGCTAAAAGTACCTTATCCGCCTTACTTACTAGTTCCTTCGCGAATCAGTTTTTATCGTTCTTGGTCCTAGGTTAAGTTTTCCCCTTATTCTTTAAAACGTATTAGTTGCTGTCTGTGATAAAATCCTTCCACTTTCCTCAGTTAGAAACGAAGAAGTAACAAAATTGGTTTGGTATAGCATATATTTGATGTGAATAAGGGATAAAAAAAGGGGGACCAGGGTCAAGTTAAAACCTCATTTTCAACCGCGGAAAGAACGTCGCCCAGTTTGATCTGACGATCCTGGGAACAGCTCAGTCTCAACATCACAAACAACACCGTTGTCGGGTAAAGTGCAGTTTTGGAAGTAGGCCTGCATAGCATAAATTATACTACCGTTCCCCGCCGCAAGACTGGCGAGGCCTTCTGCGAGGACCGAGAAAGATGCATAGGGCGCGTACAGTGCGCTCCTTATGGCGGTTTGCAGGACGGCATAATCGACAACACTGTAGAAGGATGAGGATATGACTGGGACGGGTTCAGTGAGAAGAGACTGGTATATAGCGTTCAGTTTGTTGGATATTTCTTCGGATCATACGCGTTGACTTTCCACTAGGCGACTTTCCAGACCACGACTTCGTGAGGAACAGCAGCATCTCCGAAGAATCCCTCCCTCCCCTACTCCAGTTCGTCCGCCGAGTCGAGTGTGTCAGCAATCTCGTGCTATCCCCTTGCTCTGACGCGTTATTGAAATACATGAACTACGTGAAAGGAGCCTCTATGAACATGGTTGGGCTGAAGAAGCTGGTGTTGTCCGAAGTGCCTACTAGGGATCCGGACGTTGGGATCGAGCCATTCATGTGCGAACGAGTGAAGCTGATAGTTGATGGAGAGTACGTCGGACCAGATATCGAGGGGATGACCCCATTTACGAACTTCTACATGAGGATTGTGCCCAAGGAATGGTCAGGTTGACAGACCACGCGATGTGCTTTTATTATTAAGGTTTTGCCTTTTGTTTCTCTTAGGATAGCTGCTCTGTCATGCTCATCTGTTTTTTGATCTCGAGGCGAGATAAGAAGGTCGTAGTGTCCAAAAATCTCAGCTATAATGTAATACCCGCATTGATATGGTCCCGGGAGGTCGACACTCGTATTTTCATCCCCTCTTCTCGAGTCCATACTGTGAGCAATTACACCATACATATCGTTTAGAAAATTCAGCCATATTAAATTTTTGGTAGGAGTGACTTTCGGAACCTATCTGGGGGCTGTTGGTTAAACTGTGTCCATCACAAAAAAATCGTAGATGTCATTGTGTCGAGATGAGTCCTGGAACAATGAGTTTGCACTAGTGTAGTTGACTGGAAACCAATGTCACTAGCGAGTCGACTTGAACCTGGGATTTTGACTTAGCCGCTTTGAATGCTTCCGAAAATCTAATGTCGATGGAAGAAAAACAGAGAGCATATAAGGACTTCTTCGATGTCAACTAGGAGAGTCGAACCCCTACTGGGCCTGTCATGACAACAGCCATTACACCACATCCGACTAGAGGAATGAGTGCGTAACCTATATACATAGGCTTGGATGAGTTGGGCGAGCAATCGAAAGGTAAAGGAGCGGTTGTCCTCTGGGGTGCTCTTGTTCTTTTGGTGAAAGGTTTTCGAAAAATTGAGACATGAGGTGATTCTGCATTCCAATAGAGATGATTGAGCCCTCATCTGTAACTGCTTTATTCTGTGGTGACGAGTCCTGGGATGACGAGTTCGGACTGGCGTAGTCGACTTCGAACCTGGGTTTTCAACTCAGATGCCTTGAATGCTTCCGCAAGTTTAATCAGATAACGCGATGCAAGAAAAAACAGAGAGCGTATCAAGATCTCTTCGATATTTCCTAGGGGAGTCGAACCCCTACTGAGCCTCTCGTGATGACAGTCATTACACCATATCTGACTAGAGGAATAAGTGCACATGCCCCAAGTAAATAAGCTCGTAAGAATTTCACCCATTTTTGACATGATCTATGGATGAAAAGACCTGCTTGAACTCGTCATCAGACGATACATGTAATCTTGGCTTTCAAACTCTTACTTGACGGAGGTCTACACATACTATTTTGCGACTCAAACATTTTTGACCGAGGTCTTCTTTTTCTCCTAGGGAACCGAGTCCGAATACTCCTCCATGGAGAAGACTTGCCACTATAATAAATATGTGCAAGAGCAAATAGACTAGCTACCGAGGTACTGAGATGGTTTTCAGTGGATATAATTTAAGAGGTTCGGATTTCATCTCTACGAGTTGCGTACTAGAACATGGTATGCCACCATGGTGTTGAACCTACTCGGTGATTCCGATGAAGAGCCTAGAAGTCATACCATACATCAATGGGATGTAAGATTCTTAATGACACCGACGCGGGCCTTCAAATCCGGGGGATGGGGGATATCCAACGAGTCGTTAGACTATCGCCGGAAATGAGGACAAGATGTATTTACACTTGTGTCATTGACCCTGGAAAAAAAATCATCGGGAGAAATACTCGATCTGTAGGGTGCTCGCGATAAGCACTTGGGGAATCGAACTCTAGGGTTCGGAGTATGAACATGCCGTTCTGCTACAGCTAGTTACAGAATAACATAAATGCCGATCAAGAACACGTTTCGCTGATTCCCAACAGACGGGGCTATTGAGATATTAGGATGGCCACGGAGCGTTCGACGAAAAACATACAGAAACTCTCCAAGGCTTATGTTATATTTGTACCCCATGCTGTTCAACCATACCCTATCGGATATGCGTCGGTATTTCCTCATGTCTGTAAGAGTGAAAACAAATACTTGAAACACCAGTTGGTACATACTACGATCATTGTTGTCTATGAACCAGTCCCTGGCAGCAAAAGTATAGCAGCACAAAGCTTAGTAAAGTCGGATATAGGGAATCGAACCCCCCCTCCGCACTGATGGTGGGGAAGTGTAAGAGAGCACGGTTTACTGTGCGGGTGAGATGCGCATGGGAAAAAGCGACGATTACATGGAACAGATTCGTACCCTGGGGAATCGAACCCCAGGTGTCCAATGAGCCATTAGACCAGATACTTACGACAGCGCATAAGCTGTTATCGCTGCAAGAGCGATACAAGGATATTCGGTATCACTGTCTCTTTTTGCTCCGATGCAGAGCGTGTCAACTAGAGTGAAAGATGTTGGTATGAGAAGCGTTCAGCTTCTGCAACAGTCAGGAATGTTATTTCATTCGGAGAGATTGCAAGACGTTGACGGCTTGAAAGTCGAGGCCGATATACTGAGATCATGCCGGTTGAGAAGAATAGCTTATCGGAAAGAGCCGGCATCACCGCAGACCCATTTTGGGACACGCATCAAAAATGTGTACATCATCGTTGCTGGACTTGCGTCTAGCCATTATCAGTCTTTCCATCGCCGCCATTCGTATCGTGAACGAGGATGGGGACAGCAAAGAGAAGGATATCGCAGTGGAATTCCGCCAAATCAGTATGTTTACAGGAATCTGTGACGGGGTTGGAAGGAGGGCGAATGGGAGGTTCGATGCTCGGAGTATGGCATGTGTTTGCCCTCCTAACCGTTCGTCGCTAATTGTTCGATAGTACAACTAGTTCATGCGCAACACCTCTGCCTTTCCCCAAGTTTGAACTACTGGGATTCCACTGAAGCCGAGGAGCAAGGAAGAAAGACCTAATAATAATATCAAAGCTGCATTGTTGAACCACACATCTTTCTTTGTCGAGCTGCCATTCACAGCTTCCCCATTGGGAGGTGCGGTTTCGTTTGACCCCTCGTTCGTGCTCAGCACCCAGCCAGGTTCTCGGCCCGGAAATGTACACCATCTGCCGTGTAGGATGGGGTGCTACGAAAGATGGATGCAATAGTCACCGCGGAAACCACGATTTATGTTCTTTTTGGCATAATAAACACGCCCAAGATACGCTATCCTCGCTTCAAGTACATACACGCCAGTGCTAGGTCTTGCCACCCCCTTCAATTGTACGCCCACTGCGCATCTCCGCCAGGCGAAGTATACCCAATGATCACGTGCATACACTCGACTCGTGGGACGCTTGCAGAATCGGTGGCCGAGGTGGAGGACGAAATTGAACGAGTATGGTGCGTGTTTGGGTCATGAAACCATTGCAATTTCGTCGCTGATCGTTGGATAGCTCACCGATTCTTTCGTCACACACCTCAAAGTCCTGGTGGATGCATCGCCGAACATCAAGGTGACTTGGTCACGCTCGTTTTCTCGTCGCGAAGGCCTTGGTGGCATTGTCGGGCCAAAATACCTCCCCAGTCCTAGCCATACACTGTCGTTGTTAGGCCAGTGTGCGCAGTTCTCTTCATCCCCACTGCCTGCTCCCAATTCCTAGCATATACACGCACCAGCCGCCCTCGTCCCACCACGTATCTTTGCTGCACTAGTACGCCTCGAGAGTTATGTTGAATCGACACGCGCATACACTCTATTGGTGGGACTCACGACATATGTGGACATAGCCGGCGCGCCCTTCAAGTCGACTAGCACTCCCTCACGGTCCTTCCGAACCGGAGGACGGCTGCCTGTCCAAATAGAGTCCTCCCGGGCGAGCTGCGCCATCGAGGCTCTGGGTAGGAAGGTCTCTCTTGCTTGTCATCCGAGTGCCGATCCGTCAAGGGTGGAAAGGATGAGGTGGAAAGATCCCTCCGTCCTATGTTCAAGAAGATTGGGAGCGTTTTAGCTGTTTCGATCAGGCAATGATTTCTTGTATGTAAATCTAGTTTTCTTTTGTAACATTTCGTTATCTCATGTCCTTCCAGCGCATATACACTGCGTGCCGCGGGATACTGTCTGCATCTTCAGCAGGGATATCTACGCAAAGAAGTCCGTCGCGATATATTAAGAGTGAGTATTATTTTATGTTGCGCGTCACAATATTAACCCTCATCTAGGACCATCTAGGACCTGAATTTCAGCGACGAATGATTTATGGAGCGACACGAAGAGTGCAATAAATTCAATATAGACAAGGACAATTATCTGTCAGTAGTATCGACAATCCTAAATATTTCCATCACTCCACGTTCTATCAGACAGCCAATAGTTAAAAATCAAACATGGTAAGCAGCTCGGGGCCTTCGCATAAGCTACATCTGTGAATCTCAATGCACATATGAATGTGATGAAAGTTGATGAATCCCTGGGAAATAAATTATTCGCATATAATTCGTACAGTGGAACCGTTTCCAGGAGTTCCCTGGGTGAATTGGTGTGATGGTGAGTCACAGACAAAGGGAGGACTATCTAAGCCGCACCCAACGCAAAGAATTGAACATTGAACGTTGACCCGTGGTCGGACGCCTTGGTAAGCATCTTCCAAAAACCACTGTGCTGCTGGTGCAGGAAGAAAAGATGCAAAATATACAATTTGATGCGAGGTCAAAGACATTCAGATATGGAGAATTGAACCCACAGGATCCTAATTCCTTAATAATGCGCTACCGAGTGCGGCATATCCGAGATAGTGAAGTCACAAGTGGACACAATGAGCATGAGGGAGAAAGGTGAATAACGCTTAGTGTCAAGACCATTGCGGATATCGTTTGAGCGCAAAGCAAGATGGCTCGTGCAAAAGACACCGATACTCTTCTCAGCTCATTGATCCATCGTTGGTAGACTACATGATAAGTGTGTATATTTTTCAGCCATTGACGTTGGGTATACGTCCCAGTATTCCTACTCTTCCGGCATGAGGGGGATATTTTAAAGAATCAGCGCATTCCAAAGATTCCGACATAAGAGTTCCAACACTCATTGATGAATGCTAAGTGGCTAGACTACATCCGCTGAACAGAACGAACACTGCACAATCTGCGGAAACTAAGTTCAGGATGGACGGTGATGGCTGCAAAGAAAAACTACAATACCTGAGATGACTAAACCCCGCTCTGCGTAGCGCATTACAACCCATAGCATCAAAATGTCAGAACGTAGCTGCGCAAGAAAAAATAAGCTTGTATCAACATGCGACATCGAAATTATTTGGATATGGGGATTGGAACACCCACTGGGCTGGGATAAGCGACAACTGTTGCACCATATCCGGACGGAGTGGCTGCGGTTGTAGGGAAATACGCCCACATAATGAAATATACTACGAGATCCACGATCAGGCTGTGAATGTTAGCTTAAGTGAGGATCATTCCTGCACACTTTCTGCTGAAATTCCAAGGATCGACGTTCGACATGGTTTAATATAGATAGAAAATGTAGCGGAGTAGCATAAACAAATAATTGAGGCTGATAGCTACAAGACCCCACGACGCTGGGTGCAACACCCTCCATTGTTCAACGTCCCTTCAAGGATGTCAGGATAATTTACGATCATTTGAAAAAGGGGAAAATCTTCTATTCGGTGATTTCAACAACCAGGAGTAGATAACGTTCCTTGGGATACCTATTTTGTTTAGGAGCTGGGTATAGAATTGTGAACTCGGACACTTGAAAAATAACCTCACCCTGATTTCACTTGGATATAAGGAATTGGGCACTGCCCCTGCCAGTAGTACAACACCAATTGAACGATATCCATTAGTTGAAAAGAAACAAACAGAGTGATTTGTTGTATAACAATATATTTGTGAGATTAAGATTACTATGGGTAGCCAGGATATGCAAATATCAGACAAATAATTTTCTATAACATTATACATCAGTGCCTACCTCTTACAAATTTAACAGAAGCTTCGAAAACCTCTTGTGAGACCTGAGGCTTTTTTCACCTTGATATGAGCAATGATGGTTGTGTCGGCAAGATGCCGGGTGGGAGTGCCCAAAATTCGATATATGCAAACAACTGTCACGGCTAGTGTCACATGGATTTTTAAAGTCCGCCATGTCAGCATTTCGACCCACTCCATAAAGCATGCATCATCTCTGGCTACAGTCCTCCAAATTCACTTGCTCTTGGGCATAGAAGACTGTAGATTCAATGTCTTAAACTACTGGTGGTATGTATATGAACTAGGATACATGTATGAGGCCCTGACATCGTTGTCAGGCCTAGAAGAACTTGGAAATGAACTGTGCTGCCTGTGCAAGGGATCTCTAAGGTGCACATAAGGATTGTAATATGACAATGGCTATGACTGATAGGTGGAAGATGTTGCTTGCTGGTAACTGACTTCAGCACATTTCTTGGGGTGCCGAGCAGTGGCAGGCGGAGATTTAAATTGTCACATCTGATATCTGCGCAAACGTGAAATATTCGTTTTGACTGTGTTCTCATCCTTGCATACATCTGAAACTTCTATGTTATGATATTCCAGTATGTACAAATCATATTCCCAAGTTATATGTTGTAGCGATTCCATGTACAGGGCTAACTGCAAGCATTGGTCTGTTACAAAGGCCAATTCTGACCAGTTTTCACCTTATCTTGGCACTCCCTGAGGCGATTTGAACAAAACAAAATTACAGCCTTCATAGCATACATCTCTTTAGTTAAAATAAAATTTCTTGAGGCAAAAACGTGATGACTATGCATTGAAAAACCGAATTTGCATATCCCGGCTCAGTTCCACATGCTGATCACCCATAGTAGGTCTTGTGCTGAAAGATGTGCCGATGAATTTTCACAGGTAGCTGGATGTCCTTCCCTGAAAATAAGCGGAATAGATAGACAAACCAAGGTCGAATGAAATAGAGGATATTTAACATAGAGTGCTGTGATAACCATCACACAACGTCTGATCCGGAATAGAACACTCACATTTACAACTAGTACTCTTTGGAGAGCATTAATGTGTGACCACATGCCATTTACAAAGTACTCACGAACTGGGAGCTGGACATGGAATAAAAAATGGAAAGGGAATTTCTCATGAGGCTACTTTTGTCAATGGCATAATTATGAGTATCACTGTTATCTCATCCTCAGAGATTACAAGGAGTTAACGACTCATAAGTGGGATGTGAATGTGTGTCGGAAACGATTGGCACCACCGCAGAGCACTTTCATTTTTTGGTCATGAAATCAGTGCAATTTCGTCACTGATCGTTGGATAGCTCACTGATTCTTTTGTCACACACTTCAAAGTTATGGTGGATGAATTGACGAACATCAAGGTGATATGGGCACACCTGTTTTCTCATCGGGAAGGGCTCGACGGTATGGTCCAACCAAAATGTCTCCCCAGTCCTAGCCATTCACCATCATTGTTACTCTGTATGTGCAGTCCTCTTCATATCCATGGCCTGCTCACAATTCCTAGCATAGACACACACCAGCCACCCTCTTCAACGAACCCACCCTCCACATAGTTTTTGCTGCGCTAGTAGGCAACGAGAGCTGTATTGAATCGGAACGCGCATATACTCCATTGATGGCATGCACGATCTGTGTGGAGATAGCTGGCATGCGCTTCAAGTTGACTAGCACGACCAGGCAGTACTTCTCCAGACGATGGCTGCTTGTCCAAAGAGAGTCCTTCTGGGTGAGCTGTGCCATCGAGGCTGTGTGTATGAAGGTCTACTATACTTGCGATACTGAGTGCTGATCTGTCAAGGGCAGAATGGATGAAGTGGTGAAGATATGACATACTGGGAAGCACTCGGTACGGATTAGTGATACTACCGGTTCAGTGACATTACGTACTGTGTCTATGGCATCTATACAATGTGTATTATACATTACTAGCATTCTAAAGCATGGTTCTTCCGCACTGCAGCTGAACCTCTCGGGCCTTGTTACTCAAACTGGATTCTCGGATGCACCATCCACCAAGGGAATCTCAACATCATTGTGAGACACCCTCCTCCATGTCGCTTTCAATACTTGAAATTGAGCATGCCATACGAATTGTTTGGAAGTGGTCGAAATGCACCTGGAATAATGAAGCAAGGTGTTCTCTGCGAGCTCATTGAGTCTCATTTTGTCCCAAGCATTGCCAAAACATACCTAATTCATCCCAACTTAAGGTCCTACGAGAGGGATTATCTGGGTTGGCAAATAAGTAAATGCCAACCATGGCTACAGCCTGGGACATGAAAGGTAAGTATTCATATAAAAGTGACATGATGCACCTACTGAGATTGAAAGAAGGATAAGACAAGGTAGTAGCCCAACTAAATCTGTCCAGAACATAGTTAAGTTGGCCAATGCATATAATATGAAGAGGATATACCAATAATATTGCCTTGATGTGGTACAATTTGAGCGGAGCTCATGTTAAAGAAGATAAATAATGTACCAAAGCTTTTTGGAGCTCCAGGCATAGACTCTCGCAGTTGGGTAAAGGTAAACATGGTCCCGATGGGGACAACAATGATCTCGTTCCGTTGTCGGAAGCCAAAGACCACAGCTGCAATCATAATGAGGCAGATCATGAGGGTGACCAGCCCTACTGATATAAAAGAACTTCTCAATGACATCATCCATGGAAGTGTGGGGAAAGAAGACGGACAACATGCAATGGTGATGACCAGACAATATACAATAATCAGAGTGTTATATTTGAGGGACAAGTCAATATGCGAGATCTGGTTTGTGTCCTCCCATCCTGTGTGCCCTTCAAGCACGATTGCAAATTGGAGGCCACTTAGAAGATTTTATCAGGCATTTGAATCAGATGTTGATACACATGTTGTGTGTTTACCCTTAGATTTTGCGATTTTGTATGAGATATATACATACCAGAATCTATATCTACTTGAGTATGAGAGCTATTGCTGAGACTTTGAGCAGATAGCTAAGATCCTGTGCAATGAGAGAATATACAGAGTTGAAATACAGGACTTAGGAACAGTACCTCAAAGGATTGAACCTACCAGCCTGAATATTCAACCTGTAATCGGTCTAAACAGGCGAATATATGCCATAACGTCCCACTCATGCATGATCTACTGAAACCAGAAGTATCTAGTCCCTTAATATGGTTGACTAGCCCCCAGAAGACGTGAATAGTTCCCTAATGTGACAATTAAGTCCCCAATGTGGTGGACCAGTCTCAACAGAAGGGAATATTCTCCTAATGCGATTGAATAGCTGTGATTAGTTGCCTATGGTTTGCAGAATATTCCGAGGCAGTTCAAGCTCTAGCAAGAATAGATAGAAAAGCATGCAAAGATTCGCACTCAGAAGCAAATATTCTCCCTAACATGGTGGAATATTTCCCCTCAGATTGAAGATACAAAGTGACTCGCCATTACTATTGCTTGATAGTGACTTTGGACCTGTAGATATTCTGCAGACGAGCCGCATTCCAAAAGAATAGCCATGAGGCTCGCATCAGTGATCAGGATATCAATTATTAATTGATCGGTCAGGAACATTCTCCTGGTTGCAGCTGTGGCCAGTTGCCTAGATACAGAAGATAATGATGGATCACCCATTGCATGGTGTGGTAGCCTGGGCCGAGGGTGAATTAACTGGTAACCAGGCTAGCTACCTTGGTAACACCGGAACATTCCATAGTCCAGCAAAGAATGATAGAATATTCTGGCTCCAACAGCCATGGAGACAGTATCTAGATTGTCTGGACCGATGAAACCCTCAACCCAGTAGTATATGCTCTAGACCCAGTCGGATATTAGCTTATACAGTATGACTAAATATCCGTGGTAGATCGGACTATGTACAGTATATAAAGGCCTCCTAGATGTAATATATGGGAGGCAACACCCTCCCCACAATTTGACCCTATAAGCGCAGTAGCCTGGGCGATTCAAGGGCTTTGGAGTGGAACCTCGGAGTTATAGAATATTTGTTAAGTCCAGGAAGCTTGCCATCCCTTAGAGTCGCACCTTAGCCAGTGAGCAGGGCGATTTGAAGGCCTTTGTGCATATTCCTTGGGTGAGACGAATATTCCTTAAGTCCAATAGAGAAAGATAAAAGAATATAAAGATTATTTATATATTTTCGAGTTTGAGTCAGCCAGTGAGCTGCAGAGTCGGCCAGTGCGCCATTATAAAGCCAGTGTGCTATAGAATTTGGCCAGAGTGCCATTAATCTCAGAACACAGAATATTTCAAGTACCAAGACGAGCAGTCGTCATTAATATACTTTACTTGCTCCCAAACCTATTATATATTCGCTAAGTCGAATTGAATAGCTTGAATACCTTTAGAATTGAAAGAACAAGTCGTATATTCGAGCTTCTGGCTAGAATATTTGCGCACTTATCAGAATATTTGAACTTCATACCAAACTAGTCGGTTTGCAGAGGTCTTCTATTGATCTTGAAACACCCGAACTTATATATTTGGTGATTGTGAAGTGCAAGGATTGCTTAGGGTTGAGTATATACGAGTTTCACTTGCTGTATATTCGATCTAGGTTTTTCCCTGCACCATTACCAAGCACATCAACATGAAGAGCCAGAAGCATACACAATGAATCCAGAGCCCAGATGAAATTCCAGGTGAATTGATTTATTTGTTGATGCATCTCTAGCAAATGTGGAGATTTTTGTGTCATAGCTGACATGCACCGACAACTATGGTAGATCAGTACATCAGATCAAGACAATGCTCATAACTTGAAGATCATACTGGTCGAATGGATAATAGGCAATACTGTGCTTATCAAAATTTCCAGAGTAATAATCCTGGTCATCATTAGATTGGAACAGGTTTATTTTGGTGTGGAAATTTCGAGTATTTCTCGGATGGGTTCCTGCTCCAGTGGCATTCCATGTGAAGATAGGAGTTGTCAGTGCCTTGTCATGGTAGGAACAATATCCAGGATCTGACTCATTCAATGGAGAGGGACTTTTCATCAAAGTTTCAAGTAAGTTGTGATAGTCATTTCAGAGGCAGGTATGAATAGCTCACTGAATGTCAAAGAAAATTTCAACTGCTGTGCAGTTTGAATGAGTGCACATATCCTTCTTGACAGACCACTCTGCGACTGTAGTAAAAAAGGGGATATCAGTGAATATCGGTTTAACAAAGAGTACAAGCTTGGAACAATATTAAACATCAATATTCACGAACAGACAAGGATTTGTACAGTTCTATTTGTGCTTTCAAGGTCAGGGGAATGATCCAGGACTCTGGTGCTGGGTATCCACAGTGTGGAAGTAATCCACACCATCAGAACAACAATGGTGAATAAGAGCACAGTGATGAAGCAGCAGAAAACTCTTGATGGACTTTGATAGCGGGACATAAAAATCTCTGAGCGAGACCAAGACTTTATAGTTTCAGTCATGACACTAATTTTACCAATCACCACAGCATGGTGCGAGACTAAGATCAATTTATGTTAGACTACAGTACTGAATGGGATGGGTACTATTAATGTGGAGCACATTGTGGTTCTGGGAATACGAGAGGGATAGCATGAGTGGGAGCACAGCACGGTAACATATAGAAGATATAAGTGGAGCTCAGTACTCAGTGGAGTCAGTGGATATCTGTGCTTGATATATTATGGTGTACAATCGGGGTCCCTGTGAGTAATTCACATGCTGCACTGGTCTAAATTTCAGCAACGAACAAGAGATTCCACTCGTTCACACCAGTACACATTGGGAGACATGTCAACATCAGTATGTCCACACATGGAAGGGATAATCTATCCAAGGGGCTACCGGAATGTCAGGCCAGAACACTGGGCAGGTAGGTAGGTTGGGCCAGCAGGCCCAAAAAAAAAAAGTTGACCTCACTCAAATTATGTTGTCATGGGCATAAATCCTCATGTAATTGAGATATTATAATACTTTGAAACCAATCTTGATCTGGACAGTCTTCACTTTGCAATGATAGTAATTTCCACACCTTATTATTATTATTAAACACTTGCATTAAAAACCCTTAGCTGCCAGTTACTATCAGCCAGGCAATTAGACAAAAAAATTAAAATACAGATTTCTGTGGAAATATGTTTGATGTTGTGATGCTTACATGAGGAAGAAAGGGAGGCAATAGAGATGAATTCAAGGACATTTGGTTTCTGGATGAATTGTAGGCAAGTTGAAGGTAATGGGCAGGCTAAAATGTATCCTGAAGTTTGTATAATATTTTGGATGACATATTGTATTGGGTAATGATACGGTAGTATTGTCTGAGTGCTTGTTGAATTATCATGAGCAATTGAGCAAACATTGATGAACACCTGGACCAAGGTCACACGTCATCTCTGGCAACAGGTGGCTGCCCAAAATGGTAATTTGATGTCGTAATAGTCACATGGAGGTAGGTAGGTTCGACGCCCAAGCCTGAAATATTTTAATCGACCCACTGTGTTTTTCTTTTCAAAACCATAGCCCCTTGAGTCTACCTTGTATGTGGCGGTGCTCCTGGCAGTCTTCAATCTCCAGAGTTGAGTATCAGCCACTATGAGAAATCTGTATGAATCAGTAAGCCTTAGGATATCTAATCTGTCAACGGAAATCTTGAAAGTCTGATATTGTCATCGAGAGATTGATTTGGATGATGGATAGACACTGAAGAAATGCACCTGCCCACAATGTGATACTGTGTATCCTGTACCACCCATTACTCATAGTTGCTCATGGGGAAAATAAAATGAGTCCTTTCATCAAGGCTACTCCATCTGCTCAGTTCGGAACATTTCCTTTTTTAATGCATGCTCCTTTGTGCCCACGTTCACGCTGCCTGCACCAAATTTTAAAATCCTAGTCACTAACTTCCTCTGAAGAATGTGCTGCCATCATTAGTGCATTATCAAAGGTCCTTGGAGTTCGATTCTCCAGATTCAACTAGGGCTCCACATGCATTGTTTTATTTCCATCTCCTTTTCTTGTGTCATTTTTTTGGGGGGGTTACCAACCTTCGTCTCATGTATATGTAGCTCATGCTGAGATCAGTATACATAGCTTATGTGAGGTGAGCTGTTCAACTGTGTTTCAGTTTGACCAGAATGTACACCGGCCATCTGGTAGTGAATATAGTGCACCTATAGATACTTTGTCTCATGGATATAGCTAAAAAGAACAGTCGCCTGTTGCTGTTACTGGTCTTCTTGCACCCCTTAACCAGCCCAGGCTTTTTCGAGGTCCTGAAGGAGAATTGAGATTCAGAATTATGACATGATCTCATGACCTGGCCGATCTTCAACATCATGGAACACCACTAAGAACTGCATGCACTCAATAGGAATCAGAGTTCCATGGATGATTTAATGAATGTATTGAATAGCCACTAAAATGAAGGAGGAAACCACAGGAAAGCACTGTATAGGTGATGGGCAAGTCTCGAAGGATGATATACTGTGAGCAAGCATCTTAGTCCCTACAGAGCAGACACAAATCGATGAATGATAATCAATGGACACAAGGAGGGAGACTGAGGTCCTGGAGGTAAATGCAGGGTGAGAGAGCACTATTCATGTCGATCAATTTGAAAATCTGATTTGATGGAAACCCCTCGATCAGAGCTAAAACGATACCAGTGAAGCAATGATGAATGTAAGAAGCAGAGCGCTAAAGAGATTGAATGTCTGACAATAGCAGCGAGAAAGGTTGAAGGAATGCAGCAATGCCTAATCATGCAATACCCTGAACATAGAATCTTGGCCAACCACTTCAATTTCGGTCCACTGATTTCATTTCTACTGGAATATACCGTCAATAGTCTAATATTATATGGAGTATTAAAAGTATTTGTATCGCCGATAGTGCTAATAAGAAAGTTGCCATCATCTATACCAGTCTTCTTGCACTCTTCTGCCAGCCTCTTCGGTGGCTCAGTAACCTCCTCCATTGTTCAGCAAAGTACACCTTCTTTCCCTCACCCTCAACAGCCATGCTCGACCAGTGCTGCATGGGAGTACATGTCAGCTTGAAGGACATGCCAGGTATCTCAATGTGTCAGGTGCCCACTAGTCGAGTGTATGTGCATGTCCCTTGGGTACCCCGATTGATTGAAAATGTTTTTCATTGCCTAGAGGAGCGAAGACATGCAATACATGGGTCCATTTGAAAAGTGTGGATAAGGTGTGGTTGTCTAGGTTAAGAAAGGTTAGCAGCATGTGGGGCTGAGGAGAGATGATGTGTACTGGTCATAATGATTATGCTATCAACAGTATTGGCTGTGGTTTAGTTCAATGGCAGGTTATGTGCAGAAATGATGATAGCATCCACCTGTGGTATCTCCTCAATCTTGCATGGTGGCTTGGTGTATCTCTTTGGGCCAAAGAGCTGGGTAGGGGAGCATCTGTCACTGAACACAGGGTCAAACAGAACCCTCACGCCTCACCCTAGTGAAGCTACAAATGGCAGCTCGATGAGGAAGCAAACATGGCCCAACCACGTAGCCTTGATTTCCCTATGATGCTCCTCTTCCATTCCCCATGTCAGTGTCCTCACTGGAATCCCAGCAGTCCTGACTTTCAGCAGAGCAGGCACATCGTGCAAAGCTTGGGCAAACTACCAATTGATTAGCAACAAAAGAGCAATGAAAAAAAAACATGCACCATACTCAGCATATTCACCTGCCCGTTCTGCTTCCAGCTCGGCCATGGATTCTGGAACCACATAGGCTTGTCAGAGGTCCAACACGCTGGGCAACCTCCTTTCTCTTTCTTGTGGTCCTCGTCGACGATATGGATGGAAGTGTCAAAAACATGGCTGTAGATAGATAAGTGCAATCCTTGGGAATGGCTAGTAGTATGGCAAAGACATCTGCAGAATGGCTTATCCTCAGGACGAGTGTGTACACTAGAAGAGAGTTAGGAGGTGACAATATTAAGAACAATGGCGTGTACTACTCGTAATAAGTTATTCTGGAACAGCACTAACATTAGCTGCGGATTCAACCTAGGATATGCCCACTCACCCAAACAGCAACTGCATAGACCTCTGTTTCTGATGAAACACACGCCGGATACTTGTTACGATTTATTGACTTTTTTCACTTTTCTAGTCTTATCTCATCTTATCAGCATAATCATGCTTATGCACTATCACCGCCATGTCACCACTATCAACTTCAATAAATCTTTCATGATGAACAATGCATGATATTGCGTGCTCGTCATCTGACTAGCATGCCCCCCAACTTCAACAAAACTTTCGTATCTATTCATAGTACTTACTTTTTAGTATTTAAGTAGCTACAATTTCACTGTACAACCTCAGCTTCAAGCTAAGGTTTACCTACACATAAACTTTACTTGTCTGCTTGCTTGCCGAGAGCTTCTCCAGTAAGCGCCTCCCTCATCACCTCGAGATCATCCGAGGCATTGCCAAAGTGATTGTCCAAACATGAGACAGCTTAGCAATCGCCTGACTTCAAGTCACATGAGAGTCGGCCCTAACAATACTTGCATGCATCAGACACTCAACTGATCAAGTATATGCATGTGTGCATAGGATAATGCTATTGCTTCGATGCACTTGTTGTTGCCCAGGTAATCAAAGATGCATGGCATGTGAGTTTGTTGAAAGAGCATGAACAAGTCATGTATCAAGCTATGATGGAAGGTGAGCACACAACGGAGCTGAAGAGGATGGCACTTACAAAGTTGATAATGATGGTGTGATTGTCAGGCTGAAAGATTTGCTGATGCTGGGTGAGTATCTATTGCCAGGTTGAACAATACCCTCAACATGTTGCTCAGATGTTGGTCAATGCATCAGCCATACTCCATGTCGATGTCCTCACAACAATCCCGAAGTAAGGTTTTCTGCGAAACAAATCAGCAACCTATCGAACGATTAGCACAGAACACTGTGAATTCCATGACAGAAACATATACCACATTGTAACACAGTATGTCCATCTTTACATTCCTCTTCCACCTGGACCACATAACCTCCTTTTAGACGTGCCATATATCTCCATGCATGGAATATACCACTGTACCAGTGTGTGTGCTTGATCCTTCAGTATGTATAGCATGGTGAGCTTCCAGTATGGCTGCATCCAAATGGGCGTTTAGATAAAGGACAGGAGTCTATGCTAGAAGATAGTTAGTGTATGACAGGATCAGGAAGTATGGCACATGTGGGTCATAACAACCAAGTGAACAAGAACATCAATGGCATTCAAGTCTGACAGAGGAGATACTCACCAAAATGATGACTGCATCCAGCACTGGCCTTTCCTCGATCTTCTGTGTTGGCTTGGTGGCTCAGTATTCAGAGAGGCTGGCTGGGTGAGCGTTTAACATTGAACACATGATCAAACAGCACCCCCATATGTCTCCCTAGCAAATGGACAAGCAGCATGAGCACACAGGTATGGTACAACTACATCACCTTGACCTTGTACTTGTTCTCATCAACAGTGGCAGATGTGTATTAGATGGTATCTGTCTGCGAGCTGTGCTTAGAAAAAGGATGGAACTTTGTACAAAATTGTTTGATGGCCAGAGGAGGGAAAGCACGGAAATGATGACATAACCCATTTCCAGAAATGAAATGGCTACTTTGCTGGCTCTTGCCGATGGGTGCTTCATCCTGTTGTATGACTGCAAATCTTACCTTACAAATCTATTGCACAGTATGGCTGTGATCAGGTTGGAGGGTGAACATGAGGATAATGCATTGAGTACAGTGGATGTTCTTGCTCCTGTCCTTTCATCACCAACCACTTGATACATAGCCTCTCCACATCACGTGCAATAACCCCCCACATCAAGCAGGGACCACTTGGATTCCTGTGAGGACACCAACACATGGTACAAATGAGGAGCATCAGCACAAGATAAAATGATGTGATTAGGCCATGTGTTTTTCTTCCTCGAGATTCCATTTGTGACACTGCCAGGGAGAGGCACAGGGGTTCTGTTTGAACTTGTATTCAGTGATGGATGTTAACATCATGCCCCACAAGCATTGACGTGAGACATGAATGGTTCAAAGCTTGTGATTGGCCAAGTTAAGAGAAGAAAAGAAGGAGAATAGTGCTCCCCAGATCATGGTGCTGCCCCAAGCTCTGCTAGCCAAGCAACACGACCTCTGCAAGCCAATTCCACACTTGTTTATCTTCACTCGCTGTCCTTTCCTAGTTGCTTTGTTGTCTCTTTGCTCTCCATCTCTTTGACCTGCCCATCTTCTCCTTTCTGTGTTTGGGTTGTGCCTGGATTGATGCAGCAGCTACTTCTCTCAGCTGTGCAGGTTCCAGGTATCCCAAACACCTGAGAATTCAGCTTCTACAACTATGCAAGTCTGAGCTTCTGGCATCCTTTCCCCCAGGTATGACTTCCCATTGCTGATTCTTCTTCTGCTCAACTAGCTGTGTTAGAACTTGCAGTTCATGAGGTAAGCAATCACAGAACTAATGTTCATGGCAATCACGCTAGCGATGCCCTACATACTACAGGCTTTTATACTACAGTTGATTATTTCATATGGAATAACCACGATATGGAATCAACTTTTGGTGTCCATGGAGCTGGTAGGCGGAGATATTCCATGCAACCATGTTCCGGAATATGGAATACTGTTAGATGGTGAATATTCCATATGGTAATTGCCATTTTTAGTAATTTGTCCTGGCAGGCATAATGAACAATTGTTTTTATTGTTCATATGAACAATAAGTGTTGGAATTTGGCAATTTGGCATTATGCCAATCTTCCTTATAAAGGAAGAATAAGTAGGGAAAGTGTGGAAAGTTCTGGTAAAATAGTCTTTTAGTATAAAAGTAGTACAGCAGTGTAAATCCTTATGTGTTTGCAGGGTGAATTGGACTCATCATTTGAGCTTTCTAAGCTCCTGAAGAATTAGCATTGTGGTACTTTAGATATGCAGAAAACATTCAGAATACAAAATATAGCGAACATTCATTGAAAATTTGAATATATGTGCTATGGAATAACTGCCATATGGAATGCTGTTTCCCTGGGAACTGACAGTATTCCATATGAGGTATTCTACTGTACAAAGATTATGTAGAATATCTATATAATAAGACAGGTTGCAAGCACCCAATCATATTTGATTATGTAAAATTAGCAGACTTTCAATTTTCGGTCTTTCCCAGTCAGCACTGCCGCGACCGGCTGTTCCATGGACCGGTCCTCTCAGCACTGCCACAGCCCGGGCCATGCCGCACCCATGCCTTTCCAGCACTTTCCTCCTTCCCCTCATCTTCCCCACTGATTGCCAGTCTCCCCTTGCACAGGTAAGTATCTTTTTCTTTTCCTATCATATATATCCTTCTCATAGCTTCATAATAGCCCTGTTTGGTGGAGTATTCACAGTACTGCTCTCTTATCTCTACTGAATCTGTGTTTTTTGCTGATGTCTTTTCTTCAGGAATATCTGTCTATTCTTTGTGTATTCTCTTACAGTGGTGGCTTTCCAAAGTTCACTGTGGGATCCTGTTCTTTATTGCTCTCAGTCTAAGTTTTTCTGCTGTGATTGAGTGATTTCTTTCTGCACTGCTATGTATGTTTATTTTTTCAAGTAGCTTCTACTATTAGTGTATGCTCATAATCTCTCTTCTTTATTAGAGAACCCTCAACTCCTACAAGTGAGAATAATGCATTCCAATTCCCTCCTGTTACACCAGAGTGTGATCGCCAATCAGAGAGAGAGCGTGATTGTCTGCAGCGCTTACAGATGACTTCACTCTCTCATCGTTGGGGTCGGTCACAACACCCAGGTCCTGATCCTGATGTTTCCCTTCCGCAGCTGTATATACCACCAGAGACACAAATCCCGTCTCAGTTAGATCGCCCAATAGAGCATCCAATGCCTACTATCCCATCTCTACCTGTATTACCTATGAGACATGGACAACGTGGGCGGCCACATGGTAGTGCCCGAGGTGGTGCTCCTATTCAGTTAAATAGTCATAATTCTGTTTCTGTTTCATCAGTTGGTCATGTTCAGAGAGAACAGAGACAGAGTATAGATGTAAATACTGATTTTCATTCCATACTATCACCATTATCATTATCACCACCACCACCACGATCCTCATCACTACCATCATCACAGTCCCCATCACCACCACCACAATCACGATCACCACTATTACCACCTATTTCTACATCTCTTCCTCAGGCCAGACGTCCATATGTTGAACCACATTCCCAGCATAATCTTGGAACCATGGAATTTGTTTGTGGGCATTGTAATGCACCACATTGGTTTGAGGAGCGTTTAAAAGCATCTTCCAAGAAGAATCCTCATTTTGGCATGTGCTGTCTACAAGGGCAAATTAAATTGCCTCCTCTTTGTCCGGCTCCTACCATTCTCCAAAATCTTCTCTGTGGCAATGATCCAATGTCAAAAGTTTTTTTGTATGATATCAGACAGTACAATGCAGCATTGTCATTTACATCTTTAGCTGTGAACATTGATGAGGCAATCACCAATTCTTCTGGACCATACTGCTTTCGTATATCTGGCAAGCTTCATCATCGGATGGGATCTCTGCTGCCACAGGAAGGAAAGCAGCCAACTTATGCTCAATTGTATATACATGATCCAGCAGAGGCACTGAGTATGTGCAATCGTCGCAATCCCAATCTAAGGTCTGGAATCATGTCTCAATTACAGGATTTACTGCAAGATGTAAATCCATATATTGCTCTATATCGTCATGCATATCTTATTATGAAAGACAAGCCTCATGAAGAGTATCCAAATATTGAAGTACGATTGCATGTAGGTGATGGTACTGATGGACGACGATATAATCTTCCAACGGTAGATGAGTTGGCTGCTATCATTCCTGGAGATGGGTCTGAAGTTGTTGAACAAGATCGAGAGATCATTTTACGTATGCATGATCATTCTCTCCAACGCATTAGCCATCTTCATCCAAGTTATCAACCTCTTCATTATGTTCTTCTTTTTCCCTATGGAGAATTAGGTTGGAATCCAAATATGGTCCTGGAAGAGACTGAAAAAAGTACCCATACATGTAAAAGACTTACTCAGCATATGTATTATGCTTACCGCTTGCACCATCGTCCAAGAACTGAACCAAATGTACCACTATTCAGAGGAGGAAGACTGACACAACAGTATTTTGTGGATGCATGGGCCTCAATTGAACAAAATGATCTCAACTGGGTTTGGAAGAACCAGACAACTATTTGTGCAGATCTGTATAAGGGGGTAGTTGATGCTGCTACTAATGAAGATGGAGTTGAAAATAGTGGCAAGCGTTTTGTCTTACCATCATCACATACTGGAAGCCCCCGTGCAATGTATCAGCTGTATCAAGACTCCATGGCAATTTGTAGAGCCTTGCAAAAGCCAGATATTTTTCTTACAATGACAGCCAACCCAAAGTGGCCAGAAATTGTAGAGGCTTTAAAATGCACAGATGGACCAGATCAAAAGGTGGAGGATCGACCAGACATTGTGGCAAGAGTCTTCCAGTTGAAAAAAGAGGCCTTACTGAATGAAATCAAGAAGGGTGGAATATTTGGTAAAGTCAGAGCTATGGTGCATACAATTGAATTTCAGAAGTGTGGACTCCCTCATATGCATCTTCTGATATTTTTAGATCCTGAATATAAAATCCGTACACCTGCTGATGCTGATTCAGTCTCATGTGCTCAAATTCCAGATCCTGAAAAATTTCCAATCCTTTATGAGATTGTCACCAGATGTATGGTGCATGGTCCCTGTGATGAGCGCTGCATGAAAGATGGTCGCTGTACAAAGAACTTTCCGAAAGAATTCAATGAACACACTGAATTCACCACTGATGGATATCCTAATCTGGCACGTCCTAACAATGGTCGTCAGTATGTCAAGATACAAGGCCAAAGAGAAATTGTCTACACCAATCAAGATGTTGTTCCATATAATCCTCAGCTCAGTGCACGTTATAATTGTCACATCAATGTGGAGGTTTGTGTTACTATCAAGGCCATTAAATACATCCACAAATACATCTACAAGGGCCATGACAGGACTACATTAGAGGTTCAGGATCATGATGAGATCAAAGAGTTTTTAGATGCACGCTATATCTCTGCTATTGAATCATGTTGGAGGATTTTTTCATTTCGGCTACATCAAGAGGAGCCAAATATTGTTCATCTCCATGTCCATCTTCCTGATGAACAGCTCATTACATATGATGAGAATGCCAGTCCAGAAGAGGTGTTAGTAGCTGCAGAGGAAAAGACAACAACTCTGTTACAATGGTTTGAGCTCAATAAAAGGGATCCAAATGCACACCAATATCTATATCAGGATACTCCTGCTCATTATACCTGGAATAAGAAGACTTGGAATTTATGCAAAAGATATACTACTATTGGTATTACTATTGGTCGAATGTATCAAGCTGCCCCTTCATCAGGTGAACGATTCTATCTGTGGCTTCTTCTGACTGCTGTGTCCAGTGCTCAATCCTTCCAACATCTACAGACTGTAAACAATGTGGAGTGTGCTACTTTCAAGGAGGCATGCATTGCTATGGGTTTACTGGAGAATGATAATGAATGGAAGCAATGCTTAGAGGAGGCAGCTGTCATGAAGTCAGGAGCACAATTGCGATCACTATTTGCAACTCTTCTTCTCTTCTGTCATCCAGCAAAGCCAGATGAGCTATGGGAGGAGTTTAAGACAAATATTTGTGATGACTTGGCATATAAGCTCTGCCAACGTGATGTTCCAAATCCAACAGATGCCCAGCTCTATGATTTTGGTCTCCATCTTATTGATAAGCTTCTTCAATCTCATGGTCATTGTCTTTCTGAGTGGACTCAGATGCCAGCCTCTACTATGAACTGGGCTGCTTATGAGAATAACCCTCTTCTGGCTGCACAGCTGACCTATGATATCCCATCTCTTGAGCAATTTGTTGCTAAGAACCTTCAAACATTCAATACAGAGCAAAAGATTGCTTTTGACATAATTGTTGATTCTGTTGCTCATAAGCAAGGGAAATTAGTATTTCTTCATAGTGCTGGAGGTGGTGGAAAGACTTTTGTGTGTAATACGATTGCAGCTGCTATTCGTGCCCAAGGACTGATTGTATTAGCCTGTGCTTCCTCCGGTATATCAGCAATTCTCTTAGTAGGAGGTCGTACAAGCCACACCACTTTTAAAATTCCAATTCCTTCACATGATGATACAACATGCAACATTTGCAGAGGAACTCACTTAGCTGAGCTTCTTTGCCAAACTTCTCTTATCATTTGGGATGAGGTTCCTATGCAAAATCGGCATGATATTGAAACTGTTGATCACACTCTTCATGATATACAGAGAAATGATGCTCCTTTTGGTGGAATAACTGTTCTTTTTGGTGGTATGTGTATTGATTGTATGTCTATAGATTAACATTTTTGATTATCTATTTTAGGAGACTTTCATCAGACATTGCCTGTTGTATCACGAGGATCACGGGAGCAAATTGTTGCAGCTTCATTTCGTCGTTCACCATTATGGTCTCACATCCAGGTCATTCATTTGAAGAAAAACATGCATCTGGATCAGACTCCTGAGAATGTGGAGTTTGCACAGTGGCTGCTTACTGTTGGTGCAGGTGAAGGACTTAGAGATGATAGAACCATCTCTCTTCCCAATTCTATGTGCCTTGCCAACCCCTCACTTTCTGGACTTATCAGTTACATTTATCCAAACATTCAAGCTGGCCATTTTCAAGATCACTTTTTCTTAGAACGCACAATTCTCTCTGGACGTAATGATGATGTTGATGAAATCAATCAACAGGTTCTGGATATGTTTCCAGGACAAGAGGCAGTCTATTGGAGTACAGACAAGATAATAGAAGAAGAGTTGGATGATCCTACTACTCTTTATCCAACAGAGTTTCTTCAAAATTTCAATGCTTCTGGATTGCCACGTGCAAAGCTGGCTCTCAAAGTTGGATGTCCTCTCATGCTTCTCCACAATCTGGATCCAGCAAATGGCCTATGCAATGGGACACGAATGATTCTCACATGTTTTCGTCCTCATGTATTAGAATGTCGTCTTCTTAGTGGCAACAATGCTGGCAAGATTGTCTTCATTCCATGCATCACAATCAATGCAGATACAGCTGAACTTCCTATTGCATTTTCACGTCGTCAATTTCCAGTCAGGTTGGCATTTGCAATGACAATCAACAAGTCTCAAGGACAGTCAGTTACCTATATTGGATTAGATTTACATACTCCTGTTTTTTCACATGGACAACTGTATGTAGCACTTAGCCGCTGCACATCTGGACAACGAATTCGAGTTCTCTTTCCAGATACAGAAAAAGGTACAAATACTTTAAATATTGTATATCCTGAAGCTCTATTAAAATTATAATACACATTTTCTCTCAAACTAACATCTTAAAATTGAAGTAATAATCCAGGTTTGGGGTGGGCCCCAACAAGCTGAAGTTCCATGTCATAGTCAGGTTGCCGAGACCCGAGGTACAAGGGTCTGGCAATCGTGACGAAGACATGGAACGGAAGCTTGTACTAGAATAATAAGTAATCTGTTACTAAGAAAATGAGTAAGCGTCTCAGAGAATATGGGCAGAACGAGCTCGAATATTCATGCAAGCTTGAAACCTAAAAAGGAAATTCCTTATTCTAACACTAGCTACCTCGAAGCTGTCTTCTCTTCACCCCAACCCAAGAAATCAATGATTTCTTGATCTGATCACTCTGTCTTCACTTTGCATCCCTTACTTCATATAACATTTGTGTCCATTTATATATGTGCATGTCCTTTCTGCAACTTAACTTGGCCTAGCGAGGTTTTTGGCCTGATGAGGTGTGCCAAGGGGATATACCAGAGGTGGGTGCAGTCATCGGTTTGTGAGTAGCTCGTTATCCAGCACATCATCCTTCCTAATCCTGTCACAGGCTGACTTCACAGATTGGGGGCTGCACGTTCAAGGAAAAACCCTCTGCTCGAGCTGGGCTGTCGAGGATGAGGGAAAGAACATATACTTTACTTGTAATACTGGATACCTATATGTTAAGGATGGTGAGGATAGGGCAGAAAGACCAGTGTGTCCTGCATTGAAGGAGATTGGGGAGCCCAGAGTACTTTGGTGGTGTCAATTTGTCAATGATTCCCATTGAGTACATATGGTTTTTATTGACATTTCGTTATCTCCTGACTTTCCAAGGTGTAAAAGCCAAGATGGTTCATGTTGATGATACGCCATGCACTGCAGGGTAGCTTGCATATCTTCAGGGATAAGGAAGCAAAGATGGCAGTCACAATAAATTGGGGGTGAGCCATCACTTTCTCAGCTAGAAAAAAAATCACAGAGCCGCCATACAAGATTGAGGATATACCAGAGGTCGATGGGGTATTCATCTTGGTGAGTAGTTCACTATCATGCTAAGCTATGGCTAATGTTGTTGTTAGCAGAGTCATTATGACCAGTATGTCATCATTATTGTCTGTCACATTGTCTACCAACCTTTCTTAGCCTAGACAAGCACCCTCCATCTACGCTATTTAAACAACCCATCCCCCACTGCATTTGTCTGTCTCATTAGGAAATGAAAAGCACTTTGAATGGATCAGGATACCAAATGCACATGTGCATACACATGGATGCAGGGCATGTGAAAATGCATGGCAGATTCCACAAGTTGACTTTTACTTATACCCATCACCTTCATATACAGTCCCGTCATGAGACGAAGTGATTGCAACATAAATGTGAGGTCATTGACTGATGGTTATGTCCTTAATTGGCATGATTATGTGCCAGTGTGTCAATTCTTCCTCTCTCACCACCCTCATCCCAATGCTCTCATCATAGTCCTGATGAAGTCATCCTTGGTAACCTGGAGTTTCTGTGGGGAAGAAGGTACAGCCTGCCAGTCACTCTCTCAACTTTCTTCTGGACCCCAGTCTCGCTCTATCAATGGCTCTTGACTGTTGGCTGTCATGGGCAGGCTCTTTGCTTAACCTCTAGTGACAGAGATTCTTCCTAGAAGGAGTCACTTGGCTTGGAGTGCCTGGTTATGGAGAAGGCAGTGCAAAGTATTCAGAACACAGGATGAGCTCCACTTGCATTCAATGATCCTGTCAGGATCACTCATGAACCACTGTTGCAGTAAACGTTGGGCTGATGTCAAATGCTTGATAGCGAGTAGGCGAGGGCATGTGAGTCGTTGCTTGAGGAGAGTGATACTTTGTAGGAATATAGGAATGTAACTAGAGAAAAGAATATCAGTATGTTCAATTGATTTTAACCTCAGTGCTCGTGCTCGTGTTGCTCAGTTGTTGCTCGCTTGTGGTGACACAGAAGGTGAGGTTCTATTGCTCCTATAGTCAATTTATACATCATACAGGGGATGGCCGCACGTGTACTCTTGCATCACCAGGGCCCCAGCCATTCAGGAATCGTTCAATAAGAAAGATCAAAAGAAAAAATTTAGAAATAAGTCCATAGCTAGGCTTGTTGGCAGGGCTGGAACACCTTGGGATAGGCACAAAGACATATAGGGAGAGATATGCTGTCGCCCTCAGCGCCAGTGAACGGGTCACCACTCCGTCACTGCTCAATCCCTGTTGCCGTCCGAAGGTATTCCGCTTTTGCCGCTGAGCCTCGCATCCGGTGTGTATGGGATAGTGTGGTGATTATACGAATGAAAACCGTCTGTTATATGAAGAAAATTAAGCCATGGAACAAAAGTAAAATCATACCCTTCCTCTCAACTAATAGCCAGGGTGCTACGATCCCCTCAGACAAATTCGGCAATGTCGTGTTGATCCTCTCTCATTGGCCAGATTAGGTATGGAGTGCTGAAGCCGTAGCATCTTGAATGATAATTCGTGGAGGACTATGAATAAAGAGTAAGAGTTAAGAGAATGGAGAAGAATGAAAGGAAAAGAAATGGGTGTAAGCAGCTGGATTGTCTGTGACATGTATTCCATGTGATGTCCAGCGCGCACTACCACACCGCACCACTAACCAATGATTTGAGGCTTATTCAAGGCACCCCTTGTCACTGGTCAATGCATCATCAAGACATATATAGCCATTGGGAACAGTATATCTTCATTGGTTCTTTTCTTTAGTTGCATCAAATGTGGACGTTTGAGTATCCCAAATGGTTAGATCATTCTCCTAGAAGGGGATCGGACCCTATTTGTATAGTGGCACCATCTCATTTCCAGTGATCAGGGTGAATCAGAGAAGATCAAACAATGTTTGGTAATTCAAAGCATTATGCAAAAGGTTGATCTCAAGCATGAGGCATGCAGAAGTCACCATCCTGATGGTAGGGTCAGATTATTTATATTCCTATCCATAATGGTTCATCTCTGATACACTGTGACATGTTGATGGTTAGCACCAGACTATGGGTTTCTGTGACATTTCCAGCATACTGTACGAACCAGTGGGATATCGATGGACACACAGGGATCCATTCTAAGAATGTACTGTATAAGACAACTCAGAATCCTTGTGATCCATTGGTCATCCAATTCCTCACACACAAAGTATATATAGTACAGGTATATGCTATATGCTGATTGGCTCCATGCATTGCTCGGCTGTGTTCCATTAGCTTCTCCCACTCATTTACATACAATTTACTCCACATTCCATGGCAAACCAGATATTGACAGGTGGAAGCATGCTGTGGGGCACTGGAATTATGATGAGCCTATAAAGTCTCACTTTCAAACAGAGATCTGTATGCCCTCCATGCAAATAGCTAGCCATCGATGCCCATCAAGAATTGTCTGCTGCTTTATCACCTCTCTGGCATTTGTCATCATTGTTGTTACGATTTATTCACTTTTTTCCTTTTTCTAGCCTTATCTCATCTTATCGGCATCATCACACTTACGCATAATTGCCTCACTACCACTGACACATCAACTTCAATAAAACTTTCATGATGGACAACGCATGATATTGCATGCTCGTCGCCCGACTGGCACACCTTTCTACTTCAATAAAACTTCAGTACCTATTATTAGCACCTACGCTTTAGTATTTAAGTAGCTACAACGTACTGTACAACCTCAGCTTCGAGCTAAGGTTTACCTACCACATAAACTTTACTTGTCTGCTCGCTTGCTGAGAGCCTATCCAGTAAGCGCCTCTTTCACCACCTCGAGATCATCTGAGGCATTGCCAAAGTGATTGTCCGAACACGAGACAGCTTAGCAATCACCCAATCCTGAGTCATGTGAGAGTTGGGCCCTAACAATTAGCTCAAAGCTTCCCTCACTCTTCCACGATGCCAGACGCAGGAAGAATTCTGCATGCCATTACAACAAACCCCCGACATATCCACAGAAACCACGAACACCCTCGCAATAATCTTTTTTACAATCGCAGGGGTAATTGGAATGACAACTGGAGCTGCCATCATCTACTACAGAAACCGAGAGTGGTTTGAACACCACGGAATCACCTTCAGAAGGGGACAACTAATTTACCCATCCCTGACCCTCCCTCAATTCTACATTCCCCCTTACAATGTTCCGATGTACCCCACACACCACCCCATCTACGGACAGGAGTCCTACAACATGCCCCCAGAGTCACCGACCCAGGACCTTCAGAGCCTCTTCGCCGACCTCAGAAAAAGAGGAAGAATGCCCAGTCCAGTGGCTGGCCCTTCCGGAACCCGGCACTCCTCTGAGGATGCCAGAAGTACTTCCTCTTTTGAGGGAAGTATTGAGGGGCTCATTAGAGCCTACCATGGAATTGGAACCAAACCCCTGGAGGATGCCAGGAGAGAACTGGAGCGAAGCCTCTGACAGATACCTACAACTGAGGCTAGCCAGCCCCGACCAGATAGCAAGACCCTCCCCCAGGCGACCTTATGGGTCGTCAATCCTGATGAACCCACCAAGACCACCGACACCTCCTCATTGGATTCATCAGAGAGAAGAAGAGGAAGGTTGTCATACGACTCAGAGGAGAGTCGAAGAAGGGCTCACCTACCAGGGAACCCTCGACTTCACCACCCCTTCAGAACCTGCCAGCCCATGCTCGACACACCTACATCGACAATTGTACTCTCCTCCTCCGATCCTGATTCCCCTGCCCCCAACACCCCTGAACCTGATAGACTTCGAGGAAGAATTAGAGGTGGAGAGACTCCTTTCACCAACTCCCCTAGAACCAGCTTACCACCTACCCCAGCCTCGCTCGACCACAATGACCCAGGGTTCTATGCAGAGCTCAGGCGATGATGCCTATGAGTCTGCTACATTGAGCAGCCTAGCTACCAGCGATGAAGAAGGGCTGGAGAATCCCTGCTTGCATACAGCATACGACAATGAGAAGAAGACCCAGATGAGCCCCCTCGAGATCCCAGGAGTGAGCGATGCCTTGCTCTATGAGAGATTGAGAGCAGCCCCTTCCACTTGGGGACTCCAGATAGAGCCTGGCCATCCCTCTCCCTATCCCAGCAAATGGCCCATGGGACCTACAGGTCTCAGGCCTGGGCCCTCCGAAGGGCAGACTATCTACGAAGGGGAGGAGTGTTAGACCCTGGTTGATATTCAGAGGACTAAGGTAGGTCTAGGGCTGTCTCGCGTTTGGACAGTCACCCTAGAGATCCTTGTAATAGCCCGGAATATGGGTGGGGTACAATTAGATAGCCTTTCAGCGAGTGAGTCAGCAAGATAGAGTTGATTAAACTATAGCTTGAAGCTGAGGTTACATAGTGGACTTCATGTCCTTATATACTAAACATCGGGCCTAATAATGGAACAAAAAGATAGGGAAGATGGGATCAAAGGGTCGTGCGCCATATGGCGTGAAGATTGTGAAGGTATGTCATGATCAGAACGTGAGGCGAGGTAAGATAAGATAAGATAAGAAGGAAAAAGTGAATAAATCGTAACATTACCCTCTCATTAAGACAGTCGTCCCAACTGTCCTAGGGTTCATATGTTGGTTCTTCTTGTGACTTTGCAAGCTCCTTTCTCCAGTAATCGTCGATGTAGTCCCTCCATTGTTTGTTGTTTGGGGTGGGATTTTTAATTCATACTTTCCTCCCGTCTCATCTGAGTACTTGGTAATGGATGATTTCATCGATATAGCGATGGTTTAGGATCTCTTTCAGTGTTTTTTCGGAGCGGTCGACGACTTTTAGGGCAGTTACGATGGCTCTTGTCTCTGAAATGCTATTTTCATAGTCTTCAATGGCTTCTTGTGCGTTTGCCATATCATCCTCTTGTACCCATGAGTTGTGTTCCCGTGTCTATCCCTTCCACTTGACGAGGTAGTCGGTTACGAGTCTGGATTTTTGTCCTTTCTTTCTGCGGACTCGTCGTGTGTGAGAGTCTAGGACTTCCTCGACTTTGTATTCCTCTTCGTCTTCAATTAGATCTGGCAGTGGTGGAGGTGGTTGTTCCTGGTTGGGGAATGCGGGTGGCGTATATGGCATCAGTAGCTTCTCATTGAAGCGCGGGTGTATTTTCCAGTGTGATGGTAGTTTGAGTTTATACACCAAGGTGCCAGATTTTTCTAGTATGAGGAAGGGGCCTACTTGCTTGTCGTCGAGTTTTTTCTTGGGGTGGGGGAGGTGGAGGTGAGTCATGTCGAGCCATACCCTATCTCCAATTGTATAGTTTATGGCTGTTCCTTTCTTCTTGTCATATTGCATCTTCATCCTTCCTGCAGCCTCCTCAAGCGCCTCCCTTGCTTGTCGGTGGATCTCTTGCATTCATTCCATGAATGATTTGGCAGCTGGGTTGGTGAATGGCATGGTCTGGACTGAGTCTGGTAGTACGCGAAGGTTGACTCCATAATTTGTAAAGAATGGAGTTTGACCAGTAGCGGAATGGATTCGGTTGTTGTGGGCAAAGGCAGCGAGGGTGAGCCACTCGCTCCAGTTGGTTTGTCTGTAGTTGACGAAGATGCATAGGTATTTATTGATTTCCTGGTTTGCACATTCGGTCTGTCCATCCGTTTGTGGGTGGAAGGCGGTGGAGGCATTCGGGGTGATGTCGAGGAGTTTCAAGAGCGCCATCATGAATTTGGAGACAAATTGGGGTCCCCAGTCGGAAATGATGGTCTTGGGCATGCCGTGATGAGTGTAAATGTGATCGCGGAGTATCTTGGCCCATCCTTCTGATGTAAGCTCTGTATTGCAGGCAATGGGGACAATTTCTTTTGAGAATCGGTCAACGACTACCAGGATTGCATCGTAGCCATTCGAGTCTGGTAGTCCAGTGATCATGTCAACGGAGATATGGGTCCAGGGCTCGGACGGGATTGCATTGGGGTGGAGGGGGTTGGCCCTGGGCTGCATATTGGTCTTTGTTCATTGACACGCCTCACAGGCCTTGATGTATTTCTCTACCGTTTGTTTAAGTTTCGGCCACCAGAACTCTCTCTGTATGAGCTCCCAAGTTTTCTCGATTCCAGGGTGTCCCACTGTGATGTGGTCATGGTGATTGGCGATGATTTCTCCCCGGAGCTTGTCATCCCTCAGGACGTATATGCGCCCGTCATAACGTAAAAGTCCCTCCTCTTCCGAAATCCCTCGTTCATGATTAAGGGAGGCAGCGATTCCTTGATCCCATTTTTCATGACTTCGAGTGGCGTCTCTAATCTGTTGATGGATTTCGCTCGTGGTCGGCATGATCATTGCTCGGAAGTGTTCAGGTTGGAGGACAATGATGTCATCATTGTCCTTTCTTCCTTGGTCATGGTCATCCTGACGACTGAGAAGGTCCACTTTTTGGTTGGAGGTTCCTGGCTTATGGTGCAGGGTGAAGTGGTATTCTGCCAACTCAGTCACCCATCTGGCTTGTCGACGGTTGAGTTTTTGGGGTTGTCGAAAGTATTGCAGATTTTGGTGATCTGTCCAAATTTCGAAGTCTTCTGCGGCTCCCATAAGATAATGCCTCCATTCCTCAAGGGTGAGCATTATCGCAAGGAGTTCTTTGTCATAGATCTCATAATTCTGCTCCATAGTGGTGAGCGCCTTCAATAGGAATGCGACTGGTCTCCACTTCCCCTCATGCTCCTGACTAAGGACAGCGCCTATGGCTCCCTCACTGGAGTCAGCCTCTACTCAGAATTTGCCCTTTTCTCATGGGAGAGCGAGCACTACATCCTCCGCCATCTGTCTTTTGAGTCTCTGGAAGGCTTCATTCTGGGTGGTTCCCCAGCTCCATGGGGCATTCCCAGTCAATTGGGTCATTGGGCAGACGATCTTCGAGTAGTCCTTTATGAATTTTCGATAGAAATTCATGAAACCTAAGAAGGATTGTAATTCCTTCTTTTTGGTGGGGGCAGGCCATTCGGTGATCCCTTTTACCTTAATAGGATCCATTTGGACCGACCCTTTGCTAATGATCACGCCTAGGTATTCTGTCTCGAGGACTTCAAACTCGCATTTTTCAACTTTTAGGAACAATTTGTGTTGGTGGAGATGGGATAGGACTCTTCTTACCACCTGACGATGTTCCTGTAGGTCTTTTGAAAAGATCAAGATGTCGTCCAGGTAGATGGTAACCTTTCCCTCATGGATGAGATCCGAGAAAATGTCATTCATCATCCATTGGAAGGTTGCGGGGGAGTTGGTGAGTCCAAAGAACATCACCGTGGGCTCAAACAGTCCTCGGTTCATTCTGAAGGCGGCCTTGTGCTCGTCTCCCTGCTTGATTTGAATGTTATTATATCCCCAGCATACGTCCAGCTTGGTGAAGTACTTGGCGCCTCGTAGTTTGTCCATTAGGTCGGCGATGAGGGGCAGGGGATACCGGTTTTTGATGGTCATTTCGTTCAGCTTCCGGTAGTCCTGTATGGGTCTGAGAGAGCCGTCCTTCTTCTTGACAAAGAAGAAAGGGGATGCGAAGGGGGATTTGGAAGGATGGATCCTTCCGCTGTCCAGATTTTCGTCGAGGAATTTGTCCAACTCCTCTTGCTCGTTTCGGTTAAGAGGATAGATTTTACAATTGAGGGTCGCTTGGGCGTTGGGGATAAGTTCGATGGCATGATCCCATGGTTTTCAATCTGGAAGATCGTCAAAGTTCTCCTTGGAGAACAGATCTCGGTACTCCTGGTATTGGGGCAGTACCATTTCTTCGAGACTTTGTTTCGTTCTCCCCTCGTTTGCCTTCGCTACTAGGTTATTGGCATGATGGACCGCTTGGATTTTGAGTTCTCCCTCCAGGTCGATCATTAGGATCGTTTCCCCTTCCTCTAGTTCTTCATCCCAACGGTCGTCGGGGTCCGCATCAGGGAGGGGGAACAGGTTTCGTTGGCACTGGCATCTTGCGAATAGGACTTTTCCAGTTGTCCAGTTAATAACTGGATTGTGCTGTTTCAACCAGTCATGTCCCAGGAAGACGTCTCCCTTGCCTAGGTTGGTTACTCCCAGGTCAATCCGTTCACTATGCCCTCCGATGTTGAGTCGAAGTTCTACAAATTCCGTAATACTCCCTGCCTTATTACGAGTGCCATCGGCATTGTATACCAAAATAGGGCTGGCGGCCTTACAGGATGTCAGGTTGTTGTTCCTGATGTACTCTTCACTTATTGTGCTACCAGTGCAGCCACTGTCCACGAGCGCTTGGACTTTGAGAACCTCCTGATTGGTAAGGGTTTCGATCTGGGCTTTGAGGAATAACTCGCAAGTGCCTGAGGTTCTTACATGTCGCTGATACTGAATTGGGGTTCTCAATTCATGTATTCTGTCGATGATGGCAGGAGAGTCCTCTCAAAGGAGACGTAGGAGATTGATATCTATTTCAGATCTCTTATCTCTATGTGCCCAAATGTATAGGGAGGATAGTGCCTCCTCGTCAGTTCGTGCTTCCCTAACCGCCTGAAGGGTCCAGCCTGCACCAAATGGTGGGAGCCAGGTGAAGTCTGGGGGGTGGGAAACACTTACTGGGGAGGGTGGGGGCTGTCTCTCCTCTCGCACTTCTTCTTCTCCTTCTTGCAATCCTTTGATAGATGTCCTTTCTCTCCACAGTTAAAGCACCGTCCTTCCCGTTTGAGTCGGTCTATGTCCATCGGCTGTCTGCTTCCTCCATAGGTAGTCCTGGTCCCGGTCTTCTTGTTGGGTGCGGTCATCTGGCCACTTCCTTGTCCTTGGTTCTTCAGCCGATTATTGGACTTCTTTCCTTCCCTCATATCTCTGCCATGTGCTTGGTCGAAGAGTGTCTGCTTCTGTCATTCTTCATACATGGTGGTGACCCGGAATTTCCATTGCGGGTAGGTTTCGGGGATGTTAAAGCCTGTATCGGCGATTGCATGGGCATAGCTGTATGGGATTCCCCATCATACCACAGTGACGAGAGGGCCTCTTGCACTCTCGTCTCATCTTCGATTGGCCATTTGCGCTTCTGTCTCCAGTTTCTGAAAATATTGGCTGGCGGACATCCCTTCCATGCAGAGGTCCATCATCTTTTTCTCATGGACATCCTCAATAGCCGGGTTGGTAAAGCGTAGGGTGAGCATTTCTGAAAATCTGTCCCAGGAGGGGTATCAGAACCTTCCTAGGTTTCGACTAAAGAAGTCGTCGACCAGATTGACCCACCATTCCAGGGTGGCTCCGATAAGAGCGGAGGTTGCATAAGCCACCTGCTGGGATTCATAGTGGTAATAGATGCGGTAGGTTTCAAAATAACTGCTGCATTGATACAGGAATCTTTTGAGTTCTGAGTGGGTACCGTCGAATGGGACGGGTTCTTTGATGAGGGTTGGCCTCACTCCGAGGAAGGGGGCGTTGTCAGTGGCATTCCCTGCTGGCCATATCGGAGGAGAGCCAGGGGGCATTTGGTCTGGGGGGGGGCAGGGGATGGACCATCGTTCTGGGTCGTTCCATGGGTCATCGTCAGGATCTCCGGGACCACCAGGTGGCCGGGGGGGGGCGAGTGTTTGGGTACTTTTTATAGTGGTCTTGGAGCTCTTTGTCAGCTCCTTCACTTTGTTCACGTAGTTCCTGGGCCTTCTCGAGCTCCTTTTCATGCTTGGCTCATAACTCTGCCAAGCTGAGTTTGACGAGTTCTGGCTTCTTCCCTGAGGGTCCAGCTTCTCTGGCCCCTGCCCCTCCTGCTCCTGCTACCAACCTACTGACGCCGGGACGGGGTGCTCGGTCCTGCCTGCAGAGGGGAGGCTCGGCCTCATGGGGGTGTTGGAAAGCTGGGTCCCTGCTCCGGGGAGGGGACGTGGGTACCCTCCTGCCCCTTTGTTCTGCCACTGCTCTTGTTCTTTCGACCATGGCTCGGGCTTCCTTGGCCATCCCTCGGTCTCTTTCTGCTGCCTCCGCCAGTTCTCGTACTCTCTCGGCCACCTCTCTGTTTGCCACGAGGTTTTGGAGGGCCCTATCTAGGGTCCTTTCGAGCTCCCTCTGCTTGGAGTCAGTCCTGGGATGGAGCGGCGGTCCCTCATAGGGATAGGGGATGGGGCCCTGTAGCTCCCTTTGGAGGTCTTCGTGTATTCTTCTTCCCATGGTCTGTGGAGTGAGCGGTCGCCTTGTTCCTCCCACCATTCTGTGGTCGGGGCGAGTTCCTGATATGTACTTGTCCGTGGAGGTCAGGAGTCCTCCCCTTCATACGAAGTCCCATAGTTGGACTTCCCAGGCGAAGGTGATCCAGGGTCCCAGAGCGTGTCTATCTCCTTCTGAGAGGACTGTCCACTCCATCTCGGGTCCCTCAAAATGGAAAGGGTTCTCCTCGAACCTCCACTCGTAATGGTTTTGTTCCCGCTGCTGGTACTTGATTCGAAGCTGCTCTGCAACAGCATCCTGCTGGGCCCATGCAGCTCATCTGAGCCTGTCCCAGTATCGTGTTCTCGATTTGCCTGCCAGTCAAGTACAATTTGCTGAGCTGTAGTATGCGTCCACGAGCTCGAGTCGACATCTCCTTCACTCTTCTCCCTCCTCATCTGCTGGACCTGGTGCCTGGGATGAGGGGCTTTCCGTTCGTATGGTGATCCTTTCCTAGAAGGGGAGGTCGGGATATATTCTTCTAATGGGCCTTCTGTTTCAACCCCTATCTCCTGCCTGGGCGAGGATAGCCGCGGGGGGTCGTATCGGGAGAATGGGTCTGGGCGATATGACCTCTCTCCTTTCAGTGGCCTCTCATCGCCTTTCTGCGACCTCGAGGTCAAGCTCTGTTGGGCTAAATTCTTCTGCATCTCTATCATCTCCCTCGTTGCTGGTGACCCCAAAGTCGGATCCTCTTGCGTATGCCTCGATGATGTCTTCATAGGAGACAGTTGGAGAGGGTTCATAATGGGGGACTGTGGGAGGGGCTCTAGTGGCAGTGTCAGAGGAGTCAGTTCTGGTGGTCTGGGATCCCGATAGGATCGATGGGATGACTGGGTCCTGACTGTTCGTACGGATGCTGTATCGTCGGTGGACTTCGGTAGGACCTTGTCCTTCAGGGTCTGCATAAACCCCTTCTTCTGGGGTGGATGGTCGGGAGGGTCGGACATAGTATCTTGGGAGGTTAGGGTGATAGGTTCTGATGGGTCGTCGCCCCTGTTGTCGGTGTCAAGGGCGAATGAATAATATGGCTGCTAGGGCAATAATTACGGTCCCTAGTACAGTTGATACTATGATCGTAGTTTGCGAGGTGGAGTCTGGTGTGATGGGCATAAGCCTCCTTCGTCAAGCGGTTTTTAGGAGGTATGGTAGGGAAGCTTCAAGCTAACTGTTAGACCCTGGTCGATATTCAGAGGACTAAGGTAGGTCTAGGGCTGTCTCGCATTCGGACAGTCACCCTAGAGATCCTTGTAATAGCCCAGAATATGGGTAGGGTACAATTAGATAGCCTTTCAGCGAGTGAGTCAGCAAGATAGAGTTGATTAAAATATAGCTTGAAGCTGAGGTATCATAGTGGACTTCATGTCCTTATATACTAAATGTCGGGCCTAATAATGGAACGAAAAGATAGGGAAGATGGGATCAAAGGGTCGTGCGCCATATGGCGTGAAGATTGCGAAGGTATGTCATGATCGGAATGTGAGGCAAGGTAAGATAAGATAAGATAAGAAGGAAAAAGTGAATAAATCGTAACAAGGAGTGGACGAGACCCAGGAAGAACACAGGAACCAACATAATCTCCTCCCCAATGAAGAGCTATGGTGGTATGAACTTACCTATGGCCCCATTCCAGGGGTACACGTACCCAACCTACGAGCAAGAACGGAGCTTGAAGAGCGGGTCCTCAACCAACAATTGGCGAATATACTCACCACCTGGAGAAGGGATGAGGCCCAGCGTGCTGAGCTATCCCAAGTACAATTGGCCCAGGCCAATGCCCAACTCGCCATTGACCAACTGGAGGCACCAGAGCTGCCCCTGGAAGGGGACGAGTAAGTTGTTCGCAGGATCAGGGGAAGCAGGGCCGAGTGACATCGACATCGACCCCGAAACCGAACAGCGACGACGAGACGAAGAAGAAGTGGAGGCCCAGAGATGGGAACATCGGGACAAGCAGGCAGCCTTTCCAGGGTTGACCGCCGACTTGGCCCAGAAACTATTGGAAGCAAGAAGCTTTGCACTCGCCAATGGATTACCCCTCCCCCCCGAATTAGAAAACCCCAACAGACATCGAGGATGCCCAGCCACCCCCGCTCCCAAAAGATATGGGAGTCCCACTCATCGAACCGATAGGTGATCAGTTCCAAGGCCACCACCCAAGAACAACCCCCCTGACCCACCAGACTGGCCCTCGGGGGAATCAGATGAACAGGCTCCCTGGCTACAGGTGAAGCCAACCCTAATTCGACTCCTGACCGACTTTGAAGGAAGGGGGGACGACATCCACCGATTCACAGGAGCCTGCGAGGAATATTTTTCGATATTCCGAGCATACTACCCCACCCATGCCAATAAAATCCTATTTGCCATGTCTCTCTTTGGAAAAAGGCCCCAGGGATGGTGGTCCCAATATCGCCTTCAGTTCTGGAGTGATACTGAAGGACGATATCAATATTGCTTGTGGGACAACTTTAAGGCCACCCTACAGATCGAATACGGAGACCCTGCTCTCCAAGAAGTAATGGAGAAGTGGATGAACGATCTTAGAATGACTGGCACGGCGGCCAAATATTTCTGCAAGTTGGAAGAATTAGCCTGACAAGCCGATCAGCTCCACAACCTAGGACCTCAGGGTGCCCTGGTCCGAGCAGTCCAACGAGGAGTACCTGCCTCCTACACTGACTCCATCGCTGACCTAGGAGTCATGATCCCCTCCACCTATGCGGAATGGAAGCAGCGCATATGCAGTATCTATGATGAAAAAGCCTGAAAACAGGCCTTCGACCGAATTGGCCACTATGATAAGTCAGCTAAGGACAAATCCACTAGTAATACCTCTAAAGGTACTACCAGCGTGACAAGTTCCTCGACCGACAAACCCGCCAGCAAAGGGTCATTAGGTTTGGGGTGGACCACCTATGGAGGCGCCGGAGAACCGATGGACATAGATTGCCTCAAGAAGGAGGGCAGATGCTTCAATTGTGGAGGAAAGGGGCACATGGGGAAAGATTGCAAGAAGCCGAAGTGGCCTAGAGACCTGAAAAACGGACAATATACAACGGCCTAACTTCGCGTGATGCTCACAGAGGCCGAAGAACATGATAAGGAGGAGCATGGACACAGTCACGAGAAGGTCGAGGAGAAGACACCCTCGACGTCGAAGGTAGAGGAGGTAAAAGGTGAGGCCGAGAAGTGAGTGATTCCACTTCCTTGGCCTAATCCTCCTCTCTGGGTGGTCAGTCATCGGGTCCTGCTGTGCGGACTTTATCTGATTGTAATACAATTTTATGTACGTCACTGTTATCAACACATTTGAATATACCTGCTTCGTTTTCACAGTCTCCTAAACCCACCTGAAAAGAATCACACCCTATTCAAGCTCTGCCTGAAAAAACATATAAGATCCCTCAGAAGCGAGACGAACCCCATCCCCCTCCCTCACTAACACTCTCCGTCCCAGAACTCCTCACCCTCTAGGACCTTTAGACACGATGGGGACTAGAGTTCATCTGAACAATGTCGGAGATCTCCTAGTCCTTAGGGACGAAGGAGGTGCTCCCCGAACTGGTCGAGCCTGTCATCGCTGAACGGGAACATCAAGACGAAGGCAGAGACACGGGGTCGATGCCTGTCAACTCTGTCTGCAACGATTCGCCTCACGCTTGAGGACAGTCACAGAAACACGACCTCCTCTCTCCCCACCTGGACGAAGAAGTGGAAGATCGAGCCCCCCATCTGTCGCCTGAGGACTCCATACCAGCCACAATGGCGCCTCTTCCGCCCCTGACCCAGGAAGAAGGCAGTCACTCAAGAAAGGATAGGGACACAGGACAGGCGCCGAAGGACCCAGAAGTAATGTGGAAGCACGGTTCATGCGACAAGAACGCGATGTCCACAACTTCTTCCATCCTCGATGGGCCTTCTGGTCACTCCCAGAGCAACCCGCTCCCCAAACCCCCGATTCCTGATGAAGCAGCTGGAAGCGGATGATCTCCAGGGAAGGAGCATGCCCCAACTGGAGAAACTCCTCGAAGGCCCCCGACCATCAAAGGATCAAGAAGGACCTCCCAGAAGGAAGAAGTGTCGGATGCATGGCATCCTGGGAGATGAAAGACCACCATAGAAGAGGTGGCCAACGAAGAAGATGATACATCGTTCAAGATGTCTCAAGCCAAGGCACAAGTGAAGAAGGAAGAAGAACCGATCAAGGTGAGGCGTTCCGAGTCTAACCCAGTGAGTGTTTCCCCCCCGAAGTCCACCTGGTTCAAGCCGTTTGGCGTGGACTGGACCCTTCAGGCCGTCAAGGAAGCATGCACCGACTCCGAAGCCTTTGCCTCGCTCCACCTCTGGGCACATAAAGAGAAGGTCAATGAGATCGACAACAACCTCCTACACTCCCTTCGCAGGGGTGAGGACTCCGCCCAAGAACAGCTTTATGAGTTAGGGAAGCCCATCCAATATCAATGCTGAGTATTAACTAAGGGCGTTCGAGAACTTTTTCTCGATGTCCAACTTGAGATGTTAGAGAACTGTCAAACCCTCAAGGCCCAGGCCCTGGTCGACAGTGGCTGCACTGGAAGTACCATAAATGAGGCCTTCGTCAAGAAGCACGGTCTGATCACCAGACCTGTACCAGCCCCAATATCAGTGTACAATGCCGACGGAACCCAAAACAAGGCAGGAGAGATCACCGAGTTCATAGAAGTACAAATGACCATAGGAGACCACCATGAAAGGATCAACTTCACCATCACCAACTTAGGCAAGGGTGATATCTTTCTTGGACACGACTGGCTCCTCCGCCATAATCCGGTCATCAATTGGGCCACCGGCAAGATCATCTTTGCCAGGTGCCAATGCCAAAAGAACCCATTCCCACTCCCTGACGCTGACCCGGAAGATCCATGGGACAAAGAGCTAGAGGAAGGAGAAACTATCCTCATGGTCAACCTTCATGAAGAGCTAGAAATTTGTGCCGTACATCATGCGAATGATCTAGCAGCCAAGGCCAACGAGGGAAAGGCTAAGAAAACTTTCGAAGAGATGGTCCCACCCCAATACCAAGACTTCCAAGATCTCTTCTCGAAAGAAAACTTCGACAAACTTCCAGAATGAAAGCCCTGGGACCATGCCATTGAGTTAATACCAAACGCCAAGTCCACTCTTGATTGCAAGGTCTACCTGCTCAATCGCCACAAACAGGAGGAGCTTGACAAGTTCCTAGATGAAAACCTTGAGTCCAGCCATATCTGACCATCCAAGTCCCCTTTTGCATCTCCCTTCTTCTTCGTTAAAAAGAAGGACAGATCCCTTTGCCCAGTTCAGGACTACAGAAAGCTCAATGAGATGACAATCAAGAACCGATACCTGTTACCCCTCATCTCGGAACTAATGGATAAACTCTGTGGTGCCAAGTATTTCACCAAGCTCGACATCCGCTGGGGATACAACAATGTCAGAATCAAGCAGGGAGATGAAGCTAAAGCAGCGTTCCAGACCAACCGAGGACTCTTTGAGCCAACTGTCATGTTCTTCAGCCTGACGAATTCGTCTGTGACCTTCCAGTGGATGATGAATGACATCTTCCATGATCTCATTCATGAAGGGAAGGTGACCATCTACTTGGATGATATCCTTATCTTTTCAAAGGACCTCCAAGAACACCGATGGATCGTTAAACGAGTACTCCAATGCCTCCAGGAACACAAATTATTCCTAAAGGCAGAGAAGTGCGAGTTCAAGGTACTAGAAACTGAGTACCTTGGAGTAATCATCAGCAAAGGATCAGTTCAAATGGACCCCGTAAAAGTCAAGGGAATAACGGAGTGGCCCACACCTACCAAGAAAAAGGAGCTACAATCCTTTTTAGGCTTCACGAACTTCTATTGGAAGTTCATTAAGGACTACTCCAAAATCGTATGGCCAATGACCCAACTCACCGGCAATGCCCCCTGGACCTGGGGGATGGCCCAGAATGAAGCCTTCCAACACCTGAAGAAGCAAATGGCAGAGGATGTAGTACTGGCTCTACCTAAGGAAAAGGGCAAGTTCCAGGTGGAAGCTGACTCGAGCGAAGGTGCTATAGGCGCCGTCCTTAGCCAAGAACAGGATGGGAAGTGGAGACCAGTCGCCTTCCTCTCCAAAGCATTAACAGTTACAGAACACAACTATGAGATATACGACAAGGAGCTTCTGGCCATAATGCTTGCGCTAGAAGACTGGAGACACTACCTAATGGGCGTGGCAGAGGATTTTGAGATCTGGACCGATCATCAAAACTTGCAATACTTCCACCAACCCCAGAAGCTGAATCGTCGACAAGCCTGATGGGTCACCAAACTCGCCGAATACCATTTCACGCTACACCACAAGCCAGGTGCTTCCAATCGCAAGGCCGACTTGCTGAGCCGAAGGGATGATCACGACCAAGGAAAAAAGGACAACGATGACATTGTCATCCTTCAACCAGAGCACTTCTGGGCAATGATTATGCCCACCACAAGTGAAACTCATCAGCGGGTCAAGGACATAACTCACAACCATGACAAATGGGACCAAGGAATTGCCAACTCCCTTGACCATGAATGAGGAATATCTGAAAAAGAAGGGCTCCTATACTATGATGGACACGTCTATGTTCCCAGAGATGACCGACTCTGGGGAGACATCATCGCAGCCCACCACAACCACATCATGGCAGGACATCCTGGAATAGAGAAAACAAAGGAACTTGTACAGAGAGAGTTCTGGTGGCCAAAGCTTAAACAAACGGTGGAGAAATACGTCAAGGCATGCGAAGCATGCCAAAGAATGAAGACAGACACCCACCCGAAGGCCACCCCTCTTCACCCCAATGAAATCCCCTCTGAGCCATGGACCCACATATCTGTTGACATGATCACCGGACTTCCGGAATCCAATGGCTATGATGCCATCCTAGTGATCGTCGACAGATTCTCAAAGGAAGTAATCCCCATTGCCTGTAATGTGGAACTTACATCTGAAGGCTGGGCGAAACTCCTATGCGACCATGTATACGCTCGCCATGGAATGCCTAAAACTGTCATCTCCAACCGAGGACCCCAGTTCATCTCTAAGTTCATGATGGAACTTCTCAAACTCCTTGACATCACTCCGAATGCGTCCACTGCGTTCCACCCCCAAACTGACAGACAAACTGAATGGGCAAACCAAGAGATTAACAAGTACCTACAGATCTTCATTAATCACCGACAGACCAACTGGAGCAAGTGGCTTGCCTTAGCAGCATTCGCACATAACAACCGTACTCATTCAGCAACTGGCCAGACACCGTTCTTTACGAACTATGGAACCAACCCCCAGGTCCTGCCAGACTCCATTAAAACCAATGCTTTCACCAATCCTTCAGCAAAATCCTTCATGGAAAACATGCAGAAAGTACATCGCCAGGCCAAGGAAGCACTGATATGCATGGAACATATCCACCCATAGATTTTGCGATTTGTATATATATACTTATCCAATCTATACTGTACTTGAATATCGAGAGCTAGGATTGAGCCTCTGGATCGCTAGCTAAAGCTATCGCTTCACACTATACAATATACTAAGTGGCATTAGGACTTAGGAAAGATATTGCTACGAGTCAGACCTACCAGCCTAATATATACGCCCTAGTAGGCAAATATACGTCATAACAGTTCTAGTTGCGAGTTAGCTATTAAACCAGGAGTAGATATGCCAGATAAAACTGTGAATAGTCGTGATAGCAGGCGGAGCTAAAGTCCATTATGGGACAGCCGATGCTACCGGAATTACCTTGGAGAAAGATATAGCCCTGAAGGACCATGAGGTTCGCATCAATGATGAGACTATACTATCTACCGATCGACCTTCTGGAAATATTCCGACTGATCATGTTGCATCAGACAAGTTCTAGAAAGCTTATAGTTGCCCTTAATCGTGAATCAGCCTGAAACTAGGCAATGTGCAGGTAACTAAGTTATCCCATATGGCGAGATACACAGCATTCCGACTGCGAGGCAGGTAACCGACTGTATCGGCCTAGAACGTTAGAAACAGCTAGCTAGACCAGGTTGCATAGCACAGTGGAAGGGTACTTCAGGCTTCCTGTGACCAGTAGTAACTTACACTATAGTATATGACTAAATAGCCAAGGTAGCACGGACCAGTAGTAGTATATAAGGACTGTACATATGAATATATGGGAGGCTTCACCACCCTGCAGTTTGACTGTATAGCGCAGAAGCTAAGGTTGAATTAAGAGGTATTAAGTCGAGTCTCGGACAAATAGCATATCGCTAAGTCCACTAAAGAATATAAAGCATATATTTGATTGTAAAAACATTGCGAGTCGCAGAGACCGCTGTATATTCAGAACAAAGCTTGAAGTGAAGGCATCGCAGCCAATATAAGCCAGTGAGCTAAAGATAGAGGCCAGTGCGCCCATATATCAGTCAGTGAACTGGAAGATCAAGGCAAGAGCCATCTAACTTCGAGTTTTGAAGTTTATTCAGCGTTCTAACAGACAAAGTTCACTTGATTATACCACTAGACCACACACACATTGTATATCTGCTTTGTTGAAGTCAGATTTCCTTGAATATCCTCATTGTTTTCGTCTTTGAGTTGCATATTTGTGGACAAGTTTAGACTATTCAGTTTGCAGAGGTCTTCTATTGATCTCGAAACACCCAAACTCATATATTTGGTGATTGTGAGCACAAGGATTGCTTAGGGTTTAGTATATACGAGTTACACTCAGTATATATTTAGATTCTAGCTATCTCTGTACGATTGCCAAGCACATCAGCACTCGAAGAGGCCGCAGGGAAAATGAAGGCCCAATACGACAAAAAGAAAAGAGACACGGTAAACTACACCATCAGAGATCGAGTATGGCTAGACTCCACCAACCTTCATCTTCCCCGCCCCAAGAAAAAGCTAGACGATAAACACATTGGCCCATTCCTTGTTCTGGAAAAGGCCAGCGCATTGGCTTACAAACTCAAACTTCCACTGCACTGGAAAATCCATCTGCACTTCAATGAGAAGCTATTAACCCCATACGTACCACCTGCATTCCCTAATCAGGAACAACCTCCACCCCCACCACCAGACCTCATCGAAGATGAGGAAGAATATGAGGTTGAAGAAGTCCTGGACTCTCATACATGTCGAATCCGAGGCAAGAAAAGACAGAAATCATGACTCATAACAGATTACCTCATCAAATGGAAGGGATGGACCCGAGAGCACAACACATGGGTACAAGAAGATGACATGGCCAATGCACAAGAAGCCATTCAAGATTACAAAAACAGCATCTCTGAAACAAGAACTGTTGTAACCGCCTGAAAGGTTATTGACAGATCGGAGAAGACATTGAAGGAGATACTTAATCATCACTACATCAACAACATCATCTCATATCAGGTACTTAGAAAGGACAGAAGGACATTTTGGGTCGAAAATCCCTCCCCAAATGACAAACATTGGAGGGATTATATTGATGACTACTGGAGGAAGGAGTACACAAAGGCACAAGAGGAACCACCAAGCAAACCCTAGGGCAGTCAGGACATCTGCCTTAACGAGAGGGTAATGTTACAATTTATTCACTTTTTTCCTTTTTCTAGCCTTATCTCATCTTATCGGCATCATCATGCTTATGCATAATTGCCTCACTACCACTGACACATCAACTTCGATAAAACTTTCATGATGGACAACGCATGATATTGCATGCTCGTCGCCCAACTGGCACGCCTTTCTACTTCGATAAAACCTCAGTACCTATTATTAGCACCTACGCTTTAGTATTTAAGTAGCTACAATGTACTGTACAACCTCAGCTTCGAGCTAAGGTTTACCTACCACATAAACTTTACTTGTCTGCTCACTTGCCGATGATACGCATGTTGCGTGTTTACCCTTAGATTTTGCGATTTTGTATGAGATATATACATACCAGAATCTATATCTACTTGAGTACGAGAGCTATTGCTGAGACTTCGAGCAGATAGCTAAGATCCTGTGCAATGAGAGAATATACAGAGTTGAAATACAGGACTTAGGAACAGTACCTCGAAGGATTGAACCTACCAGCCTGAATATTCAACCTGTAATCGGTCTAAACAGGCGAATATATGCCATAACGTCCCACTCATGCATGATCTACTGAAACCAGAAGTATCTAGTCCCTTAATATGGTTGACTAGCCCCCAGAAGACATGAATAGTTCCCTAATGTGACGATTAAGTCCCCAATGTGGTGGACCAGTCTCAACAGAAGGGAATATTCTCCTAATGCAATTGAATAGCTGTGATTAGTTGCCTATGGTTTGCAGAATATTCCGAGGCAGTTCAAGCTCTAGCAAGAATAGATAGAAAAGCATGCAAAGATTCGCACTCAGAAGCAAATATTCTCCCTAACATGGTGGAATATTTCCCCTCAGATTGAAGATACAAAGTGACTCGCCATTACTATTGCTTGATAGTGACTTTGGACCTGTAGATATTCTGCAGATGCACCGCCTTCCAGAAGAATAGCCATGAGGCTCGCATCAGTGATCGGGATATCAATTATTAATTGATCGGTCAGGAACATTCCCCTGGTTGCAGCTGCGGCCAGTTGCCTAGATACAGAAGATAATGATGGATCACCCATTGCATGGTGTGGTAGCCTGGGCCGAGGGTGAATTAACTGGTAACCAGGCTAGCTACCTTGGTAACACCGGAACATTCCATAGTCCAGCAAAGAATGATAGAATATTCTGGCTCCAACAGCCATGGAGACAGTATCTAGATTGTCTGGACCGATGAAACCCTCAACCCAGTAGTATATGCTCTAGACCCAATCGGATATTAGCTTATACAGTATGACTAAATATCCGTGGTAGATCGGACTATGTACAGTATATAAAGGCCTCCTAGATGTAATATACGGGAGGCAACACCCTCCCCACGATTTGACCTTATAAGCGCAGTAGCTTGGGTGATTCAAGGGCCTTGGAGTGGAACCTCGGAGTTATAGAATAGTTGTTAAGTCCAGGAAGCTTGCCATCCCTTAGAGTCACACCTTAGCCAGTGAGCAGGGCGATTTGAAGGCCTTTGTGCATATTCCTTGGGTGAGACGAATATTCCTTAAGTCCAATAGAGAAAGATAAAAGAATATAAAGATTGTTTATATATTTTCGAGTTTGAGTTGGCCAGTGAGCCATAGTATCAGCCAGTGAGCTGCAGAGTTGGCCAGTGCGCCATTATAAAGCCAGTGTGCTATAGAATTCAGCCAGAGTGCCATTAATCTCAGAACACAGAATATTTCAAGTACCAAGACGAGCAGTCGTCGTTAATATACTTTAGTTGCTCCCAGACCTATTATATATTCGCTAAGTCGAATTGAATAGCTTGAATACCTTTAGAATTGAAAGAACAAGTCGTATATTCGAGCTTCTTGCTAGAATATTTGCGCACTTATCAGAATATTTGAACTTCATACCAAACTAGTCGGTTTGCAGAGGTCTTCTATCAATCTCGAAACACCCGAACTTATATATTTGGTGATTGTGAAGTGCAAGGATTGCTTAGGGTTGAGTATATATGAGTTTCACTTGCTGTATATTCAATCTAGGTTTTTCCCTGCACCGTTACCAAGCACATCACCGAGAGCCTATCCAGTAAGCGCCTCTTTCACCACCTCGAGATCATCTGAGGCATTGCCAAAGTGATTGTCCGAACATGAGACAGCTTAGCAATCACCCGATCCTGAGTCACATGAGAGTTGGGCCCTAACAATTGTTCCCACTATGTGGATTACTCTTGCTCTCATGCTACCCCCTCATATCACTGATGGGGTATCTGAGACAGAGCTTTTTACAGAGTACTCAGAGTTTCCAAACAGAACTGTAAGACTTGGTGCTCATTCATTCAAATAGATTTCTGAAACAAATGTTATAAGATTCCTCTTGTTGCAAAATTCATCTCAGCTGATATCCTTCATGCTACTGCAATTGTGGAGTGGTCCATTGAAGATGATACATGCTGGCCCCATTTCCTGAATAATTGCACAGCAGTTAACATCTTCTTTGACATGTGAGCCTTTTGTAGAATGTGTTGAATAATAGACCATACTTATACAATTTCCTTTCAAGGAATTTATCTCCATCAGATCCAAGATATAACAATGGACCCTCTGGAGACAACATAACCACAGATCCCATTATTATATGGAGTAGCAATCTTGGCCAAACATTTCACACTGTCCGCACTGAGCTAGTCATTTCCTCAGGTGTTGTTTTATACCTCAGTGTTTACCCATTTGACAGGTATGTTTTTGAAGCTCTAAGAGGGTTCTGATCTGCTGGCATTAACTCTGGGCACTTTAGCTACTATGGAACAATATTTGCCTTGGCTCAAGATGTGTCAACAAATGCAACAGTTCATCTGAAGCTGGACACAGTATATACTGCCATTACATAGGTTTCCTTCTCAATTCTGATTTATCCTTCTGATAAATCCTTATTGAGTGGCATGGAAACTAAAACTCATATTCAGAAGACACCAGATCCTCCATCTGGTTTTCAATGCAACACTCTAGTTATTGTGTGCTGTGTCATCATCACTTTTACATTTTGTTTGTATTCTCTTCACATACTTCCATCAATATATTAACCTCATACTGGTATATTGATAGGGATGATCACTCTTATGATCTGTCTCATCATGATTGCAACTGTATTCTTTGGCTTCCGACAGTGGAATGAGATTGTTGTGGTGCCTATTGGGACTGTCTTTGCATTCACCCAACTGCGAGCCTCAATGCCAGGAGCACCAGAAGGGTTTGGTATGTTCTTTCTTTTCCTGTAGATGTCTTTATTGACACTCTAATGAATGCAGGTGATATTCTTGGTATATCCAGCTTCATTTTGATTTGAAATTGGTTGATCTACATATTTTCAACACAGACTATATTGGACTCCTACCATGTCTTATCCTTCTTTCAATCTCTGTATGTTTATTGAATTTTTCAAAACCACAATCATTGACTGTTCAAATTATAGGCAATAACCATGATTGGTGTCTACTTGTTTGCTGACCCGCATGATCCTACTCATAGGTCCTTCACATGGATTGAATTAAGTATGTTTTCTTGAATTGATTGTGTGTATAATATTTAATGATCTCACAGAGAATGAATTGGGTCCTTATTCACAGCATGTTTGGAAAGCTGCCAAAGAATGGTTACAGTTTGTTAAATTTCGCATCATGAGAGCAAGAAGGATTCGGAAGGCACCTGACAATTCAGAGATTCCTCTGATGAATACCCCCCATGACAATGGAACTTGAATTTGGGTATGTTCAATGCACTGTATCCAAATTATGACTCTCCTGATCCTTTCCATTTTCGACGTGTGGTTCATTTATAATGTAGCAGTAATATGCCACAAGAAGACGGTTCATTAAGCTCATGCTTTGTACAATCTGCATCACATCTACTATACTGTCGCACACGATTCGAAAATCTCCACCGAGGAACATATTTTGGTTATGAGAATTTAGTGCATGTTCGTTACAGACTATCTGCGAATGATCCAGCAGCATTATGATTAATTCTTTTCTCCTCTTATCGCCCCCATCCCCAAAGTCTAGGCTGAAAATCAGACGTTTTTTCTTCTTGCCTAGCAGTGAAGGTTCCATCCTGCGGGAGAGGATTGTCATTCCATCCACACAATCTCGCGATTCCCTTGAGCCTGGACTGATGATCGCTGCTGCGAACTCCATGTTGGATACAACTAGCTCCTCCTACGAAAGAACATTGGCACCAAAAAATTTACACACACGCTCATTCTATCCAGTTTCAACTTAGTTCGAGTATCTCAGATATACAGGCGCATTATTAGGGGGCCCAGGGCTTCAATTCCTTATAGTCGAGCATGATTCCCAGACAGATGTTTTTCATCTCCTACTCCTGCGTCACAAGTATCCCTGGGCAACAACTCTAGGACAAAGACCTTATCAAGACCCCTATATTTTAGTTAGCCAAGTATGCCCGAAAGAAGACAAAATGGTGCTTCGAGCATCAAAGCAAAGGCGGACCTCTTGACGAAGTTAAAGACCTCATTTCTGAGGACGCGAAGTGTCTCCCAATGACAAGAATTTTCCTGGGTACGTCCGGCCCCGCATGGCTGGCTACAGTTGCAGCTCATTCATGTTCTTAACATGAACGCTGAAAATCAGCGCAGGTGACCTAATCCTTTGAATACTCCGAGCCAGCGCCTTAGTCACTACAGAGCCGACAAACAATAATCAACGATCACGAGGGGCTAGACTGGGTCCTAGAAGTAAACACCAGGCGAGAGAGTGATGTTCATGACGACCAAGGAATGAATACCCCTCAATCGAAGCTGAAATGATCTTGACGAAGCAGCGATGAGTGTAAGAAACAAAGCGGTAAAGAGATCGAACGTATGATGATGGCAGTGAGAGAGGCTGAAGGAGCGCAGCGGTGCCTAATCATGCAAAAAACGAACATGAAATCTTGGTCAATGACTGTGAGTTCGGTCCACGGATTTCATTTCTACCGGATTATACCATCAATCGTCTAATATTATATGGAGTATTAAAAGTATTTCGTCTCGCCGATGTCGCTGACAAGAAAGTCGCCGTCGTTGATACCATTCTTCTGGCACTCTTCAGCAAGTCTCTTTGGAGGTTCGGTCACTTCTTCTGTCGTTAGAATCCACGTCCTGGAAGGAATTAGAACTACGAAAGAAAGGCATGTAAGAGGATGAAAGGCTGCCGTCTTCCAGAGGCAGCCTCACTGGATGAGGAACTCACGAATCACATCAGGGAACACCAACAAACAGGAACGGGGTATATATTGCGGGGAACAGACGAAGCGTATGTATGTGTGAGTAGGGGCGTGGGTGAGAGGGAAAAAGGAAGGAAGGAAGCGAACGACCACCTATTACGTATAGATAGCTAGTCTATATATATCTACAACTGTGGCTACTCGGTTGTCCGATCCGGGCGTATCGCTGTAAGCTATGCTTACAGAGGACTCACCCCCGATGCATAACATCCGCCTTCTTTGCCCTAATGTCTTGGAAGGTACGCACACTATCCTGCTGCGCGCAATGTATAGTTGACATGAACCACCTTGACTCGTACGCCCTTGAAAGTCATGAGATGACGAAATGCAAACAAAAGCCCGACGTACCCAATAGGAATCATCGCCAGATCAAACCCACTGAAATGTTCCCCAATCTCCTTAAACGCAGGACACACCGGCCGCCCCTCCTCGTCCTCTCCATCTTTGACAGATCGATATCCGGTATCACCAGCGAAATACACCTTCTTTCCCTCGCCCTCAACCGCCCAGCTCGACCAGAGTCTTACCCTGATCGTGCAGCCCCTGTCCGGTGAAGTGCTGGGCTAGAGTACAAGTCAGCTTGAAGGACGTGCCGGGTATGTCGACGCGTCGCAGGACACACCGGTCTCTCCTCCTTGTCCTCCCCATCTCATTATCCCCTCGAGTTATTCTGCTCTTGATGCGCATTCGCACTGACCTAGCATGATTCCAAGTATTGTAATAAACGACGCAATGCGAGTGAGGGGTCAATGTATGATCTCCCTCACACCCCGCGAGTTGAACAGTCGTTAGAATGAAGGGAGGAAAGCACAGGAAACCGCTGTGTAGGTGATGAGCAATTCTTGAAAGGAGCCAGCATTTAGTCGCTACAGAGCAGACAAAGATTGAGGAATCATCCTGAATCGCAACCGCCTTCCTCACCCCGATATCTTGGAAGATACGCATGATAATCCTGTGGTGCGCACTGTATAGTTGACACGAACGACGTAGGTTCGTAAGCTCTGATACGCGTTGTTCAATTCACGGTTAGCAAAGTATACCGGATCGAACACGAAACGGTGCACCGAGCGTCAAAGTAAAGGCGGATCTCTCTTCGAATTCAATGATCTCATTTATGAGTTGATCAATGAAACAGGTAATGCCATACCAGATGATTATACATTTCACGAGGACGCAAAGCGTCTCCCAATGACAAGTATTCGCTTGCATAGGTCTCCCATGTTCGACTACAGTTGTGGCTCATTAGTGTTCTTGACATGAACGCTGAAAGTTAACGTAGCTGACCTAGTCCTTCGAATACTCCCAGCGAGCACCTTAGTCGCTACAGAGCCGAAGAACGATAATCAACGATCACGAGGAGCCTAGAGACTGGGTCCTACATGTTAACCGCCGAGCGAGAGAGCGATGTTCATGTCGACGACGGAAAATCTGATTTAATGAGAACGCATCAATTAAAGTTAAAATGATACCAGCGAAGCAGCAATGAATGTAAGAGGTAAAGCGCTAATTTCTAAATAGCTCGAATATATGATGATGGCAGTGAGAGGCGAAAGAACACAGGTGCCTAATCATACAAAAAACTAACATGGAATCTTGGCCAATGACTTTTGAGTTCCGTCCACGGATTTCATTTCTACCCGATTATACCATCAATCGTCTAACATTATATGAAGTATTAAAAGCATTTCGTCTCGCCGATATCGCTGACAAGAAAGTCTCCCTCCTCGATACCAATCTTCTTGCACTCTTCCGCCAGCCTCTTTGGAGGCTCCGTAACCTCTTCCGTCGTCAGAATCCAGGTGCTAGACGAGAATAAGTGTACGTTCAAAAAAGATAAAAGAGGGCTCACCCCCAATGCATAGCGACCGCCTTCTTCGCCCTGATATCTTTGAAGATACGCACGCTATCCTGTGGTGCGCAATGTATAGTCGACATGAACCACCTTGGCTCGTACGCCCTTGAAAGTCGTGAGATGACGAAACGTAAATAGAAAACGGACGTACCCAATAGGAATCATCGCTAGATCAAACCCTCCAAACCGCTCCCCAATCTCCTTGAACGCAGGACACACCGGTCTCTCCGCCTCGTCCTCTCCGTCCTTGACAGATCGGTACCCAGTATCACCAGCGAAATACACCTTCTTTCCCTCGCCCTCAACCGCCCAGCTCGACCAGAGTCTTACCCTGATCGTGCACCCCCCGGCCGGTGAAGTGCTGAGCTGGAGTACAAGTCAGCTTGAACGACGTGCCGGGTATCTCGACGCAGCGAGCGTCCCACCAGTCGAGTGTATGTGCGTGTCCCTTGGGTACCCCGATCGATTCAAAGTGTTTCTCGTTGCCTAGAGGAGCGAATATATGCGGTACACGGGTCCGTTTGAAGAGCGTGGATATGGTGTGGTTATCTAGGCTAAGAAAGGTTAGCAGCCGGTGGGACTGAAGAGGATGACGCGTACTGGTCATAATGATTATGCTATCAATAGAAATTAGCCGTAGCTGAGTACAACGGCAGGTTGCTTACGGAAATGACGACGGCATCTACCTCTGGTATCTCCTCAATCTTGCACGGTGGCTCGGTGTATCTCTTCGGGCCGAAGAACTGGGTAGGCGAGCATCTGTCACTGAACACGGGGTCGAACAGAACCCTTCCACCTCGCCCTAGCGAGCGCACAAACGGCAGCTTGACAAGGAAAAAGGCATGCCCCAACTACGTCGCCTTGATTTCAATATGATGCTCCTCTTCCGTTCCCTATGTCGATGTCCTCACCGGAATCCCAGCAGTCCCGACTTTCGGTAAAGCGCTACTTAATAATTACCCTGCTCGACATTTTTGTTCCAAAGTCGTTTTTTTTTTCACAGACTTTACCAGACGGACGACATATGTTATCCAACATATATCTCACCGATACACAATCACTATGATCCAAGATCGGTCACACAATTTTCCCGCTTACCTGCTTCACCACTATCACTGTATCTTAGGTCTCTTGGAGTGCCTAGGCAAACCGAAGACAGGGCTGGAATAAGCAACGCACCACTTGAGCTGTGCTCGCTTTCTGAGATGCTATCAAACTCCCCAATGAGCTATTCCTGTAGCCGATGTTTTCACCTCATATGTCGGACTTTCGCATCCCCAGAATAGCTAGATCACTTCCTTGGCAAGAGACCTTGAAGGGGTCCGGCTCTACTTGGATGCTGGATTGTGCCAATCTGTTTCCGGCGAGACAAAATTGAGTGAACCCGAATTGGAGAGGATTCAACTATATGCCGAGGATATATTTCTCTTTGGAAGTCGCATATCACCTGGATATCAGAAGCTTCCGCGGCTTTCTTCCTTCTATCTATAGAACTTTTGACAACGATGCTGACACCAAGCTGACACTGCCGCTTGTGCGCAGCCCTTGTATTGAGTGTCATGTAAAAGAAAAGGGCCTCTATTCAATGTTTCCCTCCTCTAATTCAGCCACTCGACAACAGCATCGGACTTTGGAAGCTATAAGCTTGTGGAGTCAACGTCCGGTTGCTAATCTATTCATTTTATCAATTAGCCATAGCTAATGAGATCCAAGGGAAATCTGCAGAAGGAGGCATGAGTTACTCGCAGTGACTGGGGATATAATATAGTATAATTTTACGCTAAACATTGAGCTACAGTCTATAAAGATTAAACTCTGTAGATTTCCCTGCCGTGTGCTGTTGCGCTCTTTTGGCTGGTGCTATTTACAATAAGTGCTTTGTCATTTCCATCATGTATCCCATCCTGATGTGTTATGGCATGCTGCGGAACGCTGCCAATTGTGATAGTACCTATAAAGTCTTGCTTTCATGGTGAGATCTATATATCTTTCACACAAATGCCACCCCCCCATCAAAGGCAATCAAGACTCTTCTGTTGTTTTATCACCTCCCTGGGGTTCTTTGTGTTTTGTCCAATCATGTGGCTGTGTCTCGTGGTCACTCCTGTGCTGCGATTAAGTACCAGTGTACTTGATAACACAAATGATGATATCTCCCTATATTCAAACCAAAATGTGAGAGTCTCCATGTTAGTTGGAGTAACCCTCTCTAATTGCTACCAGAGCATTACTCTCCAAGCTATTCTAGTCTCTGCTGATATCCAGCATGCCACCATGGTTGTGGAATGGTCTGTCCAAGGGGACATATGCTCATATTCTCCAACTGTCAATGGCTCAGTGATAGAAATCTTTTTTATTGCGTGAGCCTCTATCTACAGTGTATTGATGAATATGTCAATACTCATATAATCACTCATTCAGAAATTTAGCTCCATCAGACCCAAAACATACTGATGGACCTTACAACAACAACATGCCTTCTGATCCTATCTTTACATGGAACTGCAGCAAGGGAATTTTAGATTACATATCTGGACTTAATCCTGTCACTTTCCGCACTGAGCTCACTCTTGTTGTTGACTCTTCAGATAATTCTGGAAGAGTTTCACTCTACCCATTTGACCAGTATGTTTCTCAAGTTATAGTAGTATTCTGACCAGAGTTGTTGACCTTCCAACTTTCAGTTATAGCACAACCATATCTGCATTTGCTCAAAATGCACCAACAAATGACTCAATTGCAGTAGATCTAACATCAACAACTGCACTTGTTTTGTAAGTCCTATCACTGTTTTGAATTTATCTGCTTTGATAAAGCCTCACCAAGTGGCCTCCACATTGTGACTAGGCTTATATTTGAGTCATCAGGCAACCTGGATGGATCAGTCTTTGAAGTCACCAGTATATCTTTTAAACTTCAACACAGCACGATCATCATTGCATACTGTCTGATTATCACAGTCACATTCTGTTTGTCTTCTTGTCATACACTCCTGTATATGTGTTGACCTCATTTTTGTATATTTATAGGGATGGTCACCCTCATGATCTGCCTTATCATGATTGCAACTGTCTTCTTTGGGTTCAGACAATGGAATGAGATTGTTGTAGTGCCCATTGGTACTGTGTTTGCATTCACACAACTGCGAGCCTCCATGCCTGGAGCTCCTGAAGGTTTTGGTATGTCATCTCTCTTCCTCTACATGAGTAGATTCAAACTCCAATACATCTAGGTGACATTCTTGGTATTCCACACATGGCATTGAGTTGGATCACTGCTAATTTATGTTGTTTAAAACAGACTTTGCTGGGATATTGCCATGCCTTGTTCTTCTCTCTATCTCAGTGAGTGCATCACATTTCTGTAATCCAGATGATTTACCAGGCACATTGTAGTCCATAACCATGATTGGCATGTACTTGTTTGATAACCCAGACAATCCATCTCGTAAGGCCCTTACTTGGAGTGAAATACGTATGTTGCCATTAATTCTGAGATGAAATAATACTGAATGGCCTTGAAGAGGATTCCATTTCTGATTATTCCTGCTGGAGTTTCAATACTGTCAAGGAATGGATACAGCGTATGAAAATTGGCACCATGATAGCATTACAGCTCCGAAGACCACCTTACAATTCTGAGATTCCTTCGATGAATGTTGTATAGACAGTACATGGGTCCTCTTATCAGGTGTGCGAGCTTCTCATAGTACGGACAGGTAGTTGAATGTTCCTTTTTGCAACAGTCGTCAATTTTCACCTCATACACATTTGGCTCGGGCAGAGATCAAAGAACGTAGCGGAGCAAAGCGCGCATCACCTTAGAGTGCACATTTGCCTTCCATTTTCTAGCGTACTATACTGGCAGTCGTCTAATGGTATATAGATCGTTAAAAGTATTTCGTCTCGCCGATATCGCTGACAAGAAAGTCTCCCTCCTCGATACCAATCTTCCTGCACTCTTCCGCCAGCCTCTTCGGTGGCTCCGTAACCTCTTCCGTCGTCAGGATCCACGTGCTAGATGAGAATAAGTGTAAGATCAAAAAGGGTAAACGACTGCTCACCCCCAATGCATAGCGACCGCCTTCTTCGCCCTGATATCTTTGAAGATATTAACGCTGTCCTGAGGTGCACAATGTATAGTCGACATGAACCACCTTGGCTCGTACGCCCTTGAAAGTTGTGAGATGATGAAACGTAAATAGAAAACAGATGTACCCAATAGGAATCATCGCCAGATCAAACCCTCCAAACCGCTCCCCAATCTCCTTAAACGCAGGGCACACCGGTCTCTCCGCCTCGTTCTCTCCATCTTTGACAGATCGATATCCGGTATCACCAGCGAAGTATACCTTCTTTCCCTCGCCTTCAACCGCCCAGCTCGACCAGAGAGTCTTACCCTGATCGTGCAGCCCTCGGCCGGTGAAGTGCTGAGCGGGAGTACAAGTCAGCTTGAACGACGTGCCGGGTATCTCAACGCGGCGAGCATCCCACCAGTCGAGTGTATGCGCGTGCCCCTTGGGTACCCCGATGGATTCAAGGTGTTTCTCGTTGCCTAGAGGAGCGAATACATGTGGTACACGAGTCCGTTTGAAGAGCGTGGATATGGTGTGGTTGTCTAGGCTAAGAAAGGTTAGCAGCGTGTGGGGCTGAGGAGGATGACGCGTACTGGTCATAATGATTATGCTATCACCAGAATTAGCCGTAGTTCAGTACAACGGCAGGTTGCTTACGGAAATGATGACGGCATCCACCTCTGGTATGTCCTCAATCTTGCACGGTAGCGCGGTGTATCTCTTCGGGCCGAAGAGCTGGGTAGGCGAGCATCTGTCACTGAACACAGGGTCGAACAGAACCCTGGCGCCTCGCCCTAGCGAAGCTACAAATGGCAGCTCGACAAGGAAGCAGGCGTGTCCCAACCACGTCGCCTTGATTTCACCATTATGCTTCTCTTCCGTTCCCCACGTCGGCGTTCTCAAGGGAATCCCAGCGTTTTCGACTTTGGGTAAGGCAGGCATATTGCGCGAAGCGTGGGTGAACTATCAAACCATTAGCGACGAAAGAGCAACAGTGGAAACACGCACCATACTCAACATATCCATCCTCCCGTTCTGCCTCCAGCTCGGCCATGGATTCTGGAACCATACCGGCTTGTCGGAGGTCCAGTGGGCTGGACGACCGCCTTTCTCTTTCTTGTAGTCCTCGTCAACGACACGGATGGCGGCGGTCGAGAGCATGGCTGTAGATAGATAAGCGCTGAGTCTGTGGGTCGCTCTTATAGAAAGGAGCGGCATACGCACCGATGCAAGAGCCGATTCCTGATATACATGATGGGAAGGAATGCGCAAGTGCCCCGGCAACGATGACCTCCAGGCGTCAGATGACGTATCCCAAAATGACATACTTCTGCCGCGGTGCCGGTTGATCCCCTGCTTGACTCGCAACTCAGTTGCCGATGCAAGCACAACGCTGCCGACAGTTCTATGCCATCAATCGGCTTCATACACGTAAGATGCTTCTTGACCTCATTTTTCTCGCCGCCGGCTCCCCATGTAATGAAGACTTTCCCAGAGTGCTGCGTTTCATAAAGCTTTCCTTTCCGTGGTCTCTGAGCTGTTTACCAACGCATCGGGCGTCCAGAACCCCTCTCTATCCCCCAACTATTGTGCTACGAGTCTGAATCCCTTCTGATCCCAAGTCCCCTTCAAAGCGCCCCCTCTTCAGTTATGGCTATGCGGGCTGGAGACTGCTGCGCTTCGTGTTTGACATCCCCTAACTCCGGAATTCTCACCGTGTCAGTGCAGTCCTCTTGAATGCCGTGTGTGACATTTCGATACTCGGCTTCCGTTTGGGGATAATTGCAATCCGCCTTGGTTCAACGCACCGTAGGCCATTTCCGCTCCTGTTCTCCACAACGAATGACTACAGACCTTAAGAGCGGGCCTTCTATTCACACCTAGAAATCGTTCATTTCGCCCTCCAAAGACTTCCGGCTCCACAGTCCACCACTGTTAGCCTCGCCGATACAGTACGACGTTATTGTTATGCACGGACTAATCCAATTCGTTCTCTTCAACTAGTGGATATCGTCTAATAGCTTGCGCGGAGAGGGGGAGGGTTCGATCCCCTATATCCACGTATATGCAGAATGCACTTCTCTTCTTTCAAGATCTTCGTCCGCTGTGAAGCCAGAAGCCATGCCGCGGATTATTTCTTTTCTGCAGCTACAATCTCGAGGATCCAAGTTGCAAACTTATCACTGTTTAACGTTTAACGTTTTACACCGATGCAAAGAAATAACCTGAATATCACATGGATCCGGACTATATTTTCATCGTCCTCATGTGGTGCAACGGCATACCCTACACGTCATACCCCAGTGTTCAATTCCCTGAGGACGAATACACATAAAGTCATCCTTTTGCCGGGGCGATCAATACGTTCGGTCTTATAGAAGCTCACACTCGCACTCGAACAACAGACCATCACCGCACCCTCAAAGTGACGAAACTATCCCAACTCTGCTTGACATCGCAAATCGGGTACCTGCGGTTCGTTCAAGACCAGTCTTATCGTTGTTCAGCTCTCGAAGAGCGTGATATCTACTCTGTTGGCACCGTCAAGTGTATCTATCTATACACTGGCACTCTCCTGGTACCTTGCTTAGACACGACGAAGATCTGCATGTAAGCCGGTTGATCTTGTGACACCATACAAACCCATCGGCCATCTTTGTGCCCTTCGTCTCTTTTACAGAGTTCCCTAGCTCGGAAAACACCGACGACCAACGTATTTCCTTATCATCTCATCGGCCTCCAGCTACTGTATTGCGTGCTACATCATTGTGCGTGCGCCGCCGAGCTTTTCGAATGAAGAAGGCAAATAGAAGATCTGTTGATCCAGGAATCCATAGGCGTGTTTGTGGTAGGTTTGGCAACAAGCTTTCACCAAGGAGATGATTGCTGTCCTCCGAAGGTCCTACCTTGCTTTTCTGATTGCTCCAATACCGCGCTTCGTGATATCGAGACTTTTGGTGGAAAAGGTCAAACCTCATGGTGCAGCTTTGTATCACCACCGTCGGAGCTTCTATCGTTTCCAATTAATCACGGCCCGGGGTAAAGTGACTATCCCCCGCGTATATTCGCCCACACTCGTCAAAACGTTTGCTTTTTCTCCAGCTCCATATTTGGCGGCCAGGCAATATATCACGAGCTCTTGGATCGGAGGAACCACTCGTACGAACGATGTCTGCGGAACTAGCATGGTCAGTACTCCATCTATGGGATTCGGAATGACCAGCCATTGATATCTTCAAATAATGTAGGCTACCCACCCACCACGTCTCTGATCTCGGTGCGTACCTCGTCAAGCTCAACGGGTAACCAGAGCCCTGCAGCAATCAGTGCCCTCATCAAGTCTTTGGGCTTCTCTGGCGTTTCAAGCAACATCCTTGAGTGCACTGTTGGTGTCGATGAAGATATTGTTCTGACTCCAGAATGAGCTTCCGGTACCGCTAACCTGTTGGCCAACCAAGAACGGATATCGGGATTCATGAAATTATGAATCGTTAAGAACGATCTGTACTTCCTAATGCCGTGTTTGAGTTATTACTGGATAGTTGATAACTCGAAACGCAGGATATATGCAAATGGAAGTGCAGAATTCTACGTGCCGAATGTCATCAGCGAGTCTTCGTGGTACTTTCGCACATCCGATGCCGGAACGCATTCTTCGCCGCCAACAGAAAGGCCAAGCAATTCGGAGAACAACGAATACTCAATATGGTCGTGTGAGCAATCCGCGCATTTCAATTGAAGGTGAAACGGTCGAGTACAATACGTGTTTGCATAATGCGAATGAAGAAAGATAACTGTAATTCCACGCTGAAAGGATGAGCCAAGATCCGAAATAGTTTCAGTCACGGAAAGAACGTCGTAGAGGTGTATATGGCGACATCGAGAACAGCTCAGTCTCAACCTCGCAAATCACTCCATCGTCGGGTAGAGTGCCGTTTTGGAAGTAAGCTTGCACATACGCAGAAGTACAGACTGAGGAGGCGACCAAGGAAGTATGCTATGGCATCGGCAAGTTTAATGGTCATAGATTTAGTTTCGAATGATGCCAACTCACCCCCGATGAATTTTGGGTAAGGACGACAGATCCGGGGAAAGCGCTTGATGTTTTCTTCGCCCTACTGAAAGATCAATTGATGCGAATGAGAATAAGAAGGAGAAACTTGCGAAGAAAGGGGCGTAACAGGATCTTGATAATACGTTAGCTGAGCCAAGGGAGTTCGAAAGAGAATCACATACCAGCTGTGTTTCCTATAAACAGAATCGGATAGCTGGTATTTGCGCCAACTGGACCGATCAGATACATAAAAAAGCACCCTAGATGTTAGTGCAGAGATAGCTCACCTGCAAATTTGTCTTCTCTACGAAACTTCCATCCGCTAAGCGTGACAAGATTAGCTCATACACGCAACCAAGGCGAAAAACACATACGAGCAACCGATTCTCTGTGTCATTAGCTCAAACGCGAAAGGCGATATATCTTTCACACTGTCCCAGTACGCAAACAGGTCCGTAATAGATTCCCTGTTATTCATCGCATCCCTGCAGGAAATAGCCATCTCCGCCTCCCAGGAATTATCGTAAACCGATGATGGGTCGTACACCGTTGCCTGCATCTCGTAGATAATGCTTCCGTTCCCTGCTGCGAGACCCGCCAGGCCTTCTGCGAGGGTGGAGAAATACGCATATGGCTGGTACAGGGCATTGTTGACTGCGTTTTGCAGCGCGGCGTAGTCGACAACGACATAAGAAGACGAAGAAGGGATTACAACCGGGACGGGCTCAGTAAGAAGGGAAGAGTATATGGCGTCGAGGTTGCTGGATATCTCCTCAGAAGTAGAAGCATAGAATGCACAGGCGTCAGGGCCGGCAGCCACACAGCCGTCAAAGAAAGATTGCATGTCTTTCTCAGTATCGGACACCTGATTGCGCCAGTCACCTAGAAAGGGTAAAGCTTCAGTTATTGAAATTTCATGTTGATGTGAAGCTAATATACCACTGTAATAACCATCCGCATCCAACACACCTGATAAATAAGAATAAACGGGCCACCAAACGACGAAAGAAGTTAACGACATACCATCAAGGAGCATACGTTCGACTTTGTCCTGGAAATATAGTTCATAATAGAATAGTTGATATCTCCAAAGAGAAACGCACTGGAAACATGGTAGCGAATGTAGAGCCAATAACAGTCCCATATCTAGAGATAAACGATTATCCGTGAAGCAGGGTAAGTAAATTACGAGCTTACGAAATTCCAAAGTACTGCAGCTTGGATTGACCCGCCGCTTCAGTAATTCGCAGCATATCCCGTGCAACGTTATCAGTGCCAACATAATTCATGATTCCATTATCTCTCTCCCTAGCAAGTTCAGCCACGACTTGCGCAGAAGCCCATAGGTGAGGTATCTGGTCCGAAGTCGTGTTAACGGCAGAAGACCAATGATTGGCATCAGCTAGCCATTGAGAATGCTCTTCCTTGGAGAGGAAGAACTCCGCTCGAGGTGTTGAATTGCCAACTCCTACAATTATTTTAATTTAGATGATATTCAGCATTCGAAGACGTACCTCGAGGATCGAAGCTGATGATGTCGTATTGGTCGCCAATAAGAGATGTAAGTAAAGAACCAAGGGAAGCCAAGTATACGACGCCGCTGCCACCAGGTCCGCCCGGATTCATCAGCACCGTCCCTTTATACTCAGTTTCGGACTGCGCGGAGAGCTTCATGACTGCGAGAGCAGCCTTGTCACCGTCCTCGTTTAAGTAATCGATAGGTACCTTCGGTCACGTAGAGAAATGTCATTAGGAAGCACCATCCCAGAAAGGGGAAGCATGCCTGGAAACGTGTGCATTTAAAGCCAGAGTAGCAATCAACCCAAGATAAATTTTCCGTTGGCTCAATCTATAATCGAGTCATGAAGAATAGCACAGAAAGGCGGAATAGGACGAACGGTTCCCCAATCGAAATCACTTTGGGCCGATACTGTTGGGAACAGGAAAACTTGATAGAGGAAAACGAATATCGCAAACTGGAGAGACATCATTGAGAAGGGCAACGGAGAGTACGACAATATAGGCGACCATTTATACGTGTCGAGTCGGTCACGGCGCTTAGCTCCAGGTTACGTCAAGACATGTAATCGATACGGACGCAGTGTGCACAGCCACAGTTACTCGTACATGAGTCAGTGACGTGCTGCGGAAGACGAATGGAGAACGTCCTGCTTGTATCTGCAAGCAACTACGGAGATCCAGCTAACATAATTACTTATTACCTTGTATGATCTAGTACAGATCAGTGTAGGTAGCAGTCGATAGTTAAAAAACTCACAGATGGGCCCCAATATATTATGTATGGCGTACGGCCGTGCCGTGGACGGGACGGGACACCCACACGCGCCCCAAGCGAAAACTCGGTGATACTCATGCAAGAGTCACCAAGTAGTGTTTCATAAAGCTAGGCCAAGCAGCACCGTCATGGTTAGGTCCAGTTAGGACGTAGGTTCATGTTCCATGCCAGCGCATACTGTACTGCGCACTAACGACGCGTCAGCTTAGAGAGGGGTACCGTCTGACACAGTAGCATACCAATATAGCACACACCTATGACTGAATGCAGACATTTCTAGTGAAAAAATGTATGATTTTGTCCGTCAATCAGATCAGAAGGCAAGAAACGCGATTAACTTGCGAGTAGTTGGAAATCAACCGGCACCGGCAATTGCCGAAGAACGAGAACCCAAAAGGCTTTCACCTCCCATATTGAAATCGCCGTAACAGCGTGCCCCAATTTTCCCTCTAATCCTTGTTTAACAGCAAGATAGTAATACCTGATTTAATATTTATATTTATATTTAGGGCTGCGCGCCGTACCGTATACGGTATCAATACGGTATACGGCCGTAAAGCAAAAGTCCCAGATGGTTACGGAAGTATGCGTACACCGTACCATATAGTCATTTTAAAACTCCTGTCGGCATCAGTATGGATACTTTATGGCCGTCTACGGCCATTGACGACCGTGTACCCATGTATAAAATGAATTTACTCATATAGACTTACCAGAGAGAACTTGTGGCATGGCTTGATTGACAATGATGGTTTGAAAAATAAAGAAGACAATTGAAGTCCAAAAATAACAGAACTTGAAGCTGAAGGCAAGTCAGATGTGCCCAAGATTTTTAAAAAAAAAAACATAAAACGAACCCACACATCAAGTTGAAGAAGACTGGAGGTGCCCCAGACACAAGGGGAAGTCGCACACGCTACCCTGAATGCGAACGAAAATTGATGAGACCCTGCAGACAGGCATGAAAGTCAAACTATGGTCACCTGATACAGTAAGCCGTATTATGACGTTAGACGGCCGTATGTAGGGGCCCTTGATGGCGACGGAAAAGCCGTACACTGTTCCGTACAAGTGATCAGTAAGGTACTTTCAGCGTCGGTACCGCTTCCGTATAACAGTTACCGAAAGCCGTACAATACGGCGACGGCGCGCAGCCCTAGTGTCCTTGTCGTCCTAGCAGTGAGGAATGATGAGCATTGTCGTTATGTCCGAATTATTCCTATCTCATCTGTGATGATAACAGGAATGCAGCATGTGCCAGTCCTGATCGTGTTGCAATCACTATCATTTTAGGTGCTTTTGCTATAGCTGATGTCCATGGATCCTTTTCCAATTACGAGTAAAGGACAACTCGCCCATGTCGCACGCTCTCTACTAATATTTTCTCCGTCGTTAGCTCCGGCCCCACTGGATTGACGACATCACAATATTGTCCAATAGAGTGCTCCAGAAACAACGGAAGGGCGGTATTCAGTGACAACCATTGAGCAGGAACTTGTGTTACATATTGTTTCTTTACAACTTAGCCTTTTCGCTTCAGTTCTGGATATATATTGACGGGTCACAGAAGCGTCGAATTGAATCATGCTATTTATCATTTAGTAGATAAGCTGTTCGGTTACATGCCCCGGAAGTCCGGAGGCATATCAACGCAGACTCAATATTCGATTCCAATGGTTTAACACGGGCAGTAGTAGAACCAATCAACAATCTCCTATGTCAGAATTCTTGTGAAAATTCCTGCGTGCAGAATGGAGGAGCATCAACGCAGGGTCAAGGCTATATGTTTGGACCACATGTCATTTGTCAGTGAAATGTTGTGTGCCGCTTTGATAGGACAAGGTGCGTTCCTTCTGCGCATGAATTAGGCATTGTTCTCTTGCCATACAAACACTGCTCCGACATGTTTCCCCCGAATCCCATCCTTCCCGGTCAGTCTAGATCTTCGAGAGCTTCCGGTTGCAATTAAGAAAGGATACAGACATCCTGATGAATTTGTGATGAATTCACGTTCGGGTTGACACTTTGACAAGTTCGAGTGCTCAGTAATGCCTCCTCAATGTTGAATTCTCTATGATTGAAATCAACCATCAACTGAGTGCCTTCCTTCCACAGTCTACTCTGCTCTTGTTTGTCCGTGTGACTCATTTTTTTCTTGGTCCGGGATTTCCGCATCATCAAAACCCTCAATGACTATGTTAGGGCCGACGTTCACGTGACTCGTAGTCGGGCAATTACTAAGCTGTCTCGCGTTCAGACAATCACTTTAGTTAATGCCGCGGATGACCCGAGGTGGTGAAAGAGGCGCGAACTATTAGTTGCTCTCAGCGAGTGAGTTACAAGTAAGATTTGGGTAAAGTAAACCTTAGCTCGAAGCTGAGGTTGTACAGTATAATGTCGCTACTTAAATACTAAAAGGTCGGTCCTAATAATAGCTATGAAAGATTTATAGAAGTTGAAAAGCGTGCTGGTCGGACGGCGAGCACGCAATATCATGCGTTGTCCATCATGAAAGATTTATAGAAGTCGGCATCGGTGATGAGGTGGCGATAGTGCGTAAGCGTGATGACACCGATAAGATGCGATAAGACTAGAAAAATGAAAAAAGTGAATAAATCGTAACAGACTACCCAATGAATTGTCATGAAGGTATTTTACAGCACAATTTTCCAACAAATTTCACATTACAATCCTGTGTGACAGATTCTAATTAAGAGATGCCCGAGGGTACAGACTCTCGTATATCACAGAAATTGATTGGCATTAATAACCTTGTACCCCAAACTGAAATACTAAGGTTCCTGGTATAAATTTACACCTTGGAGATACAAAAATCATACCCAACAAATCACAGATCATTTATTTATGGTTTTACAGGCCATCCTGTGCATCGTTGAGAGATGGGGGGCATTGAAAGTGTGAATAAAACCATGAAATTGCTTATGAAATTGCCGTTTATCCCAAACATTTGTATGTATCGGATGACTAGTTATCTAAATGGTGCTCGGACGGTGTCTCAAGCAGGCATTATCCTGCAGTCTAGCACAGCAAAATCTTGAACGTCGGAGAAGTATATTCCATGAAAACAACTGTGTCCGCATTCCATGTGTAGCCGGGTACCTGACCGTGCACTGCAACTCGGACCGACCGACCGGATGTTCCCGAACAACGTTCCGGAACCTCCGTGGAATAATGTGCTGTTGGAGTACAGCTTCCTACTGAACATGCACCTATAAAGCTTTGCTTTCAGCCAACTGCAATTGCCACCTCCCCAGTTCACTCGCAATTACTGATTCTCAAGCATGTCCGAGCAAACCCCCCGCCGTCGAAAGGTATCAAGGGCTCTTTACTGCTTCGCCGCCTCTCTCTCATTCTTAATCATCGTCCCAACCTTGTCCATTACTCTCGCTCTAAGGCTGCACCCAGAGAGAGAGCTCTCTTATGTGACGAAACCAGAGTATATAACGGATATCAATAGAACCGCAAGAATATTCATTGATTATTGATTAAGGTCCACTGCTCATATTGCTAACAGATTTATCTCCACGCCAATTTAATCACCGCAGATATCACGAAAACCACCATGGACGTGGAATGGTACATCGACACCGATACCTGTACTGCGAATTGCACAGAAGTGGACATCTTCGTTGATACGTGAGTCTCCAAGTTTATAATTATCGAAAAAAACAACAACGTTTTAATGGTTACTCTTGAGAAACCTAAGTCCAACAAACAACAATCCTGATCATTATCCCTATAATAACAACAGACCGAATGACCCCGTCTTCATTTGGAATGCAACGAACTCGAATCTCCATGATTACGACCCGCGGAACAACATGCCCACATTCCGAACTAAGGTCGTCGTCCTCCCACATGCCCTGTCGTCTAGCCATGCAAGTCTGGTCTATTATCCATTCGACAGGTACGTCCTTCGACTTGTGATTCCTTCGTAATCGTACGTGATTCACCCGACGAGTCAGTTACAAGGCCGCAATGTTCGCTTTTGCTCAAGACTCGTTAACTAATGAATCGATTTCCCTGGTCATTGGTTCCATTTCTGCATTGTTCCCGTAAGTTTCTTCATCCTTTCCTATGTTACCGCAGGCTGACAAAACTTTGTAAGCGGTCTCAAAATTTCCACCGACGTTGTGAGTGATAGCTTGGCCTACTTGGAAGTAGTACAACCTGGACAAAGGGTCATTGATGTTGTTGTGACCATCCAACGCAGCAACCTGGTTATTGGTTACTGTCTTGTCATCACCCTCACGTTCTGTTGGTCTTCTTTCTCAGCGCCTCTATAGTTGAACTGCCCTCATAAAGCTCTGACATGTGCGCAGGGCTATTCACTCTCATGATTTGCCTCATAATGATCGCGACAGTGGTCTTTGGCTTCCGGCAGCGGAATGAGATCATCGTGATACCGGTTGGAACTGTGTTTTCCTTCACGCAGCTAAGATCCTCGATGCCTGGAGCTCCGGAAGGTTTTGGTACGTGGTGTCTCTTGTCGTTCTGCACACTATTTACCCAAGACCAACGCATCCAGGTGATATTCTGGGTACGCCGAACTTCTTGTCCCTTTCCACCAGCAAGTTTACCCTTTTTCGATACATAGACTTTGCCGGACTACTACCGTGCCTCGTCCTTCTGTCGATTTCCGTGCGTGAGTTACCTCACTCGGATCAAATACTTACCTACTATTCATGCCATAGGCCGTGACCATGGTAGGAATCTACTTATTTGCCAACCCGGATAACCCGTCTCGTAGACCGTTTCCTTGGAGAGAATTCAGTACGTTTTTTCAACAATGCTTTGAGGAAACAGTGTTCAATGTGCTCACAGGATGCATGCTACGTGATAAAAGCGAGCACGACTGAAATACTGAATGGACGCGAAATGTCAAGAAGACAATACGCATAGTCAATAATGTCATTGAAATCCCGATTATCATTGCGAATAGATATGAGAATATTAAACAGATCAAGACTGCTATAGCCGTAATGGAAGGTCTGAGACTCTTCTTTAAGTCAAGGAAAGCTTCAAACTTCAAATCATTCAGGGAATTGCACGAAATCGGCAACCCAAAACAGGAAATGAATCATGGCTATATAGCAATATAACAATTTCAACTTGTCGTCTACGAAACTCCATCACTCGCTGGCCAATGTCCAGGAAATCAATGAGCGAATGGATAGTCGGTGTAACCTACACCACTGGCTTCTCCAGGAATATAAAATGTAGAGCGATCGTATTTCGTAAATGGAATATTCTTCTCCAATCTCGTCACAAGGTCAGGCTAAAAAATAATGAGCCAATTGTTGTGCTCAATCAATGCAAAAAGACGCCTACGTTGGAGAGGTACCACCTGCCATAAGCAATAAGACCTCCCTTCTCATTGGCAGTCTGCATTCCTGACTCACTAGTATATCCGCCTGCAGATATCAGTGGCTTAAGGGCCCAAATCTTCCTAATGAAGTCATTAGTTTCGAACGCCTTGATATCCTTCGGGTACAAATCAGATGCACCGTCCACACGAGCCACGATAACATGGATGTACGCAAAGTCAGGGTAGAGCTCCTTTACCCGCGTAGTTAAATACGAGAAGATCGGAATAGGATCCTCTGTCCTCATTCCTTCCAAAGAAAAATCCAGAAGCATCGCACACTATTGAGATCAATAATTCAACATACCTGCACCGCAATTCTATGGACTCAGCCTGAGCCTCACCCTATCCGCTCCCACTTCCTTGACCACCCGTTCAATAACTTCCAATGAGAACTTTACTCGCTTCTGCGTGCTCCCTCCATACTCATCATCCCTAATATTACTCGCGGTCTGCAAGAACTGGTCCCATTGGCCCCAAGAATCTCGACACCATCAAATCCAGCTTTGTGCACCGCATTTGTCGCAGCAATGCCAAAAAATTCGATATATTCATTGATCTCCTCTTTCGTCATCTCGCGGGGGATAGGCGCGCCGGTGCATGGGGCAGTGACGAAGCCCCGACGTGCGGGAACGTAGAATCACGAGACTTGAGATACTCCGGCGATGCTTGACGTCCGAAGGCAGCGATTTGCATGTAGATGTAGCTCCCTGGGCGTGTACGCCGTCGACGATCTACGAAATATAAAGCTTGTAAGTGGAATACCCTGACTGAGCAGATAAAACTACCTCTGTCCAAGCAGAGATCTGCTTTTCAGTCCATATCTCTGGTAATGCAGGAACCCCGGCGGCTTTCGGCGGGACCATTGTCCCCTCCGTGATGAGAAGCATGCCCGGCACCTTAGCGCGTTGGGTATAGTAATCCCTCACCAAGAGTAGTAACGGAGCAAGTATAACTGGATCCACGCGAAATCGCCCCATAGGAGCTGGGACGACTCGGTGAGAGAGGGACAGACGTCCAACAGTGATAGGCCGGAATATGTTGCTTGTAGACATCGTGATTTCCACGTATTCAGTGAAGAAATTTTGATGAGCGCACAGACTTTATACCGTGCGTCCTGTCCTGGGCGGTGATCAAAGGCGCCGAACATGTGCTCACCAACACTTTCGGTAAATGTGTAGACAAGCGCGCAGACTGTAGCAAATGAGACAGGGAACCTCTATGACTGATTGAAATAGTATCAGTGACCTTCCTGTCCCCGCACTCTGTACCTGAAATCAACCTGAAATAAGGAGATCAAGGCGCGGAGAAAGGACAAAGATACATTACGTGTATCTTCGAATCCAGGGTAGCAGTTATGCCCGCCCACGTTGGTTAAGCCGATGACTATGCCGTCACCCTTGATGTAAAGAGCAAAGAAGTGAATGTAAAAGCTAGTAAATATCGACCTCTTGTACATGAGCTGCTCCTAATTTTTTTTGTGGTTAGCGATTATTCCGCCATAGACGTGTGTAGAATTGCGAAACCTCAAATTCTGTGGCGCTAACAAGCACACGAGGAACAGAAAATAGGATAATCTGATAACGGTCCCCGGAACTTGATCACGAGATACGTCCTAAGGCGCGTCACCATATAACGCAGTCCCGACGGCGTCGGTATTATGTAATGAGGTTTAGAACCGGATCGTCCTAAATTTTTGGTTCCCTGTGTGAAGGCCATTGAAAAAGATAAAGACTGCCTAGGCCGTAGTGAAGAACTCAAGGTTAACTTACGACCTGTCTCTCAATAAGCCTTCCATAACATTAACCTTATTCGCTTCGGTACAATGTCTTGGAAATGACCGGAGGAAAAAGAGCAATACCGGAGAATTCATGATTATGAAAGGCAGAAACAATGAATATCCGGTGACTAACTTTGTAAGACCAGGATAAGGATTTTGACCCAAGCGCACCCTACGCTTTCAGTTGACAGTACAAGAACATGGCAACGCCTTCCATACAAATGGTGAACGTCTGGATTGACTGAATGGGGTGTATCATTCATAGACTATTATACGTTTAGCACGATGCCGGAGACACCATGTAGAGTGCGCGCTCCTAGAAGTAACAATGATATCTAGGATCGGTAGGGCCCTTCCAATCCACTAATATATATATATGATCAGTACAGGCCTTCAAGGAAGGTCGAACCCACTCACCACACCGCCAGCAATCTAATAAATGTTCCGGATCACTAACCAATGATAAGTGTACGGCAAGAGAAAGAAGAGAAAAGACACCGACTATTTCCTCTTCACCTTTACGAGTTCCTCGTAGTTCTCTCCCCAAAACGCGCGCTCCCAATCGGGCTCATATACATCAGCCTCGTTCCCGTATGTTCCACCTCCGGGAGTAATTTCCCTCAACGGCTCCATACTTCGCGACAGATCTCGGTACGCCTTTTCTTGTTCTGCCGCAGACGCCGAGTAGTCCCACACTTGTCCAAAGGTTACCTGTGTCGAGGATGTCAGCGGCATGGATGTAGCACGAACATTAGGATACTTACGTCCCAAACGCTCCTCCTCCATGCACTTGTGACGCTCGTTTGGCCATCGCCCGGGAACGCATACGGAGTATTCGAGAAGATGAACGATATAGGGAGAGTGTTTATGAGCTGCATTAAAGTGCTCAGTAACTCTTTGGGTGATTCGGAAAAGGTCTCTGCGGGAATGAGCCGCGACGCTGGGAACACGGGAATGCATTTTGGCTGTTAGAATCGATTAGTAAACTGGCGATGAGAGAACAGAAATTGCGGACCAAGCCGACAGACGACAAGTGGAGATATTTCTCATGGAATTCTCCGTACGAGTGACTCATCGACACTTGCAGTTCCATGTCTAGTTCCTCTTCAAGAAACGTTTTGAGTGGCGCCATGTATGCAACTGCATCGTCCTCTGTGGTCTCGAGTTTACTCAGGTGGAATAACCCAGCAGTCTACTTCAGCATCAGTGGCTAGTAGAACATGACGTAGAGGGCAGATGACCGCATACATATATGTATCCACTCCAGCCTAAAATAAGAGAGGGATAAGAAAGTAAAGACGTGAGATTAGAAATAATTTACCGTCGCTCGCCCATTTGACCGAGTGAGGGATGACGAATTCCAAAAACCTCTCAATGGACGTCGCTGGCTTGAATGTCGCCGAGACGCTGTTGGCCCTACGTTTGTGAAAGTAAGGGATAGCAACAAAAATGTAGCGTACGTGACAAGTTCTGCTCTAGGTAACGCTTGTATCGAGACTTGCATGACGACGCCGAACGTTCCACCTCCTCCTCCACGCAGAGCAAAGAACAAGTCGGGATTCTGACACTCGTTAGCAACGAGGAGGTCACCAGTGGGTACGACAACCTCATATTCGAGCTATACGCATGGATCTAGTGACCAAAAAGGAAACAAGAGAACCGGACGTACTACACGGTCGACTGCTAGTCCGAATATGTTTGAAAGCGGGCTAGATGACAGAACGTGAGCAAGATTTAATTACATCAAGTGTCTGGTCGGACCTGTGACCACCGCCCTAGAAGAAAAGGTAAATCAGCTTAGTCCATGCTACATCAGGAACGAACGAGCCTGCAGATAACCCCCTCCGACACCAACTGTCGCATCAGAGCCTCCAGGTATGGTGAGGTTATTCTCGTTTGCAAACTCCAGTACATCGGAAAATTGGGCTCCGCTCTGCGGCAGAGAGTGAGTTTCACAAGCGTAATGCAGGAATCGACAACCTACCCCAAAAGTCACAGCGGGAACCGGGTTCGCCGTTGATGCACATCTTTCCGGAACGAAGGCCTTATGATAAGATATCTAACCCAGGGATTGAGTATTTACGTTCCAGAGTAGGAGAGAGACTGACCGATTTCAAATGATGTGTCTACGAGCATGAATGAGGCCTCTAAATGACACCAACTTAGAATGGAAAACATACCCAGATGCCCAGTGTCCCCGAACCACTGCTCCGACCCATGTAATCATGCTGAGTTAAAATTCAGCACAGGTATTATCTGTATAACGTGAAACTGACACACCCCAGTATTCTTGATGACTACCGGCACGCCTGTACGCCTCGAGAATTCGAAAGCAGCTGCAACATCCCCATGGTCTACCACATCAATCTAGTGGCCACTTCAGTGGGCGCATAAAAGGCACAAGAATGGCGCACGTAGTAAGACGGAACCCCGCCTTGTGTACAGTCTCCATCCCTTGCTGCCGGGTTTAACCAGTTCAAAGAACATTCCTCCGCTGTCGCTTGACATGTTTCCCATTCCGTCTGTAAATTCGGTAAACGCACTCGAAATTTCGTTGAAAGAAAACAACATCTACGTTAATGTATGCGCCAAAGTGGTCGGAACGTTTGGCTGCGAATACCTTAGTATGATATGGGGAAGGGAAACAAAAACATACCAGGATCAAGGTACTCATTTATCACCCCTGTGCAATCTTCCTCATCCAATGAGCCACTGAAACAGGACCTTGCATAAGGTGTGGCTCTTCGAAGACGACCGCCAACCGTAGCATTCAGTGAAGACCAAGCACGTGGTGGTATCGGGGCATCTACCAGCGACATGAGCTTATATATGGAAAAGGCTACGAATGACCTAACCTGGTTGTCTGGGTGGGCCATAACCGAGGTCAAAAGGTGATTCTTGGATTCGGAACTGGGCACTGCTATCGACGGACAAACTTTCTGTCAGCGCCAGCAGAAACGGTAGCACTAACATCGTGTCAGTGATGAGAAATAAATGAGAAATATGGGCCCTTACATAGTCACAGATCTGCGTGCACCGAGTATCTTTCGCCGCCGCCATGCCGCAGATGTTGTCAACCGCTGCTAACATTACTTAAGATAGTGAGCTGGATTCGTAAGGCATCTTTTGAGAGATATGTAAGGAGTTTAATGTACTGCGGAAGGATGTTTCAGGTCGCGCTACATTCGTGTCATTCGAAAAGCTCACCATCACGTTTTACCGGCTCACGAGTCACGGCCAACTTCCCCAACAGTAGCAACTCAACTACCAATAGAAAGAAGGAGGGACGAAGGAGAAAGAAAGAGGATCGCTTCTATCGTGCTGCAAGGAAGACACCGGCATTCTGGTGGTGATGGCGGTAGAAAGCAAAAGAAGAAATATGGAGCGTGGGAACTCAGTATGCTCGATCACGTGTCATTACCCGACGGGCGGTAAATTTAAATTTGAATTTCTGAATCTTTTCTCCGAGTCCTTAAGGATCTAAAATGCATGGCATGATGCATGATAGCTCACGTTCCCCTACAAATTTGACGACCTATATTATATAATCAGGTGTGTTTTTTTGGGGAAATCCCGACGCGCCGATCGACCTTTGATCGACGCCCGAGTCATTGAAGAAACAAGCTGCGATTTTCGGTAAGAATCAAAGGATATGATCCATGCCAAATGTGACGCAAGAAACCAAATCGGTGTTTGAATAGGCTCCCCCAAGTCCTCCTTCTAGTTTTCGCATGTGTTCGAAATAAGAGCTTTCAGTAAGGAGAAAGTAATTCTCAGGTAAAACAAATCAAAGTATTTCACGAGGTTTTGGAATGGTAACACATACATGTGTCAGAGTGCGTAAACTGGAGCTAGTCCTATATCGTGGCGAATGGCAGGACGGTAGTTATTGTAGTCGAGTACATAGACTCACATCAATAAAACAATGATCAATCAGGGCACCAACAGTGTACAATCAGATTCGATGCAAGTCCCGAAAACCGACACCAACACGTGATCGTGTCTGAAATTTGAACCTTCCATCTCGGTCGAAGCCTAAGAAGAATCTTGATCATCACCACCACCATCCATGTCTCGCCGTATCGTCACCCTCTCCGAAGTCCTCCAAACCACCCGTGAGACCGTCAGAACACTCTCAACTCTCGGCTTCAAATGCTGCCTGGTCGGGAGCGTAGCATGTTCCTGTTATGGCATGAGCCGTTCCCCCAATGTACGTCGCTTCCTCTTATCGGATGCATCAATCAGATAGCGCTATCAGGACATCGACATGGTCGTCCTGGGATGTAGGCTCACCCAGGAAGAGCTTAAACGCCGCGTCGTAGCCGCAAATGCCAGCTTCTACCTCATCGCATCCAAAGATCCCTACGCGACGTACAAAGTCCTCTGGTACCGCCTCCCGGGATACAGGCGCAGCTGCAAAGTTGACCTCCTCTTCCCTGGCATAATGAACATCCCACCAGTCCCATCAGAGAGTATCGTCCACCGTCGACACCCGTCCGACTACCAGACACTTCCCCTCATGCCCTTCATCCCCCTCCTACTTCTCAAGCTCCAAGCGTGGATGGATCATGGAGAGTCTACAAAGTACTACATGCAGGCAAAGCAGCCGACAGACGTCAGGGACATTACCGAACTGCTTAACATCTTCGTAACGGCGGGGAATTTAGGGGAGCTGGGAAGTTGGATACCAGAGTCGTTCTTGAAGGCGGGTCGTAGCCGCAGGAGGGAGTTCGTCAAACTGTATCCCCACACTGCCAGGCACTGGAACAGGGTAAAACAGAGGCACACGCAAGGCGAGCGAAAGTAGATACACGTAAAGGTTTTGTCGAAGCACTTTCCCTCGTTTCGGGATATCCCTTGTAGTTAACGAAATGATTCTTGAATATAAACTTGTTCGTCCGACGCAATGTACGAGCAGGGGAAGAATGATTTCTCCCGCAGCCACCAGGCAAAGAAGGAAATAAAAGATATATCGATGAAATCACACTGCTACAGCAGGAGAACCTCTTTGTGACTGCGGTATATTGACTCTGAACAGCGTAAAGGAACTGGTTCGGCGCATCTAGCGTCTTCAGATCCTCAATCATTTCCGCCCCTGGTCAATAAGACGAACCGTCGATGTTCAGTGCGCTAGCCTAGCAGTAATCGCATCCAGATGCGAGTATTGTATCGTATCCAATCTTGACGTTCTCCTTGGTCTATTATTATCAGCTCTCACTTTCACGGCTACCCGGAAATCTCAGTCGTCAATTACCGATATTTATCGCTTTAAACTGTTCCAATCGATACAGCCACCGATATCACCAACATATTCTTTAAACTTTCTATCGAACCATATATGGAAGCTATATCGTCAAAAATTAATAGTGATGAAACGAGGTAGTGCGCACGGAACTCACCGTTTATTTATAATAGTCCAATCAGATTTGCAGGAACCATCGAAGACTGGTAAAATCTTGGATGCGCAATCACTCCTGCAATTTCACATGTACCGGAATAACTGTAGCCTTTAGTTATAGCGACGAGCTAAAATGAACAAGGAACAAACCCACTTTATCGATTCCTGCATCACTCGCCATCATACCTTCACCGCTATGGCTGACTCCAGGCACCCAATCGACAGTAGTGAGACTGGGTATACCACCCATATCTTCTAGCATTGCGACGAAATTTCGTCCCCTTTCTAAATGTGTCCGGCCTTGAGTCTGCAATCAATCAATTAGTTTCCAGACGAAGACACTCAAAGGAACATGGCTACTTGCCTGTGCTTGAGCTCGAGTGTCTCCATTTCCTTCATCTTTCTAAAAGGATGCCTCAGTAGAATTTTCAAGAGGTAAAAGATCACACTTACCAGTCCCCAAGCATAATTAAGGGTACGGCTGTGGTATCTCTTGATGATACCCTCCCTCCCAAGAGCACGAGCACTCTTACTTGCATATGCCGGGAAATTCGATTCCAACCCATATTTGAACGCATCCACCCCTTCGCACCCATTGTTTGGAATCGGGCGACCTGGCGTCAGCCAACAAAGAGACCCAGGATTGGCTGTATGTAATCAATTAGCCCCTTCTGTCGGACCACCGAGAAAAGAGGGATTACCGATCCAGAAATGTAACCTGCCATCATCGCCGGTTGATGGTCTCAAAATTGCGTAACGCTGGGCCATTTGGCCACCAGCAGAATGACCTCCGACAATGAGGACCTGAAGATATGTGACAAAATTCCTTTAGCTGATGAATAAAGTCGCCACCTTTAGATTTGAATATAATTTTCTGTCCATGTAGTACGCGACTAGTGCATCCAGGACGTCAAAGCTGCTAACGCCGGTAACAGAGTCGGGGCCGACATTGCGGCTTCCGCTAATCCAATTTGTTTTCCTCCATAAGAGCTGTCCGTCCTGTGCAGCGCCCGCGCTGAGATCAGCCTCCGTGAGGAAGCATGGACACATAATGGATATCTCGCTACGTGTGATGGAAGGATCATTGTACACCGCCTTGGAAAGTGCATTATTTGCCGCATTCCAGTCTGATTAAGGGACGTGAGTGTACTGGCAACATATGTTAGACGTAGGCGCGCACCAGACCAGCAAGCCCTATGCTATGTGATGATATTAACGAAATAGCGATCCCCGATTCAGACATGTAACTCGCCTTTCCCTGCAGGATAATAGCCGCCCTCGTAACTTCAGTCATATCCAGGCCAGCCATTTGATAGACGGGCTATGAAGGGTTTTGTATCTATGAGAAAGGTAAATGGGGCGGAAGGAAACTCACCAGATATGCTCCTTTGTCGTTATTGACCACCCATTTGGGGTATAGAGTAGCATTAGCGATGTTTGGGAGCGATTTCCAGCCCTCCTCACCGGATCCATCGACTGTTGGGTCTGGGCAACGCTGTTGGGTGAGGGTAAAAGGCATGGCATATTGACCCTAAGGAATGATGCTCGGTGCAAATGATGAGGTTCGGCACGGAGTTTGCCGAGCCTGCTTCGTCCGTACTACCAATTTGTCTAGCGAATCCCGGGATACGGTTCCAACAGTTCTATCTGCTTCGGTCCCTTTAAATGAAGGTTCGTGATGATCTGTGAGTGGTCCGGTTTGTGAGATAAATGAAGATAGTAAGCACAAAGGAATTGCAAAGGAATTACTAAAGGGTAGTGGGCCGCAAGCGCGGAGCAATTGCCGATATATAAACCCTGTCAGCCTGAAGCAATTACGGGGCAGAGATGACAGCAAGGGCTATGAGTAACCGATGGTTTGTTTCAGCAAGCGCTTGGCGTAGCTGAGGGTACTGAAAGTGGTAGACTGGTTAATGTTTTTTTTTCAACACAGTCATACGTACAAATTTATGCACGCAAGAGTTCGAGTATTCATATCCTACAATGTTCTAGCATATTCTGGTCTTTGAAAGAAGAAAGGAGAAGGTCCATGAAAGTACGAGGGAGTCGGTGCAAAGACCGAGAATCCCGATTAAAGCCATGTCGTGCACCGAAGTAACGGATGTCCGATCATGTCCACAACAACCGATGACTTAGAAATCTGAGAAGTTAACTCCTAAATCCTTCTCCCTCCCAGTTACTAGAGACTGATTCTGTTCGGCACGGTAGATGAATCGCTTTTGAAGCTTATTGATCAAGAATGGTGAAGGCGGTCCGGATAATATTAGATATTATCCGCGCCGCTGTCTGTGTGTACACTCGAGCATGTTGTACCAATGGATTGGCAGTGTCCAAAATTCGTCGCATATAAACATGCAACACATTCACTGCAAGCTCGCTAAGTATCGTTTCATCGGAGTGCTCATAACAGCGGACCTAATTCGTCCCAAGTGAAGGGTTTGCGAGTAACGTCTTCTGGGTCCGCAAATAAGTAGATGCCAGTCATTGTCACAGCCTATCATACGAGCAATATTCAATATTTGGATGAGAGTAATGTAATGCACCTACGCAGATCGACAGAAGGATAAGGCACGGCAATAGCCCAATTAAATCTGGTGGAAGAAGTAAGTCGGTTGTTGGCCATCAATATGAACCGGGAGGCACCGAGTACATCACCTGCAGTTGGGGCAAGTTGAGTTAATGACCAATAGTGGAACTTAATGGACGTACCAAACCCCTCGTGAGCCCCAGGCATCGTGGATCGTAGTTGGGTAAAAGCGAACAAAGTCCCGATTGGGACCACAGTGATCTCATTTCGTTGTCGGAAGCCGAAGATTACCGTTGTGACGGTGATCAGGCAAATCATTAGAGTGATGAGCCCTATCCAAATGTACGTAAGTTTGGAATATCCATACAGTACAAGTGAAAAAACCGGACAGAATGTGACGGTGATGACCAGACAGTATCCGATTACAGGCCTGCTGCGTTTAAGGATTACATATGCAAAAATGATTTCCTCTTCAATGCCTGTGTCTTCCAGGTGGGTGGGGTCGGCCTCCTGAACACCAGTGGTAATTTCAAGGTTGCTCATAGAAGTTCTGTGAAGTGATCTAGTGAGATGGGGAGAAAGCTTACCCGACGAATCGAAATGCTGAACTAAGGGCTAGTGCAACGGACTTGTTTGTGGATGTCTCTTGAGCAAATGCGGTCACACCGGACCAGTACCTGATACATCGGTGGAAAAGATCAGATAAGTAACGAAACCAAAAGAGCGTAGCCTAGTACCAGTCAAACGGGTAGTAGGCTCGAGTTGAGTGCCTAATAAGCAAGCTCTTCTGAAAATCTTCACACACTGGGTAGATGATGAAATTCGTGCTAAACCTGGGAGCGTTTCTCAAAACATCATAGTTTGAATTATTGGTCGAAGTTGTTCCGGTAGCGTTCCATACGAAGATAGGTTCTGTGGGTCTGTTATTACTTGGATAACCGTTATCATGTCTGTCATCCGAGGGAGATAAATTCCTGCCAATGGGATATTGGTACAGTACAGTTTCGAGAACCATGGGCGAAAATTCTCACTTATCAAAGAAGATGTTAACTTCTGGGCAACTATAATCGCAGGTATCCTTCATGATACTCCACTCCACAACCATAGTAGATTGGAGAATATCGGCTGAGACCAGTGTAGCGTGGAGAGAGACCTTCATGTAAGATCAGCAGCGCATGATTCATAAACGAGCGTGTGGCCTTACAATTCTATGTCCGTCCCCTGTACGCTCTGGCTGAAGTGTCGTATCATGCGGGGCTCTTCCCGCGAGTAACCTCAGAATGAGGGTAATGTATAACATTGGAACAATGATGGCCAACGAAAGAGAAGTTATGAAGCAGCAGCAAACTCTTGGCATACTTCGATGGCTCTCCATTTCCTCAGAGGGCGTGTTTGGAAGCAGAGAATCGGCTAGGGAGATTAAAGGAAGAGAACAGGTGGAAAGCAAAAGTTTATGAGTACGGATACCGCAGAGTGCTTTAATGCAATGATATTTTCTTCATGGCGGTTGATGTGTTTAATTTGTTTTAGGTGTTTATGTCGTTATCACCCGGACAATGGTCTTGAGAGGACCGCTGATGTGCTTGGTAACGGTGCAGGGAAAAACCTAGATCGAATATACAGCGAGTGAAACTTGTATATACTCAACCCTAAGCAATCCTTGCGCTTCACAATCACCAAATATATAAGTTCGGGTGTTTTGAGATCAATAGAAGACCTCTGCAAACCGACTAGTTTGGTATGAAGTTCAAATATTCTGATAAGTGCGCAAATATTCTAGCCAGAAGCTCGAATATTACGACTTGTTCTTTCAATTCTAAGGGTATTCAAGCTATTCAATTCGACTTAGCGAATATATAATAGGTCTGGGAGCAAATAAAGTATATTAACGACGACTGCTCGTCTTGGTACTTGAAATATTCTGTGTTCTGAGATTAATGGCACTCTGGCTGAATTCTATAGCACACTGGCTTTATAATGGCGCACTGGCCGACTCTGCAGCTCACTGGCTGACTCAAACTCGAAAATATATAAATAATCTTTATATTCTTTTATCTTTTTCTATTGGACTTAAGGAATATTCATCTCACCCAAGGAATATGCACAAAGGCCTTCAAATCGCCCTGCTCACTGGCTAAGGTGCGACTCTAAGGGATGGCAAGCTTCCTGGACTTAACAACTATTCTATAACTCCGAGGTTCCACTCCAAAGCCCTTGAATCGCCCAAGCTACTGCGCTTATAAGGTCAAATCGTGGGGAGGGTGTTGCCTCCCGTATATTACATCTAGGAGGCCTTTATATACTGTACATAGTCCGATCTACCACAGATATTTAGTCATACTGTATAAGCTAATATCTGACTGGGTCTAGGGTATGTACTACTGGGTTGAGGGTTTCATCGGTCCAGACAATCTAGATACTGTCTCCATGGCTGTTGGAGCCAGAATATTCTATCATTCTTTGCTGGACTATGGAATGTTCCGGTGTTACCAAGGTAGCTAGCCTGGTTACCAGTTAATTCACCCTTGGCCCAGGCTACCACACCATGCAATGGGTGATCCATCATTATCTTCTGTATCTAGGCAACTGGCCGCAGCTGCAACCAGGGGAATGTTCCTGACCGATCAATTAATAATTGATATCCCGATCACTGATGCGAGCCTCATGGCTATTCTTCTGGAAGGCGGCGCGTCTGCAGAATATCTACAGGTCCAAAGTCACTATCAAGCAATAGTAATGGCGAGTCACTTTGTATCTTCAATCTGAGGGGAAATATTCCACCATGTTAGGGAGAATATTCGCTTCTGAGTGCGAATCTTTGCATGCTTTTCTATCTATTCTTGCTAGAGCTTGAACTGCCTCGGAATATTCTGCAAACCATAGGCAACTAATCACAGCTATTCAATCGCATTAGGAGAATATTCCCTTCTGTTGAGACTGGTCCACCACATTGGGGACTTAATCGTCACATTAGGGAACTATTCACGTCTTCTGGGGGCTAGTCAACCATATTAAGGGACTAGATACTTCTGGTTTCAGTAGATCATGCATGAGTGGGACGTTATGGCATATATTCGCCTGTTTAGACCGATTACAGGTTGAATATTCAGGCTGGTAGGTTCAATCCTTCGAGGTACTGTTCCTAAGTCCTGTATTTCGACTCTGTATATTCTCTCATTGCACAGGATCTTAGCTATCTGCTCGAAGTCTCAGCAATAGCTCTCGTACTCAAGTAGATATAGATTCTGGTATGTATATATCTCATACAAAATCGCAAAATCTAAGGGTAAACACGCAACATGCATATCACCGCCTTGAAGACTAAGAAGGCACAGCATTAGTTTGTTCCTTGCTTCGGGTACGAGTAATCAGTGACATATTGTAAGGGGAAAGTTCTTGAGGATGTTGTTACTGCGGGTTTTTATCGCCGGGTTAGAAAGCAATGAGTCAGACCCATTAAATAGAAATAAACAGTTTCAGGGCAGTAGGTCACCTAACTTCAGTACCCTTGTATTGTTCATGGAACGAGAAGCTGAGGATTGTAAGTCTGTATTCAATTTATAGATATCGCGAGAGCGTTCGTCATTCGTGATTTAGAGTTGGATGCAATAATCTGTAATGATGAGTGGCCTGAGAACCAAACAGCGCTTATCATGAACAAGAGAAGCCAGGGCACGCGAAGACGCCGCTTAGCGTGGAAGGTTAGCTCCGCCCTCTTAACTAAGGCTGCGCATCGTCATTAAACGCCTCTCTCGTCCGGGATTCCGAGTGTTCTTGGTAGGGCCCTCTCGGAACACAGGTGATGGAGAAATTTTCTGCGTGCACTTCTAAGATTGGCTCAATACCACAACGAGAATAATGTAGTAGATCGAAGAATCGGTCCTGGAATCATTCCGAAGGTGGACAATTTTATCACGGAAAGCGAAAGCTGCCAACACGGCTTTTAGACAGCACTTTATCATTGAAGGATTCGTGCGTGTGTGCGTAAGCCTATATGTAGAAGACATAGAACAACTAGAAGACATATTGTAACCCTGGATAGCTGTTCGCGACTATATAATTGTACACAGCAGATGAAAGACTTCTAAAGCCGCGTCTGCAAAGATGCATAACGGCATCTGAAGCATTTACCGGACCAGAGAGCGGAATGGCGGCACCTTCTTGGCGTCTGTTGCGTTGAGGCGCTGGGAACGAGAGATCGGTTTTCGCGAGACGTCGACCAATCCTGTTATCGTAACAGATCTGTAGTGCCAGTGATATTCAGTCCCAGCTGGACCGAATCAGGTTTCCTCAGGCGTAATGAATTTTACAGGGGTAAGAAGGAATGGAGGCTAGAAGTTGGGACTGTTGTTCGGATCCTAGAGTCGAGACTTTAGATAAAGGGATTTGTTTAGCTGGCAGTGACGACGATGAGGACAGATGCCTTTCTGAAGAGTACGTTGACGCTAGGCGGTATACGGAGTTCGACATTGGAATCAGGCATAAGTATCTATCTGAAAATCAAACGAACGAACGTCATCCGCAGTGATCAGAACCTTAAATCAGAATACCGGCCTGGAAAGGAAGTAAATAATGAAATCCACGTGGCATACGTCACGGGTATGCGGCTTTAGGGCAGGGCGCAATCTGCTATGACTCAGTGGCACAAAAGCGAAACTGAGGTTGGGAATGATTAATCCTCATCCATTGTTGGACATGTTTCACCCTCAAGCAGAAAACAAGCCTCGTGTCGACTGGCACCCACTCTGCCCTACATTTCGGAGCCTATCGTCTCCCACCGATTCCCAACGCGGCTTCGCCGCAAAGAGAAGATGGCTAACCTTAAGTTGCCGTCACAGATACGCCAGTGAGTGGCATTCCGTTCCCTCAGAGATGATGTCATTGTTCCGGTCCTGTCGTTCATCCATCTTCCGGGGCCGACGATGACACAGATGATTTGTTGAAGGGCAGCGATACCAGAATACGTAGAATGACATTGGCAGATTTTACCAGATCGAGTGATAAAATCGTCTTTAGACTGTCGAGAGAATCTGAGGGGAGAGACATGGAATGAATGTAAGGTTAGAAGGTTTGCCGAGGGGCTCGTGTGCAGGCCATGGCTCGGTGGTCGAATTTAGTCGATTATACCCACGCCGACGTTTGTGTTGAATATGACGGAAGATGAGTGTATATTGAGGATCGCGCTTTAGATCAGAGTGTAATCTTCTTAGGCTCCACCGGGTGACCGGCCCTTGAATCCAGTTTATAGCTCAAAAACTATTGCAAAATCAGCGTTAAGCATTACCGAACACTGGATACCGGAAATTCAGAAGGCAAATCCAAACTTCAAATCCGGGTCTCTTGGTAAACGTGATGATGTTCCGACGCGTCGTGATCCTTCGAACATTGCTACAATGTTTGCTATGCTCGCTCGTTTCCACAGGACTTTGTGAAGGGGCCTAACGGTATCAGCGTCATGATTGGATCTTACGAAATATTCGTCACGTCAATAGAGAGTAGAAGGGAATGTAGACCTCCTACGCACAGACTAGGTTCGATTCTGACTTTCAACAGTTGAAGTTCAAAAGACGTTCCTTGATACGCTGGTCTGTCCAAGAAGTTAGGACATGAAAATAAGAACGGTACTGTGACAAGGAAAAGGCGTTCAATATCGCATCTAATATCCAGCGTTATTGTAGACGTGGGGATCAAAAGGTAGTGAAACCAAGCGTCGGTTAGTCGGAGTCACCATTGGAAGAGCATTTCATTAAAAATGTTGAGCGCGTTTCAGCACTCAGATTTTTGAAGTTCAGATAAAGAAGAGTGTTACGGTTAAGCCTATTTAATACTAGTGCATGTTAGTCGCTGGTCGCCGCAATGGGGAAAATATACTTGAGTTAGCAGTCACGATATGTGTTCAGCCAGTGGTATTTGCATGAAAAATATGCTCGCGAGGCAACGAGGCGAGTGTTTCGTTCCGTGAAACTGACGACGACACAGATAGTTAATGATTGCAAACAGGTGCCAGGTCAACGGGAACAACGTTCAGCGGTGGAGTACTTGCGTAGATTACATGAAAGAGAGCCTTCGACTATTTTGCATTATGTGTAGGGAGAGATAGTACTAGTGCAACGCAAGTGATGATGGGAGTAGCGAAAGAAGCATACTCGGCAAACTCCGTGCCGAACTTCGTCACGACTCAGTAGTACCGAACATCAGTCTACCTCAGTCCTGCCTCATAACGGAACCTTCTGTCATAAGACTTTCTGATACAGATATGGGCTTCCATCGACAGATGCAAATGAACTTGACCACGATCCCTGGTTATTCTTCTTAACGTAGGTGCAAAGACAAAAGTTTCCTTGATTCGTGACGGCTATTGGTGCACAAGCATAGGCTACACCGATAGTCATCCCCAATGATAGAACTGGGGTTGTAACCTGTAATTGAATTGTGGAATACTAGATCGAAGCTAGGAGAAAGAGAATGCGGTATTCGAATGGTATGTTCCTATATATCGCTCGTCGAGAGAGTATCATGAACTCAAGACGTTTTCCAGATAACTGTTCTACTCCATAGAGATATAGACCCCGACGAACGATAAGATATACTTAGCAATTTGATGCGTTCATCGGTGGTCTTGCTATACCGTCCGCAGCAGAACAAGCATGCTACCAAATTACGCAACGCCCACAGAATCATTTCGTCAGGCCAGTTTCAGCTCCATCGACTTGCACAACTTCTCAGCCCCTCAAGAAAATTTCCCAAACTCCGCCGTTTCAGGATCATTATGTCCCGCTCTTTCCCTCAATAGACCTCCGTTGTTCGAGGCATGAATCATAGTCGATGATCGCGAGCGTTCCGTCTGTGTCGAGCACGACATTTCTTGGACTTCTATCCTTCTACGGCGGGATAATCAGATAGGGTGCTCATTGTCATCGTTCTTGCGGGCCATGCCCAAACCAAGACCACGAATGTGCTCGACGCTCATTCGATGCCTTTCTTGATCTGATGAAGCGAGAATTCGATATCTACCCGGGCAATTACACTCTTTCACAGCCTTCGAATTCATGATCAAGATACTGATCATTAACAAAGCGCCGTTCGCGATTAGTGAAATCTGTGATCATATGGAAGAAAGGTGATGACATCCCCGGGCCTAGGGGAATCGATCAGGGTTGAATTGTGACTCCGAAGCGGCTTATTGCTGACCCACAAGGACAACACGGTCGGGAACTGAGATAGGCCGCGGTTTTTTTTTTTCCTTTGCCTCCCCGTAGGACCTGACCGTTTACTGCCTCCTTAACTTCAATTCAGAACGAGTACTTGCCAAGATAATTCTTGCCCATTTCCAAGGACATCCTAGTACCATACGACGAGACTTCGAACGTCATGGTTTCAAAGCGGACCTACCTTGAACAAATTTCGTCGCCGTTCCGACTACTATCCATGCCCTTTAAACGAAATTCAATTCTGGCCGTGGGCTCAAAGAGACTCGGAGGTTCAGACTATTGTTTCCCATTCCGTATTCGATATTTGAATGCACATCGAAATGGCGCAAAGTAAATACTAGGTCTTGCTAGACGAGCATGGTCGTAGGTAAGTTTCTTTATGACCAGTGACAGTCGTTCCCTGAGCTAAAACCAGAATATAGACACAATCACACAGTCATAGGCTAGTCGACGTACGTGAAAATCTTCGCCCCTGATGGGAGAGGATCGCGCTTCCAAGGATTTTCTGAAGTAAGATCTCCAAGTCACATATGCCTTAACAGTCTAATTCTTATTGATACACAATGGATACAGATAAGCAGATCTGAGTCACCGTGACACAAAAAGGATCAGATAGCCCTTTCGATTGATTACGCCAACGAGTTCCTTCACGACTGCATTCATCATCGTATCGTGAACCCGCGAGCATGCATCCTGACGTCTTTTCCACATCCTATCGTCCAAATCACAATGAGCAAGCACCACAAGATCATTGCACTGCAACCAGGGCACCGACTGGGAGCGCATGGCAATGGTGTCCAACTATCCGTCGACCTCGAAGATTTCACACGTCGATGTCCGCGTGTAGTCGAAGAACATAGTTCTGATAATGGCAAATGCGTCTGTGATACTGTGGCGGAAGGTTAAGCGCTATTCGTCCTGAAGATGGGATGGTGCTCGACGAGCGATCTAGGAGAGAATTATGGGTACTCTGATTCTGTGAAGACTAATACAGAAATGTGGATTACTCAAATCGTTGAAAAGACATGCGAAGTGACGACAGAAAAACAAAAGAACGGGGCGGGGGGGGATGGGATTTTTCTGTACGCCAATTTTTTCCCCCTCCGGCCCTGATGTGTAACAGGAAGAAGCATAACAACTGGGAATAAAGGACCGCAGTCAGAGTTGTGGCAGAAAGAACGGTGTGTTATGGTGTTATGTGTTATGGATACGCAAATCCGGATCTTCCTGAAACCGCAGAAATTGTTCTCAAGTTCCGCATCGGCAACCTCAGAGAACGCAGATGGAGCATCCCACGTTCCCCGTCAGCCCGTAGGTTCGAAATCTACGATGGTGCGACCTACAACGTTGGCGGTATTCATAGCCGACGATCGTCCTGCCAAGGGACTTATAACTTTCCATGCATGGCATGATTCTTAAATGATACACGGTGTCCTGCGCCTCTGGCTTCCTTTTTGTTGTCTTGGTAAGTCTCTCTAGGTTATTGTCAACGGAGAGAGCCTCAAGCCCGGATATACTTGTAGTCTACTTAAAGTTTCACCGTACTTTTTCATTCCTACTAAGTATTACTACTGTGTAACGGCCGAATATTCATACATGAAACAGTGAGCCTCGCTCAATGGCTTGGATATACGCATGGTTGACGTACAACAGTGCTTAGTGTATTATGAGCTCTGTTCATCTTCAATTGGCTACCTTCGACGAACATGAAGTCATCTGACCATGAAACTTCACCATGTCCGCACCATCTGAGATCATTACTACACTTTCGGCGGTATCAAGACCGAGAGGGGCGCTTACCATCTCAACCATTACTTCCATTCTCTTCTCGATTTTGACTATAAAATTTATATTAGATCTGTCGCGATGCTGAAGGTGCGCGCCATTCACAACAAACATCCTGACATCCTTCAATTGTCTGATCCTTGGCATGAAAATGACGCTGATCTCGCAGACAATGATCCTCGCAAAACTGTAGCAAGAAGGTAACTTCTTGGATTTCGGTGCGCGAACTAGTGCCCCTCCTTGCATAAATTTCATAAATGATGGTTCTTTCGTACCAAATATCCGTTCTCGACTGCTAACGCATGTGCCCCATGCTGATGATCATTTCATCTTCCTCTGTTGAGGCTTCTTATTCAACCCCCGGTATACCAATGGTATCATCACATTTACGCATCCATTGTAGCGTGTCGTAAAGCTTTTCCGCGACACTCCGGTTCGGTAGTAAATGTATTCGATGCGGCTTTGCTACTTCAGCTATAAGTCCACCTGATAATGTGCGGAGGCGAAATCTCTGATAGCATGGTCTACTGAATAAAATGTATAAGAACACGGGCATCTACACCATAGACTGACACGGCGATGAACGGTGACCCATTCGTGTCGTCCATGCAGTGCATAGCACCCTTTGTCCTGTCTGCCATGCCGAATATACGTGATATTATGGCCCAGACCGATCTTCTCGATGCATCATATACAATGATAGAAGCCATGCAGCTGATATTCATCAAACCTGTTCACTCATCTTCTTCATCTGGGGATACTGCGATGTTTCATCCTACGAAAAGAACCGCGGCTATATACATTAACGCCCATGTGACATCGTACCACCCTGTGTTTTTCCCTTTGAATAGTGGAATGAACTGACGGGTTATCTCCATTAATAGAAGGAGATCGAATGTTTGAAATCATGCGGTTTGCGGCCTGCTGCCTATATACTCACTCAAAAACAGTTGGGTTGAACCCGAAACTAGAAACGGATAAATGGCATTGCCAGGAGGAAGCGTGGTTGTGCAGGCAGACAACCCATGCAGTGTGGTCGGGCTTGTCATCTCCGAGCCTGACCGTAAACTAATAGATCCCCTTCGACGTATGCGTTTAGTACGAACCAACCACATGGCATATATGTATGTAGTTCTCTGCACATGACATATGATGTGGAAATGAATTTGTGATTCGACGAATAGAACCCCATTGAAGAGACCTGAGTACAGATAAGCATGCATTCAGTAGATCACTGTGAGAACAAGTGCCATCACAACGTCTACGCAATGATACAAGAATAGCGTCCATGGACGACTCTCGGCCAGGGTACACCGCAGCCGTATGATGTCTATGTGTCCCTGAATATAAGCACTACAATACATGTATGTCAAAAAGCATGCTATCCGTGTGATGTAGATGTTACCGCACGAGCAATGCCTCGGAGGTTTATGCCAACGTGCCAAGCAGATCCTGGCAAGTTCCAGTGTACTCCGGCGTTTCTCTTCCCGCTTGCGTGATTCGAATAGCTTTAAGATTTTTGAATTTAATAGACGTGGGAGGAGAACGGGGGCCATCATGTCGAAATGACTGACGCAAGGAGGGAGAAGTCGTAATCCGCACTTCAAGGATATGAACGTCAGAACACAAGCAGGGGAGATGTGAGAACGTACCTGAATGTACCCAAACGTAGTTATTATTTTATCTAACCTTGCACTGGTTTTTCAAAATATTCTCTAGTCGTTCGGCAACAGCGCCTCGGTCATCAGCTTCGTGTGGAACAATGCCTACACTTTTCTTGCAGCTGGCTATATTATATTGCACCTCAGGACTAGGATGAAGGAGTTGTCATGGTATGAACAACGAGTAAATGATCGACTAAGAAAAACTTGAGATCAACCTCCGAGTCGACGTATACTATATTCAAGGGTTCACAAAGCCGCTTCGAGATCGTTCACCTGACTCATCGTGAATCCATCATTAATTCCGGGACTTGCCTCCAGGCGCAGCACTATCTGCATTCAAAATCGCGGAGTGATAGCTCAGAATATATAGGTATCCCATATAGTATCTATCTCGCCTGACTAAAACATTTATTATTATGTTATAAAGAGAACCAAAGAGGCGTCCATATTTATAATGCGTCAGCCATACCGCATTCCTCCTCCGTTGGAATCCTAGCTATCCATATCGTTGGACCAGGAAAGGCCCTCTGAGTACTCGTTCAGCGTTCCCTTACGGTCATGGATTCACTGAGTAGATGACAAATCTCGCCTAGCCTCATCATCGGCGTTTCGATCTGAGTCGAGAAGTACGGGATGGACAAGGGATCAAGAGAAAATGCACGTAACTTCAGTAACTCTTCTGCCTCCGTCGTATCACATTGTGTGTTGCGCGTGTCGCTTTTTGGAGAGCGGGATGCCATGAAAACCCTCTTCTTTGACGCCGATACGGTTCACAAGTTCGCCATGTATAGGAATAAGGGCATTACTCTATCAGGCTCGTACGTCTGTTCCTTTAAGGAAATAATTCGAATTTTCGTTATTTTTTACGCTGAGCCATCTATCTCGCTGAACTTTATTTCACGTGTAATCCATCTTATCCTACACAATAGCAGTCCAGAATCCCATTCGTACTCTTCGGCGACCACTGGCTATAGTTTCCGGGACAACACGTCTTGGGAGGATAATATTTCGTAAGGCATCGCCATCTATGGATGATGATGATGATGATGATGAGGGGCTGCGGCGCAGGTGTAGAGTATGATCGCCGTGTTATGGTTACGCAAAAGTTCCCAGCATGCCGTTTTTCGTGGAAATTAAGGTGTAAGCTGTTTGACTTCATCAGTTAATGCTGTCAAATGTGCACTGAAATGACGTCTTGTGGAATAGCGAGAAATATAAATGGACGACGCCACGGTGTAGAAGCTGCTTCACGTCCTCAATTATGGAAAGACAACTCGGGGCGACCATGCTGCTAAACAGAACTGTAGATCCAACCCAATTCAATGGACGTAGTTATTTCTGAAAGCGGCGAATAAGCATGTGGAGCGGTACAAAAAAGTGAAAGACGGTCTAAAACTGTAGAGTAATTGACAGTAGAGAAGGAAATCAGAGATCCTCGCGCAGCAGAGCTTCGGTGTATTGGAGATACTCCTCCGGAGAAAGGTGATCAGGGGAATTGACAGTTAAGGACTGCGAAGCCGTGATTGTGGCACAGCCGTGCGATCCTGGAGAATTCAACTCAAATATATGGCGGAGAAATTGAAACTGCGAAAGTCTAAGCCTATGGTGAGAATATTAAATGATCAGAACAGATGACTGAAGGATTGTGCACCAGATGCACACCTAGTACACACCTCTGTCGACAGGTTGCAGGCAGGGCGTCCTGACGGAGGAGATGGCTGTCATCGGCGGATTCATTCTAGTACTATAAATGAGCTGACATTATTTGAAGGAACAGGACAGGTACATAACCGGCTAACGACGCTTTTAAAATCTTCCTTGGCGCTAAAGTGACTAGCAAGTACAATGCCCGAAAACATCTCACTCCCCAGCATTCACGAAATGTTCCCAGGTCAGCTCGATATGGTATATACCACCTTCTTCTATAACGACTAACGTTTCCACTATGACTTGCTTGCAGAACACTTGTTGGGTATCCCACCAGAAGTTCTCATCAAATATACTGTGCCTCATGCCCGCATACCCTCTCATTCGCATGTACCGTCTCCGCCACTTCAAAGACGGGAGCAGTATTCGTTGGATATCCATCGCTCACGTCCTACATATTGTTCTTCGCCTTCGCTCCCTTATCAACAGATAGCATCGGATGGCTCTCTAGGTCGTAGCCATCGTTCACCTCCAACGGCAAGCGAAGATGCCGAGGACGATACCAAGAGGTTTATTTGCACGATCTGTAATAAGCGCTTCGGTCGACCCAGTGGCCTCAAAATACACATCAATACACACACCGGCGCTACCCGTGAGTCTCTCACGGATCTTGCTTTCGATTCGCCCATTATTGAACGCTAGGTATATAGCTTTTCGATGCCCAGTTATTGGATGCAGAAGGGAATTCAACGTCAATTCCAATATGCTCCGGCATTATCGAAACCATGTGAATTCTACCGTGCCAGTTCGGTCAAACTCTCCTTCGTACCGTCATCTCTCCTCTCCTTACTCCGACCAGCCTATGGTGACTTCAACGAAATATACCCAGTTCGATGGTCCCATGAAGAAATCACAACAAAAATTCGTCTGGCGTCCTGCGTTGTCGAGCCCATCCTTCGAAAGGGATGAACAGGAGCAGCGAAGGAGTCAATTTTGCGACGCGGTATCTCCGAGGGAGAAACATGACGGCAGGTACACATCGGAGGGCAATCTTAGAATGTACAAGCATAAGCAGCACCACTCAATGAGCGACGCTCGCTTCACACGAGATGCATATGATGATTGGGAAACCGAAATTGGCGGGAAATACCCGTATGTCAAACGTTGTTCATATTCCTACGTATAAAGTGATAATTCACTTGAGCGAGTTGACTATCGTTTCTTGTTCCTGTCACCTGTATTTCTATTTAGATAAATAATGAGTGGAAGCCTCAAGGAAGTGTGTCTATCAGAATAACGAAGTATGATAATGCCTGAAATTGAACTAGTAGAATACACTAATAGTAAGTTGCGTTGACCTGCAATGTGGTACACGGGTTCATGAGGTCAAGTTTCGAAATTCGTCGAGACAGCACCTGATCTAGTAGGACCAGACGCCAAGAATATTAGATTAATTAACAGCAGTAATAGTCTAAACCAGTGTTGCTTCCTGTCTCTCAATTTCCGTCTTCGATTCACTAGTATACATCAAGACATATCTTTAGCATGATACCGACTCGGACACTTATCGGCAACACACGCTCGCGGCTCAATTTCGGGAGAAGTGATGGCATTCATAATTGATGTATGAATGTCGAGCGCTCATCTGAACGCCATATCGTTCACTCCGTGCAAATGCTGGCGGCTTTGAACAAGGGAACTGGATTGATGATACAACGAATTGTGGTGGGACACCGCTACACGATTTTACTAGAAACGTTCGCACTGAAAGAAGGAAAGAGCAATCATATGATGTATTAACGAATAAACCACGTTCCTCCTCTTGACGACTACAACTCATCTACTACTCGTATTACTATGAGGAGACATATTATATATTTATTTTGGCTCGTAATTTAAACCACTCACACTGGCTGGTAAGTGCAGGCTATTTGTCGTTTCCCGCAATTCGCACAGGAAGGACGGATTCCGTCACATTTCATTTTGCGGCCTTTAAGTTGCAAATAGAATGAATAACTCTAATTAAATTGGAATCTTCTCACCTCGACAAAACTCGCATGCCATTGGTGTCCTTCTCGGGACTTTTGTAGGTTGTTTGTCGGACTGACAATTGGACTAGGTCAGCATAGGAGAAACACTCAATGACTGGAGAGATAATCTACTGCAGAAGTCGAAGGCATGGGACCTATATCTGTGAGCTAGTGAGGGACCTGAACAAGAGTCTGGCTGTCGGTAATGCACACTGTCACTTTTATATGCGCTGAGTTAATAAGGAGCAATATACAGTGCCCGGGCTGCCTCAGTATTATTCATTCATTTCCGGTCCCTGTCTCTCCGGATCTAATGTTCGTTCCCATCGTTGCCCTCAAGAATGACAGAGAGAGGAGAATGTGACAGTGGTGTGTTCGAGGCTCCATAATGCTGTAAGCTTGAATGATGAAGCCGGCATATTCGACTTACCTTCGGCAATGCTTTTTTAAGATGAGCGCACAGATTTTATTCTCATAACACCGAGATTCTAGGTCGGGTCAAAGTACCGCCCGTACTGAGGCTCTAACGGAGCTAGTTGATTCCACACTGTCCATGTTCGTTCGAGGTACGACCATCCATCTGGAACCCCAGGGCTGACGTGTTGATCCATACACTCGCTCTGTGCTTCATTCATGGGACATACGTTCAGCGAGGAACCCTCTTTATATCGGCGCGGATGTGGAATCATATTGGCCGTTATGTTTCAGCAGAAGGGCAGCAGTGCGATCGGCTTCCAGTACAATATTTAATCTAACTTCGGTCTACTAGATTTCCGATCACATCAGACTTGAAAAGGAATTGGATACTAGGAATAGCAAACCTATATCGAGCCCCTATCAAAGGAAGGGGAACAACTGAGAGGAGACGGGGCAATCAGATGAGGGGGATAAAATTTCACTGAGGAACACGCGCACAATTTACCGTGACTGCATAGCTGAAAAACATTTATAGTGTTGCATGTATTTACCCGAGAGAAGAAAGCCATTTGACTGCGTCGTAAACCACGATGGCGGCTATTTCTGCGATCTCGGAGAACCTTTTCTGTGCTTGAAGTCTTCAGCACCCGAGTTCCGAGCCTTTTTCATCATCCAGGGAGACATACCCGGTTGTCAAGCTGTAAGTATGGCACGAGTCAAATTAACGCAAGACAGAACTCACAAAATCTGGCAGAACGTGGCAGGACAGTTCGTGCAGTTGCTTCAGGTGATACATGCCTTTGTCTCTTGGAACCAGCCCCCATGCATCTGTGTGGTTTGGGAAGGTCGTTTTTATCTGTGCACCGTATCTGTAGTCACAACAGTTGCGCGGCTCAGAATGTTTTCCGATTGGCCCACTTGCGAAGGCAACCATGGTATTTTAACCCCATCTAGAAGCAGGTCCCGCTTTAGAAAGCCCTCCCGACGTTTTGTAAGGAGATTTTGAAACGCCAAGAGCGATAAAGACGGGTTTTGAACCGTCATCGGACCACGTACGCCATGTCGAGCCAGGTCTCTGGTCCAGTGGATCTGATGAGGTACGTTTGTAGGCCATGACTGCTCCTCTCGCGGAGTATGTCTTCGTGAGTAAGGTTGATTATAGGTCAGCGTGATAGTAATTTCAAAATGACAGCGAAGTAACGCACACATCGTAAGCAAATTTTATCGCGATTGAGGTGACGGATGAAACAGGATGAAATTACATTTGACTGTGTATTCGGACCATGGTCTTGAACCAGTGAACGTATAAGTTGGAAATCCCTGAAAGCTCGCATCCTAGGCGAAATATCAATTTTCAATTTCCGTTAATGTACAGTGTTCCTTATTTGTTCGTGCGAGCAGCTGGAATGAGGTCGGTGTTGATGGCGAATAGTCGCTGGGACAAACATTACCCAACAAAACCTCGGTTTTCTCTTCACTCCCATTCCAGCATTATCTTGCTTGTAATTCATCTACGCATCCTCTGTCAGCCATTTCGGCTGAAATTTCACTGATCCAGTATCGGGTGCGCATGGGTGATATCTGAAGACCAAAGCGGAGACTTCTTGTCGCCTACATGCCCACGGAAAGTCGCACATTATATCGATGTCTTTCGCTTTGGAATGGAGGCAACAGTAATTATTCAAGTTCAAGCTCTTCCATATTTTGGGCAATTAACTTTGGATTTTCGTAGATCCGCTGCCAGAGACGAAGATTGCTCGCAATTACTTGAGATTCACCACGATCACGAAGACCCTCATCCTACTTCGAATCTCCATGTCCTCGAACCGTGTTGGACCATAGGGATATTTAATACATTACCAGAGTTTGAATGCGCTACGTTTGTTTTTCCTCAATCATGATCTGTAGCTTGAGCTTTGATTCAGAGTATTCAGGCGCATTTTTGTTTCAAACCTCCGTGATTTAGCTCGCGCCCACGTCTATGAAGTCTTCATAAACGAGGATTGAGACAGTACTCGACATTTTAAGTACGTACCGGTGTTTCAACTGTTTCGGCGTCGAGGAGATTCCGCCGCCTACCTGAGAGTATAGAAGCTCGTCTCCATGTCTTGTTTTCTCTCTATCTGGTCATCCAGCCCATAACAATACGTGTAAGAAGTCGGTTCCAGCAATAAAAATTGCATGCTAGAGACTGTATTTATTGAGGTAACCTTGCAGACATTTCTTCTATTCTCTGCGGATGAACTAGGTGGATGTTATGCATCTAACTACGTCCTTTCATGGACAGCCACACTGATCTAATGAAAGACTCATTGCTAGCTTTTTTCATCCTAGTTCTGACGTACAACTGCGCGTGTGCAAGCAGTCCGTAGACGTAATCATTTCATGGCAACCCCGTACTTCTGGATACAAGGTGGATATGCTAGACTAATCTCATTTTGATCATCTTTAGATCTCTCTTCCACTTCACCAGCCCGGCCAACCTAAACAATAAAACTTTCTTAGATCCCCGCCAGAGAGGTAAAGACACCCCTCCCGTGTGAGGTAACATGTCTAGCTCCGTGACAGGAGAGTGGTTCTTGTCTCGCTGACGGATAGGTGTGTCTTTGCGTCTCGGTGTTCAAATGTCCAAGGTACACTTCGAAGAAGGTCCGCGGAAAGATTATTCTCCACGAACTGATGGGGTCAATTAGGTTCGTCCTGTCTAGCTCCTATGATTTAGTGTTGGTACTTACGCTGAGGATGGGCAAGCGTTTTCTGCCTTTCTCGGAGACAAGGATTACTTATTGACGGCTTACCTTATAGTGTGGTCGCCTACTTCTAGCGATGGCTGGCTCTTCTTCACAACTGGATGATGTTAACTTGTTCGACTTCAAGCATTCATAGCTGTATCATGATTCTTCCAAAGGTTCCCGAATCTCGCTCAGCATGTTACCTTCCGACAATTGCTGACACAAAGCTTAACGTTGTCTTTCACTAGGATGCCCCAACATGTGGTCCCTGTAACGAACCTGAAGCGTGACTTGGAGTCCGTTGCTTCTACCTTTTCTGATACCTGTAGACAATCCGATACATCTGTTCTTAAAGTGAGGATCTGGATACTCGGTGTGCCACCATGTGCATCATGACATAACAGAGAGGACCTCCAACTTGTTCGTCCGCCGACTTCTTACTATTCTATTCTTAAGCTGTTCTACGTTGGCATCTACATAGAAACGTTCAAAGTCGAGTAGACTGTCCTATATATATCAGAAGGCGTTGAAAAGATGACGCCTTATTGAAAAAGAAATGCTTTACAGGTGACATCCTTCACACTCCTGGAGTCTTTATCCCATTCTTCTTCTCTTACACATTGTCCGTGATGAGCATATTCTTTGATCAACAAAACCAGCATCAGACAGATTGATAATGCGACGGGAGAACGACTGCCGTGATCGAAATATTCGCGGACCGCCTGCTTAGAACGGTCTCGGTGGTCTGAAAGCATCTACATACTGCGCAAATGCCCGTGGATTGAAAACGGCACCGGTTTCCACGGAAATAGACAGCTCCGACAGACGCGCCTATGAGGGTATAGATAGAGCGCTGATTACATTGAACCAAATAACAGTCCCGTAGTCGACCGGATTCCTGGATCAGACTCCAAGGAGCTCTGACGCTCGCGATTATGGACAGCTGTATTATGATGGTCACCTCGAGACTTGACCAAACAGCCAACACTATTTTCAGACTTCCCAATACGCAGCAGAGTTCTCAACATTGAACAGATCCCGCATTATAACGCTGAGACTGAGACTGAGAAGGTTCCTGTTGAAGTGAACAAGTGACAGTAATCCGTCTCGGATATCTGATATGTCTTAACCGACCATTTGGGTAAAAATGATACTCGCTTACGATAGGCGTCGGTAGATCTAGAGTATCTCGAGGTCCGAAGAGCTCCTGCAAAGATATCCCTCAGTTTGCAGTGGAGACTGTGACGTCAATATTATGCAATTCATCAAAAGGATATGGGACGGTAGCGGGGATTAACGAAGACTGAGAGTATGTTTCGCTGCACACAATGGGCTTTAATTAGCTTGAGGCGCAGCCTCGATGGTCCCTTTCGTGGAAGAAGGAGCAATCATAGTCGGGCGCGGTCGTCTATATCAAAGGGATTGAGGAAACATGTTTCAAGATAGGTTGAGCCATGGGGGAAGACGTTTAGGTCATTTATGCTGCGAAAGGTGCTGAGGCTGAGATGGATATGTTGGAATGAACAGGTAGATAATACCTGTTGGGCACCTTCGTTCACATTGGAGCATGGCAGGTACTAGATGGTGAGCTGGATGATCCCGAGCGACATCAAAGCTGTGAAATCGTAGCATGATTGGCAACAGGTACTATATCTGTACAGCCGCCACAGTGCACCAAAAGTAATTTGATGTAAAGGATGGATGCAGTTGATAGACGGAGCAATTTTCCGAACTTGCTTCTCTGGACGAGAGAAATCTCCCTGAAGAGGATCTCCCGTAGGGAAGAAGACCCGGCAAGTAAGCGAGCATGCATGAAGAGATAAGATTTCGTCTCTCATGTTATCTACGACGAGTGAGATAAGCTCTTGGTGTAACGAGGCGTTGAGGGCTTTCAAGGTCAAAACTGTCATTTGAACTACTTAAAAAAGAAGGGATACTAGTGTTAGGGAACTTACATGATATGTTTGCAAAGGACAAGCCTTGATATATGGGTATTTCATGGTCGAGAGAGCTGACGTACACACCGGATTTGAGAGCAGAGAGGATCCGAGACATTGGTAACTTAGAGGAAACTATGCGCGAAGTAATGGTAGTAGATGAGGCTTTAGAAGGACAAGGTGTTAGTACGAGTTATGAAATGAAGATAGTGAACCCTGAGTTGACCCTGAGGCAAAGACTGTAAACACGAGTCAGGGAAATGCCGATCAACAATGTGGTGATCGAAGCGTGTCGTTTAAAGCATCAGAAGTTTTTTCCTGTTTTGAAAAGGAGTATGTAGTCGATTGTTCAATCTCGATCCCATACGTAACGGAACAAACTAGCATACACCGGCATATCGCGGCATCTTCCCGTGGCAAATGTTCGGCTCAAGTTCGGCTTAAGTATATCATGAATGCTCGGCATGTGCAAATGGACCATGTATAAATTTTGACACAGCACGGCAGCCACTAAACCCACAGATAAGTCACTACGTACTATTGATCGTACCATATTTCCCTGTTTTCAGAAAAAAACCAAAATTGAGAAGCAGGTAGAATGTACTGCAAAGAATCCTTCTGTTCGTGCCGCTGTGCCGACAACCCAAAGTAGGTACAAATTCAAGCCGATTCCAAACGGCCTGAGAATCCTGCTTCTACATCGCGGGCCTTGTGGGCGCATCTGTGAGATTTTAAGAGGTAACTTGGGAGCGTTGGCACGGTCCGGTCCCTCCGAGATCACGTGCACCATTCCCGTACATTTTCGTGTGTCCGTACTCAATCCGTACTTAGCTACATACGTCTGCGACTATCACCACCGCTTCCTCATTCCCTCTCTCGGACCTAGCAATACGGTTCCACTACAAAGTGGGCATGAGAAAACCACAGATATGTCTGATGAACTGAGGCATCAACGACGACATTACAGCAGTCAAGAAAATATCATAGTACGCACCGTACTGTACAACTGAAAAATTGCAACACCATGAGAGTCGACAAGGCTTACACTCCGAGAGTCTCGAAAACATCCATTTCTACTTTTTCATGTAAGTTTCAAACGTTGAACAGTCTCATACTAAAGACCAGATGGCATCATATCAAGGTAATTCGGAACATGACACCTCTTACGTGTAAGATCGAGATTGAACAATCGACTCAACACTGGCAAGTTGGTGGACCTTGCGCCCAGCAGTTGGACGTAGGGCCTAGATAGTCTTACTGGATCTCGTATTTGGTGATTGGACAGAACATGAAGAGTCTACTGTTGGAAAAATGCCGCGTTTGTGCTCAGAGTCAGGAAGTAATGGGTTCCTGACGACAGTGACAAGGAAGATGAAGAACGCTTATCGTTACGTCTAGGTTCGGTTCCCCGGGCCGTAACGGTATGGAAACGGAACATCTGCGACCGCATGTACTCTAGGGCAGGTCATGGGGATTTCGCTGTGGTTTCTCGTCGTTGATAGTTTAGCCTTGCCCAATCGCATCAATTCGCCAAGTGAACCAGTGCATGCGACACGGTTCTAGCATCAAGCCATGACTTCGTCTACATTTCATCATTCTGAGCGGTAGTACTAGCCGCGTTGGCATAAATTCATTTCTGAGATCTAGAAATGTTCTAGGGACATTGAAGCAAATATTATCTTAAACGATATCTAGATCATTCAGGTTCACTTTGGTCAATTTTCGAAGTCTCGACGAAATATTCTATATCATAAGAAAGGATATAGGCAGCCATGAGCCGTCAATAGGACCCATCTGGCTCCTCGACGGTGTAGCAAGTGCAGATCCGGTAATTATTCCTTCAAGTTTTAGCGCGGCATTCCAGTGGTTACTATTTTTGATGTATAACACGAGCAAGAGACGCTCAAGAGGTGCCCTACTTTTGATTTCCCAGCGCTTACATCGGATTAGTCAGAAGATTTCTTTTCTGTTGTGGCTCATCATGTCGGTAGTCCTCGAGAAAAGAATACAAGACCCACCCTCTGGACAGCCTTCTGCCCTGGCTTTCGTCGCTCACGGGAGGTTTGGTGGGACAATGAATTGTTCCATCACATCTGCCATCGCCGAGCATCTGCGCCTTAAGCGAAACGCAAGAGTCGTTACATGGAATGCCCGTGGCATGGGAGGCAGTGAAGGTGGGAACGAACTGTCGGGTTTTGAAGAGTGGATGGGAATGCGCAACTGCGATGATTACAAGGTACGGGTGCATATGTGGTGCAGGGAAATACAAAAGTTAATACTATAGAAGGATATTTTTAAAGAACAAGTCCTGAAATTCGTAAATGACTTTCCTTCAGCGAGGGGTTGTGACCTGTTCGTTTGTGTACGTTCTCTAGAGTCACTTGGGAATTGCCGATGGTTGACCTGTCTATGTAGGGGTACTCCGCTGGTGCCATCTATGCTACCACCATTCGCTTATCGGGTGATCTATATGATCAGTGTACGCAAGTATTCGGTTGCCCAATAAAATACATTCTCGTCTCTTATCCAATCGGGGCTGCATGGGCACTGGGTCTTGGGCTCATTGGATGGTATTTTCGCTCACTTGAGGGACTGGTGGGTGGATACTGGGAGGGATCCCCGAACGAACGCCCGGCAGACGTACTTATCCTTATGGGTGGAAACGAGATCGGTGGATGGTGGTCTCCTGTGAGCTGGGCATATAACATGTGGACCGGCGTATTGGACGGAAAACATCGGCAGGAGCAAGGGAAATTTTGGAAAGTGATCGTTGATGGGGCAGATCATGTGTGGAGTGGGAAGTTGCACCGAATTGGAGAGGAGGTCGAAAAGTGGATGTCTGGATGATGCCGCTTGCAGTCAGGACATGGACTGGACATTCTTCAGAGAGGCACGAGACTAACATCTGATACCACCTCCTATATTGTACATCTTCTCATATGGACTTTTTGCTTTTTCTTGTTCTTACGACAGTACAAATTCCGTACCTGGGCCGCACACGATACCTCATTTCTTACAACTTTGTTCTGATTTGTTTTAATTTCGTTCTGATTACAGCACTCATGTCTGCCTGAAGATTCAGTGCACTCCGAGACAGTAAAGTGCTATTAGCAAGTGCAGCGTGAGGAGATGTATTCACTTTCCGCGTTGAGGGACTTTAAGAACGTCGAGTCTTCTTCTAGTTTCAATACAAAATTTTACTGTAATTGCGAGGGGGGAGATGTAAAGCACCTCGTAGTCAAAACGAACTGGGAAGGCAATATCACGTTGTCGTGCCACTTTTTTCATGCTGACGTTGCCTCGGATATTGCCGTTTTCGACAGGTCTTTTTGTATGGCGGTGTCTCTCTCGCCGCTTTCCCACATTTCTAGCCGGCTTTCGTATAAGTTCTCTACCCTGCTAGGGCCCGCTCTATTCTCCGCCTTGAACCTTTCCCAGAGTCTTGCTTTAGTAATTGGTAAGGGACCCTATTATTCCGATCCCACCAAACTATATTCTCTTCCCAGACGCGTATGGTCCGGACTACGAACAGCTCCCCGAGTACGAACTCACGTCCAAACCACAAAAACTGTAACATCAAAAGAAGGAAACATGCTAGCTTCCCAGCAAGGAAGAGCGTGAAAGCAGAACCGAAAGAGGAGCAAGCCGAGACCGCATCGCTCCTACATTCCCCTTCACCTCCGAGGGATTTCGGATGGGAAAACCCAGCAGAGCTGGACTATCTCGATGCATCGACTTGGACGAAGGATGATATTGTCCGACATCTCATCACCAGCTGCTTTTCCGTCCCATGTCGTATACCTCACTCGAAATGGGCTACCATCGCTATGGCTGATGGCTCGACGACGGTTGTCCCAAATGCATATCGTATTCCACTCATGTTTGTGGGTGAATTTCTGTGGTCTTCTCTTAGGTTGGTCCTAGGGGATGACAGCGAGTGGAAGGAGTTCAAGACTGGTATCTTGCATGTGTCGAGACTATGCGAAGCGTTCTTGAAAGAGGCGAAACAGGCTATGGGTGATGAGGGTATGGGGATAGGATGGAGATCTCCGGTCTTTGATCGAGCACTGGCAAGATATCGGATGGGGTGGCTGTTAAATGAACCAAGCCATCTCAAGGAGTTCTGGGAGATGTATGGAGAGGAAGAGTATCGAAAGGATGCAATTAGATTCGGTTCGTGTTTGTTTTCGTAGTTCTCAGGATGCTTATGTGGGCCATAGACTGGAAACGATTGGCATTGAAAGGCCAGAAGGGTTTCAAGCTGGAGGAAGAACAAATCGAAAGTGGGACCACGGCCTCTCAGTGGATGAGTGGACTGAAGAAGGACATCAGCGGCGATTGGATATGGGATTCGTCTCTGAGGACTTCATCTGTTCATGAAGCTTCGGAATATCTTGAAGCATGGCAACGTACGAAGGCCTGGGGACAGCTACCGACGATATGCATCTCCACCAATCCTCCGACCGGCGACCCCGAGTTTACCCTGATACACACTAAAGCCGGCGCTGATCTTTCAAATCAGCGGCTGTGTTCGCCAGCTCCTGCTAATAATATTGGCAACAAAGTCTCTTCCCCCACGGTCTTTCCAATACCCTTTTCCAAAGGCGATCTTCTGCAAATGTTGTACCTCAAATACCAGTCTCAAGAGCTGCGCATTTCTTCCTTGGAAAAGGACATCTCCAGACTGAAGCAAGCGAAACGATACTCGCCGACTTCATTCGTCGCTGATTCTTTCGTACCTGCTCCCAATTTCCCGGAGCTTTCCGACCCGGATTGTTCAAGGAGTTTTTGGAGGGACCCGTTGGAGACTCTATTGTATATGGAGACGTGCGGACAAGAAGAGGGGGCCGTGAAATCCGAGCCTGATATGGAAGAGATCAGACTTTGCGGCACGTCGGATTTGCATGAGGTGATAGATCTAGACGCTCTGTTGGAGGATACGGCATCGCCACCGATCAAATCCCTGCGCAAGCTACGAAGAACAGCAAGCTAATTCCATTTTGATTTGACGATAGTCTCCGACTGGCCATCATGAGTCACCCCTAGTACGCAACTTTCGAAGTCGATCAGTCTGCGCCAGCAGCAATTACAGTATCGATCATGACCATGGTAATTGCTTATGTGACAGACAGTATACCTTTCGCAAACTGTTCCTATGACAAGAAATTGCCTTGACATTGTAGTGGTAATGGCACAACTGTATGTTTTATTCAAGAAAATTACAATTAGGTGACTAGCCTAAGACCAAACGATTGTGAGTTAATGAAAGAATAAAGGAGAATGAGAGAATGGAATGGGAAGAGTCGGTGGAACGTGCCAGCACGTCGACACCTACTAAAACTAGGCCGATAATATAGAGGCGTCAATTCTATCCCTATATCAAGGTGCGAAAGCCGAAAACGAAAGGATTAATTCAGCTTACTAGAACACGCCTTCCAGCTTGATACTTCGCCTGCCTTTTCTTTCGGTTTTTAGCCATCTCCTTCTTACCCTCCTCCCGGCACTCTGGCATTATAGCACAGGGCTTCATCTGATGCCGCTTTCGAGAATCATACCGTGTAAATGACATGCCACATCCAGCGCAAAAGTACTTCTTATCCGGTTGATGAAGCAATTTTTTCGCGTGCCTTTCGAAATCCGCTTTGCATTTAAACGTTTGTTCACAAGAGACAAAGGCACAGCGATACTTTCCAGAATAACTTTCTCCGTGAATGGATTTGTGGTGCTCTATCACGCGATCTACAGAAGAAAAACATTCACAGCAGTATGGGTAGATGCAGCGTAAGTTGTCGACATCCGAAGACTTTTCTGCTCGTGGGGGAGATGGAGAGTCGCCGATGGGTGACAGGGGAGGAGAAGACGACAACTCTGTTAACGATGATGAAGATGACGAGGTTGACGCGACAGGAGAGGCGGGGACGAGCTTAACACGCTTATAGGTTACGTTTAGAGCATCCACATTATCCGGCACTTTACGTTTGGTGGCAGTGGCGAGGTTGGGCAATGTATCGTCTCGAATTGCTGTACCCCTCCGATGAGTGGATGTACGTGGTAAAGGTCGAATGTCCCGCTCCTGTTCGGAAATAGCAAGAGGTGAATTCGAATGGTAGGAATTCTCATTGTCATCGGGATATGCCAGACCGTAGACAGTGTGTAAATTCCCTAAGTTGTCCGGCTGAGGGATGGGCTGATACAATGGAGAAGCTGGCGGTGGCGGCGATACATCTAAGATGAAGCCCGTGGTAGGAACAAGTGGAGGAAGATTATTGCAAGGTATCACACAGGTGAGCCGATATATATGCCAAAATTGACTCGTTGACATGGAAAAACAGACTTTGGAAGAGTCTGAATGCTTGTGGGCAATGCCCAGGTCGAATGTTATCAGTGTATCCGTTCCGGTCCTTCGCTGTAGACGAATAGTTAAATGAAAGACGATAGAACAAAGCAAGAACATGAGGACGAACCTGTGAATACTCGGCGCAATAGTTCTTCAGTCCGCCTTCATCGTGCCAGAGACAGAAGGGAATATCTCCGCTGAAAGCCCAAAGTTTCCGAGAATCTTGGGATTCGTACTCGTACAAAATATCGTTCCTGTTGGAGAGATGTATTGCACAGGTGTTATTGACGGTGTAGGATATGGATCTTGAATGAGTGGCGCGTTATTGTACGCAGCAGTATGATTGCCGACCGTAACCAGACTGGTGGCGACCGTGTCTTCCAAGCCAGTGAAAGACATCTTGAGGAAAGGTAGTGGAGGTGGGAACAGATGGGTCTATCTCAGAGCTTGGCTTTAAGCATTTATGCGGCAGACAAGATAGAATGGTCAATCGCTAAGTATAACAATTGTTGAATTGCAACGAAAATTTTGGACAGTATCGCCGATTAAGGCAGATTTTGTCTAAACAATGTATGATTTACCAGTGTCTGGGTCGTGCCCGCCTTGTTTGATTGATGGAGCCGGCGCTACTATTTGTCACTGATAAGAAAACAGTTGAAAATACCACCGCTGTCCGGACTCTGTTCGCTCGAGGCTTGACTCGGAGCGGGAAGCATCTGTAACGTGAATCCAGAATAATTGGGATCAATGAGATGGGATAGAGGCTGGAGCCGTATGCACTTGCACAGGCGGATATTACATGAGGGAACCGGCATACGTCAGGGACAGTTGCAAAAGAAAAATCACGCCGCACGTTGAGTCACACTCACGTGAAACATGACATGGAGTCAATCCTCTCGCCCAACGCCCCAAGTACGCGTACTTATCTATACAAGGCAAAGTCAACACACATCTCTCATTAGCTCGTTATGATCTTTACACTGGCCGGTGATTGAATTACAATTTACCACCGCCTTCCGTAGGGCCCTCTGACAAAAACGACGAAACGGACAAAAATCTTTGTTTAATAGTCGGAGTAGTTGCAAATCAAGTCGAACAAAGGTCCGCCATTCATCAATTGGCTTGCACTGCCTCCCATTGAAAGGAATACTACGGCTGTTCACTCCTTTCTATCCTGTCTCTCGTCTGCAGTCGAACAGAATCGAGATTCAAGTCACCATTCTCTCACGATGCCACTGAACATCTGGAATCATAGGATGATAACTTTATGCTGTAATGTGTTAGGCATGTCACAAGAGGTACCGATTTACCGTCCCATCAAATATGAGTGGCAATTCACGCGGAGCAGAGATGTCTGTCAACTTCGGGGACAACACGCAGTGCCAACAACGCGCCATCGCCTCCCCCTTTCAGTTGAAATCCCAATCTCTCGCAGACACGGATCAGGTCGTTGCACCATTTGATATTCTCACGGATTACGCCCAGAATTTAGCACTGTTCAGCAATACCGCCCCCTTTCTCAGTCGCAGACCGCATCAAAGTTGGCAGAAAACCTGCAGAGAGGCATGTCCTAAGAGGAACAATGTGTCCGTGCGCCTGTACACCAAACATCCTGCAATACCCAGTGAGGAGGGTGAACATTGAGGCAAGTATCGTTCACGAGGGTGCTCGAGGATACATTCCTACAAAGGCCGTTGGCGAAAAGATTAGGATAAATGAGAGAACCCATAGATGGGTAGCATACATACAACGGGAGGATGTTAACCGCGGGATAGGTCGATGGAGGCGAGAGTCGTTTTATGTCTTTACAGTGGTAATCCAGAGCAGGAATAAGCCGTCTGTGAAAGTTAGAATGTTTTGGAACGGAAGAACCAGGCATGAATACTGTATGAACCCACTCGTATTGAGCTTTGTCCAGACATCCCTAAACGAAGTCGGAAAGAATTGAATGGTTCGTCGGTAAGGTGAACGAATTCAATAAATGTCGAGTTGCTCATTGCATGAGACCATATCCGAAAGGATCTTAGGCCTGGGGAAGGGTCGTTAGTAAAAAGCATACACCACAGACAGAAAGCGTACATCTTCAAGGCGAGTTCTAGATTGGCAAATGTTGGTTTTAGTACCAGACATTTTAGTCAAGATGCAGCAAGAAAGCCTTCCGACGCCGTCCTTCAGCGCTCGGAGAGGCGGATAAGTGAACGATGGGACAACGGTATCCATGGGTATCTCAAGTTCGATCGCCCACAGGACAGGATTAGTCTAACTTTCAAAGAGCGGTGGGTTGCCATTGGATCCATTCATCCTGATGGTGTTTGCGGTATGTTCACAATGCACGTCGTAGACCTGAAAAGGAACAACGCATATTCCTTTAGATACGGGCAGTATAAAAAGGAAGCCATTGTTGTCTTTACAGATTTTTACTCTTGGTGGCAACCTTGTCTTCAGTCTGAGTCTCCTGAAATCCTTACCACGCCGAACATTTCCGTGTTATACTTAGAGTGAAGAGCAAGCCAGCTCAGTGGCATTTATTCCCACAGAAGATACGGCAAGTGGGCGCGACAGTTTCGTATTCAAAGTTCAAGGATGTCAAGAAGATTGACCAGACTTGCGCTCGCCGCCTAGTATCTCAGCGCTATTCTCGTTTGCTCAAAGAGTTGAGCTCCGCCCTCTGGAATATGACGAATCATCAACTGCATACATATCACGAGAAAAACCTACTATCGAAAGTGGCAGCAGGAATCGGACTCGCTTCAGATTCTCAATCTTGATGGACTATCGGTTTGTCGCGGGGAGTATGCATTTGCGGTCAAAACTATTATCGCTGTTGACTTCATGATCAAGGGATGTGATGCATCTAAAGGCGGAGATTCTCAAAAACCATTGTATCGCTAGGAGCACACTTACGATGCACAGCATCTTTGGGCGACTGCCTGAACCCTCCTCCGTCGAACGCACTCACGCCCTCTGTAATCACCCAACCAAGGTGACATATCTTGACGTCCAAGTGCATCTGAGTATGGAAGACCTCGAAAAAATGTGAGCATAAAGCCACAGAGACATGACGAAAGCATTCACCTGACCAAAGCATAGCCTGCAGATATCCCAGGTCAAAAGGCGATTCTTCGACATTAAACTCGCTTTTGTGGCACATGGAGGGTGTTCCATTTGCTGGTAGCAGCAGCAGTATCCTAATTATAACATTAATTGGTAAAAAGGCGAAAGAAATGTGAAGGCTTACACAGAAGACGGACACTTGTAGGAACGGTAGTATTCGAAGCTGCAAATTTTGACTGTAGGTTCTATTTGCTAATCGAGCATGATCAAACAATCGTACTTCTATGTATCTTTCCTCAATCATGGGGCAAGTCGTGGGATCTAAAAATGAAACGGTAGGTATAAGCACCAAACTGTTGACGTAAAAACTATTTTACGGCTCTGATCTTCCGCCTTTCAAAACCGACATGACAACGGTGAAGATATTGAGAGATAACATAATAGAGGTGTCGTAGTGGTAGGCATCACATGAGGGGAAGAAACCAAGTCTATCACCTGTGATGCATATGGTAGGAGGTGACCGGTGAAGAGAGGATCAGGAAGGGCATGGGAAAAATCAAAGACGAGCACGTGCTGAGAAGCGATCATCGCAGCCCATCTTGCGCCGTTCTTCTTCGATTCTGATGACCATCTCCATCCATCTTGACAAGTATATATACCGGCAGCGAAATCGGAGGCTCGAGTGCTGCAACGATCATCTTGTAGGCTGTAACTACTTCGATACATTATCAAACTGTCTCTTCCTCGGTCAACTCGTTCGAACGACGAAGACCGGAATCCTAGTGTTTCTTCTTGGCCGTTTCCGCCCGTGAAACACTGTTCTTGAATCAGCCTCCAAAAAATCTGACGACACGCATGAACGGTCGAGCTTAACTTGAAATAGACACCACTCGTCAGCGCTTTTACGATGACTTTGTCCGCTTTGTCAGCTGCGGACATGGCCCCAAATGGCAAATACGGTTCGCAATGTCTGGCTTCTTTCAACTTTCAGGCGCTGTCTCAGGCGCGATCTCCTTCCTAACGATCTGCTTATATTTATCGATTTTTTCCATGAAGACCCACGAACTCATGGACGTCGTGAGACGCGGATGATTGTGACATTTCAAGTATATGACGACTATTTCTGGCTGATCACTACGTGATACAATCTATGTGCTTCCCGGGTAAACGTCAAAAGGTCAATTTCGACGACGCTATAAAAGCTGGTGCGAAGGTAGCTTCAACTTCATCTCAACTCCATCTCCTTCAACATCTACTGCTAAATCATCTTCTCATTCCCCTACAATGGCTCCGAACGTCGCTATCGTTATCTACACCATGCACGGTCATATCGCCAAGAGTACGTTCCCCCCTGCTAGTCGTTACCGCTGCTTCCTGACTGTGATATTATGATAGTGGCTGAGGCTGTTAAAGATGGTGTCAAGAGCGCCGGTGGAGCTGCCAGCATTTACCAGTCAGTCGTATATCTCAGCCGTTCTGTTCATCATGTACTAATGCCCCACGATAGAGTTCCCGAAACACTTTCTCCAGAGAGCCTTGCCAAGTCGCATGCGCCAGCCAAGCCTGATTACCCTATCATTACCCCCGAGATCCTTGCTTCATACGATGCGTTCATTTTCGGCATCCCTACGTATTTCGGAAACCTCCCTGGCCAATTGAAGGTGCATACAGCATGCTAAACTATTCGGAGTTCGCGTTAACGACATGTCTAGGCTTTCTGGGACTCCACCATCAAGATTTGGGTCCGAGGTGCCCTCGCTGGCAAGTATGCTGGTCTGTTTATGTCTACCGCAGGTCTGGTAGGAGGAGAGGAAACCGTGGCCATCGCTTATCTGTCAACCTTGGTTCACCATGGCATTATCTACGTCCCTCTCGGATATACCAATACGTTTGCCCAGTTGACCAGTCTCTCGGAGGTTCACGGTGGTACGTTTCTTGGTGAAGTAATTTTGTCTCAGGGCTCACGCGTCATGTAGGATCACCTTGGGGTGCAGGAACCCTTGCAGGTAATGATGGTTCCCGTCAACCCTCTGCTCTTGAGCTCGAGATTGCTACTATCCAGGGCAAGACCTTCTACGGCACTGTTGCAAAGGCATTCTCTTAATCATAAATGGACTTGTCCTGTACACGATATGTATTATAGGTGTTTCTGATTTAATTGGTTAAGAAGCTTTTCTGGATATATTATGAAAGAAGTCCAAAGGTTTAATTGTCCGTACGGCTAAAAACACATGTGTGTAAATTTAGCGATAAGCAATCGTCGGGAGCAGGACCGGAGGAGCTCTGTAAGTGAGGCTACACAGAGATATATATCAGGTATAATTTCACCTCCACCACCCCTCCCTTGGTATTTTTCACCCTCAGGGATACTACTCGCTTACTTACCTTCTGAACTATATAACTTATGTCTTTCCCCCATGATCGGATTCCAGTCACACCCAAAACCGCATAGTTTCTATACTTCACTTATCGTATCATGAACAGGTGTAGGTTCTTCTACCTTTACCCTGTGTGAATTGGAACCACCGTGCATGTCTACCATATGATCTCATCTTTTACGGCTTGCAAGAGTTTGAGAAGATTGGATGCGTAATATCCTGCGTAGAAGAATGTCGCTTTGGTGGTAAGTGATGGTAGCGCGGTGAGGATGTACTCGTCGACGGCGGCCTTGCTGTCGAGCCGGGGAACGGTGAAGGAATGGGTGTGGGGGAGGGTGGTCCAGATGAAGTGTTGGACAAGTGCTGGAAGGCCAATGTAGAGGTTGCGGCATTGACGATGTTCTTTCCCTGTTTAATTTCTGCCTTTGAGGATTCTACATAATAGTGGTGTCATAGCGGTAGGCATCGCATGAGGAGAAGAAACCAAGTCTATTGGGAGCGTAGGCACGGTCCGGTTCATCCGTGATCACGTGCACCACTACCCGTAGTTTCCCGCTTGTCCATAGATACGTCTGGGACGATCACCAGCAATTCCCGATTCCCTCTCTTCGACCCAGCGATACGCTTCCGCTATGACCTGTGATGCATAGCGTGAGAGAAGAAAAGAGGCTCAGGCAGGGCTCGTGCTGCGACGCAATCGTCGCGGCTTGTCTTGTCCCATTCTTCGACTCGGATGACCATCCATCTTGACAAGTTTGTATACCGGCAGCGAAACCGGAAGCTCCAGTGCTGTTTCAACGATCATCCTATAGATACTTCGATTCGTTACCAAGCTGTTTCTTCTTGGGTTAACTTGTAGGAAGACCGAAATCCTAGTGTTCCTGCTTGGCCGTTTCCACCCGTGAAACACTGAACTTGAGTCAGCCTCTAAAAAACCTCGCGATGTGAATGGTCGAGTTTGAATGGAGCTTTCTCAGATTAGCTCCATATCCAGAAGGATTGAGACCACTTCCGTGTCATATTTGTCATCTTCCGGGGATTGCTCATCTTTGGGGATGTCATCACTGCTTAGCCCTATTTCCCCGTCGTACGTTCTGCACTACTCCTGGATCCTTATACGTACACGATGGGTACTAACGATGCCGTAGTTTAGCTCCCCCAAAATACGCTGAATACCATATACTTCTTCCATCGTGGACATCGTACGACTCAATTTCCTGGCGCTATAATAACCGTCACAACTTTTTAACTCTCTCTGCTACACAATCATGCCACCAAATATTGTCGTTGTGTTTGGAGCCACTGGAAAACAAGGTGGCTCCGTCGTCTCAGCTCTTCTCAAAAACCCTTCGTACAAAGTACGCGCTGTAACCCGTAACATTACCAGCCTCAAATCCAAAGAGCTCGTCTCACAAGGAGCTGAAGTAGTCCATGCAGACCTTGACGAATACGATAGTGTTGTCAACGCGCTAAAGGTTTGCTTCCCTCCTGTTCTCTCTTCTCATTTAACCGACAATCCCGGATACAGGATGCATACGCCGTCTTTGGCCTAACCAATTCATTAACGACACTTGCCAGCGTCGGTCCAGAAGAAGCCTCCAAGGCAGAAATTAACGAAGGCAAGAACATCGCGAACGCCGCAGCCTCCACTTCAACCCTGCAGCACTTCATCTGGAGTACCCTCCCCTACACCCATTCCTTTGCCGTTCCCCATTTCGACAGCAAGGCCGCCGTAGACGACTACATCCTCACTGCTCTACCTTCCCTTGCCACCAAAACGACATTCTTCTACGCAGGATATTACGCGTCCAATCTTCTCGAACTCTTGCCACCCATAAAAGACGCGTTCTCCGGGAAATATACCTGGGTGCAGCCATGCTCGCGGGAGACACGTACACCTATGATGGGCCTGACCGAAATCAATGTTGGGGTCTTCGTTGAAGCCATCCTTGAGAACCCTACCATATCTCTCCCGTCGAAATACGTTCTGGGATCTGTCGACGATATATCATTTGGAGACCTCCTCAAGTTATGGGCGGAAACTCTAGATGTCGAGGCTGAGTACGTTCAAGTCAGCGGAGAAGAGTACGCGAAGACTTTCTTTGCGGGAGAGTTGCTTGGGAGGGAGCTGGCCGTCATGGAGAACTTCTGGGAAGTAGAGGGATTCAAAGGTTATGGCGACTCGATGCTCACTAAGGAAGATCTTGGTATCAATGCCACTCGACTTGTCACGACGAAGCAGGCGTTTCAGAGGTTTGACTGGGGAACAGTGGTGAAGCCGTCGAAGTGAGCGGCTCCAATTGAAGAATTTTTGATCGAATTCGGGCCCTAGAAATCGTCACTCACCGAAGACCGTACTAAATGCTTGCCCCTGTTCTTCATCCCCTGGGGACGAGCTCATCAGCTATTTAGAGAACAATATGTATTTTGATTTCATGTCCTTCGGTACAATACAAGAACTACAAAAATATAGCAACGATAGCCGTACAAAGAAAGCGATACAGGCAACAGAGAGTGAAAGAAATACAACAATGGTACGTACAAGCAGGAGCGTAGTGGATACATTGAGCTATCTAATAATATGACATATCACATCTAGTTATCGAATCGATCAGATCGTCGACTGGGGACTCTGACGACGTATCCATGTCATATCTCGGAAGGGCTTGGGCCCACTGCGCACCACTACCGACACCCAACCCAGTTTGGGCGTAACCATAGTCCACATAACCCACAGCTTGGGGGCACGACCAGCCACCAAGAACTTGATCTGCCACCGTGTAAGATTGCCCCGCAAACACTCTCGGCACCGCTGAGTAGTGGTACTGGGAACTTGGATACATCGCGTCGCAGGTGTACTCAGTCGAAGCGTAGGTATGATGAGGGGCACCAAGCCCCTGCGCCGTGAGAGGGACCTGTGTCTGCGTGATCCAAGATGCCGGAAACCGGTGCTCCACGGTCATGGGATGTTGAACGCGAGGCTGATCGTACACGGGAGGCGTATAGGCGGGGGCGGTGACGTTGGTGAATGAGAACGGGAGAGCGGAGATCGGCAGCTCCTCCTCGCATTTGATACCTAGAGGTCGCCTCTGACGGGCCTTCCTCGTGGAGATAGGCCCGGCGCGAGCGCTCTCTACAATGATATATTTACCCGACGCGTCAGTGCCGGACCCGTCCTCAACTTTCACCGCTCTCCTGTTCCGATTTGCCCTTTGTGCTGGAATGTACTTGTGCGCCTTTTTACGATGCCGGGTTAATCTTGCTGAGTCGCCGCATGCAAACGTGCAGCCGGATGTAGGGCAGACATAAGGCCTTTCCCCACTGCTGCAGAAGGTTGTCAGGGAGTCGTGAACATGGAGGCTAAAAAATCCGCATACTGTTTACAATTTATGTGCACTTTCAAGCCTTCTTTTTGCGGTGTTGCCACAGTGCAGCCTGGCCAAGGGCACAGATATCTGGAATTACGTTCAGCGAAGTCTCAAAATCATGCGCCCGATATCAGACTCACTGCCTCGCAGAATAAGGGAGATGGGTTTTCATGTGCCGTTTGAGATTCACCACGGCCGCCTGACAAGTCTCACAGACCTTCATGCACGTCAGTATGGTCTTCTACTGAGGAAACATATAAACTACCTGGGTTGGTGTGGGTTTGGACATGTCGGACAAGAGGTAGGGGATGCAGAGGTGCAGGGGAGAGGACGGCGAGAATAATGGAGGGAAAATATCTTTTGAGGTTGTGGAGGGAGAGAAAGAGGGTGCCGTGGAGGGTCGCACGGTTGGTTTGTCCCCTTTTATATTTGTTCCCCCCCTTGATTAAATAATGGATTGGTTCTGAGGATAGCTGCATATGAAGAGGGCTGGGCCACTGTGAGGTAACACTTCCTCTGAAAGGTTAGCCTGCAAGACAATTGACAGTAGGGCTGATTTACTGTCGTACCAATTCGTAACTATAGCCGTTATCGGGAACTTCTCGCCAGGCTAGATCCTTTGTTTTCGTTTCTCGAGTGGCAAATAGCGGTGCAGCGGGAAGAAATTTGATGTGATGCTGAAATTGGACAAACGGGGTAAGGCTGGGTAACCGATTTACCACTATAGTCTGACGAAGTGAGATTTAGATGAATTCGCTACCTTCGCACAAGTCAGTTCCTGGGAAGTATAAAAATTAATGTTGCGCTATGTTGCATGTAGGAATCTCGATCAAATATGCGACCCGTGGAAGGAGACCAAAACGCGTGACCTAAAGAGCTACCATAAATTCGATCCTTGACTCTTAACCGTCGTTCGAGTTACTGATTGATAGACCGCGGATATTTGAGATGCTTACCCGACAAGTAGGTAAAAAAAATTACACACACTTCCGTCCACGAATGTCTTCACTAGAGAGAAGAAGAAGAGAAGTCACCCGGCATGTTTCTTAGACGGGTTCGGATCTAGTAACTTCCTCGGGTTCGCAGTGCCGCGGTTGCGGGGCGGAGCATCGGACCGGCTACCGTGCCTGGATAACGCTGACCATAGGAAAATGTTGGGAAAATGGGTAGTGGAAGGAATTATCTCCGAGTTACCCATGACAAAAGGGGCGAGGTACACAATTCGTTTCGAAGTGGAAGTAAGAAAATCGAAAGTTTTTCTTACTTCCACTTCGAAAGTTGGAAAGCTGTGCTGTGAACAGTACTGGTGTTTGTCACTATCTTCGACAGGCCGAAATTAGCAGTCGTCGGGCCGGGCGCCTCTACCTCCACAACGACTACCCTTTCAATGGCCAGACGCCTTGGAAGACTGCGTTACTCCCACGGAGTGCTCAAATGACTGCTTCTGATGACAATCCGTTCTTAGCGCGGCCCTTTTCTTGACTGCTGTGGACGCTTTCGCCTCTCAACTTTTAGAGCACAAACGATGCCGCCCAGTCGTTCTCAATCTCTGACGGCAGAAGAAATTCTGAGGACTGCTCATGCAACGATTAGCGCATTCTTATCACTGGGAATTCAGGGATGTTTTTTTGGGAGCGTCGCATGTTTGTGCTATGGGACTACTCGGATACCGAACGTGTGTACCACTGCTCTATCATAGTTATCTAGCCCTCACGAATGCTCTAATAGGACGTCGACGTCGTAATTACATCCACTAACCCGATTGGTGGGCCATGGGACCAAGAGCATCTCAAAGATCTCCTTGTTCAGACCGACCAGAGCTTCTACGTCATCTCCTCCAAGAACCCCTCTGCCAATTACCGACTTCTCTACTACGATCTTTCCGGATCATCGAGAGTATCCCGGGAACTGAGACGCTGCTGCAAGGTCGACGTTCTTGTCCCGGGATCCATGAATATCCCCCCGATTCCTTCACCTAGAATCGTGTGGCAACTGGAGCAGCGCTATTCTCCTCCACGGGAGCTTCCTGTGCTGCCATTCATCCTGCTTCTCCTCTTGAAACTGCAAGGATGGATGGATCACGGAAATTCGCAGGCGGCGCATATACAGGCAAAGCAGCCCACCGACGTACGCGATATTCGCGAACTCCTTGCCCTCTCTGCACCTAGAAAGGCGACCTTGAATGCTTGGTTGGAGATGAAACGCGAAGGATGGGTACCACAGTCTTTCGTTAACCAGGGACAAATGCGAGTACGAGAATTCGTCAGACGGTACCCTGATACCGAGAAGGCGTGGCGACAAATTGGATTGGGATATTTACCAGGTTCGTAGATATTTCCATCCCAAGATCTGTAATTTCAATTAAAGATATCGATTTAGTGACGATCAAATTTCCTTCTGGAAAGTTGTGGGTCCCAGGGGGTCCCAAATAGTCATATCTTTCTATTTGAGGTCGGCACATGTACATTAGCCTCTACCCTGAAATTCGATTACTCGACAATAACCTGTAGACCCCGTTCCTAGCTTTCACACAAGTTAAACCTTCGATCTCGGCTTTAGGAAGTGGTTGCGGCATGACCGGGCATCACCTTGCAGACCTCAGGTACGACGTGGCATTCAATCAAAAATTTCATCACAGGCGGTTATTTTAGGCGCTTAAGACTTTCAATTTCATTCAATGTAATTATCTCTCGCCGCCACCGGTAGCACTATCATTCTGTACTATCATAATCCGACGGCAAGGCTTCATCACAGAATCGCTTTACTTGCTGCAGGAGCAGCATGAGCACGCACCGGCGGTGCAAGAGCACCTGGAATCCATTCATCAATCAGTAAGGTGCCTTTGGTCAATGAAGTGCTAGTACTCACGTGCTGCAGGTGCACGAAGCACTGCCGCAAGCTTCGGCAACAGGAACTTGGGTGGTCTGTTTGAAAGCATAGCTGGTCAGAACGAGAAGGAAGGCTGAGAGGGATAATAACGAACAGTGAACATGATCGTGGTTGGTATGGGTTATTAGATATTTCGAGCTGTAGCAATTTGCTAAGGACTTCTCTCCGGTTGGGTCGCCCTTATATAGGATTCTGGGGTCGCAGTATTGATGCTTGTTTATCTTATCTGAGACCTCATCCACAAAGTAGCGCATGATTTGATTGGTCCTCTAAATAGCGCACGCATCCAAGAAATCGCGCACGATTCTCATTGGATCCATTAAATGGCGCATCTCCGAGTTGACCGGATGACGGTGAGAGCCTCGCTAAGATTAAATAAATTGAAATTATTCTCGACGCCGTCATGTGGTTCAGAACATGGTACTGGCTTAAAGAGAGAGAGAGAACCATTTGATTGTCGCAAGACAAACACTGAAAAAATGAATTCGCTGCAGACTCGCTTAACCGAAGCGATAACTAATAACTTCGGGCTCACAGCGGCATAAAAAGATATGTTAGCTGAGAGACCACATGTGGAACTTTCAACTGGTCCGTCGTCGTAGCCATCGTAGAGTGTGAATGGGGGCAAAGTATCCTTAGAAGAAACGTCAGTACAAGGACATAAACACGCAACCCGGGATGCGCGCCAGCAAAAAACGAGAATTGGAGCAGCATCCTAGAGGATAGTAGCGGATTAAAATACGTTTGCGGACAAAAAACGAACATCATCCCTCTTTCTCTTTACCAGTTCTTGTCTTCGGAGCTTGTGGACATGCTTCGGCCCTTCAAAACGGTTGCCCAATGGCTTCAAGTAACTTCAGAGCCGACAATATTTTGACAGTATTGGCCCATGCTCATTAGCTAAATGGAGAGTGGTCGGGAAAGCAGACGGTAGGAAAGCGAATTAAACCTGGATTATTGCTCGACGACGACGTCGTGGACGTTGGGGAATAAAAGGAAGAGGATCGAAGCTAAGCAACGTCACTGAGAATGATGTGATCAGGAACGCCTGGCCCTGTTGTAATTTGTGAAAAATTTCTTACTTAGTTTTTTCCATGCAATTCTTAGTGAAATTCTTTAGCGGCAAAAGATCATGAAATATGATCCCAGTACCTACGTTCCTGCTTCTCGATCCCTTACCAAGTTAAACGCAGCATGATTTCAGATCCATCTCGGTCTCTGACAATTCAATGGCAACTTCATACTGAGTCGGCCTCGGCTCGGTACGTTACGACTATTCAGGTACTAATTGCAAGCTTCGTAAAACAGTGCGATGGATTATGCATAGGCAACAGAGGTATTCGAACAAGGATCTTTGCTGTAGCATGATTGATTTACTGAGACGCAATTGATATAGATCCTCAGGACAACGCTCGACTGCTATATCGCTAGTGATGACTCTGTGACTGTCTATGGCAAGTGCATTACCAGTTGTAGCTGGTGGTTTGACAGTAGCTTAGGCATCAGGAAGCAATTACTCTCGCCGGCTAATAAAAATACCTGATACTAGCATCATAAGGCAACCGACCGCCAACGGAATTTCGCCACCAACGACAGCTATGATCTCAGACGGGGCGAAATCTTTCTATCGCGTCTCGCAGAAGGAATGAATGTAGCGCTACGTACAATCAACACCTTCTTGCGATGTGATTGAAGTCTAAATTTGTATATCTATCGCCACAGCCTATTGTCACCATCACCATCTGTTTCTGGAGAGTCATAGGCGTACGTTGGAGAGAAAATCCATGCGAAATCAAGTGCCGATCATTGATCTACTTACATCGCGCCATTCTCGCCCCAAGACCATTACAAGGGCAATCAATTTGAAGCAAGGGGAATACCGGGGCGGATGCGGATGTTTTCGCCAACGCGATACGGGAATATCATTTATTTTACTCTAATTGAAGTCTGTGAGCATTCTTTCTGGTTACGACACTGAAGCGGTTGGTTCGAAATTAATAACCCGCACACGTTGAAATCTCGCAAATATCTTCCGAATCTTCGTTCCTTCCCAATTCGTCATGCACAGGCAGGTGTGTTACAGGGCACATCTTCGCTGATATCCAGTCCTTGAGAATAACTTCTATTCTTGTTCACACACGCCGATTCGCAGTAGACGCTGAGAATTGATATCTCTTCATTCGCTGCTAGCACAATGTTTTCCTGCTGCGCATCAAAATCAAAGGTATTAATATCTGACAGATATCGGCGGCCATGCAAATGAGTTATCTCGACAAAAGTTTCCAGAACTGTTTTGTGTTTGATATTTTATACTAAATAGGACATCGGTCAGGCTAAGGTAAACGAATCCATTCAATATTTTCTATTACGGAGTTGACACACTTCAAGGGACCACTAGTGGGTGCTATAACATCAAGACCTACTTCGTTGACAATAGGTCTACAGACCCGATGCTACATCGTCCATCCGCAGCTGCCAATGCCGTTCTCAGAATTCTCCCTTGGTGAGATGCTTTGCACTGGATTGGCACCGATCCAAAAGTGGATACCTGCTAACTACGGACACTCTGGAAGGACTTTCTGCCAAAGTCGTCAGAACGAAATCGTTAGTCCGGGTGTGGTGGGGTCTAGCTATGTCGGCAAAGGAACATACACTTTGACCACAACGGTGGCTGACGTCAATGCCCGTATACACGCCCTGCCGGAAATGACTAGATACTTATTTTCGCCCTGCCTGTGCGTCATTCTTCATTGTTTTGTTATATCTCTTTACTACCCGGCTTGTAATTTCGCTTTCTTGCAATAACACGCCATCTGTTTGTAATATATATAATGCATTCCTTCTTATATAGAACTTGGTCCAGGAGCCGAAACAGAAAAATGTTGATACAGAGAAGGAAACATAGGCATATCGAAAACATCAGAACGTGACAAGTTCCGCTACTATGGTTGTATTCGGCATCGTCTGTTCTAGATTTGCGGATCTGAAGGGGAAGTATAAGGCAAAGATGTCTAGTAGAAAACGTTCAGTAATCAAATTTGATCCCAGAAGTCACGGTATTTATAGGCAGATTGCGGAACAGGCCCATCGCGTTTTTAGGACAAAGGAGGCGCGCTATCGGGAGGGCTAGTCTTCAGACAAGGGCGGAGAATCGACGTCGAGCAAGCAGGGAACTTCGGCAGCGGAGGCAGTCACGGGCTGTCCATCGACTCGTTGACTGTAGGATCAGTGCATTGATATGTCGCAGCTGTGTATATCTAGCAGTCTGTGGTATATCATTTGATTGTGTGCCCTTGTAGCATGTGGCAACCGACCGCCAATGGAATTTCGCCACCAACGACATCTATTATCTCAGATGGGGCGAAATATTTCTACTGCGTCTCGTAGCAGGAATGAATGTGGCGCTATGTACAATCAGCACCTGCTATCGATGTGATTGAATTCTAAATTTGTATATCTATCGCGCACAGCCTATTGTCTCCATCATCATCTATTTCTGGAGAGTGACAGGCACACGGGAGAGAAGATCCATCCGACGTCGAATGCCGATCATTAATCTGCTTGCATCTCGCCGTTCTCCCCCACACCATTACAAGAGCAATCAATATGAATCAAGCTATCGGGGCGGATGCGCATACTTTCGCCAACGCGATACGGGAATGTTGTTCATTTCACTTGGACTTGAAGTCTGCGAGCATTGGCTCTGGTGATTGCACTGAAGCGATTGGGTTCGAAATGGATAACCTGCACACGTTGAAAGCTCGCAGTTTGAAATCCGTTCCGTCTCCGTGCATCATGCACAGGCAGGTATGTTCGAGGAAACACCTTCGCTGATATCTAGTCCTTGAGAATACCTTCTATTTTTGTTCACAGACTCCGACTTGCAGTAGACGCTGAGAGTTTCTCTCTCTTCATTCGCTACTAGCACGGTACTTTTCTGCTGGGTGTCAGAATCAAGCATATTAAAATCTAAAGATATCGGTATTCATACAAATGAGTCATCTCGACAAATGTTTCAAGAACTGCGTTATCTTTGATATCATATAGGTCAAGCGATGTGATGTCCGTAATGAATTCTATGAGTGAAAATGAGCTCAAGCCAGTATAATCCATGGGTACGAAAGCCATGCTTTTTCAGCGTAGTATAAAGAAACTAAATCAATAGGTCCTTTCCAGATGTGAGAGTCGCCCTCCCGACGAACACATGACAAAGACAAACCATAGTTTATAAATTGAGTAGCAGATCTGCATTTGGAATACAACACACTGTTGGCGTTTTTGCATGGTACATAACCATGATTGAGACGTATATGTCCCGTCCTTAGCACCGACCTTGTCAGGACGTGCATATCAGAACCCTGCCATCAGGTCCTGGTGAGATAGGTAGCAGTACGCTACAGTTGTAGGCATGTCCTTTCAAGAACCGTTCGAAGCGTCAAGACTCAAGTGCGATATGGTCCCTCTGCGATGATGTGCGGTATAGGGCATATTTTGGAGGCCCTACATTGTTCGTAGTGTAGCTTTGGAATGTAGCGCCCCTTTCTCCAGCGAACTGCGATATGATTACATCATATACAGTTACTACCATACGACGTACAAAAAAGGCGATCACAAAAGTTAAAATACTCTTCGAAGTTATGTGGCTGTAACCTCTCATTGACAAAGGGACTTCGTAGGGTTGCCTGGGACCCAAAACGTTAGAAATTCATCACAGAGACACATGGCGTAAAATCGGACACGAACTAAGAGTGTGAGTAGCCTAAGGCAGTTGAATGGAAATTACCTTGGATCAGGTGTCCCATTGTCACTTCATAGATACCCTAACATCATTGTGTCAATGGTCTAGGAAAGCGCCAGGTATATCAATAGAATGCATTCAGCTGTGCACACAGCTTTGTAATGATTGTTCATGTGAAAACTGAGACGCTTCCTCGAACATTAGCACTGAATATTTGTTGCGATAAATAGCATCGCGGATCAACGTAATACTATGGGTAGCCGGGATATGCAAATATCAGACAAATAATTTTCTATAACATTATACATTAGTGCCTACCTCTTACAAATTTAACAGAAGCTTCGAAAACCTCTTGTGAGACCTGAGGCTTTTTTTCACCGTGATATGAGCAACGATGGTTGTGTCGGCAAGATGCCGGGTGGGAGTGCCCAAAATTCGATATATGCAAACGACTGTCACGGCTAGTGTCACATGGATTTTTAAAGTCCGCCACGTCAGCGTTTCGACTCACTCCATAAAGCACGCGTCGTCTCTGGCTACAGTCCTCCAAATTCACTCGCTCTTGGGCATAGAAGACTGTGGATTCAATGTCTTAAACTACTGGTGGTATGTATATGAACTAGGATACATGTATGAGGCCCTGACATCGTTGTCAGGCCCAGAAGAACTCGGAAATGAACTGTGCTGCCTGTGCAAGGAATCTCTAAGGTGCACGTAAGGATTGTAATATGACAACAGCTGTGACTGATAGGTGGAAGATGTTGCTTGCTGGTAACTGACTTCAGCACATTTCTTGGGGTGCCGAGCAGTGGCAGGCAGAGATTTAAATTGTCACATCTGATATCTGTGCAAACGTGAAATATTCGTTTTGACTGTGTTCTCATCCTTGCATACATCTGAAACTTCTACGTTATGATGTTCCAGTATGTACAAATCATATTCCCAAGTTATATGTTGTAGTGATTCCGTGTACAGGGCTAACTGCAAGCATTGGCCTGTTACAAAGGCCAATTCTGACCAGTTTTCACCTTATCTTGGCACTCCCTGAGGTGATTTGAACAAAACAAAATTACAGCCTTCATAGCATACATCTCTTTAGTTAAAATAAAATTTCTTGAGGCAAAAAAGTGATGAATATGCATCGAAAAACCCAATTTGCATATCCCGGCTCAGTTGCACATGCTGATCACCCATAGTATAGACTGATGTAAAGTATGTCAAGTGCCGACCAGGCACCCAACAGACCTAGCATGCTTCTGCAATTCATTTCGGTGTTTAGATATCGTCATGGTGAATAACACCTTGTGATCTAAGTTTCAGGGACTTGAATTGGTCATACTTGTTGCTTTTAGTTCATATATAAGTGTTAGAAGCCTCCATTAACCTAAAACTCCATCATTGCATTTCATTGTACAAGCATTCAAACATCCGATTCTATCTGACTTCAACATGGCAACCATCTACCTTCCCACCGCGAAGAGAATTCGGCACTGTTTCTTCTTTTCTCTTATTTTTGCTATCTTGATTCCTGTCATCTTCATTGTCTTGGGAGTAGAGCTCCATCTGGGAGAGTTTGAATACAGTACTGATCCCAGTCTCTTGGAGGACGAAGAACGGACTGTAAGTATTTCTATCATCCTGGCTCATTGTTAGGCTCACACTGGCGGAAGATTTCCCTTCATGTTGATTTGATATCAGCAGATGTGAAGAAAGGGTTGATGGTCCTCCAATGGACCATTATCAACGATAGTTGTGTTTCATGCCCATATGACGATGACCTCTGTGAGGTTGGGGACGCCGGTTGCTCAGATGTCAATATTTATTTTGACTCGTAAGTACTAACCTTCAACATGGATTCGCAACTAGACATGCTGACTCTCACTTGTAGAAATCTCCTTCACTCTGATTCAGGAACCAGCGAGCGCACCGACAACAACAAACCCGCGGATCCCACATTCATCTGGAATGCCACAGCATACTTTAACGATGACTCGCTTACCAAGACCCCTTCATTTCAGATTGAGCTTGCTGTACTTCCACCACTGTATAGCAACTATTCTCAGCGGCACTTGATCAGGTCTACACGTTCAAGTGCAGTGTATTATCCCTTCGATCGGTAATGTCCTTCTCTTCGTAGAATGAGTATGACTGACATTATTAAACAGCTACCAAGCTATAACAGCCGGCTATGCCGAAGATACAAGCACTAATGAGACGGTGGCAGTTAATGTTAAATCTTCTTCGGGACTCGCCGTGTAAGTGTTTCCGTCTGCACGGTTAATGGTTCATTAATTTTTATATGTATTCAAGAGGTCTCAAAATATCGGCCGATCCCGATTCCGATGATCCAGACTTCATTTTGGTCATGATCACTTTGCAAAGAGGGACATTGGTGATCTGGTATTGTCTTGTCATCACCATCACATTCTGTCAGTGCGGTTTCTTTGTGCCTGAATAATAGACCTCATGATTTCTCCTCCTAACCAGGGCTTATTACCCTCACAATATGTCTTCTTATGATCATGACTGTGGGGTTCGGATTCAAACAGAGAAACGAGATAGTCGTTGTTCCTGTTGGGACCGTATTCGCCTTTACTCAGTTACGTTCAAGTATGCCCGGAGCTCCAGAGGGGTTTGGTATGTTATTTCCTTTCAATGTAGCCTCCATCGTTAATGCAAGTAACCTAGGTGACATTTTGGGTACGTCAAGTGTGATTTGTCGTCAGATCATAAAATGACTCGACTTAGATTTTGTGGGAGTACTGCCATGCTTGGTCCTTCTGTCCATTTGTGTAAGCTATCGGTGTCTCGAAATACTCGTATCAATAACTCACAGTCCTCTAGGTTGTCACCATGGTCGGGATCTATATTTTCACAGATCCCGCGAAGGAATCTCGTGAAAAGTTAACTTGGTCTGGCTTAGGTGAGCTGGTCTCCACGGATTCTCTAGTAACGCTGTGCGAACAAGTTCTCTCACAGTGCAAGCTCTCCGTCACGGTAGGAAGGGCAACTTAGAAAGAATTTACAGCAACCCTCATTCAGCACTGGAGTCCTACGACATGCCTCCCTTGACAAGGGTCTGAAACGGAGATCCAGGAATCTTTTATCGTTACCTTAGAAATTAGAATACAGAACTTTGACGTAAATCAGGCGGGATACTGACGTGTCGATCCTGTACGTTTCGTAAATAGTGTTAAGAATAGGTAGAACTGACGAAACTCCCGGCGAGTTTTCGATTACCTAGTACCCGGGTGACTGAAAAACGCATTGGTTGAATCATCAACTGTTGGTAAGTGTGGCGGTGCCGGAGAAAATAAATAGCACCTCGAGGAAAAACGGGCCGCGCGATCGCCGCCGTCATGAGAATTATATAGATAAAAAGATAGTGGTAAAGTGGAATTTAGCGTCTCTGGCCGAGAACAAAACATTGTGATCTAGCCTACTTCTATAAATGTCCTGATGCGCCAGAGTATTTGTCGGCAACGCTAGAAGAAATTGTTCCATGGGATGTAAGAAGCTCCTACCGTCGGCTTTTCGGGCCGACTTGGGAGCTGAACGGACATGCACGGATTTATTCAAATTAAAGTCTATCTCTTACCTCCACTCAACGACGCAAGTCCTCCTTCATTCTGCCTTCCTTTATCCAGACGCCTTCGCTTTCCTTCTCTACGACTTCCCGTTCAAGGACAAACTACGCCAAGAAAGTAGTACGTCGTTGCTGACTTGGAAGAGGGTTCCCAGCAGCCGCTTACCAGAGCATTGAAAACGCGATGAAAAAATGAAGGCCTCAGTTGAATGGTTTAGAGGGGACTGTGCCGATGCCTCTACTCGTGCTGCTTGACGGGTGACGCCGGCCCTATTCGCCAATATCCGGGTAAAGGAGCAGAAATTGGAAGAGGTGGCAACTGTCGGGGAACGGGACGGCAGTATGCTGGTTGTCACTGTATTCGATGAGGAAGTAAGGTTTACTATTCTCCTGTTACTTCAGGAAAATTCCTGACGGTGCCTAGTAAAACCTGAGACACGTCAAGGCTGCTATATACGATGCGTAGATACCCTCTATCACACCGCAGAGGCAGGATACACGAACATTGAGAATTCCTGTACCGAAGCCGACACTGGATGCCAAACCGTCTGTAGCTACTGCGCCAGGGAAGAACGCGGAGGATACTTGGGTGCAGTTCCGAAAATTGCATCAAGAGAGCGTGAAGAAGGGCAAATACGAGAAACGATCGATTGAACTGGAGGTGGTACGTGATATCTTAGTATGTATCCGTGACCCCCATCGTTGATTTCCTTGCAGTTTCAGGATTTGTTTAACAACCCTATTGCCGATATCAGCAAATTCGGGCGGATATGAAGACGACGTTGGGGCTGCGGTAGGACCAATACCGTCTTTCTTGTGAGCATAACGATTAACCTGCTGTGGAAACTTACGAACCCGTGAACTATAGTGACAATCGTTAATCGGATTCTATAAGATCTGACCCTCGCTGCCTTTCCTCATTGTCAATGCACTGCATCTCCTGATTATTCTATTATGCACTGGTATACGTTGATCCAAACTTCAATGGGACTAGTACAGTCTTCCGTCATGCAACTCTATATCAGGAAATTCTGCTAGTCCTTGCGTAAATCGGTATTGGATCTAATACCGTTCTGTGAGCCGATGACGTCTTCCATCTCTGAAACTTACATTGAGCACCGTTTTAGATATTTCCGGTCTATCGTCGCATTCACTCAAGTAGGGATATGTGGAGTTTCACTGCTCCCCCGCATCCACTACGACCGATGCCGGCACTACAATCATCGATCACGATCCCCAATCCACCGTTTAATGACATTGACAGAATATCACCTGAACAAGCCCGTGTCTGTGGCCCTGCATCGCCCATAGTCAAGAAATTTAGATCTAACGCTGTCAGTCTCCCCGAAAACGTACTATCAAAGACATGAGGAGACAAAGCAGACTTTTGCTACTGATCTACGCGTCGAGTTGGAGGATAGTGGAGCCGACGCATGGTTCACGATGCATTGAATCTATAACGGAGAGTATTTATGGTATTCTTCACCGTGGACCTCTTCGGAATAGATAGGGTGGACTCGGATAGAACGGCACATCACTGATTTTGGAGTGGATAGTGTTTTGCTTGAGGGCAAATTCGTGACTGTGTTAATGGCGGGGAACAAGTTAAGTATGGGCTGTTTTGATATGCGACTCGATATCCATACGCTTACCATTAATGAAGTCTCCCCCCTTCAAGCTCTGCGATGCCCCCACTGACGATAACAACCCAGCCTTAAGATTTACCATTGACGCCTTCGATGTTGTTGGCACAGATCCATCTCCATCAAGTCAATCCAGTCCGATATTACAGAGCCAAGCAACCATACCAACCCATCGGAAGGAATAATGGAGAGGTGACCTGACCGTAGAAGCAAAGATGTACGTCATGTACCCAATTTTACTTCGCTACCCTCCTTCTCAGGTGGCTCAGTCTTCGTTCCGGAGATTCAGATTGAGTCGGCTATGAAAAGCAATTCGATGGCTTACATATGGACCACAGAGCTATTTGAACAAGGCGTCTTTGCTCTCGCGCGATTGATTTTTTGAGATGCAATTCATTTCAATTTCTGACCCGTACCTAGTTTATGGTTAAATCACTCGGTGATGAATGTACAACAAAGCAATGGCTCTAAGCTTGTATGCCAATGACGTACAGCTTGCTATGGTTGCATTAACTGCGCTGTTTCTGTAGAGTGACAGATGCAGTTTGAAGAGAAAAGCCATCTGTAGATTGATCACCCATCCTTGATTGACTTAATTATGATAGTGAATACGTTCTAACTTGTGAATGACGATGGGTGTGATGCAAAAGGAGGATCACTGTGTGGATTCCGATGGTCTCATCTGCGGGGTCCTAGCGTTTTGTCGGATTAAGAGTCCTCACAACTTGCGCTGGATCGTTAACGAAGTTGAACTGGTGTAGTTATAACCTCCACATCATAGGAAGCTCACCAGTATCCCGAGAATCCCCGTTCGGTTAATCAAAACGTGAAAGATATCGGTGATAAGAAAAACACAGAATAGCCTCAATACAAGTTCTCATATGACATTTCCTGAGCACCAATCACGTCTGATCCACATATCCAGTGGTAATCCATCAAGCATTGTCATCACCGAACGGCCCAGGTCATTGAATCTCTTCCCTAACGTTAGTCTTTCATTATTTTCCCTGCAGTTCGTACGGAGGCAGTCGAAAGCCCCTCCCTCGGCCATCTGTCAATCAAAGACTGTCATACATATTGGGATCGCTTGATCGATGAGATAACAGCATTGTAGTGCGGATGTAATCATCAAGATATGCCACAGCTGGCGTCTATCTCGGCTTTCAGATCGCCGTTTTAGTCGACTCGCAGAGTCTTTCCCTATTGCTATTCGCCAGAATGTTCAGGTCGAGCTGGATTCCCATACCTCGGATGATACCAATGAAGCGCCAGCGCAAGATATAATGGACGGCGAAGTGCTTCTATCTCCAGTACCAGCACTTCCGGAACGATTGGATCACGAGTCTGAAGAGGCATTATATGTGTAGTAAAGTAAAAGAGCATGAAAATAAGTCATTCTAGTTCACTGAATAAAGTGGACACACGGCTCAAAAATCTTCCCTCACTCTTTCAGCACCACCACATAAATACAATCGTTGAAAGTCATATTATACGGTGTTATCAGAAGTGGTCACGGCTTCGTATAACCGTATAGTCTGATTACGGCGCACAGTCCTACCTGTGATAATCTTGTAAAGTTGTGATGTTTTACGAATACGCACCCCGCCTTCTGGGGAGAAGCACCAGGACAACCAAAACCGATGAAGCTAGGTTCCTGTTGAATTCCTAAGCTATGTCTGTATGCGCTTCCTTGCACACAGCTTAGGAGTTGTGGACATCAGAAGATTGATGAGCCCTCAAACGTTTGCGTTGAATACTTGCGATGAATATCCTCGCGGATCAAGGTGATGTATATTGATGTTAAGTACGTTAACGCATCGCCCAATTCTCTAATTTATTCCCGCACTTATGTCACATCATCGTGAATAGCGCGTTGTAATCTAAGTTTCAGAGACTTAAATCGGGCATAGTCATTGTTTTCAAGTACACATATAAGTGTTATGGACTTACTTTCGACTTCAAAAACACCATTACTGCTTTCCACTTCTCAAGCACTCTGCTTGGCATTATCCGACTTCACCATGCCAATTGACTCCCTTCCCGCTACGAAACGAATCCGGTGCTGTTTCTTTTCTTCGGTGGTTTTCATTATCATGGTTCCCATCGCCTGCATCATCTTCGGAAAAACCCTCCATCCCCGTGAGTTTGAATACCATGCTCCGGCGTCCAGCATAGCCGATGGGACCCGAATAGTGAGCATCGGTACCATCCTGGCTCGCTGTTGGACTCACGATGGAAGATCTCCCTTGCCGCTGATTTGATATCAGCCGATTTGAAGAAAGGGGAAGTGGTCCTCGATTGGACCATTGTGGACGACACTTGTTACGATAATAACCTTGCCAATTGCACAACCATCAACATATACTTTGCTGCGTGAGTGCTGTGCCTTTCAAATCTTGGGCAAGACCAATTTATTTTCCCCTAGCAATCTTCTTCAACAGTCTTATATGAATCATAGCAAGCCGTCTAACAGTAATAAGCCCACTGATCCTACATTCATCTGGAATATCACTGCATCTGAAAGTGATCATTATTCGGATTTTCCGGTGTTCCAGACAGTGTCCGCCATATTCTATTCAAGAGATCAAGACCCTAATTCGAAACATCCAATTCGCCATTCACATACAAGTGACGTCTATTATCCCTTTGATCGGTGATAGGCCGTATTCTTGCCTCTGATAAAGAATCATCACTCATTTCTCTAAACAGTTACGCTGCTGTAGCATTTTGCTTTGCTGAAGATGCAAGCACCAATGCACCGGTGAAATTACATCTCGAAGACACTTCCGGGCTCGTCGGGTAAGTACTTTTGAGTTATTTCATTTCCTGATAATTAGAATCATTCAATTTCCAAGAGGCCTCAAGGTCCAAGCAAACGTTATAGAGGAGATGTCCAGTAATGGCCCAGAAGCTATCACTATTGAAATTGATCTACAAAGAGGAACTTTGATTAAATTGTATTGTATTGTTATCACCATCACATTCTGTCGGTGAATTTTCCTTGTGTCTAATTTAATGGAACTCATGATTTCTTGGATGAACTAGGGCTTGTCACTATCACAATATGCCTTCTTATGATGATGACTGTAGGATTCGGCTTCCGGCAGAGGAACGAGATCGTCGTCGTTCCTATTTCAACGGTCTTTGCCTTTACTCAGCTGCGTTCAACTATGCCTGGTGCCCCAGATGGATTTGGTACGTTACTTCATGCTAATCTTATGAACGACATTGTTGATACCGATTAATCAGGTGACATTTTGGGTATGTGAAGTGTAATTCATCCTGGGATCGCAGAATAACTGGGCTCGATGTTAGACTTTGTTGGCGTATTGCCTTGCCTAGTCCTCCTGTCCATTTGCGTAAGCCTCCATTGGCTAAATTATTCATGTCAACTTTAACGAGAAAACTCTAGGCTATTACCATGGTTGGAATATATATCTTCACAGATCCGGCGAAAGATTCTCGTGAACAATTAACTTGGTCGGCCTTAGGTGAGCCGGTCTTTGATGACTCCTAGTATCGCTGTTAACACAGGCTCGGTCACAGTGAAAGCTCTCACTTGGCATAGAAATTCAACGATCGAGAGTATGGATGCAGACTCAGTACCGCAGTCCTATGACATGAGACCTTTGATCTCAGCCTCAGATAAAATCGAATTACAGCGTTTTGATGTAGATCAGGTGTAATACCTATGCTTTCATCCTGATGAACCACCGAGCGAATTTAAATTTGCATACCTCATAGTTGAACTTCTCCACGAATAGCTGACAAGTACTAAGGTTGAAGCGCGAGCCATGGGTCTGAATTTAGTTGCGTAGGGGGGATCAGTGCTAGTCTGAAAGGGTAAATAATTAGCCGTCCGGCGTCCTCATGCAATGTACAGCCGTGACCTCAGCTTTTGGCATATTCGAGCTCCTTATGGCACCGACAGTCAGTGCCACTGGTTCCTGTTTGAGTTTTTGTAGCGACATAATAACTTATTGTTTATTCCTGTGAGTTACCATGTCGCATTTAGTCCAGTTTAACTTGCCCATGTTAGCGTTTGCCGCAGTGCCACTCTCATTCTTAAGAGCCGCCAGGCGATTCTAATATCATAGTAGTACAGTTTTTCTTTCTTGTGACTACGAGCAAAGCGCGTATAAGAAAAGGGATGGATGGTGACGAGTAACCGTTAAAGCAGGCGCATAGAGCTCGGCTGCTCGGTCCGACTTTCTAAACTGAACACACGTGACTATGGTACCGAATTTTTTCTCAAAATGAAAGCCTGACCTCCACCAAACGTTCCTGTCTCTCTTTATCTAGATGTCTCCTTTGACGTCCGCTGAACTCTCCACCGCATTTTACCTCTGTACGGCATACTGTTCAAGGACGAGACTACACCAAGAAAGCACAGTCCACATCGTCGCTGAAGCCGGGCTCCCAGCAGCCACTCACAAAACCAGCGGACATCGCAGAGTATGAAAAATGCGAGGAAAAAATGAAGGCTTCAGTTGAATGGACTGCCGATGCCTCTACTCGTGCTGCTGGATGAGTGACGCCGGCCCTACTCGCCAATGTCCGGGTGAAGGAGCAGAAATTGGAAGAGGTGGCAACTATTGGGGTACAGCAGTATGCTCGTTGTGACGGTATTCGATGAGGAAGTAAGTTTTACTATTCTCCTGTTACTACGAGAAAAGCCCTGACGGAGCCTAATAGAACTTGAAACACGTCGAGGTTGCAATATATGACGCGAAAATACCCTCCATCACACCACAGAGGCAGGATACACGAACATTGAAAATTCCTGTACCTAAGCCGATACTAGATACGAAATCGTCTGTAGCCACAGGAAGGCGGAGGATGCTCCTGTGTAGTGCCGAAAGTTGCATCAAGCGAGCGTGAAGAAGGGCAAATACGAGAAACGATCGATTGAATTGGAGGTGGTACGTGATATCTTAGTATGTATCCGTGACCCCCATTGTTGATCTCCTTGCACTTTCAGGATTTGCTTGACAAGCATATTGCTGAGATCGACAAGGTTCTAGTGGACATGAAGAAGTCGTTGGGACTGCGGTAGGATGAACTCCGTATCCATCCTTGTGAATATATGTATCGAACTTGGCATCTATTGCGAAAGCTGACGAACCTGTGAAGCATCGTGATGATGTATATCGGTTTCATAAAATCTGTACCTTCATTACCCTCCGACAAATCCAGTATTAGTGAAAATTGTCTCCTGATTATTTCTTTATGAAATGGTTTGGGCTCATCCGAACGTCAATGGAGAGTGACAAGAACTATCACGAGAACATGAAAGTCAAGGACTGAAAGTGAATCGGTGAGTCGAATATTCAAACGGAGAGGTTAATCTCAACGCTCGTTCTAGATACCAAGACAGAATTCGTGACATTATTAAATATTCAGCATGAAACGGGTGTTGTACAGTACAGCTAGTTCTTCAATTCTTTTAGTGCCTAATTCGCCTCCGTTTCGACTATCACTTCCGTGCACGCCAACAAGGCTCTTTTCCACAAAGCGTTACTCTCCATAGTCGCTCTATCACCCACGATGATCAAGGCTTTCCGTGCACGAGTCCACATTACATTCAGTCGTCTGGCGTCGTCGACGAAACCGATATCACGTTAGGCATTGGACCGCACGGACGAGAAGATGATGACATCGCTTTCTCTTCCCTGAAACGAATCGATGGTAGCGCAAGTGATGTTCGAAGAGAGCTTGTGTTTGAGCTCGTCGATCTGCTTCCTATACGGCGATAGGACAGTTATGGACAACTCGGATGGAGTCAGGAGCGATATCGCGGCATGGACAACCTCCACTTGGCCGATGTTACTCTTGGAAAGACCACTCATGTCCTCCTCTGTAGAGCATGGGATGAAGACAGTTGGTATGGGGATGTTCAGAGGTGGGCGCACAGGCCACGGGAAGCGTGTCTCGGCGAGAACCGAGAGAACCGCCGAGAATCCCAACATGATTTCAGATCTCGGTCTCCGACAATTCACTGAAGGCCGTTCACAGTGAGTCCGCCTCGAGTAGGTGCCGTACAAGTACGCAGATACTAATTGCAAGCTCCGTACAACAATGATGCATAGGCAACGGAAGTATCTGAACAAGGAATCTTTGCTGTAGGATGAATGATTTACTCAGGCGCAATTGATATAGATCCTCCGGATAGCCGTCGCTTGACTGGTATACCGCTCGTAATGACTCTGTGACTCACTATGACATGCACTAGTTGTAGCCAGTGGTTTGACTGTAGCGGAGGCATCAGGAAACAATTCCTCTCGCCGGCTAAATACCTGATACTCATAACATAAAACGGACCGCCAACACAATCTCGCCACCCACATCTATGATCTCAGATGGGATGAAATCTTTCTATCACGTCTCGCGGCAGGAATGAATATGAAGCTGTGTACAATCACCATCTGCTAGCGATATGATTGAAGTCTAAACTTGCATGTCTATCGCACACGGCGGCCTATTGTCTCCATCACCAGCCAGCTCTGGAGAGTAACAGATATCCTTTGGAAAGAAAATCCATCCGGAACTAAGTTCGAATGCGGATCATTGATCGTACGTCCAGCCGTTCTCACCCTCAGACCGTTACAAGAGCAATCATTTTTTTGCAAGGAAATACATTATACTGGGGAGGATGCGGATGTTATTCATTTCGCTTCGATTTGTGGTCTGCTGGTATTCTTTCTACGTACAGAGCTGAGACGGTCAAGTTCGAAAAATGGATAACGTGCACAAGTTGAAAGCTCGCAAGTATTTTCAACGGAATCATCGATATCCCGTCCTTTTGAATTATTTCTATTTTTGTTCACAGACTCCGACTCGCAGCAGACGCTGTGAATTGATATCTCCTCATTCGCTACTAGCCCGGCGTTTTTCTGACGGGCGCCAGAATCAAATATATCGAAATCTAAACATATTGGTGGACATACAAATGAGTCATCTCGATGATACGCATGTTGCGTGTCTACCCTTAGATTTTGCGATTTTGTATGAGATATATACATACCAGAATCTATATCTACTTGAGTACGAGAGCTATTGCTGAGACTTTGAGCAGATAGCTAAGATCCTGTGCAATGAGAGAATATACAGAGTCGAAATACAGGACTTAGGAACAGTACCTCGAAGGATTGAACCTACCAGCCTGAATATTCAACCTGTAATCGGTCTAAATAGGCGAATATATGCCATAACATCCCACTCATGCACGATCTACTGAAACCAGAAGTATCTAGTCCCGTAATATGGTTGACTAGCCCCCAGAAGACGTGAATAGTTCCCTAATGCGACGATTAAGTCCCCAATGTGGTTGACCAGTCTCAACAGAAGGGAATATTCTCCTAATGCGATTGAATAGCTGTGATTAGTTGCCTATGGTTTGCAGAATATTCCGAGGCAGTTCAAGCTCTAGCAAGAATAGATAGAAAAGCATGCAAAGATTCGCACTCAGAAGCGAATATTATCCCTAACATGGTGGAATATTTCCCCTCAGATTGAAGCTACAAAGTGACTCGCCATTGCTATTGCTTGATAGTGACTTTGGACCTGTAGATATTCTGCAGACGATCCGCATTCCAGAAGAATAGCCATGAGGCTCACATCAGTGATCGGAATATATCAATTATTAATTGATCGGTCAGGAATATTCCCCTGGTTGCAGCTTCGGCTAGTTGCCTAGATACAGAAGATAATGACGGATCACCCATTGCATGGTGTGGTAGTCTGGGCAGCGAGTGAATTAACTGGTAACCAGGCTAGCTAGCTTGGTAGCACCGGAATATTCCCTAGTCCAGCGAAGAATGATAGAATATTCTGGCTCCAACAGCCATGGAGACAGTATCTAGATTGTCTGGACCGACGAAACCCTCAACCCAGTAGTACATACCCTAGACCCAGTCGGATATTAGCTTATACAGTATGACTAGATATCCGTGGTAGATCGGACTATGTACAGTATATAAAGGCCTCCTAGATGTAATATACGGGAGGCAACACCCTCCCCACGATTTGACCTTATAAGCGCAGTAGCTTGGGCGATTCAAGGGCTTTGGAGTGGAACCTCGGAGTTATAGAATAGTTGTTAAGTCCAGGAAGCTTGCCATCCCTTAGAGTCGCACCTTAGCCAGTGAGCAGGGCGATTTGAAGGCCTTTGTGCATATTCCTTGGGTGAGACGAATATTCCTTAAGTCCAATAGAAAAAGATAAAAGAATATAAAGATTATTTATATATTTTCGAGTTTGAGTTGGCCAGTGAGCCATAGTATCAGCCAGTGAGCTGCAGAGTTGGCCAGTGCGCCATTATAAAGCCAGTGTGCTATAGAATTCGGCCAGAGTGCCATTAATCTCAGAACACAGAATATTTCAAGTACCAAGACGAGCAGTCATCATTAATATACTTTATTTGCTCCCAGACCTATTATATATTCGCTAAGTCGAATTGAATAGCTTGAATACCCTTAGAATTGAAAGAACAAGTCGTAATATTCGAGCTTCTGGCTAGAATATTTGCGCACTTATCAGAATATTTGAACTTCATACCAAACTAGTCGGTTTGCAGAGGTCTTCTATCGATCTCGAAACACCCGAACTTATATATTTGGTGATTGTGAAGCGCAAGGATTGCTTAGGGTTGAGTATATACGAGTTTCACTCGCTGTATATTCGATCTAGGTTTTTCCCTGCACCGTTACCAAGCACATCATCGACATCTCGACAAAGGTTTCAGAAACTGCGGTATCTTTGATATCATATAGGTCAAGCGATGTGATGTCCGTAATGAACTCTATGAGTGGCAATGACTCCAAGCCAGTATAACTCAGGGGTACGAAAGCCATGATTTTTCAGCGGCTCCAAAAGACCTGCCAGTGAATCAATAGGTCCTTTCGAGACGTGAGAGTTGCCCTCCAGACGGACACACAGTAGAGATAAGCCATCAATTGAGTCGCTGACCTACATTCGGAATACAACACACCGTTGCTAGGTGTTTTTGCATGGTACATAACCATGATTGAGACATACATGCCCCGTCCTTAGCACCTCTCTCGTAAAGACGGCGATCACAAAACGAGAATACTTTTCGAACTTACGTGACTGTAACCTCCCGTTGACAAAGCGAGTCCATGAAGTTGTCTGGCACCGAAGACGTTCACAGAGACACATGGCTTAAAGTCGGTCACCGAGTCACCGACTAAGAGTTTGAGTAGGCTGAGGCAGTTGGCAATTACCTCGGATTAGTAGGTGTCTCATCGTCACTTCATAGATACCAGCTAACATCATTGTGACAATAGTTGAGGGAAGCGCCACGGATACCAAAAAGATGGATTCAAGGAGTTGGGACATGTTTCTACTTCAGCAGACGCTGTGCACACAGCTTTACAGTGATTGTTCTTGTGAAAAATGAGACGCTTCCTCAAGGGGTCAACTCTGTATATGTGCTGCGGTAAATATCGCCGCAGATCACGGTAATAAAGACTGATGTAAAATACGTCAAGTGCCGACCATGCGTCTAACAAATCTAGCCTGCTTCTACAATTCATTTCGGTGCCTAGATATCATCATCGTGAATAACGCCTTGTGATCTGAGTTTCATGGACTCAAATTGGGCGTCCTTGTTTCTTTGTTTGTTTTCAAGATCGTACATAAGTACTAGATGCTTCCTGTCACCTCCAAAAACATTGCTACTGCATTCCCATTCCACAAAGGCTCTATCCGTCTCCAGTATGTCCATCGTCTCACCTCTCACCACAAAAAAAGTTCGACGTTGTTTCTTTGTGTCTCTTGCTTTTTTAATCATTATTCCCATCGTCTGCATTGTCTTGGGAGTGACCCAGCATCCCGCTGAATTTGCATACGAGAATCTCGATCTTATTGACCTCGACGGGTCTCGAACAGTGAGTTTCTCCTCTGTTTCGACTCACTGCAAGACTCACAGGGAAAGGTTTTTCTTCACGCGGATTTGATATCAGCCGATTTAAAACAAGGAACAATGGTCCTTGACTGGAGCGTTGTTTTCGATACATGTGATACTACGACTACCAGTTGCGCAAACGTAAATATATTTTTTGATGTGTAAGTGCGCCGCTCTCTAAACATTCACTCGTACCAATTTGTTTTCTTTCAATTCCTTTTAGAAATCTTCTTCAACAAACTGATACGAACAGTAGCGAGTCCGCCGACAACAATATACCTACGGTTCCCACATTCATCTGGAATCTCACCGCTTATGTCCAAGATAACCTCTTGTCAAATTCTCCGAGATTCCAGACGGAGCTTTTCGTATTTCGAAACTATTCGTTTGATCGTCATCCCGTCAAGAAGACACGTTCGAGCGATGTGTATTATCCCTTCGACCAGTGATATCATTTCCATCTCTGCGATAGAATTACCACTCATACCACTAAATCAGCTACTTTACTCAGATATATTCCTTTGCCGAAGATGCAAGTACCCAGGGATTCGTGCAGTTATCTATCGCCTCGACTGCGGGACTTGTTGAGTAAGTGCTTCGCAGCTAAGTACTCTGCGGCCTGATAATCAAACAGATTCAAGGGGCCTTAAAATCTCTCCAAATGTCACTAATACCTCTAGTTATCCGCTGGAAGGTTCTCCAGAGATGATCATTGTCGATGTTACTCTAGAAAGAGGGACATTGATAATAATTTATTGTGTTGTGATCACTATCACATTCTGTATGTGCGATTTCCTTGCGCCATGGAATAGAGCTCATGGTTTCCCCCGCAAATCAGGGCTTGTCACTCTCACAATATGTCTTCTCATGATAATGACTGTGGCGTTCGGCTTCCAGCAGAGGAATGAGATAGTTGTTGTTCCTATTGGAGTCGTGTTCGCCTTTATTCAGTTGCGTTCAACTATGCCTGGAGCACCAGATGGATTTGGTATGCTTTTTCTTGTTAATGCGGTGCCCCTCGCTAACTTGACAAATAATTTAGGTGATATTTTAGGTATGCCAAGTGTGATTCGTCGTCAGATCATAAAATAACTTGAGTTGATGTTAGATTTTGCCGGAGTACTCCCGTGCCTTGTCCTTCTGTCAATTTGTGTAAGCCATCGTTGCCTTGAAATGCTCGTATCAATAACTCACAGTCTTCTAGGCTGTCACCATGGTCGGAATCTATATTTTCACAGATCCCGCGAAGGATTCTCGTGAAAAGCTAACTTGGTCTGTCTTGGGTGAGCTGGTCCTCAAAGATTCTCTAGGAACAATGTGTGAACAAGTTCTCTCACAGTGAACGCTCTCCGTCACAGTAGGAAGGCCAACTTAGAAAGAATTCCCAGCAAGAATTCAGCACTGGAGTCCTACGATATGCGTCCCTTGTCAAGGGGTTCCAACGGAGCATCCGGGGATCTTTCATCGTCCGAACATTAGAAATTAGAAGACAGAACCTTGATGTAAATCAGGCGGGATAGCGTTGATGAGTCAACCCTGTGTGTTTGGTAAACAGTGTTAAGAATAGAACTGACGAAGCTCCGGCGAGTTTTCCATAACATGTCATCGATCGATTACCTAGTACGCATGCCCGGATGACCGAAAAACGCATTGGTTGAAGCATCCTCTAGGTTGAGTTGGTAAGTGTGGCGGTGCCGGAGAAAATGAATAGTACCTCGAGGGGAATTACTTACGTAGGGACCACAGAGCTATCTGAACAAGGCATCTTCGCTGTCGCGCGATTAATTTTCTGAGATCCAATTCACTTCAATTTCTGGCCCGTACCTAGTTTATGGCTAAATCACTCCATGATGAATGTGGGACAAAGCAATGCTCTAAGTATGTATGTCAATAACGTACAGCTTGCTATGGTTGCATTAACTGCACCGGTTCTGTAGAGTGACAGATGCAGTTTGAAGAGAAAAACCATCTGAACATTGATTATCCATCCTTGATCGATTACTTCTAAGTTCGTCTGGCCGTGAGTACACTATAACTTGAGAATGAGGATGGACATGATGCAAAAGGAGGATTACTGTGTTGATTCCGATGGTACTCTCGTTCTTAAGAGCCGCCAGGTAATTCTAATATCAGAGTTGCACAGTTTGCCTTTTTTGTGACTACGAGCAAAGCGCGTATAAAAAAAGGGATGGATGGTGAAGCTATAAGAGTAACCGTTAAAGCAGGCGCGTAGAGCTCGGCTGCTCGGTCCGACTTTCTAAACTGAACACACGTGACTGTGGTACCGAATTTTTCTCAAAATGAAAGTCTTGACCTCCACCAAACTATGCAAGTTTCCTTTTGTTCCTCTCTCTTTATCTAGACGTCTTCTTTTGCGTCCGCTGAGCTCTCCGCCGCGTTTTACCTCCGTATGGCATACTGTTCAAGGACGAAACTACGCCAAGAAAGCGCAGTCCACGTCGCTGAAGCTGGGCTCCCAGCACCCACTCACAAAACCAGCAGACATCGCAGAGCATGAAAAATGCGAGGAAAAAATGAAGGCTTCAGTTGAATGGACTGCCGATGCCTCTACTCGTGCTGCTGGACGAGCGACGCCGGCCCTACTCGCCAAAGAGGTGGCAACTGTTGGGGTACGGGATGGCAGTATGCTCATTGTGACGGTATTCAATGAGGAATCAAGGTTTACTATTCTCCTATCACCACGAGATAAGCCCTGACAGAGCCTAGTAGAACTTGAAACACTGCAATATATGACGCGAAAATACCCTCTATCACACCGCAGAGGCAGGATACACGAACATCGAGAATCTCTGTACCTAAGCCGACGCTAGATGCGAAATCATCTGTCACCACTGCGACAGGAAAGAAGGCGGAGGATGCTCGTGTGCACTGCCGAAAGTTGCATCAGGCTTCGCGTGAAGAAAGGTAAGCACGAGAAACGATCGATTGAGTTGGAGGTAGTACGTGATCTTCTTGATATTTTGTGATCCCGATTGTTGACTCCCTTGCAGTTTCAGGATTTGCTTGACAAACATATTGCTGAGATCGACGATGTTCTAGTGGACATGAAGAAGACGTTGGAACTGCAGTAGGATGAACTCTGTATCCATCCTTGTGAATATATGGATCGAACTTGGCATATATTGCGAAAGCTGACGAACCCGTGAAGTATCGCGACGATGTGTATCGGTTTCATAAAATCTGTACCCTCATTACCCTCCGACAAATCCAGTATCAATGAAAATTGTCTCCTGATTATTTCTTTATGAAATGGTTGGGGCTCATCCGAACGTCAAGGAGAGTGACAAGAACTATCACGAGAACAAGAAAGTCAAGGACTGAAAGTGAATCGGTGAGTCGAATATTTAAACGGAGAGGTTAATCTCAATGCTCATTCTAGATACCAAGACAATACCAAGACAGAATTCGTGACATCGTTAAATATTCAGCATGAAACAGGTGTTACACAGTACAGCTAGTTCTTTAATTCTTTTAGTGCCTAATTCGCCTCCGCTTCGACTATCACTTCCGTGCACGCCAACAAGGCTCTTTTCCACAAAGCGTTGCTCTCCATAGTCGCTCTATCACCCACGATGATCAAGGCTTTCCGTGCACGAGTCCACATTACATTCAGTCGTCTGGCGTCGTCGACGAAACCGATATCACGTTCGGCATTGGACCGCACGGACGAGAAGATGATGACATCGCTTTCTCTTCCCTGAAACGAATCGATGGTAGCGCAAGTGATGTTCGAAGAGAGCTTGTGTTTGAGCTCGTCGATCTGCTTCCTATACGGCGATAGGACAGTTATGGACAACTCGGATGGAGTCAGGAGCGATATCGCGGCATGGACAACCTCCACTTGGCCGATGTTACTCTTGGAAAGACCGCCCATGTCCTCCTCTGTAGAACATGGGATGAAGACGGTTGGTATGGGGATGTTCAGAGGTGGGCGCACAGGCCACGGGAAGCGTGTCTCGGCGAGAACCGAAAGAACCGCCGAGCTGTCAGTCAGCCCTGAGCGGAGTCGGCCTTCATAGAACTCTCGAGAGGGGAAATCAGCAAGTTCTTGAGGAAACCGGTATTGGATCTAATATCATTCTGTAAGCCGGTGATGTTTTCCATCTGCTGTAAAACTCACGTCGAGCATTGTTTTAGATATTCCATGTCTGTCATCGCCGGTATACAAGCGCTCAAGTAGGGATACGTCGAACTCGAGAGCTTTTCCTAGTTTCTTCACTGTTGGACGTAGTTGGACGCTGGGAGATCATAAGTAAGTGGTGTTTGTTTCTGAAGCCGCACATCTTACTGATCGCCAACTAGGATCGCACGCTGGGTCCCTTTAACGAGTGGGATAAGAGCGCATGGTTCCGTTATCTGCGACGCTTCATCGATGAGGGCGATATCGAAGTCGGATTTACGCAGGATGCCAAGGCCAGCACCTAAGGAGCGGGTTTTAGTTCTGCGCCATAATCAAAACCTGATCGTTTACCTGCGCACGTCGTGAAGACAAGGTTTGCGTCATTAAGCCGCTTCTGCGCCTGTTTGAATAGCCTGTTGTTCTCATTCATGTCGCCGCCGACGCGCGCATCAATGGTGAAGCCCTGCAGATCCTTGTTAACTTTCGATACATCAGTGGCAACGCGCAGGATCTGTTCGTCTCGAAGGTAATGACCCTCATTGTTTTCCTTGACGAATCTTTCCAAGACGTTGTCGACAGCTTTGGGAGTGCGTCAGCTATGTATATCATCGACGTTACTGGAGACGTATGCACCATTATGAGTCGATGCCGTCATCAAGATCTTGGGCGGCTCTTGGGAACTTTGCAGGATTTTTCGGAGTATCTGCACGACTACCGTGGTTTTACCGGTACCTATGACGGACTGAGTAAGTCATCCCATTTCCTGATGTGACTTGTGATATTCACCTGGAGGACCCCAAATCAGAGATAAAGGCGCTTCGCATGACTTGATAGCCTCAATCTGGCTCTCATTTAGATCTGGGCCATATGTGAATTCTGCAACAGGGTCGGGGGTAGTCGTAGGTAACTCATCGCCCGATGTTTCGCCTGTAATGAGATGGTGATAACGGCAGCATTCCTCTTTTTCCATAAGCAACCGTATGAGAGCGTCCATCATTGCCTTCGAGGTCGCTTTGGCCTCCATCAGAACTCAATCATGTGCAGATGTCTGGTGCACTTACCTATGCTGCCTGCATTATACATGTTCCAATCCATCCTCTCCATTTCCGGTGGAGGAGGATGTTGCAACTCGATCGTCATTTCACCCTTCAGAGACTGCACAACTACACCATCGAGAACTGGCACCTCCACAGTGGCCGTCCTCTCAGCCTCGGAAGCAGCTTGGAGTCGCACATGCGAGTGAAGCCGAATAGGCGTCCGCGAATCAACCCGGATCGGTACTTTGACCTGAAGCGGATTTTCTGGGACGTGCTGCATTGTTGTCTTGACAGGAGCTGTTCGCTGTTTTCTTGGTCGTCCGTCCTCGTTGCAAGGGCATTCATCTGCAGCTTCTTCGGCTCTGTCGAAAGCGATGCCCAAGGCGAATTTGTTTCCATACTTTTGTTCGGGTGGGATATCGGGCAGGGTCGCTCGGCTATCATTGAGAACGAACAGGACCTCTTGGACGACTTGAGGTGCACGAACGGACAGAGCCGTTTGCATCAAAAGATCGAAGTACACGTCGGCAGATAAGCGCGCAATGGTTCCCGAGAGTTTTTCCAAAGCTACTAGGGTCGCCAGACTTAGACCATTAGCGCACCGGATAATGTTGTGAAGAATAGACCTTTCCAGAGCTTCTGTTTCTGGTGGCAATACGTTTTCTGTCTCGTCGGGAGGATATTTCTTCAGGAAACTGAAGACTAATGGCGGGTGCAGCTCCATCAGAGTCATCACGCTTTCGCGGCCAAGGGGTAATGGCTGGGAAATGACGAAGGAAAAGGTCCAGAATACCTCTTCCTCGGCATGATACATCAGGGCGAACTGGACGATGTCCTTCCACTGTTGCGGCGTCGTATCCGATAATCGACGGGTGAACTCGTTAACCATAAGTTTTGTCTTGAATAGATCTCTGAGATGCTTCGGCTGCGGATCCTCGGTAGACTCCCAGTCAACTGCTGACAGATCATTGAGGGTGTACGACCGAATTTCACGATCGAAGCGCCGGACGCGATTTTCCGTAGGAACACTGTAATTCCCTCAGCCGTCAACGTAAATGATAAACTGCAGATGTGCGTACTGTTCAAACCACAAATCAAACAACTGGTGAGAGATACGGTCCCGGTTAGAAACGACATGCAGTTCGATTCCAGTGATTGGCTCTCGATAAACTCTACCAACGTTCTAGATCATGTTAAGTATGAGGATCAACGCCATTCCATCAGACTCAAGCCGTACCTGTCGAACTTTATTGGATATTTTCTGCAAGGCCACACTGATAGCCACCTCGGCTCCTGAGGCTTTTGGAGGACGCGTAAGAAACACAAAAGAATCGGCTCTGTGCTTGTTATAAAGTTGGAAATTGGTAGGACTGCAATATAGCCGATACCCAGGGGTGCATGGTCGATAAGAAGAAAATTTGCCTGATGTATGCGGTAAAAAAGAGCAAACGACTACATTCTCGTTCACCTCTGGGTCTTCATCCCATGGTAGCTTGCCTCTTATGAACACGGCAAGTACAAACCGATCATCGGTCTAAATATCCATCGAAGTCAATCACGTATGTTTTATAAATGAAACCAATTACTCGCCTTCAGAAGTAAGACTTTTCTAGTAAAGTCCTGCATGGCTATTTGCAGATACGTGAAAAATGTCGCATGTCCTTGTATCTTGGACGAATATAAGCGCTGCAGTGAGAAAGGCTGTGCTAGATTTCTTTGATACATATCGGCCGGTCCCAAAAGATCAGAACGAAGCAAAGAATTCCAGAGACTGGCATGCTCTTCACGGGAGAGGTTCAGTGCATAACTGAGCGAATGTTTCTGATCGGTGGTTAAGGCCCCGAAGTTAATATAGCTGAGAAATACGCGATGATCGAGTGAATGCTTGAGGGCGAGGCGGTAGGCAAGAGTGTACAACTCGTACTCCGAGAGGGCAGATTGGTTACTTCGTAGAAGCTGCACGATAAGCTCCTCTGCATCCTCCATGTCCACGGTGGTCGTCAAATCGCTGAGGGTTGCCATTTCAGCTGCAAACGAGCCAGCAAATTGGGACGCGGCATCCGCGAGAGCCTTAATGATAAACACCGAACCTTCAGGCGGTTCTGGAGGTGACGTCAACCTGTCCGGTATTTTAATGGAGGCGCCGTCGACTGATTGAGAGTGTAGGGCGTTCAATTCTTGACACTCGGAGCACAGGGCTCCTTTTGGGCTACTTATCGCCCATTTCGAGTGTAAGGCTGCGACCCGTGCCAATCCGGCACTATTTTGGCGATGTTTGAAAAGCTATTGACCCGTGAGGAAAATATCACATACTTGTTATACTGGGCAAAGTGCCTTGACAAATCTTCGCGAGTAACAGTCTTATTGACTCGTTCTTTATTCGGAGGATAATCGTACGGCTACTCAAATGTTACTTATCAGATTGTGTTCCGAGTAACGTGCGCCCTTACCTCGGATACAGTCGCAGGGACTAAATCGGGATCCCAACAAACGAAGTATTCATCACCTTTAGATAAAATTATATGAAATCTGTGTAACAGATAACTATAGCAAAGTCGAACTGACCATCGAGATCGCCACCACTGCTCATGGATGGCGCAGATGGGTGTCCACGACGCGCAACAGATGCAAAAACAATGCAATCAACCAGGTGTGACAGCTTTTCATGGTGCACTGCTCTTAATTTGAGGCAATCACCTGAAAGGGAATGAGCTACACTGGCGCGACTGCGATCAGGACCTGACAAACCTGGGTGTAGACACGGATTCCGCACAACCAAAACATCGCCGTGGATAGGTGTGGAGGGACCACCTCTTCCAGTCGTAATTCGTATGTGAACTTGACCTTCCTTGAGTACCTGAAACGGATCGCAGACGCCATATATCTTTCGCGACTTCTTGATGATCATCCGTGATCGCTCTTTCTTCCCATCTTTCCGGAAATCCGCGATTTCCTTGTTCTGAAAACGGCGGATTTCAGTAGAAACTTTGGGATCATCCAACCCATCGAGGAGGACTTTTTCAGCGGTTCCGAAATCCTTCACGACAGAAAGAAAATCGACTGCTGCCATAGGATCATAAGATGCGCTACGAAGCCAATCGAAGTATTCATCTTGCTTCTTCAGAAAGTTCTCGTTTGGAATGCCAAGACTGGAGAGGAGTACGATAATTTCGTTATTGAGACGGCCAAAAGTGTAGGGTTTGGAATATCCGACAACGGAGAATGTGGGGTTCTCAGTCGTGCTGAACTTTTTCATGCTCTTGCGGAACTGTGCTAGGGGATGCTTGATAGCGATCTCCGCAAAATCTCGACGTACAAACCTAGTTTTGAGTCAATAAAGGCTTGTAGATGATCCGAAAATACTCACTCTGTCCGCTCTTGCTTACACTTCTCAGCTCGTTTGTTTTCATCCTCGCCGAATGCCTTCTTCTCCTTCAGCAAGTCCGCATCCAGCTTAGGGTGAAGCGTCAAAACACCTTTATATCCCAAGTACCTTGAGAGAGATCGTCACGGTTAGTAGAGGCTCTGGAGTGTTGGTAATATGGATACCTTATCTGAAATACGCATGGCGTATACCTTACTCCTCGAAAGATGATTTTCTTGCTTTTACTGACTTGAACTGCTAATCGTCGAGACATGAGGCCGCATCCATCTGAGAATTCGACACCCCCAGAGACAATATCGGAGATATCTGCAATGAGATTTGGATTGAGCTGAAAGTCGAGCTGCGACTCTGAGTACAGTAATCCAATTCTCTTCGCACCTATCAACGAGTCGTTACGAGTGAGCACCATGGGTACAATGGAGATGCAAGGTCTTACGTTTTGCTACATTCATGATTTTCCCAAAACTTCCCAGCACATAGATGCGGTCATCGAGCTCCTGGTCAGTCTTTGCTTCACGGAGGAAACAACTACGGCCTCTCTAGGTAAACTATGAATTATATATATATCAGCCTCAATCAGAACGACGCACCAATTGGCTATTGCTGTGGTGATAAAATCGATATTGAACTCCGTTCAGAAATAACCCTTCCTTCAAAAATCGTGCAATATATTCTCCGGACTCTCTGAGCCTGGTGTCAGGGAGCCGCAAAGCACCAAAAGCGACGAGAATAAACTTTGAGGGATCATCAGATTGCAGGATGCGATTGCTGGAGAACTCCGTCGTTTCAAATAGGATGTTTGCTCCGTCGAATCTGACGAATTTCCCCATGATTCGACCTGGTCTCTGGCGAGGTACGAGGAGAGCTGGCGGAACTTGGAATGACCACGAGTCGTCATCTTTCGTACAGTCTGCGCGAAGGGTATACGGTGGCATGGTGTATGGATGATCGTAGATGATCTGATAGGGGTCGGCGCTTAATCTTGCGCTTAACAACTTGATGTCGTGACCGTAGGAAGAAGAAGCGTCCGGGTGGATTATAGAAGTCAGGGATACCTAGTCATTCACAAACATCGATAACAAACATGACAACAAAAGACTCAGACTGCGCCCGCACTCGCATTTACGTTGTTGGTCCATCGGTCAGTACTCCTTAGTGTCTGCTGAAAGATAGTGTGCACTGATCTGGGAGCCTGACATCAGTCGACTGGAAAGACGACATTGTGCAACGCTCTAGCAAAACATCTAGATCTGCATGATTCAGCATACATCACGGAGGTGGCGCGCACTGTCATCAAAGAACGGGGGTTCACGAGGGCGCATATAGGGTTACTAGAGATGCAGGAAGCTATCATGGATGCGCAGATAGACCGCGAGAGAGAGACTCGAGGAGCTTATCCTGTTCAGCTGTTTGATCGGTCGGCGCTGGATCCGATCGTTTACGCTGTGTTCACCGGGACATCGGACCTTGATGGGAAGGAACGGGGAGAGAGCCTATCAAGAAGGGATAAGTTCCAGGAAACGCTCGCAGAGTATAGGAACTCCTCTTCGTTCTTTTTTCTTCTAGCTCCGGTAGAAGAGTGGTTGGTGGATGACGGTACGAGGCATTTAGAAAATGGGAAAGAGTGCTTTGTCATTTTCGAGCGGGTCTTGTCGGATTTGGGGATTTCGTATCGCGTTATAGGAGAAAGCATGAAGGGTCTAAATGATAGAACATCTGCAGTCCTTGACGCTGCAAACCTGCAGTAGATAGATGCGTAATCATAGGGATATCTGAAATTTTACTACAAGCGATTAACAAGGATTATACACTTGACTAATTGTTGGTCCCAAAATCTTACCGAGATAATAGCCACAACGATAAAAATAAGCATTTAGCTCAATAATGCGGTAACTCTTCCCATTGCCTTCGGTGCTCCAATAGGGAAGTTGATCGAAAGAATTTCAGTGCTTGTAAACAAAAAAAAGAAGGCGACATCGACTCAACCTCCGGAGACTTGATCTACCTGCAGGTCCACCCTCCGGAGTCCTCTCACAAACAACTCACAAAGGCCTGAAGGTGTATTGGTATACCTGGAAAAAATCGAAGACAGTATGAATCACCTTTTAAAAATTTAAATCCAAACGGCAGGGTTTGTGCCAGAGGTGGAAGTAAGGGCAGTATCTCCAAAGCACGTCGTTGTTTGGCCGTTGTCAGTTGAAGAGGGACGTCGTTGTCACGTGCTCAACCGCGGTGGCAAATGGTTCGACTTTAGAAACCAAGACCGACTCAGGATAGCAATAGACATAAGGAGCGTTACTGTACGTATGTCATGGTAAGTGGAAGAAGTAAACATTGAGCCTTTGGTGCCGTAGATATGAAATAGATATCCCTCAGGCTAATCGTACATTTCATCCTCGCCTTCTACCTTAATCCCATAATACGCCCATACAGCAGGAGCCTGCAAGTCTTCGACGCCATCATTATTCACGCCAATGACACCATCCACTTGGTACATGCCCTTTGTCTACGCATGTATCAATACCAACAAGGAAGCTCGGATGAAGCATTTAAGTTGACTTACTAGCCCCAACGAGACTTTGATCACTGGCGGACCAGGGGTATACAGCTCTAACGGCTCATCGCTATCGTTGATAAGCCTAAGAACGTTCCGCGCTGCTACTTCGCCCTGGATCCAAGACCGTCGATCAATAGCAGGGAAAATGAAGCCCGAACGGACCTGAAAATAAGCATTATGTCCTGCTTTGATGGCACCGAAAGCGTCGGCAGCATCTCGGATAGCAAAATATGCGAAAAATGAGTTTTTACGGTTCCTCGGTCTTGTCCCGGATCTGCACTTCCTTCTAGGGAGACCTTTGCTAAGGTTGCTGGTAACGTATCTGGGTCCCTTTCCAGGTCAGATAGCTGGAGTGTCTTCAGGACGCGCGCTATTCCTGTCTGCACGTCGACAGTGTTTGGGTCCATACCCTTGAGCAACGCAGTGTTCGGCTTTTAGTCAGTGCAAAGCAGCTGCGAGGGAGTAAGAAATGGATTAACGAACAGAAGTAAACGAAGAGATGTCCATTAGGTCGGTAGCAATGTCCCTCCTTGACAGGGGACGCACAACGCGCTGTCCTGCCTCATTGTACTTATCGGCAGACGACATGTCTAAGCGCTCGTTGAGGATTACTTCGATTCTAAGAGATTCTAGAGACTGGAGAACCATCATGCTCTTAGTTGAGGAAATAGTCTTGAGTGATAAATGTGACGTACTCTCGAGATGCACCCCCTCTTCGAATCGAGGAAGCAGCGGCTGTGGCGATTCCGTGCTCTGGGAATGAGCGTGACAGGGTTACTGACTTGGTAGTCAGAGACAAAACTGTCGCGTCGAGGACAAGATGGTCATCTGTAGGGGGTTGGAAAACACTGTGGTACGGTATAACTTTGAGTGTGTCAGCGCTAGTAAACGCAAGAAGAGTAGGTCACTGACATGCTTTATGTTCGTGTCCAGGCAAAACAGAAAATCGGGGAAGGACGTATACATCTATTGTAGATATCAGCGTAGGGCGACTCATTCTGGGGTGGGACAGACGAACGATGTGCATGTCTATCGGTGTATGCGTGAGAAACCTGGTAATTTGAGAAAAATGTTGACGCACGAGTTTCTATCAATTAGAAGAATCCCCCAACCTTTCGGTATCCCGGCCGCCAATATCTGAGCGGCCCTTGACCCTAAGGAAAGATCCAGACTTAACATGAAGCACAAAGAGCAAAAATAAAAATAAAAATAAAAAAGTCGCCCACCGCCATATGCAGCATTGATGCAGCAACAAGAACGAGCAGTCTAAAGGTGGTCTTATCTGATAATCCAAATCTTATCATACACTGGGCAAAATGAAATACCGGGTACGCACAGCATTCCTTGACAGATCATGATGCGCATCTCCAATCGGTTCCTTACAAAAACAGTGACCCAAGTTCAAACGTAATCCGCCAAGCGCATCGGTCGCTGACTGGATTACGTCGGCCGAATATCTAAAACAGAGAGGTTCGTAGACCTCTGGCTTATCGCTGCGAGGAAAAGTTGATCTTTGCAGTAGTGTTTTCCGGTCGACTCGTACTGGGTAGCAGGTGCTGGGTAGAAATCAGAGCGGATTGTAGCTGAGCCTTCGGGTGTGATAATCAGGTTCCAGAAATTGTCAGATGGCCTATTGCCATATCAATTGAAAGAACTGCAGTACCCAATTCGCATCGGCTGTAATGTTTAGATTGTGACGATACCAACCAGAGGTAGCTGATGAGATGGTGAAGAGTAACCGTTAAAGCAGGCGCGTAGAGCTCGGCTGATCGGTCCGACTTTACCTGAACACACGTGACTGTGGTACCGAATTTTTCTCGAAATGAAAGTCTGACCTCCACCAGTTTATGCATGTCCCCTTTCATTCCTGTCTCTTTTTATCTAGATGTCCCCTCTTGCGTCCGCTGAACTTTCCCCCACGTTTTGCCTCTGTACGGCATAATGTCCAAGGACGAAACTACGCCAAGAAAGCACAGTCCACATCGTCGCTGAAGTCGAGCTCCTCCTCGAGCCCCATCGCCACCGCGACCCGTTGCCCGCCACGTCGCGCGTTCTCCATCATGGCGCATCCTCGTAGCGACATTTTTGAATATACGTCAGGGCGGTGGATGTAAGTCTCGCACATGTTATTCTATGGGGTATATGTTTAACCATAATCTAATATGTTCAGCGTCAACGATAAGCTTCGCCACGCAGAGCGCAGACGTGAGTTCAACGTCGATGGGCTACGTCGACTTGCAGCAGAGTCCGTCAACCGGAGTCCTGATGATATCGAGCGCCTGGAAAAACTAGCTGAGGGTGGGTCCAACCGCGTCTTCCTCATTACCATGCGCGATGGCTTCCGAATGGTGGCGCGTATCCCGTACCCGGCTACGATTCCCACGTACTTCGCTGTCGCTAGTGAAGCGGCTACGCTGGCCTTTCTCCGTTCCGTTGGGCTGCCTACACCGGAGGTATACGGATACTCGCCTACGCCGGACAACGCGGCGGGGACCGAATATATCTTCATGCAATTTGTAGAAGGTACCAACCTAGGCGACATATTCTATGACCTAGGGGAAGGGGACATCATTTCCATCCTACGCCAACTTGCTGAACTGGAGTCGAAGATGATGTCGAAGGCTTTCCCGGCTGGCGGAAGCCTGTACTTTACCGAAGACCTGGTGAATGTAGCCGGGGGCGCCAGTAGGCCAGGCATCGCGCTCAAGGACAGGCGTTTCTGCGTCGGTCCAGAGACAAGCCTGCCTCTATGGTTTGGCAGGAGATCGCAGCTCGACGTAGATCGAGGACCATGTAGGCCGCTCCCTGCCCTTTTTTAATTAATCCCTTAAACTAATTGATAACTATAGACGCAAATGCTGAAGCCGCCCTCATTAGAGGAGCCGAAAAGGAACGAGCTTACTTATGGCGGTTCGGTCGGCCGCTGTTACCGTTCCAGCGCGCAAGGAGGGAGGCTTACAAGTACCAGGAGCAGCAGCCGTCGGATCACATCAAGAACCTGGACCGCTATCTCCGCATCGCCTCGTCACTGATCGCGAAGGACCCGACCCTCGATCATTTCTGCATCCGCCATCCCGACCTCCAGCCGAGCAATATCATCGTTTCTTGGTCGCCTGACTCTAACTCGTACATCGTCGTCGGCCTGATCGACTGGCAACACACCTCGATCCTACCCCTGTCTCTCCATGCCGGTATACCCCAATGGCTGCAGAACTACGATGATGCTGGCTGGCAATCTATGACGCCGCCTTTGCTGCCGGAGAAGTTGGATGACTTGGACGAAACCCAGCAAAGAAGAGAGATCGAACTCTACCGTCGCCGCCTCGTCCATTACCACTACGTCGAAAACACGTACAAGTACAACATGCTTCATTACGTGGCATTGACAGACCCCATGGGCACGCTCCGCCGCCGCCTTTTCCACCACGCCCGTGCCCCGTGGGAAGGCGAAACTCTCGAGCTGAAGGTTGCGCTGATACAAGCAACGGAGAACTGGGAGACGCTCACGGGGGGCGGCCCACCGTGTCCTGTCGTGTTCGACGACCCCGATGACGTACGCGAGACGATGGAGCTGGATGCAGCACGGAGAGAAACGGACGGGTATCTACAGGCGTGTCGGGACATGATCGGCGTTGGGCCGGAGGGCTGGGTCCCCGTCGAGCACCACGAGGAGGCCATGACACGCAGCGAGAAGATGAAGGAGCACGCATTGGCGGCGATCGAGGAGGAGGAGGAGCGGGCTCGGGTCGCGGAGCACTGGCCCTTTGACGATATGAACGAAGACGCCTACATGTAATGAATCGAACGAAGATAACTCTCTTATCTGGCGTGATAACGAGCCGCCGGCCGCGTCTGACTCAGACTTGCCGGGCCACTCATGTGCTACTCAAACCTGCAGCTGGCCAGTCGCTACACCTCTTTTCCCAATACGACTCTACCACCAGCAGCCGCAGCACCAACAGGCAGATCGCCTATCTTGCGTCTTAATTTTCGTACAATCGGAAAGCCTGTCAAATCTTTGCTACCCGGTCTCGCTAGCGAAAAAGTATCTTCCACGTATACATATCCTTTTGCTTTCCATCGTAAACTCTGCCGAAATCGAGTCTTTGGGCGTGGCGTGCAATGCATCGGTACACCAACCATGGGTGCGTGTTTTAGTATCTGCACATAAACCCGAGAAAATCAATGACAAGCAAAGTTTAGCGCCAGCGCCCTCGGCGGTCTGCTCACGTCGACTCGTACTAATGGGTGCTGGTGGAAAATTTAGAGCGGATTGTAGAGGATCGATGAGCCTTCGGGTGAGATAATCAGTTCTAGAAATCGTTAGATAGCCTATTGTCATAGTACTTGAAAAAAAAAAAAAAAAACAAACTGCAATACCCAATTCAAATCGGTCGTAACGTTTGGACTGTGACGGCCACAATACCAACGGACGAGCGCAGTTGACTTGAACATTCAAGTTGGGGTGACGAGGGTGACAATGTGTCACGTACGGTTTTACGGTCCGATGCAATTCATCTACCTGCCACCATGACTGATAGCAAAATCCCCATTCCTCGTTTTGTTTACAAGATTATCCCCTCTCAACCACCTTCCCCTCTACCTCATTCCCTCCCACTCAGTGCTCTGGACGCCCAGGACGGGTTCATCCATCTTTCGGACGCAAGCCAGGTCGCAAAAACAGCTGATCTGTTCTTTGCGGACTACGAGAAAGTGTGGCTGCTGCAGCTGGATACCGAGGTGGTTAAGTTAGAGGGGGGATACTTTGTGTGGGCGGAAAACTTACCAGGGTGTGTGCATTTGTACGGGAAGGAGAAGGATACGTGGGATGGCGCTAGGCTGGGTGAAGGAACTATTAGGGATATCAGAAAATGTCGGAGGCGTCTTGGAACGGAGAGTTGGGTAGATAGTATGAGAAAGGAAGCGGAAGAAGGCTGGCTTGTGGATCAATGTAGGTTCAAAGCTTCTGCGAGTGTTCGAAAGCCTAATAATTCCTTAACAGAGTGCTTTTCCCGTCGGTACTATCTTTATGTCTTCGCTTTCTACGCGCATCCCGAGTGATTGTGATGATGCCACGATCTAATTTGTCGCTTGATCTGACATTTCTTTACTGCGATTTGAGCTTGCTCCCTACAACATTTAAAAGGACGACACGTTAGACTCGTAAAATCGAGGGCAAGCGGTATCAAAGCGCCATAAAGGCGAAATCGAAGAGGCTGAATACGATGACGCATACTTTCCTACCGGCAAAGACGGCAAAGATAGGAACTCGAGTGAGCTATATATAGCCATGCAGTTGCGTCCGTGCGCGTTGCTATGTTCCTCCCGTTCACCCATTTTCTCGTTCAGAATACTTCTCTTGTGAGTACATAGAATTTGGATTTCTTTCGTCTCGCATTGAATTCTAAAGATAGGAAGGGCCTTACCAATCTGTTCTGACAAATGTGAATGGCATCATAATGGCGCGCTCCATCCTCTTATAAAGAGTCCTGGGCTACAATTGTCTCTCGTTATCTCTTCTATCGACATGACTACCGCTGAACCACTGACCCTCTACACCGCAAAGGTGAGCCTCTCGAGCTAAAGTGACTTCTAATAGAGACTCACGAGTGAATAGGTCTGTCCGTATGCTCAGCGTGTACGTCATGATGTATATTATCAATTGGTATCTATTTCTCATCGCCTGTACAGACCGAGATCGCCCTTGCCGAAGCCCAAGTTCCATACACCCGCTACGAAATTGATCTCCAGAACAAGCCTGAATGGTACGCACCCAAAGTGAATCCGGCGAGCAAGGTACGTTCCCATACTTGTCTAGCCTCTACGACTCCTGATATCTGTATCAGGTTCCCGCCATCGCGTACGGCGGACCGAAAGTCCCAGCCGACACCCCTTCGCCTCAATCCACCAAACTCGCAGAATCTCTGATTCTTGTCGAGTTTATTGCGGACCTCTTCCCGTCAGCAAACCTCTTACCCGCAGACCCGGTCACGCGAGCGAAAGCCCGTTTCTTTATTGATACATTTTCTAACAAATTCTCACCCGCCTATTTCGGGTTCCAGACCCGCGGAGATCCTCCCGAGGCCTTATACAAAGCTATAGAAACGCTCCAGGGTTTGCTTGCTGGTGAGGGCAAGTGGGCTGTAGGGGATGAGTTTAGTATCGCGGATGTTGCTGTTGCGCCGTTCTTCGCGAGGCTGGAACTCGCACTCTCGAATGATTTGGGGGGCTTTGAAGTTGGGGAGGGAAAGAAGGTGTGGGAGACATTGCAGACGGATGAGAAATACGCACCTCTCAGGAGCTATTGGGCTAAATTAAAGGAGAGGAAGAGCATAAAAGACACATTCTATGCCGTAGGTTCCGTTACTGCTTGCCTCGTCTACTTTCCTGATTGATGGATCTAGGACCATGTGTTGGCGCTGTTCAATAAGCGAGCCGCCACCTGGCGCGCGCCCAAGTGATTATTACAAGCCAAATACATCTCCTGGTATATGCTAGTGTGTTTTGTTTCTTTCAAACAAATGATGCCTATTATGAACCTCAACATGCCTTTCTACCACGACAATTGTCCAGCACGACAGTCATGGGTACGTTTGGGTTGGAGAACCCTCTGAATCATCGGCGGAGATGAATTAATCAGTCACACTAGAACGGTGATCGTGCGTGATAAGGTACCCTTTGAATCTGGGCGCCTGTTGCAATAATTGTGTCCGTGTTCTCCTCACGCACGCTGGCAACAATACAAATGACAACTATGGTAGACGGTTGCTTCCATATTATGGTATTAATTCAAAGGTCAACCCCGCTCGATCCATTTGTGCCGTCATGACTTCCCTTAGTGTTCAGTTTAATGTGACAGAAACGAAGCTGCCCACGGAATTTGGAAGTGCGATATTGGAATGCGATCGGAAGTAGTGATGGCGTATCAGCACATGATGGTGACCGTGGGTTCCATCCATCTTTCCCAAGTACTAAGTTTCACTGCAGAACGAATCGAAAGTATAACGGACGAGGGACTCAGAGCACCAATTTCCTGGAAATAAAGGGCGGAACGTTCACTGTTGTCATGGGCTGCGAAGGGATATTTGACCCCAATTCAAGTCCATGCAAATAGTAGATCGGAAAGAATCGCGGGGGCCATATGGTTAAACGCTAGTTACAATCAGATCAAGAGATGACCAGCGTACAGGCTTCGAGAAGCAGTGTACCCAGATGGTCGTGCGAAGGAACAAAGACGGATGTTACGATTTCAAGTACAGCTTTACCTCAAGCAACCGAAGTATGTGCATTGTTCTGTAGAGACGACATTACCAAAACGGCTAGCGTCTCTTTCTGGCTGCGGTACTTGAATGGTGAGTTTGCAGCAATTCAATCGCTCTGTAAGTTTCAAAATTCACACGAACATCCTAGAAGGTTAATCATCGAACCCGACATATTCTATCCTTCCGTACATCCAGCGCCCCCTCCGTAACCGCAACGCACCACCCATTCCGAGACGCCTACGTCCAATATCCCCTTCGATGACTTACTCGAGTCTGACGATCTAAAAGTGAGTTTCCCTTGGATGCCCCCTGCAATCCAGCTGACATAAAACGTAGCTAGCAAACTCCAGAGCCGGTCTCGTGACATCAGTAGGCGCTCCCCGCAGTGCTTCAGTTCAACAACAGGAGGGAAGGGTTGAGTATGATAAAGAGGCAGATGCAACGGGCCATGGTTACTACGATGGCCCCTCATTCCTGTGTTACTGTGTAGGGCCTTTTTCACGATTCTATAGCTGTGGCAGTTTATCTCATTCTACAAGTTTGCCTAAACCTAATATCGCCTGCTATATACGGTGACCAGCCAAAATCAATGACTACCTTTCAAGGTAACGGTGCGAGTTTTTGACAATGTTTGATCTCGAAGAAAATGAAATGGAATCTTGGACTCTCCGCCGAAACGTTTGTCAATTATGTTGATCAAGTATTGGTACTAAGTATTCAAACCTACAGGAACCGCGATAGCCGAGCTATCATCCACATGCTTTCCCATTACAAACCTTTCGAGCTGTAGGCGGAAGAAAGATCACCCGGAGATGCGTTTTCAGACGTTGATAAAGGGAGCATACTGTAGGACACCGCTGATGCATCCTTGGTATCGAGCCTCTCCACTGGTGAATTTCTGGGGCGAAAAACTGCTTCCACTGTGAAAAAACCTGTTCGCATGGTGCATACCAGAATTCACTTGGAAAGACTAACTCACCTAAAGCAGACCAGGTTAATTTTTGACGGGAATCCTTCGATGGATCTGTGAAAAGATAGATTCCGACCATGGTAACAGCCTATAAGATTATACTTTATGGCAGCGAGTAATGCAAGGTGTGCTGATGACTTACGGAAATGGATAGAAGGACTAGGCACGGTAGTACACCTACAAAATCTAGCGTCCCGAGTCATTTTGCGATACGGAACATATGCTTCGCACAGGACATACCCAAAATATCACCTGCAGTACTTGTATCAGAGCAGACGACTCGGATTGAATCAAATGAAAATAACATACCAAATCCATCAGGGGCTCCGGGCATACTGGAACGTAGCTGAGTAAAGGCGAACACGGTCCCAACAGGAACAACGACTATCTCGTTTCTTTGTTGGAATCCGAACCCTATAGTCATGATCATAAGGAGACATATCGTAAGGGTGACAAGCCCTGGTTAGGAGGGAAAATCGTGAGGTCTATTTTCCAGACGCAAAGAAACCACACTGACAGAATGTGATGGTGATGACAAGACAATACCAGATCACCAATGTCCCTCTTTGCAAAGTGACCACGACAGAAACGATGTCTGGATCATTTTCCTGGGACAAATCGGCCGATATTTTGAGACCTCTTGAATATATTTAACGATTCATTAACCGTGCAGATGGAAAATAACTTACACGGCGAGTCCCGAAGTGGATTCAAGATAAAGTGACACCGTAGCATTACTACTTGCATCTTCGGCATAGCCGAATATCACAGCGAGGTAGCTGTTGAATAATATCAGCCATATTCACTCTACGAAGAGAAGGAAAATACCGATCAAAGGGATAATACACTTCACTTGAACGTGTATGTCGGACCAAATGCTTCTTAGAATAGTCGGCAGACAGTGGTGGAGTTACAGCAAGCTCAGTCTGAAATGAAGCGATGTTGGCAAGGTTATCATTATAGCCCGCGGTGGCATTCCAGACGAATGTGGGATCCACGGGTCTGTTGTTGTTGGCGGGCCCACTGTTTCCTGCATCAGAGTGAAGGAGATTTCTACAAGCGAAGGTCAGTATGTCTGGTTACGAATCCACGTTGAAAGATAGACTAATAGTACTTACGAGTCAAAATAAATATTGACATCGGAGCATCCCTCGACTGTGCAGTCGGCATCCGTGCATGAAGCACAGCTATCCCCCGTAACGCTCCATTCAAGGAGCATCGACCCTTGCTTCACATCTGCTGATATCAAATCAGCATGGAGGTAAATCTTTCACTGTGAGTTCGACAACAAGTTAGGATAAGAAAGAAGTTCACCGTTCGATTAAGACTAGGATCTGGCGGAATGTATTGAAATTCTTTAGGATGCAAAGTCACTCCCAATATGATGCAGGTGAGGGGAACAATTGTAACGAAAGCAAGAGAAACGAAGAAACAGCGCCGGATTTTCTTCGTGGTGGGAGGGGAGATACTGGACATATTTGTTTTTGAAGGAAAGAAATTTCCAAGCGTACTTATGGTCCTGGAAACGAAGGTACGACCTATTTCAGTCCCAGTGAAACGTGTATGACAAGGCGCTAATCATTCTGATGCAGCGTACCCAGATACGCTGGAATGTATTGAGCTCCCTTGCGACGTGCCTGGTCGACACTGAAATAAGAACTAATCATCCGCTCTTTACGCGATTCTGGTCAGGACGTCGCCCTCAGAAATAGATGAATATCAGGATGATTTACTCCTCCCGACTCGTCCCTGACGCCTTCTTTGATGACTATCATGACTTACCTAATCTATCCCTAAGCGTAAGATATCTATAAACGGTCTCAGGGTGGCGAACCGTCCAAGAACCGTCCTTGTTCGGGGGACTTGAATTCTGAAGTTCACACGTCCGCAAGAAATTACGCATGAGCTTAGAGGATGATCTACAACCCGTCCGCGCACTCCGAGCCTTTCTTACAAATGAAGCCGGGTAGGCAGTAAAAACAGTCTGATGGCCTGTTTCCAATCAAGGCAACAGTTGGAAAGCCTCAGGCTTACGGTCGAAGATTGTTCCGCCAAAACTGTTGGTAAAGGCCGCGGCCCTCTGATGAATAGTAGCCAACCGACCCACCGCAGGCGGTCATCATGCGTCTCGAGCGCCTGTGCAAAGCCTCTGAAGGATCAATTTGAAAATATTCGTTTGTTCCTCCCTGTTTTTCACTGACATCACACGCTACTTGGTGAAACAATTGGCATTTAAAGAACTCGGGCTGCATAATTGGAGGCTGAACACATCACTGCAGTCAGACGATAGTGGCTTCTATCGCGACAGGGAAAGATACACAAAGATTTTTACAGGCAAATATCAGCGAATGTTTGCCCGCGGAACATTCCTGCCTGCGCTTGATTAGAGGAACGCGGATTCTGAAAGTCCTTTAAAGCATTTAACGTGTGTGCGCTATCCTTTCCAAACTCGGCCACTCTTGTTTCGTAAACGATCCCATGCCAATACTTTGCAGACTCCCAATCGGAGTGCAAAGAACAAAATGCCGCTGCCTCGTTCGCAAAATCATCCGCATCGGCCCAGTACTCCTCTTCCTTCATCAGATTGATGGCTCTTATAACGGTTTGAAGATATGCGCGACCGGATCTGAGGGGATCAAACATCGGCATTCGATCCCAGATAGATTTAATCTCCAACCTGCGCCTGTCGCTCTCTAGAGATAGCGGGCGACTAAGACCACAAGCTGCGCAAGAGCATACAAAGTTATGCTTGGCTCTCAACACCATCTGTCGCTGATCACGTGTGGCGCCGTATACATTCCTGCTGGAAAGATACGACACGAAAATTTCCTCCCCTTTCGGGATATGGGCAAGTGCGAAAACCCGTTGACGATTTGTTGCTTCATGATACGAGTAGCGCGCGTTTGGGCGACAGGAGTGATTGAAACGTGACGCCTGAATGACAATCCCGCCGCCAGCAAACGCGTTGGTTCGATAAATGCCGTAGGTCATATCCTCGTGAGAATGCGCGTTTTTCAAGGACAGAAAAACTAAGAGGTCTTTCGGGGAGATTTTATCCAACGCTAGTAGGAGTTCTGTCTTGGAAGGGCTATTGTCAGGAAATGGGAGAAGCGGTTTTTCAGTCAGGATAAGATCTCCTCGCTGGATGTCTCTAGCTGCGAATGCACCAAGACCTTTGTCGCCAGCGTCCTTGACGAAATGCATCTGTTCGGCTGGCGCATTCTGGCTTTCGGGTGAAAGAGACTCATGCTCGAGGGCCAGCTTCGGGGTAGTGACGGCGCTATCGATTTTTTGTTGCTCGCCACGTGTGAGATCTTGGGCGCCTCCTGTAGACGCGAAGGCTTTGATATCTATCGATAATCAGAACAGCGCATCGGCGCTCTATGGATATACTCTCACCATCTTCAGCGCCGGCCATATTACCCATCTCTCGTCTCGCCTGACATCGCCTGTAGTACGCTTTTTGCCTGTGGTCATTCTTGGAGCATTTGCAGAGCCTCAGAGCAGTTGTCGCGTCTTCTTCGGCTTCTTGCCATCTGAGAGAGATCTATGAATGAACTGGCTGGTATGTAGAGAGCGTACTACCTTGTGAGTCGCAGGTTCATCAAGGAACGATTTAACGGGTAGGTATCATCCTGAGGATCGATATCGATTGCATGCGAATAAAGCGATCGTGCGATAGAAAAATCGCCTTGCTTAAATGCCTCTGCGGCCTTTCCAAGATCCCCTTAGTAGTTTCACAGCCTTTGACAAAATAACGACAACTCACTTTGTTTTTCAAGATAATGAAAACTGGATCCGGCATTCGTGTTGAGAGTGGCTTGACAGGTGTGTGCGAAGAGAACGTGGAAATAGGACCTTATATAATTCGGTCAAAGTATATACTTAAGCTCTTCAGTCTGAACGCTAAGCGCTGAGGCCTAGGCATGGGGTCTAATCCCATATAGCTGGCCTCGTGCTTGAAATAAAGGTCAAGAGTAAGATAATAATCGTGCACATACTGAAATGGGCAGAATAATGATGCTAACTTTCTTCTTAAATAGCGACCGGCAGTGCTGCAGATTTACTGTAGATAATGACCCTTGACCCCAAGCTGCAAGACACTGTAAATCGTTCTGGTATTTCCAAGAAGCGTCAGCAGAAACTGACTTTGGAAGTGTTAAGAGTGGAGAATCAAAGTAATTCCCTTTTACGAAGACGATAACATGGGGCCCCAGCGGCAACCCGGCAGTGGAGGCCGGCGCAGAGACTAAGATTCACGGTCGGAAATTTGCGATTATGTCATTCATGATCCTTTTTTGCGACGCACGTGGCTTGTTTCCCTCGGCCCTCTTGCGCGCCAACGACGAGAAGCTAACGCGTCTCCAACCTATTCCTCTTCAACAGCCCCTTCACAACAAAATTCGCCCCGTTTTATATGCTGTTCAGGGTAATTATCCTCGACTCTCAAGTATCAGGAATAGTTGCGGCGACAAGAAAAAGAGTTCCAAACATTCGTGACTCGGAGTCATTCCCTCAGGGGCGGCTAAGACAGTCTCCGTCGTCGAGGCCATCACGAGTGCTCTACTGCTCGTTGCAAGGCTCCCGCTGATGAAATTTGTCGCCGGCGTGGTCCTTCTACCCATAAGACACGAAGGTCACCTGGGTATCATCTAGAAGTGTACGTTACATTCTGATTCTCTGTTACCCCTGAAGCTCACACGAAGTACAGTATCCGTGTACTAGAAATCCGGCCTTTCGACATGAAGTGAATCCTTTCAGGAGATCAGGGTCCAGGGGCGGGCTGTCGCCGTTTCAATGGAGTCCTGGTACAGGAATACCAAAGTTCTACCAATTACTTCTACAATGAAAAAATGGCTCTGTGATTAAGCCGCCCGATCTCATTCTCGTACTGCGTCCTATGCCTGCAGTTCAGTATCAGGCATATATACTACTTGATCAAACACCGACCTACTGTCTTCCTTCTTACATCCTGCCTCGCCTCTCAGCAGCTCGATTTTGGTTCTCCGAATATATAAACGCGTAGCGTGCCTACAGCTTGACCCCCGATATTCCTTCCATCATACTGTGTTTCCTGGTAAGTAGCCTATTTCAACTTCTTACTGGTTTTTTCATCCAATCTCAGATGGACGCTATAACCAGTATTTTCGGAAAGAGATGGTTGCATGGGACAATATTTCGCCATGTTTCTATGCCAAACACGCCCTCGATCAACCCAGTTTGTCACGACGGGCTCGATACTAGGATGTGCTCTCATACGAAGTAGGTATGTGCGCGCCAAGACGCATATCAGCGCCTCTTTCTGTATAAAAATCTCTGCGGAATAGCGAGAGTCATAAGCAAATTTTTTTCGACCTATCATCGTCTGCGCTACGATGGTGGATGAAGGCGTACGACATCTGCATTCAGTCTATCCTCTCTAATTCCCAGACTCAAAAATTCGAACCACTCCTCGTCTGCCAATCTCAAACAGAGTGAGTTTCACCCTTGTGCGATGCACGATGGTGGTCCGTTCTTATTTATTTCCGCGTAGCTTCTAAGCGCCAATCTAGCTATCTTTCTTTCACCGCACAATATACGCGGTCGAAGCTTTTGAACCTTCGGTGCGTACTCACGTTAGTCTTTGGTGACATCCTTCTCATCTGGGCGTCTAGTTTCAAGGAAACCGAACCTGTCATCCTCTGTGCCACTTCGTTGCGCTAAATCGGTTTTGTGTCAGGAAATTTTCACCCAGAGAAAACCGCCATGTTTCTCGACAGAGGACGAAATGGCTTCAGTCCTTGCATTTTCTTGAGCAGTCGCACCGGAAGCATCTAAAATTTGGTGATAGTGTGTTAATCATCTCACGATATTGCGTGTCCGTGAAGCCTGAAAGTTTTTTTTAGCCCGTCCCTAACGATGGGCCCCGACGTGACACCCATTTCTCTGGCAGGGTCTATACATCGACGACAAGACACTGCCGTCCCAGCGCAAGCGCCGGTGCTAATACCGTCGATGCTGTCTCGCCTTTGACGTCTGCACTGTGTCAAATAGACAAGACTGGGAGGGTTAAGCTTGTCTAGGGTTAGGGCTGACCTCCATCTTTTTTATACCAGTGAGTCTGCTTTGTTGGGAAAAGAATCACATCTTAAACTTCGCCATAGCGTTACTTGGACGGGCCCCATGTGTTGTTTATGGACATCATCTGCCGGCCAAGCTGGTGGGTCCGATGCCGACGTTACCTGTGCGACGGAAAGGACGTTGTCAACCGCCAAACTAGACCTTCGGATGATTTATGGTGCATTTACGGAATTGGGCCATATGCTTTGATTATGTCCCCGCACGGTCAAAGTCCCTTGGTCAGAATGCAGAATTGGACCGTCATTAGCGGACACAGGAGCAGTCTTTGATGTCTGTCGTTCCTGCGCTATCATCTTGCAGACGTAGGAAACAAACGATTCATTCCAGCTACACTCTGGCGTTCGACAACTCATCCAAGAGCTTGACGACGTGACACAAGCCGTTTACTGCGGATAGATAGCACAATCTTTGTTAGACGATTATTGTGCCGACGTCCCGCCACCCTCGTTTCGGGGAGCAAAATAGCACAGCATGGATTCGCGTCATTGCCGGTCCATGCGGGTACTTAAGTCAACAGTGATCGGCGTATGTGGATGATCTAAGCCCTAGAATTTAATTATCTCCAGGCAAAGGCAGTAACGGTAACGAGGACTCCGAACCGGACTCGGCAGCCCGCTCACTTATAGTCGTCAACTAGGTGTCCATTCGAAATGGCATATTACCGAAGTACCGCTGTCGTTTGCTTGCCAAAATGCATTTTTTGACCACCCGTCTGTGCAGCCCAATTTTATGTACCGCTCACGTTTGGACTCTGGAGCCTGGGAGGCTTCCAATAGTCTTAGAGATGCGCCTGGCAGTGAGTCTAGGTGGCGCAAATGTCACACACCGCGAGCGCTGTAGAACCATAGCGACCCGCGGTCGAAGTGGCACTTGCCGAATCCTAAACGTGTAAGGACATCTGACGACGCCGCACATCGGTTCAGCGTCGTTTCTTCGACCCAAGCAGCTGAACGCCTCGTATATTGGCACCGATGTTTCGCTTGCTCGAAGTGTTCGTGGGATACTGTCCGCCTTTTTTTCCCTCAGAACCCTTGCCGGTCAATACACCTCTCAACCTCCGCGGTAAAACGCATTGAATTGGGCGCCGTGCAAAGATCCAAGCACTATCAAATGGGCACAGATCCATGTTGACGATTAGTTATTCACCGCAATCTTTTGCGTGTTCTGAATATGTGTTGCTGTCTGTCATTGTCAGGTAATCGGCCTTATTAAAGTTTGTCATCGATGTGCTTCCGAAACCTTCCCATGTTCCATCAGTCTATTCTGATCCCGGGATTCAAGATAGGTCTACAAATTCGCAGTTCTTCCACATACACCCCGACTACTTAATCGTACCCTCTGCGCGTGTTTTTTAGGACTGCTATCTTGCAAGTAACACCATGCTGTCGGGGACATTGCTGGACTATGCTCTACTTGCCATCACTCTTTTCTTCTCGATAATTCTTTTTGCACGCAGGCGATCGCGTTCAGCTTTACCTCCGGGACCCAAAGGACATTTTATTATCGGAAATATGCTCGGTACGCCGCCGATTCCTCCAAGGAACGCACGCTGACCTTTCTCTCAGATATCCCGTCTGAAACCGACTCGGGGGAAGTCTATGCAAAGTGGGGTGAAATTTACGGTGAGTTCAATGTATTTTCCAGCGGACCATTCTTTGAGATTCCATCGTGATAGGTAGCGATATTGTATCTGCGACTGTCTTCGGAAAGACTATCGTTGTAATCAACACGTACGAGAAAGCGGTGGAAATGCTCGATAAGAAGGGCAACATTTATTCTGACCGACCGCGCATACCGATGGCTGGAGAGCTGATGGGCTGCAAACTCTCGATGGGAATAATGCCTTACGGCCGACGGCTTCGAAGTTCCAGGAAGATGGTTTATCAGGAGCTGGGAAGCAATCATGCCATAAGGGCCTTCTTCCCCCACGAAGAGAGGATGGCGCGGCGCTTCGCAAGACGCCTTCTGGAAGCGCCTACCTACTTCAGTGAACATATCACGCTGTAAGCACCATGACGCTGTTGTTCTTGACATTGTCTAACGAAGATCTACTGTCCGTCTTTTCTTCGATAGCCACGCAGACGCTATTATTCTCAAGATTGCATATGGTCATGAAGCCGTCTCGTTCAACGACCACTTCATCCAGAATGCTACTCGTTCCATGGAAGAGATGGGCAAAGGATGCGAACCCTCGGAATTTTTGGTTAATGCAATTCCAATGCGTAAGCTTCTCGTAACATCCTTCTCTTCCGGATCTTTGATTCAGAGGCTTCAGTCTCGTACGTGCCGTCATGGTTCCCAGGAGCCGGGTTCAAGAAACTGGCGGCCGAGTGGAGGAAACATTACAACGCTATGGTTGATGCGCCGTTTAACCTTGTCAAGGAGCAGATGGTAACTATATTTGAATCCTCCGCCTCATCATTCCACATTGTTTATTGTCGCTTAGGTTGTAGGTGTATATGGGGAATCGTTTGTATCCAAGTGGCTTCAGAAAGGAATCTCACTGGAAGAGGAAGACTACTTGAAACACGCGTCAGGCGCAATGATCGGAGGTGCGCACAACTTCCTGCTACTTTTACATCCACCATGTGCTAACTTCAACCATCCCTGACAGCTGGAGGGGAAACAGTAAGCGCCTATTCCAATCTCCGTCCCATGCGCTATTTAACCATCTTATTAGACTAGCATAGTGTTACACGTCTTCTTCTTAATGATGACGTTACATCCCGATATCCAGAAGCAAGCACAGTCTGAATTGGACAGCGTAATTGGGCGCGACAGGTTGCCATCTTTTGAAGACAGGTCGCAGCTCCCTTACATTGATGCTATACGGAAAGAGATCCTTAGGACGCATCCACCAGTTCCGCTGAGTAAGTTCCACGTCACTCTCTTGGGTTTTCCTATTGAATTCGTTGCTTGTAAGGTTTACCCCACTGCACTACGCGAGCCGATATTCACGATGGGTACTATATTCCGGAGCGCTCCGCGATTGTCGTCAATATATGGTGAGTCTTTCTCCGTGTCGCAGGACGGTATAGTGACATATTTCCTAGGAACATAACACACGATCCTAAGACACACAAGCGCCCGTATGAATTTAATCCTTCCCGATTTTTAGGCCCCAACCCAGAGAGAAATCCTGGTGATGTCATCTTTGGATTTGGTAGACGGTAATGCATTGTCCTATTCATTTAACACTTCACTCAATGGATCTCTGACAGAATCTGTCCTGGTACGAACTCTCGCCTATTCTATTAGCGGTATCAAACGGCAACCACTTTGACAGGTCTCCGGCTAGCCGACGCATCACTCTTTATCACAATAGCAACGGCGTTGTCTCTGTTCAACATTACACCCATAACTGAGGGCGGTAAACTAATTCTCCCGACCTTTGAGGCCATTCCAGGACCTGTCAGGTATGTTTTAATTGCCCGGTCATTTAGTCTTTTTTCCGGTACTCATTCTTGGTAGCCGAATTAAACCTTTCCGATGTAATATCGCTCCTAGGGATGGCACAAGAAAGGCGGCTGCGGTCATTGCGTTACCCGGGTAATGAAGAAGCGCTCATATCACATTGTTGCTCGCACTGTTGGTATCGTGCTTGCCTCGATAACGCATTGCTGTATTCGCCTAGCCCACTCCGTACACTTACTCCGGATGTATCGGGGGTCGGTTGGGTGAGTTTGTCGCTCGGAATCTATACGGGATAAGTTGAGGTTTCCGTGGTTCCTGTTGTGGTTTATTCCGTACACTACACATAATACTTATAATACTTTCAAGGAACGCGTATGTTCTTATATGTGACTTAATAACTATCAGGCATGGTGTATATAGACGAAATGTGTAATTTCTTTTCGTCATTAAGTTCACCTGGGACATAAGTATGATAAAGAGAGAATAAAGCCAGTAGTCAATGTGTCATCATTTCTCGTTCCCGCTTCGGCGGGGTATACTTCTATCACCTCGTGTTATCCTTGTGTAACCGTGGGATAGCAGGGTTGCAGTAGCGGCGGCTCAAGCAAGTGGCGCAGCCTCACTGGCGGTTTGCCTGGGATTTTCTAGGCACAAAAAAAGCTTGGAGCACACTTTACCTTTATGTAATTTAAGTTTCCTGTGTGATTTTTTGTACAGTGGCGACTCAAACAAGGTTCATGAGACATCAATGATCATCACTGGAGTCTCACCCAAGTGATTATGGACGGTTCTCGATTGGTACAGAACAACATCCATCATACACTATCATTGCAACCCTCTCGCCCGGTTTTTCGGAGGCTGTTCCTGTTCCAGCGTCAGAGGGCAACGTAGAACTGAAAGCTGAATGGCACAATACATTGGCTCGTTTCTTCATCATAGGGGAGCTCCATGTGTCATTGGTCCTCCCCAATGTATGGTCGTACAACTCGACATATTCCTCAGCGGCATCCTCACAACATTTCCAGGCCCACCGTAGCTCATGACGATGATTGTGGCAACATGCTTAAGATTTCCAATTTACTCGTTGAGGTCCTGCGAAGTTTTCAAATCACAAATAAGATTCAGGTGCTCAAAAATATCAGGTCCACATTTCGCAACGAAGAAGTCATAGTCTGCACAGGAGATTCTGTGTGAATTTCCATCTAAGGTAGTTAATGAAAGGTATTCGAATGTAAAAGAGTTATACGAGCTTGCCTTCCCGATCTGATTGATTCTGCAGGCAGGTCATGAGATGGCCCCCATCAGCTTTCTAGTCGATCTTTTGGCACTCTGAAGAACGGTCCATAACGTTCGAAAATCCGTCACAGCGTCGAGATGGATTTTGAGGATCTATGACCTTGTTGGGACACTACTCAGATCATTCGTGTCAGCCGCGACAAAAGGCACTTATAATATGAAGATAACGAGCCTCCCGAATTTTGCACATAAAAAAGACCTTTGCTTTCCCTGAAATCATGTCCCCTGTTCGTTCAAGAGCAAGAGCCTTCAGACGAGACCACCTCCGAACCGCATGTCCTCTTCCCAGCGTGGACTCGAACTAGTCGGAGTGCTTCACGATCTGAAGGATACGGCCCAGGACAGATCGATATATTGTGAAGTTATTCGCGAGCCTCATATGAGCTTCGTCCAAAATATTGTAGAACACCGGGAAGATTTTCGTTCCCAGGGATTCGTACAGGGAGATAAAGCGATTCACCGTCAACACCGGCTCAGAGTCAAGGAGGTGGAAGTCCAAAGCTTCCGCCAAATTTCACACGTATCGCCAGGGTCCGAATACATATCCAGTGAGGCTTCCAGACCCAGCAGCTCTTGCTTTCGCCCCTGAAGGGAAATATTTTGGGGGGTTAGACACGACTACTTATGCGAATCGCACGAGTACCTTATAATCGACTTTCGTGCGCAGAATGTTGAGGGTGTACCATCTCTGATATAATCAATGTACGTACTTCTGCGGGCGACAAGACTGGTCCTCCATGAGACCCGAATTCTCACAGTGGCCACGTCTTCGACTTGATGATTCGTCAGCTGTAATGTTTTGGGTAGTATCTTTGATGTCGTGTCGTCCAAAACAGAAGTAGTGACTATGAGCGCTCGAAGTTCATATGCTGACTGTTACTTATGAAGCGTGAGCTCGGTACAAAACCGAACGATGTTTTGGATAAGATGGGGCTCCGAGGCTGGTGGTGAACATGTCGAAGGAATGGAAGAAGTAGCGTATCCACTGGCATGAAAGAATGGTCTCTGTCATTGCAAGTATATCCTCATACGGAGCGTCAGACCCGGATTCGCCATGTAACGCAGATATCCCTTCACCGAATGCGAAGAAGCAAGCGCTAATCAGGAAGAGGTCTGTATTGTCGTCATCAGATGGAATGTTGGTGGTGGATAGATGATGACGAAAGACTTTAAAATAGGGCGGCAAAATGCTGACCCCTGAAGGTATACTATCTCCCCACTCGTGTGCAATCTTATATATTTCGGAAACCGCTTGAAGGTCATTGAAGTACTGTGAAACAATTGATTACCATTGGCTGGGGCGACAAAGAAATGACATACGCTAATCTGGATGTAGCGCTGAGTTCTATTTCTACCAGTAAAGAGCACATTTAGCTCTTTTCCGACTCACCTTCGTAAAAGTTCCTGAAAGTTGACTACAGTCTACGCTCTTCAGAGATAGCGCAGTGCCGCCACTGACTAGTACTTGTTCTTAGTCTGTCCTTTCACGGAGTGGTACTGCTAGAATATATGGTGGACCGTCGACTGATGGCCGGAGATGCAGATGGTTTGTTCCTAGTGTTTGATACAGGACGAGTATTCACTTGACCGCGATTGTGTGGCACGGGCGAGATCGGCAGAGGCACATCTATGAAATTCCCGACGCGGTCCAAATGCGGTTGATAAGTCATGTGATGTTCGGATAAGCTTTGGCGGAATAGGGCCTGGATGCGTCTAGACCTTCTTTACCCTGACGATTCTCAGATTCTCAACACAAATCATCGCGTCCTTCATCGTCCCCCCACACTTTGTCCTGCCTTCTGTCTGAGCGCTTATTTGCAGAGACCTCTGCTGACGGGTTTTACTGAGCACTCCACGAAGCATTCCGCTGCCGCGGAGGTATGTGTTACCACTGGTCGTCAGGGAACACGACTGATGACCGACTAGTGCCATATGGCAGAACTTCACCCAATTCTCGCTGCCCAAGAAGATGGGGCACCTCTGGAACCACCACCGACTGAAGATCCCCCGGAACCGTTACCTATTACCGAACAAGAAGTTGGGGAGTACAGGGAGCAAGATCGGTTCCTACCTGTACGTGTCATGTCTCGCCCTTCGCGATGTCTTAATATCCGATGACCTATGCAGATAGCAAATGTATCCCGAATCATGAAGTCTTCCGTCCCACCGACCGCAAAAATAGCGAAGGACGCGAAAGAATGTGTCCAAGAATGCGTCTCGGAGTTTATTTCCTTCATCACGTCCGAGGCAGCGGAGAAATGTCAGATGGAGAAGAGGAAGACGATTGGGGGAGAGGATATCCTGTATGCGATGTCGACGCTGGGGTTCGATAACTATGCTGAGACGTTGAAAATCCATTTGGCGAAGCTACGGCAGGTAAGTGGTTTTTTTTTTTTGGCTGTTGAGTGGGCTGTTTATAGCTTTGTGTGTAGCATCAAAGTGGGACTAGTGGCAAGGACAATCACCTCGAGTCCAGGATAGACGAGGAGTGATGGTTAGGCGGGATCCGAAGTACGTTCCTGACTATTATACCCCTGGTGATCTGGTGCTGATGGGCGATTTTGAAGGTAGAAACATATATTATTGTATCAGTACACCGTTTTTTTATCGATGTGCGTTAAGTTCTTGTTTTTCATGTCAACACTATGCTCGTACTGACCCCACGCGACCAGGCTATTATATGACTGTGCGCTATGTACCATACAACAAGTTTTGGCAAAGAAGAATGTCTCCCACTGTGGTCCTCCGCGTGTTCTATTTAGGCCTTGTAAAATTTTGGTCAACTCGAAGAACATCGTGAGCGCCCGATGTGCGCAGAAGGTAATCTGTTATGCATCTCGATTTGCTTCCACGAGAGACACGCCAGTCATTGTGGTATCTCAGAATGAATTCATCGTTGGGTCGATGGACTGCAGATTCGAGTTTTCTCCTTTCAAGGGGATACGGACCGTTCTCAAATAATCACAGGCTTACTTCAAAAGAAGCACGCGATTACGTCAGTGTAGCTCGCGCGACGGCCCTTTACACTGGCGCGTCCATGTTCAGGATAGGTCGCCTATACTGCTAGTGACAGTATGATGACCTGGTGTGGCTAACCAGATGGCAAAATATGTGGAGGACGACGTGTGCTGGGAGGGAATAGCATACGTGTAAGTCAGGAGGAGCATAAAGGCGCTTGCAAGGCATATTCATCGTCGATGACGACATCATGACGGCGCCGATATCACGCGCACGGGCCACCCGACGTGTACAAAAGGCGCCCACTTCGAGATGACGCCCCGATCTTTTCTTTCTTCCCTTCCCCCACTACGCCGTTGTCTGACCCCCCCCAAACTCGCGACGCCTGCTGTCGCCGTCTGACCTGAAACCGGGCTGCCCAAGTTGTAGAGCGTGGACGCGACTACATCCTCCGTCCTTTGTCATCGCGAGCGTTAGATAGCATATACTCACCATTCGCCAATCACGAACGAACAAACAAATCGGGAAGATTTCCGCCTCTTAAAATCGCGTTTTGCTCGCCTTAAATTATCCATGGATTCCTTATTAGGCCAAGATTCTAGTGCGAAAGGTTCTACTGTTGGACCTCCTCAGCGCGTTCCTTTAGGATGATACCTCCTGGCGCATCATCGACATGCATTGCTCCCTTGACGACCTTTGGTATTGAGTTCCACGGAACCCTCGACGCTAGTGGATGTGCATTCACTTTTCCACTAGTCATGGATGTTACTGCGAACTAGTCAGCTTTCGTGAGCGTCTTCAGCGATGTATAATCGCAGTCTTCCGAGAAGGATATCAATCCGGCGTCAATCGCTCCGTTTCTCATCCACTTCGCTCTCCTTTTGACCCGCCCACCTACTCCCTTTTGTGTTTGGGTGGTTCCTGGTTTGACGTAGCAGTTACTTCCGTTCACACCTACGCTGCTCACGCTTCACGTTTCCCGATCACCTGAGCTCTCAGCTTCTCCCGCAAGTCTCGTCAGTACCTTCAACTCTCGACTTGTTGAATCTTCTGGACGCCCAGTTCTCTTCCCCCAAACCTAAGAAATCACGGTCTTGACATTTATCTGTCTACTATTTCTCTCTCTAAATACGTCCTACGTCTACAGCTTGCCTGAGCGTTATCAGCGAGCTGTAATGGCCGTCTTCTGAGAGGGATACTCGCCCGGCGGTAATCGCTCTGCGGTGATTTTGTTACACTCAATGGCTATGCTGCGCGCTAATCCTGAAACCCTATCAGTGACATGCTGACGCTCTCTGGTCAATTGGATGCCGGTGATCGTGGGTACGGGAGCCCTGACAAGCGTCTAACATTCCTCTTTAATATCGTCGTGGAGAACTCGACGTTCATGCTTGTTCACGGAGTATTATATGTTGGTCGAGTTCGTTCAATTCCGAAAGCGTGGCCAAAAACCCTGGAACCCCAAAACCTTTCTCGCCGACTTCTTTCGTTAGCAATTGCTTTCCCCATTCATTCAGCAGTCTTCCTAACCCTTGACATCGTCAATGACATCCTCTTTTTGCCGACGAGGACGTATGCCGCAACCCTGGTCCTAGACCAATATTCTCAGATGCCTCCAAGAACTAACGTGCGTCTTGGCTATCGAGCGGTAATTAAGCTACATTACGGTAAGACCTTCACACTCGAAACATCTGTGCACCACTGACTCTGAACATAGCATTATATTTCCGTTCTTCAATCAATTAGATCTCTAACATGTCCGTATAGGCGTTTCTATGTATATCCTGTGTTGTCGTGTTTTGCGCATGCAGGCAAAACCACTCACCACGGGTTCACGCAAGTTTGAATTCGCCTTTGACGCCACGTATATATCTATGTCAAAACCGTCTCCTGGCTGGCTTCTGGAGGGAATGCTCGGTTCCATGGTGATTATGAATGTTAATGCCCGGGGAGGCGCTTTACGGTCCCATTTATCACCACCGTTGCGTATATCGAATACGCGAAATGCATTCACCGCATAATACTCCACTTACAGCATGGGCAATTGCTTCTACAGGGTGTCTTTACAAAAATGCCGCTGTGATTTACTTCACAGGTCGCATGTCTTCATTTCGGCCACGGTTTTTCTACTGTGCACGGCATGAGTCTTCGCAGATACATAGGTCATGTCTGCACAGCATAGACCCCCCAGTCCGTCAGCGTTTCTGTCCGTGTGCAACATGCCTGACTAGGCAGTGGCTCTCTACCACGAGATGCGGGAGTGAATGGTAAAGCATCTTCCATCAGTCGGTTAATTGCTTGTGAAAGCTTATCCCCACCCTACTTCCGCCGTTAGATCCGAAAGCTGTTCACCTGAGCACGTAGATCCATCGCGGGAAATCTTGGTTAGCGCTCGAAGGTACCCTTGTTGTTGGGACATTTGCGAAGATTGCTCGGGTAGGAGAATATCTCTTCTAAAAATATCCTTCCATTGATCATATCTCTTTCTTTGCAGTTAGCAGTGTTGCCTGCATGTTTTATCAGTGCTCCTGGTCGAGAGCTAAGCCTCTTTCATGAGCAACCTTCGCTTTGAATCGGAAACAAATTGTCCCGGTTTGCACATGAGGCATTGATCGCATTTCTCCTTGAAACCACCCGGGTTAGGGCTCAACTCGACGACACCTTCGAATTCTCAATTCGAGGCCGCCCTCTTGCGAGAGAACCATGCCTTATTCCACGCCTCGAACTGGCTGCCCAACATGAAACACCTCCTATCGGCTGCGCCACACGGACCCACAATATCAAATGCCCCGCCTCTCCCCTTCCCCAGATCAGCTGCCAAACCCCAGATCAGAAGTTAATCGATACCCCAGATCACAAGGACCACAATTTTCGAACGCGTCTTCGTAGTGTGTAACTGAGACAAAAATACTCGGTGTTTATTCCCGGGCGCTCGTATCTTTACATAATTTGCATTCCTATCAGGTCGTTACGACTACGTACAATGAGACTTTTTTTTTCTGAATAATGAAAAGGTAACAGAAAAGAGCGGTAATAAAAGTACACTGTTAAATGGATTGATTGGTACAAGAGTGGATGGAGGCAATCAAGAGCGAAACATAGTCAGTAGGTAAAATATGGTATTACACACCATCGACATCCATTCCTTCGCCAACGCCTTGTCTGACACGCCTGCGTCCACGTTCACTCTCCTCCTCCTTTTTAACGACGGGATCTTCTTCGTGCTCCTCTTCCTCGTCCACGTCACCCAACGGGCTACCGTTCGTCGGGAAGGCGTAGGCCGGGGCAGGGGGCTCACCCCTTAGGCCACGCAGCTCGTTCTCGAGTTCTCGGTTCCTTGCCCCTTGGGTCGTTACGAGCTGCTGGAGGAATCTAGAGTGGGATTAGATGTGATAACAATCGAACAAGGAATGTACGAACCGAATATACTCGACACTCTTGCTGAGAATCATGCCCTTGTTCGCTTTGATAACGGCACCGTTCCCGGTGGCCCCGTTGGCGACGACATCAGCTACGCCAACCGGGGGAGGGCTCTCGTCCTCTTTGAGCAAGCTGCCCCACAAATCGTCTGGGGCGGGAGGACTCGCAGCGCTGGTACCATTCCCGTTCGTCCCAGCACCTTCGAGCAGGCACTCCGGAATAAGAGTAGCGAGCTCTGTGATCTTTTCATTGATGTTATCCCGTCTCCTCCTCTCCACAGCGTTATGGCTTTCCCGCCGCCGGCGCCTCTTTTCGTTGGCAAGCAGGGCTTGCTTGTCCTGGGAGTTGGCATTCGAAGAGGGCGGAGGTGTGAAAGCTGATGCCGGGGAGAAGTTTGGAAAGCTCGCAGAAACCATTCCTTGGTGCTGCTGCTGGTGATCGTCATAGTGGGGGTAAGGAAGCGAGTGAGGGTTACCAAGTGAGTCTGGGGTCGGGGGGATGTACCAGCCGGTTGAAAGTGCTGAAGAAGGGGATGGAGATGGGCCAGGACGTGTAGGGATGATTATGTGGGAAGGATTGGGGCGGGACTGAGGTGGCGGTGAGGTGCTCGAGATGGAGTTGGTGCGGCGGCCGCGGGTTGTGGCTGAGCGGGTCGGACCGACACTTGGGGGACGGCTACGAGAACGAGATCGCGAATCGGTGTGTTCATTGCCGTACTGAGTACCGAGTGGGGGGATAGTAGAATTGAAGTGCGGCGAAAAATGATATGGCGGTGCTGTGTAGGGGGGAGCGCTGATGTCGAAGATGTTGTGCGTACGGGACGAGTTAGTGTGGGCGTGTTTGTCATTCGTTGAGCGTTCGTTTGATACGATGCCAACGAGGTCGTCGTCGGCAAAGTCCATCTGTGCGACGCTATACGACGGGAAGAAGGAAGACATGGCGGTGGGTAAGTAGGCGAGACGGACCCTGCATACTCACCCCTTCTTACATTCTAAACTCCGACGATCGATCTTGCTGACCTAAGACATCAAATCCCAAATAAACCCCAACTCCCCCCCGCGGTCCCGTTTGCCTTTTTCCCCACATGCGGGACCCGCCAAGCTTTTGCGGGGTTTGCCAATTTCCCATGCGTCATCACTATACCCGTCCAAGGGGTAATCCGCAGTCTTTCTTAGGCTCCTGCTTTTGGACCTGTCCTCGTCAAATGGCGAAATCAACGCAATTACTCAGCTGGCGAAGTTCAGCCGTTATGAACAAGAGATACTGGTGAAACGCCACACCTCTGCCCGGCTCCTATACAGGCCGGCCATGCGGAAGTTGCGTCTGGATCTATTCATTCATCAGATTATTTTCCCGGGTTCAGGGCCGCTAGGAGTAGAGCAATTACCTCCGGCGCCAGCGATATGGAGTCGGCCGATAAACTTTGTATACATCGACCGACAGTCAGCGAACAACCAATGAATAGAGGGTAATGACACACCTAGGCTTGCCATGCAGAATGGGCTTCTAATATCACTGATATCCTCCCGAACCAATCACACTGATGGGACCGGGCTCACTGAGCCGATGTGAACAGGCGGGTCGAGCGGGACAACTGAGGGCAGTGATGTGGTCGCAGCACGATATCAGTCCTTTTATACATAGGCACCTCCAAGCACCCTCACGATCAGGTCATCGGAGCAGTCATGGGAGCACACACTAGATCAACGATCATGGTCGCGCGTCGTGAGCACGTAGGATCCAGACACGCGGGGCCCGCCCTAAATTCTAGGTTAAGACGAAGAGAAGATCACGCAAGGGAGAGAAGACCCACGCCATCAAATCCAGAAGAACAATATGGCATGAATAAGAGAAGCGTTTGATTCATCAAGTCCACTCGTTGTGTCTAGAAAGGATAGGGGTCCAGAGTGATTGTTGATAGACGGACGCAATGGGAAGCTGAAGATGTGAGGTGAGTGTTCTGCAGTTTATATCCTCAAAAGCGACATACGTTGTCAATTTATGTCCTCTGGAAGGGAAAGTTCCGAGAAGATTAGGACTGTGGTAAGCGCACTAGCCAAAACGGGTAAGCGTCGGTGAGACTACATACAACCACGGGGGTTAGACGAAGGCTTACAAGTCGATTCTATACCAGTAGCCGTCCGATGTTCACGTTCTTCCATTCTTGCTATCAACAATTTCCATTCTAGACCCTCGAAGTAGCGGTGCGTGTTTGAGATTGAAGCGTCCTAAATGCCTCGTCAAGAGAAAATCTCCGGATAAAACGTTTCGTTACATACCTGTGCCAGTAAAAATCGCCTCCACAATTGCTCTTATAATAGTCTACCCCACGGTCATCTGGCTGCATACGTGGTCGGTTCCACGTCTCGGGACGCTATAGCCAGAGCGCGATTAATTGGAAGATAACGGCATAGGTCATCGGGCCCGTCATACTGTCAGTGATTCATAAGGCACCATTATCATGAGATCCTGTCGTCTTTTCCACAGTCCTTGTGAACGAGTTAATTTCACAGAAACAGCGCCGCATGAGATAGGACCGACCCTCAGATGCATAGATATTCATCGGCGGGATGCTGTCGTTGTCCTTGCTCATGATGATCTAGAGCTACGGTTACGGCTTGACGATTCAATCTCTGCCACCGTTAACTGATCAATTAAATCGAGGGCCGTAAAGCGCCACATACCTTCAAGATAACAACGACAGATCGTCCTGCCTTGAGAAACACACACACAGAGCGACAGAGCGAGAAAAACTATGCAAGAAAGTGAGTATCTGATTCATCGATATGGAGGGAAAGGAGAATCCACAATGACTGCACAGTCGTGTTCTTATACCCTAAAGGTCATCAGGTCGCGGTCACGCTGAACACAGTGGGACCAGAGTGATATCGCCAAGGAACTAAACCGGAAAGAGATGCATTTCGGTCCATCGTGGTGAGAGAACAGGACAGCGAGACCGCCGAAAGAGGAATAGTCGGGTCGACAGGCAGTCCTGAGCGCCACGCACATGTTCAATAGATGCTGTGTATCAATCAGCTAACGAAGGTTGGGGAAACAGTGGGTGTGAGACAAGTTGAGAAGAAGAGGACAGATACTGGGCACGCGTCGACTATTTTATATGCTGGTAGTCGTCACGGAGGAAGATCACGAGTCAAGTCTTGGGTAACTATCCTCCGCGCCCTCGATCCTGATCGCAAGGTCATCAGGTCTGCGGAAGTTCAAATGCAAGCGGTTATCGATGATGGAAGGAAACGAATTGTCACGGTGAGGTGGTAATCGAAGGTGCGAAGAGCAAGCGTATTTCAACAACGGAGAGCGAACAAGGGAAGGCGATGTCGGTCGACGGCATGTACATCAAAGATTAAGCGATCAAGGTCATCAGGCTGGTCATGCGAGGCGGAAGTGGTCACTGGTAACCGCACCAGGTGGGCGCGCTAGGAGATAACATGAACAGCAGGTGCTTATTCAGATAGCTAGAACACGTCCCTTTTTATATAGCCGTGGAATGTAGGGTCATAGGATCGTGACTTCGGAGTAATACAAACTAACAGATAACACTATGACGATTTCATCCTCTGCTACATTTGAGCGAGGTCACAGGATGTACGCTTGTGGGGCCATGGTGGTTCATCGGACATCCGTTTGAGATTTGAAATTTCAGTATCCGCGTCGAGCTTGAAAATTATCAGCGGTTAGTGTTAGTTTTGGACAGAGAACACATGCTGATACGTTACGAGAGTGCTTTTCCTTTCATAGAAATACATTCAACTAGCCTATCTATACACTCAATTGCCGAAACACATCGAGGGTGTCAACGAGTGATGAGAAGCCGGTATTTTTCAAGGACGAAACTGAATACAATGCATTCTCAGAATAAGTGCCGAAGGGCGAGACTAAACGATGATATGCCGATAAGTCGCAGGACTATTCATAAATCATCAGAACATTCAAGACGACAAAAAAAGGTGAGAATTCGAACCGAGGGCCATACATTGGCCAAGCTTTTTTCTTGTAGATGTATTACCAGCCACAGCGGACACCTCTGGAGTTCTGCTTGCGCTAAGAATTGCCAAGAAAGACTGTGACTAGGACATCAAATAGACATGTGCAGAGCAATCGTATACCGACTACTAGTCGAGGGTGGGAGTCTCGGGAATTGTCGTATCAGAGTCTGTTAGATCGAAAGTTCACGGGAAAGTGTCTGGGGGCTGCGAACGGCACGCGAAGACGTGAAGCGTCGATTGATATAGATCCAAACATCGCCGCCAACGTTGAGTGTAGGTCTAGGCAGATCGAAAGTTAGTGAAGGGGGCAGGTATGCCTACGTGTGACGCGTCGGAGATCCTCGTAGGGACAGACCAACTTCGACGTGACGTAGAAGTCTCGTAAAAAGATGACGGAGCGAGGGCAGGGTGACAGGAGAGGAGCGCGGACATGTCGTGTAGAAAAGACTTCGTGAAGCTGAGAAGTCGACTAGGGGCGGAGCATTGGTATGCGCGAAATAACAAGGGAGAAGCGAGCTGCTGTAGGAAATACAGAGCCAGTCATATTTGGATGCACGGAAGCGGAGCACTGCCGAAGACAAGGAAGATCATGATGAGGGAGGGGAAGAAAGAAACGTTTGGGGCGCTTTTCAGAAGTACACGCTTTTTATACTTGTCTGGGTGGCCCGTGCGAATGACACCGGCGCCGTCACAGTGTCGTCATAGGTAGCGTGGACGTCGTCCGCCTTGTAGATCGTCGCTCTCGGTTTCCTCGGACCCGCTAACGGCCCAATGCCCCTCTTCTTCTAGAATGCCGTCCTGTTATCCAGACTGATGTACTTGACGATAAGATACATGGAAGCTTCCCGAATATTTCTTGTGACTCTGAGAGAGCATAACGATAATGCAAGAAAGACGCGGCGGGATGGTGTTGGTGGCAAAACGTCGGGGGTCGGGCCGTTTCTCGCCGACGTCTTTCAGGCATCCACGTGGTTTCTTCAGTGCCGATTTCGGCATTTTGCCTCGATCTTGCCATCAGCCAGCGCGAGATATACTACGAGTAGTTTGTGACACGGTTATGGCTCAATTCTTGCCCACAGTATTCTCGTTCTCGTGTACGGCATAGTATGGCATACCATGCGACCCAGTTCTATAAAAAACCGGTACGGCTTTGTACGGCATCGATTGTATCGATAGCATCATCGTCATCGTCATCATTACACTGACCACCATCATGACTGCTGCCGAGAATCAGTACAAGCGCGTTATCCTCGTTACAGGGTCAAATACTGGTATTGGATACGATCTTGTGAGGCTTTTAGCAGAGAAGGGCCATACAGTTTACCTGTCATCAAGGAACGACAGAGCTACCTAACATATTGATATATCAAAGATTGTACATTATACATAATCGTAATATATTAAAGCCCTACTCCTGCAGTCAACGGTTGATATATCAACAACAGTAAAGCATCATGTGACTACACCCACCACCCCAAATCCCTTGCTCATGAATGTCGGGCACTCCACCAGCCACCATCGACAAGTGCTCCAAGTGCTCCTGTTGGTGTGTGCCTTGGGCTAAAAATAAAGCAATCACAATCATGCGCTCTCTGCTATTAATATTATGCAACCCCTGACATCAAAAATGATCGCTGAGCACCGTGGGCATCTTCTTCCAGTTCTTTTTTTTTTTTTTTTTTTTTTGTGGAACGTTTGGTGTGGCATCGTACACCCTGTGCTGCAGGGGCTTCCTGTCTAGCGGGTCGGCACGCCGATGACATTGTAGTTAGCCCATTGGTGAAATGAGGTGCATGACCACATTGAGGTTCGGGATGTGACATGTAGGGTGTTACCCTCCGGTCTTGAAGGCGATCTTGAGTCTCTACCACATGAGGTGAATGCTTTTATGCACTGACTTCCATATTTATTGAACAAGTCACGTGTTGTTAGGGCCAACTCCCATGTGACTCATAGTCGGGCAATTGGTAAGCTGTCTCATGTTCGGACAATCACTTGGCCAATGCCTCGGATGACTCGAGGTGGTGAAAGAGGCGCTTACAGAGTAGGCTCTCGGCAAGCGAGCAGACAAGTAAGATTTATGTGGTAGGTAAACCTTAGCTTGAAGCTGAGGTTGTACAGTGAAATCGTAGCTACTTAAATACTAAAGTGTGAGTACTATTATTAGATATGAAAGTTTTATCGAAGTCGAAAGGCATGCAAGTTGGGCGACGAGCACGCAATATCATGCGTTGTCCATCATGAAAGATTTGTCGAAGTTGATACGGTGATATGGTGGTGATTGCACATAAGTGTGATTACGCCGATAAGATGAGATAAGACTAGAAAAAGGAAAAAAGTCAATAAATCGTAACATTACCCTCTTGTTAAGGCAGTCGTCCCGACTGCCCTAGGGTTCGTCTTGCTCATCACATTGTATGCAGTGTGTGACTTCCTTCTCGCTCTCCCTGTGCCAATAGTCGTCAATGAAGGTTTTCCAAACCTCGCAATCAGGCTCCTCAATCCAAAACTTCTTTCCGTCAATGCGTTCTACTTGATAGAACATGCTCCATCCTCCCGTGGCTTGATTCTCTCGATAGCTGCGATCGACTATTTGTTTGACAGTCTTCTCCGATCGGTCGATGACTTTGCATGCGGTCACGACGGCTTGCATTTCGGAGATACTGTCCTCGTAGTCCTGAATGGCTTCTTGAGCGTTAGCCATATCATCCTCTCGTACCCATGAATTGTGTTCTCGGGTCCATCCCTTCCACTTAACGAAGTAGTCGGTTACGAGTCGAGATTTTTGTCCTTTCTTTCCTCGGACTCGTTGTGTACGAGAGTCCAGGACTTCTTCGACCTCGTATTCTTCCTCGTCTTCGATGAGGTCTGGTGGTGGGGCAGGGGGCTGTTCTTGGTTGGGGAATGCCAGAGGTACGTATGGCGTTAGAAGCTTTTCGTTGAAGTGTGGGTGGATCTTCCAATGCGGGGGGAGTTTCAGTTTGTAGGCAGAGGTGCCGGTTTTTTTCCAAAATAAGGAATGGGCCGACGTGTTTGTCATTGAGCTTCTTTTTGGGTCGAGGAAGGTGGAGATTAGTGGAGTCAAGCCATACTCGGTCTCCGATGGCATAGTCCACAGCGGTCCTCTTTTTCTTATCATACTGGGCTTTCATCTTGCCCACGGCTTCCTCTAATGCTTCCTTGGCTTGTCGGTGAACTTCCTGCATGTTTTCTGCGAACGACTTGGCCGATGGATTGGTGAAGGCGGTCGTTTTGATTGAGTCAGGTAAAACCCTAGGGTTGGTTCCATAGTTGGTGAAGAACAGTGTTTGACCCATTGCGGAGTGAATACGATTGTTATGGGCGAATGCTGCTAATGCGAGCCATTCGCTCCAGTCTGTCTGCTGATGATTAATGAAGAGATGGAGATATTTGTTGATCTCCTGGTTTGCCCGTTCCGTCTGGCCATCGGTCTGGGGGTGGAAGGCGGTTGAGGCGTTCGGGGTGATGTCAAGAAGTTTGAGGAGTTCCATCATGAACTTTGAAACAAACTGGGGTCCTCTGTCTGAGATCACGGTTTTGGGCATTCCATGTCAGGCATAGACGTGGTCTCGTAGTAATCTGGCCCATCCTTTGGAGGTGAGTTCGATGTTACAGGCGATTGGGATCATCTCTTTTGAGAATTTGTTGACAATCACTAGGATTGCATCGTAGCCATTAGATTCGGGGAGTCCGGTGATCATATCGACTGAGATGTGGGTCCAGGGCTCGGAGGGGATTTCGTTGGGGTGAAGGGGGGTGGCCTTTGGATGAGTGTCCGTCTTTGTTCGTTGGCATGCTTCACATGCTTTAACGTACTTCTCTACCGTCTGTTTGAGTTTTGGCCACCAGAACTCTCTTTGTATGAGTTCTTTGGTTTTTTCAATCCCCGGGTGTCCTGCTGTGATATGATCGTGGTGGGCCGCGATGAGTTCTCCTCTGAGTTTATTGTCTTGGGGGACGTAGATCCGTCCATCGTAGTAGAGGAGTCCTTCCTTTTCGGAGACGCCACGCTCGTGGTCGAGAGAGTTTTGAATTCCTTGGTCCCACTTGTCATGGTCACAGGTGATGTCCTTGATGCGCTGATGAGTTTCGCTTGTAGTGGGCATGATCATTGCCTGGAAATGTTCGGGTTGAAGGACGATAATGTCATCATTGTCCTTCTTCCCTTGGTCGTGATCATCCCTCTGGCTTAACAAGTCAGCTTTGCGGTTGGAGGCGCCGGGCTTGTGATGTAACGTGAAGTGGTACTCGGCCAGTTCGGTGACCCATCGGGCTTGGCGACGGTTCAACTTTTGGGGTTGACGGAAATACTGTAGATTTTGATGATCGGTCCAGATCTCAAAATCCTCCGCTGCACCCATCAGGTAATGTCTCCACTCTTCTAGCATGAGCATGATTGCTAGGAGCTCTTTATCGTAGATTTCGTAGTTACATTCAGTGACGGTTAGCGCTTTGGAGAGGAAGGCGACTGGCCTCCATTTTCCGTCCTGTTCTTGGCTTAGGACCGCGCCAATAGCTCCTTCGCTGGAATCTGCCTCTACTCAGAACCTTCCCTTCTCCGTGGGTAGAGCTAGTACTACGTCTTCGGCCATCTGTTTCTTGAGTCGTTGAAATGCTTTGTTCTGAGCAGCTCCCCAGGTCCAGGGCGCGTTTCCAGTCAGTTGGGTCATTGGGCATACAATTTTGGAGTAATCTTTGATAAACTTCTGGTAGAAGTTTGTGAAACCCAGGAAGGATTGTAGTTCCTTCTTCTTGGTGGGCGTGGGCCACTCCGCAATTCCCTTGACTTTAATTGGGTCCATTCGTATGGAACCCTCACTGATGATGACGCTGAGGTATTCTGTCTCCAATACCTCAAACTCGCACTTCTCGGCCTTGAGGAACAACTTGTGCTCCCTGAGTCGCTGAAGCACCCTCTTGACGATCCGTCGATGCTCTTGGAGATCCTTGGAAAAGATAAGGATGTCGTCTAGGTAAATCGTCACCTTGCCTTCCATGATAAGGTCATGGAAGATATCGTTCATCATCCACTGGAAGGTAGCTGGCGAATTTGTGAGCCCAAAGAACATGACTGTCGGTTTGAACAGTCCGCGATTAGTATGGAAGGCGGCTTTGGCCTCATCTCCTTGCTTGATCCTGACATTGTTGTAACCCCATCAGACATCCAATTTTGTAAAGTACTTGGCACCACGGAGCTTGTCCATGAGTTCCGAGATGAGTGGGAGGGGGTATCGATTCTTTATTGTCATTTCGTTCAGTTTTCGATAGTCCTGAACGGGTCAGAGAGAGCCATCCTTCTTCTTGACGAAGAAGAAGGGGGACGTGAAGGGGGATTTGGACGGATGGATTCTTCCTGATTCCAAGTTCTCGTCTAGGAACTTATCCAGCTCTTCTTGTTCATGTCGGTTGAGCGGATATACCTTGCAGTCGAGCGTGGACTTGGCGTTAGGAATCAGTTCGATGGCATGATCCCAGGGTTTGTGGTCAGGGAGCTCGTCAAAGTTTTCCTTAGAGAAGAGATCTTCGAATTCTCGGTACTGGGGTGGAACCATCTCTTTGAAGGTTTTCTTTGTTTTTCCTTCGGCAGCCTTGGCAGCTAGATCGTTTGCGTGATGCATGGCCTGGATTTCTAGTTCTTCTTGGAGGTCAACCATCAGAATGGTTTCGCCTTCCTCCAGTTCTTTGTCCCAGGGATCTTTGGGGTCTGCATCTGGTAGTGGGAATGGATTCTTTTGGCATTGGCATCGGGCGAAGATGACTTTGCCGGTGGTCCAGTTGATGACCGGGTTGTGGCGAAGAAGCCAGTCATGTCCTAGGAAGATATCACCCTTGCCGATGTTGGTGACAGCAAAGTCGATTCTCTCACTGTGCCCTCCTATGGTCATTCGTACTTCCACAAACTCAGTGATTACTCCTGCCTTATTCTTGGTGCCATCTGCATTGTAGACAGAGATTGGAGCGGCTGCGGGTCGGGTGATGAGCCCGTACTTCTTGATGTAATTTTCGCTTATGGTACTGCCAGTGCATCCGCTGTCCACCAAAGCTTGGGCCTTGAGAGTCTGGCGGTTCTCTAGCGTTTCGAGTTGGACGTCGAGGAATAGTTCTCGAATGCCCTTGGTGCTTACTCGTCGCTGGTACCGAATTGGTTGGCACAACTCATAAAGCTCTTCCAAATCTGTGCGTGCTTCCTTGACAGCCCGAAGGGTCCAGTCCGCGCCAAACGGCTTGAACCAGGTGTACTTCGGGGTGGAAACACTCACTGGGTTGGATTTGGAATGCCTCGCCCTCAATGCTTCTTCTTCCTTCTTTTCTTGCACCTTGGCCTGGGTCATTTTGAATGACGTGTCGTCCTCCTTGTCAGGGACCTCGATGAGGGTGGTATTCCGGGCCTGTGAGCATCGCGCATCCAATGCTGGAACCCTACTTGATCCTTCGACGGTCGGGGGCCTAAGAGGGTCTCCCCTGGTTGGGGCATGCTCCTTCCCCAGAGGTCGCCCACTGTCAGCTGCTTCATCAGGATTCGGGGGTTTGGGGAGCAGGTTGCTCCAGGAGTGACCGCAAGGCCCGTCAGGATGCATGGAGGGAGTTGTGAGCATCGCGTTCTTGTCGCATAAACTGTACTCCCTCATTACTTCCGGGTCCCTCGGCACCGGCGCCAGATCCCTATCCTTTCTTGGGACATCTTCTTCCATCGTGATCGGGGACGAAGGGGGCGCTGTCTCGATCGGCGTGGCATCTCCAAGAGAATGATGAGAGCTGCAACCCTTCACGTCTTCTTCCAGACGAGGGGAGAGGGGGTCGTGTATCCGTGACGACCCTTGAGCGCGAGGCGAATCATTGTGGGTAAGGTCAACGGGCATCGACCTCATACCCCCGTCTCCGCTTTGAGGTTCCTGTTCAGCGACGACGGGCTCGACCAGTTCGGGGAGCACCTCCTTTGTCCCTAGGGACTGGGAGATCCCCGACATTGTTCGGATGAACTCTGGCACCCATCGAGTCTGAAGGTCTTGGAGGGTGAGGAGTTCTGGGACAGAAAGTGTGAGCGAAGGAGGGGGATGAGTCTCGTTTCGCTTCTGGGGGATTATATATGCTTTTTCAGACAGAGTCTGAATTTGTTGTGATTCTTTTGGGGTGGTCTTCGGGGAAGTAATCAAAGCGGATATATTTGAATGTGTATTGATAGCGATAGACATACGTAAGATATTTTTACAATCAGGTAATGTCCACACAGTGGGACCCGATGACCGACCACCCAGAGAGGAGGATTGGGCCGAGGAAGTGGAATCACTCACTTCTCGGCCTTGCCTTTTACCTCCTCAATCTTCGACGTCGAGGGTGTCTTCTCCTCAATCTTCTCCTCGTGACTGTGTCCGTGCACCTCCTTATCATGTGCTTCGTGCAGCTCTGCTTCTGTCAGCATGGTGCGAAGTTGGGCCATCGTGTATTGCCCGCTTTTCAGGTCTCTGGGCTGCTTTGGCTTCTTGCAATCCTTTCCTAGGTGCCCCTTTCCTCCGCAGTTGAAGCACCTGCCTTCCTTTCGGAGGCGGTCTATGTCCATCGGCTCCCTGGCACCTCCATAGGTAGTCCACGATCCTCCCGATGATCCTTTGCTGCCCGATTTGTCGGCCGAGGAACTTGTCGCACCGGTATTACCTTTAGAGGTAGTACCGGTGGATTTGTTGCTGGTCAGCTTGTCGTAGTGGCCTATTCAGTCAAAGGCCTGCTTTTGGGCCTTCTCGTCGTAGATACTGCATATGCGTTGTTTCCATTCCGCATATGTGGTGGGTATCATGACTCCGAGGTTGGCGATGGAGTTGGTATAGGAGGTGGGTATGCCTCGTTGGACAGCTCGGACCAAGGCACCTTGAGCTCCTAGGTCGCGAAGTTGGTTGGCCTGGCGAGCCAGTTCTTCCAGCTTGTGGAAGTACTCGGCCGCCGTGCCAGTCATTCGGAGGTCATTCATTCACTTTTCCATGACTTCTTGGAGAGCGGGGTCGCCGTATTCAACTTGTAGGGCGGCTTTGAAGTCGTCCCATGAGCAATATCGGTATCGCCCTTCAGCGTCGCTTCGAAATTGGAGGCGGTACTGGGACCACCAGCCCTGAGGTCTTTTGCCGAACAAGGATGTTGCGAATAGGATCTTGTTGGCGTGCGTTGGGTAGTAGGGTCGGAAAATCGAGAAGTACTCCTCGCAGGCTCCGGTGAATCAGTGAATGTCGTCACCTTTTCCTTCAAAGTCTGCGGGAAGTCGAATCAGGGTAGGCTTCACCTGTAGCCAGGGAGCCTGTTCTTCTGCGTCCCCTGACGGCCAGTCTGGCGGGTCAGGAGGGTTGTTCTTGGGTGGTGGTCTCGGGACCAACCACCTATCAGTTCTGTGAGTTGGACTTCCCCACCATTTGGGGGCTGGGGCTGCAGGTCGTCCTCTGCATCTGTTCGGGTCTTCTAGTTCAGGGGGGAGGGGTATGCTGTTGGCGAGTGCGAAGCTTCTTGCTTCCAACAGTGCTTTTGCTAAATCGTTGACGAGCCCCGGGAATGCCGCTTGTTGGTTCCGGTGCTCCTGCCTTCTGGCTTCTTCTTCTTCTTCTTCTTCCTGTCATCGCTTGACTTCGGGGTCTTCTTCTGGCAGGTCGATGGGGATATCGCTTGGTCCTGCCTCCCCTGAGCCAGCGAAGAGTCTACTCTTCCCCTTCCAGGGCTGGTTCTGGCATCTCCAATCAGTCGGCGGCGAGTCGGGCATTGGCCTGGGCCAATCGTACCCGGGAAAGCTTGGCGCGGTCGGCCTCATCTCTTCTCCAGGCAGCGAGTATAGCTGCCAGTTGGCGATTGAGGACTCGCTCCTCCTGCTTGGTCCTTGCTCGTAGAGTGGGGACATGTACCCCTGGTATGGGGCCATAGTTGAGCTCGTATAACCATAGCTCCTCATTGGGGATGAGGTTGAAACGGTGGCGGTGCTCCTGAGTCTCGTCGACTCCTCCTCGTCGTAGATAGTCTGCCCTTCGAAGGGCCCAGGCCTGGGATCGGTAGGTCCCGTGGGCCATTCGCTGGGATAGGGAGAGGGATGGCAAGGCTCGGTCTGGAGTTCCCAAGTAGAAGGGATTACTCTCGATTTCTCGTAGAGCGAGGCGTCGCTCGCTCCTTGGGTCTCGGGGGGGAGTGTCTGGGTCCTCCTCGCGTTGTCGAATGCTGTATGCGAGCGGGGATTCTCCAACTCTTCTCCTTCGCTGGTACGAAGGCTGCCCGAGGTAGCGGATTCATAAGTGTCATCGCCGGAGCTCATGATAGAACCCTGGGTCATCGCGGTCGAGCGAGGCCGGGGTAGAGGGCGAGCTGGTGGGAATGGGGCTGGCGAAGGGAGTCTCTCCTCCTCTTCGTCGAATAGGATCAGGTTTGGTGGACTCGGGGGCGGGGGAATCGGGATCGGAGGAGGAGAGTACAATTGTCAACGCAGGTGCGTCGTAGTCTGTCTGGTAGGGGAGGTGAAGTCGCGCACTTCCTGGTAGGTGTGCCCTTCTCCGGCTCGCCTCTGAATCATATTCCGGAGACAATCCTTGTCTCTCTGACGAAGTACATGTGGTGGTGTCAGGGTCGTTGGTGGGTTCGTCAGGATTGACGACCCATAGGGTCGTCTGGGGGAGGGTCTCGCTATCTGGTCTGGGCTGGCTGACCTCGGTTGTAGGTATCTGCTGGAGGCTTCGCTCCAGCTCTCTCCTGGCATCCTCCAGGGGTTCTGTTCCAACTCCATGATAGGCTCTAATGAGCTCCTCGATGCTTCTCTCTGAAGGGGAAGCACTTCTGTCACCCTCAGAGGAGTGATGGGTTCCGGAAGGGCCAGCCACTGGGCTTGGCGTTCTTCCTCTTCGTTCGACGTAGAGGTCAGAGAAGGGGCCCTGAAGGTCCCATGTCGGTGACTCTGGGGGCGTCCCGTAGGACTCCTGTCTGTAGATGGCGTAGCTCGTGGGGTACGGCGGAACATTGTAGGGGGAATTGTAAAAGCGGGGGAGTGTCTGTTACGATTTATTGACTTTTTTCCTTTTTCTAGTCTTATCTCATCTTATCGGCGTAATCACGCTTACACGCAATCACCACCGTATCGCCATATCAGCTTCAATAAATCTTTCATGATGGATAACGCATGATATTGTGTGCTCGTCACCCGACTTGCACGCCTTTCGACTTCGATAAAACTTTCGTAGCTAATAATAGGACTCACACTTTAGTATTTAAGTAGCTACGATTTTACAGTACAACCTCAGCTTTGAGCTAAGGTTTACCTACCACATAAATCTTACTTGTCTGCTCACTTGCCGAGAGCCTACTCTGTAAGTGCCTCTTTCACCACCTTGAGTCATCCGAGGCGTTGGCTAAGTGATTGTCCAAATGCGAGACAGCTTACCAATCGCCCGACTATGAGTCACATGGGAGTCAGCCCTAACAATTAGCTCGAAGCTTCCCTTCACCCTTCCACGACGCCAGACGCAGGAAGGATTCCATGACCCTTCAACAAACCCCCGACATCGACGAAACCCTCAGAAACGCGGCCATAGGAGCCTTTGTAGGAGCAGCAGCATTAGTTGGATTAACCCTCTTCGCTGCCGCAATATATTGCAGAAACCGAGACTGGTTCATATGACACGGGCTAGGACCCAGAAGACCACTAACCTACCCTCCACCCACCCTCCCCCGATTCTATATCCCGCCTTATCAGAACAATGGTCAAGTTCAGCCCGTTTTCCCGACATACGAGCCCTACTGAAGGGACCAGTTCTACACGCCCCCTGTCTCGCCGCATAGGCAGGACAGATCAGGAGCCCCGAGCCCAGAGTCGGATGCCGGGGTCTATCATGGAAGAGGAAGAAGAAGTCCAAGCCCCATCGCTGGACCTTCCGGAACTAGGCAGTCCAATAGGACAGCACCTCGCTCTCCCTCTATCGAGGGAGACATCACAGAACTTATCCGAGCCTACGTCGGGCCCGGAACTATCGAGTATGACGAGACAGAGTCGCGTCGAAGCAGTACAAACGTACTTCCAGCCGAGGGCACTGAGCCCCCTCCCATTAGCACATCCCCTCCCCATCCGGCCCTCCGAGTTACAAACCCTTCTCCGCCTTCAACAAGCAGCTCCGTCATCGCGGAGCGGATCCAGACCTGGTACCGCCAGAACGACTCAGGATTACAGACCCACCGAGACCCCCTCTACGACCTCGGCTGGACCCCCCCCGGCACACCTACGGCGTCAGCTGTATGGTCCACGACCTCTCCCTCCGATACCCCAAACCTTTCTCGAAGACCCCTCCGTCCCGAGCAGCCCCAAACAAGAAGAAGCAGCCCGGAGACTGAGCCCCGCCGTGACAGCGACCTCTCGAACCAGTCACCAATACGGACAAACCCAGATGACCTCAGACGAGGACGACTTCAGATCTGCTCTATTGGGAGACCTTCCTACTTCCGACGAAGAAGAGCTTGGGAGACTGAGAATGCATTCCGCCTATGGCGGCTGGAGGAGGACCCAGACCAGCCCCCAAGATCCCTTGGAGATGAACGAAGAATGGCGTGAAGAGAGCTCGAGAGCAATCCATTCTACTTGGGAGCTCCTGAACGAGCCTGGACCTCCCTCAACATACAGCAGCGAATCGCGCTCGGACCCTATCGTGCCCAGGCCTGGGCCCTTAGAAGGGAGGACCACATCAGCAGAGGAGGGATCGACGAGTCCCTCGAGGAGCATCGACGACGACTACACTTATTCCCAACAGAGGAGCTCCACCGTCATGAGCAGGACTACGGCCCCACCCCCAGAGTCTATCTACGAGGATTACGAGCAAGAACAGAGGAGGAGACACAAACCCTACAGGGCAGACTGGAGGATATACTCTGCACCTGGAGAGCAGATGAACACGAACGAGAACACCTGGCCTTCATACGAATGGCCCAGGCCAATGCCCGACGAACTGCCCAGAGAATGGCGGAAGAACGGCAATCCATGGAAAGGCAAGAGTAGACTGTTCGCTGGGGCTGGCGAAGCCGGACCCAGCGAACCAATGGAAACAGAGGATGAGTGACGAGTCCGGGAGGCACAGGAAGCTGAAGCCAGGAGGCAGCAGTTCCAAGCAGAAAAAGATGCCTTCCCGGACGTCACAGCAGGACTAGTAGCTCAAATGCAAAAAGTACGAGCCTTCACCATGGTCCATAATCTACCTATCCCAAAGGAGCTTCAAGATGTCCCTGACCAACCGCAACCCCAAGGGCGACCTGCTGCACCAATCCCGGTAAGGCATGGAAGCCCGACTCATCGAACTGACCGGTGGTCGGTACCATGACCCCCTCCCAGATATGACCCCCCCGAACCTCCTTATTGGCCCTCTGGGCACGCCGAAGAACAGGACCCATGGCTCCAAGTCAAACCCACCCTAGTACGACTCCCCACTGATTTCCAAGGGAAAAGCAGCAACATCCACCGCTTCACCGGAGCCTGTGAAGACTACTTTTCTGTCTTCAAAGCCTACTACCCCACCCACGCCAACAAGATCATGTTCGCCGTCTCCCTATTTGGAGAAAAGCCCCAGAACTGGTGGTCTCAGTACCGCTACCAGTTCTGGAGTAATACCGAAGAACGATACCGGTATTTCTCCTGGACCGAATTCAAGACCGCCTTAAAAGTCGAATATGGAGACCCCGCCCTCCAAGAAGTAATGGAGAGGCAGATGAACGAACTCAAAATGACCGGGACCGCATCCGAATACTTCCGACGTCTCGAAGAGCTGGCCCGACAAGCTGACCAGCTCACTGATCTCGGACCCCGAAGCACGATCGTAAGAGCCGTTCGAAGAGGAGTCCCCGAATCCTACACCGATTCAATCGCCAACCTAGGCGTTATGATCCCCTCAACCTACCCAGAATGGAAACGACGAATCTGTAGCATATTCGATGAGAGGGCTCGCAAAACGGCCTTCGACAAAATCGGATACGTCGACCGACCCAAGAACCAAAACGCCGGAAGCTCCAACAAAGGAACTTCCAGCATGACAAGTTCCTCGGCCAATAAAGCAACCAGCAAAGGATCGTCAGGTTCAACTTGGACCACTTATGGGGGCGCCGGGGAACCGATGGACATAGATCGCCTCCGAAAGGAAGGCAGATGCTTCAACTGTGGAGGAAAGGGACACATGGGGAAAGATTGCAAGAAGCCGAAGCGGCCCAGAGACCCAAAAAGCAGACGATATACCGCGGCCCAACTTCGCAGCATGTTAACAGAGACGGAGTTACAGGAAGCCCACGATAAGGAGGCACATGGGCACAGTCATGAGGAGAAGGTTGAGGAGAAGACGCCCTCAATGACGAAGATAGAGGAGGTAAAAGGCAAGGCCGAGAAGTGAGTGATTCCACTTCCTCGGCCCAATCCTCCTCTATGGGTGGTCAGTCATCGAGTCCTGCTGAGCGGACCCTACTCGATTGTATTAAATCTTTACGTACGTCTACACCTGTATCTGCACATTCGAATATACCCGCTTCGATTTCACAGAAGAACGAACCCACCCTAAAAGAATCACAAAATATTCAGACTCCACCTGAAAAGGCATATATAATCCCTCAGAAGTGAAGAGAGACTCATCCCCCTCCTTCGCTTACACTTTCTGTCCCAGAATTCCTCACCCTCCAGGACCTTTAGACTCGATGGGGACTGGAGTTCATCCGAACAATGTCGGGGATCTCCCAGTCCTTAGGGACGAAGGAGGTACTCCCCGAACCGGCCGAGCCCATCGTCGCTGAATGGAAACCTCAAGACGGAGGCGGGAGTATGAGGTCGATGCCCGTTGACCACATCCCCAATGATTCGCCTCGCACTCAGGGATCGTCACGGATACACGACCCCCTCTCCTCTCGCCTGGCAGAAGAAACGAAGGGTTGCAGCTCTCCTCGTTCTCGAGGGAACATCACACCGATCAAGACAGCGCCCCCTTTGTCCACGACCCTAATGGAAGAAGATGTCCCAAGAAAGGATAGGGATCCAGTGCAGGTGCCGAGGGACCTGCAAGTAACGTGGGGGTACGGTTTATGCGACAAGAATGCAACGCTCACGGCCCCCTCCGTTCGTCTTGACGAGCCTCGCGGTCACTCCCGGAGCGACTTGCTCCCCAAACCCCCGAGTCCTGACGAAACAGCCGACAGCGGGCGACCTCTGGGGAAGGAGCATGCCCCAACCAGGGGAGACCCTCTTAGGCCCCCGACCCACGAAGGATCAAGCAGGGTTCCAGCATCGGATGCACGATGCTCACGGGCCCAGAATACCACCCTCGTCGAGGTCCCTGACAAGGAGGACGACACGTCATTCAAAATGACCCAGGCCAAGGCGCAAGAAAAGAAGGAAGAAGAAGCGTTGAGGGCGAGGCGTTCCGAAACAGACCCAGTGAGTGCTTCCACCCCGAGGTATACCTGGTTCAAGCCGTTTGGCACGGACTGGACCCTTCGGGCTGTCAGGGAAGCACGCACGGATCTGGAAGCGCTCGCCTCACTCCACCTCTGGGCCCATAAGGAGAAGCTCAATGAGATTGACGACGAACTTCTTGCCTCACTCCGAGAAGGGGGGGAATCAGCATGGGAAAAGCTCTATGAACTAAGCCAACCAATTCGGTACCAACAACGAATAAGCACCAAGGGCATTCAAGAGTTATTCCTCGATGTCCAACTCGAAACTCTAGAAAACCGCCGGATGCTTAAAGCCCAAGCATTGGTCGACAGCGGATGTACTGGCAGTACCATCAGCGAAAACTACGTCAAGAAGTACGGACTTATCACCCGACCCACGGCCGCCCCAATTTCGGTATACAATGCGGACGGCACCAGGAATAAGGCGGGAGTAATCACAGAATTCGTGGAAGTGCGGATGACGATAGGAGGACACAGCGAGAGGATCGACTTCGCCGTCACAAATATCGGCAAGGGCGACATCTTCTTAGGACACGACTGGCTCCTCCGCCACAATCCGGTCATCAATTGGACCACCAGCAAAGTCATCTTCGCACGATGCCAGTGTCAGAAGAACCCATTCCCACTCCCTGATGCCGATCCAGAAGACCCCTGGGATGAAAAATTGGAAGAAGGGGAAACCATCCTAATGGTCGATCTCAGAGAAGAGATAGAAATTCGCGCAGTTCATCACGCGAACGACCTAGCGGCTAAAGCCCATGAAGGGAAGACCAAGAAGACCTTCAAAGAAATGGTACCCCCTCAATATCGCAAATTCGAGGACTTATTCTCTAAGGAGAACTTCGATGAGTTACCTGAATGAAAACCATGGGACCACGCCATCGAGCTGATCCCCAACGCCAAATCCACGCTAGATTGCAAGGTATATCCGCTCAACCAACATGAACAAGAAGAGCTGGATAAGTTCCTCGACGAGAACTTGGAGTCAGGACGAATTCGCCCGTCCAAGTCCCCCTTCGCATCCCCCTTCTTCTTCGTCAAAAAGAAGGATGGATCCCTATGACCCGTACAGGACTACCGAAAGCTCAACGAAATGACGATCAAGAATCGGTATCCATTGCCCCTCATCTCTGAGCTTATGGACAAGCTCCGGGGAGCGAAATACTTCACGAAACTGGACGTCCGGTGGGGATACAATAACATACGGATCAAGCAAGGAGATGAGGCTAAGGCAGCCTTCTGAACCAACCGCGGCCTATTCGAACCGACCATCATGTTCTTCGGTCTTACCAACTCACCGGCTACCTTCCAGTGGATGATGAATGACATCTTCCACGATCTCATCATGGAAGGGAAGGTCACCATTTACCTCGACGACATCCTAATCTTTTCAAAGGATCTCCAAGAACATCGACGAATCGTCAAGCGAGTCTTACAGCGTTTAAGGGAACACAAATTATTCCTAAAAGCAGGAAAATGTGAGTTTGAAGTCCTGGAAACTGAATACCTCGGCGTTATCATCAGCGAGGGGTCAGTACGAATGGACCCTATTAAAGTCAAGGGGATTACCGAGTGGCCTATGCCTACCAAGAAGAAGGAATTACAATCCTTCCTGGGCTTCACAAACTTCTATCGGAAGTTTATCAAGGACTACTCTAAAATCGTTCGCCCCATGACCCAGCTCACTGGCAATGCTCCTTGGACCTGGGGAGCAGCTCAAAATGAAGCCTTCCAGCGTCTCAAAAAGCAGATGGCCGAAGACGTAGTATTGGCATTCCCCATGGATAAAGGGAAATTCAGAGTAGAGGCCGACTCAAGCGAGGGAGCGGTAGGCGCTGTTCTTAGCCAAGAACAAGATGGAAAATGGAGGCCAGTCACCTTCCTCTCTAAAGCCCTGACTGTGACAGAGCAGAATTACGAGATATACGACAAGGAACTTCTCGCAATAATGCTCGCACTGGAGGAATGGAGACACTACCTCATGGGCGCCTTCGAGAACGTAGAAATCTGGACTGACCATCAGAACCTACAATACTTCTGACAACCTCAGAAGCTAAATCGCCGCCAAGCCCGGTGGGTCACCAAACTAGCCGAATATCACTTCACGCTGCATCACAAGCCCGGCGCTTCCAATCGCAAGGCTGACTTGCTAAGCCGGAGAGATGATCATGACCAAGGAAAGAAGGACAATGACGATGTTGTCGTCCTTCAACCAGAGCACTTCCAGGCAATGATCATGCCCACCACCAGTGAAACTCATCAGCGCGTAAAGGACATCACTCGTAACCACGACAAGTGGGACCAGGGAATTCAAAACTCCCTTGACCATGAGCGTGGCGTCTCTGAGAAGGAAGGACTATTATACTATGACGGACGGGTCTATGTTCCCCATGACGACAAACTACGAGGGGAAATCATCGCGGCCCACCACGATCACATCACAGCCGGACACCCGGGAATCGAAAAAACCAAGGAACTCGTCCAAAGAGAGTTCTGGTGGCCAAAACTCAAGCAAACGGTGGAAAAATATGTCAAAGCATGTGAAGCATGCCAACGCACCAAGACAGACACCCATCCGAAGGCCGCCCCCCTTCATCCCAACGAAATCCCTTCCGAGCCGTGGACCCACATATCCGTCGACATGATTACCGGATTACCCGAGTCCAATGGCTACGATGCCATTCTAGTAGTCGTTGACAGATTCTCCAAGGAAGTCATCCCAATTGCCTGCAACGTTGAACTCACATCCGAAGGATGGGCCAAGCTCCTTCATGACCACGTATATGCCCACCATGGCATGCCCCAAACCGTAATCTCTGACCGAGGACCACAGTTCGTCTCCAAGTTCATGATGGAGCTCCTCAAACTCCTCGACATTACCCCGAACGCATCTACCGCCTTTCACCCCCAAACCGACGGCCAAACCAAATGGGCCAATCAGGAGATCAATAAATATCTCCGCCTCTTCATCAACCACAGACAGACAGACTGGAGCGAATGGCTCGCTATGTCAGCCTTCGCCCATAATAATCGAATTCACTCGTCCACGGGCCAGACACCGTTCTTCACCAACTATGGAACGAACCCCCGCGTCCTACCGGACTCCATCAAGACCACGGCCTTTACGAATCCATTGGCCAAGTCATTTGCTGAAAACATGCAGGAAGTACATCGTCAGGCCAAAGAGGCATTAGAAGAAGCCGCGGGCAAAATGAAGGCCCAATATGACAAAAAGAAGAGGGACGCAGTGGACTATGCCATCGGAGACCGAGTATGGCTAGACTCCACCAATCTTCACCTACCTCGCCCAAAGAAAAAGCTTGACGACAAGCGTGTCGGCCCATTCCTGATCATAGAAAAAACCGGTGCCTCCGCCTATAAACTCAAGCTTCCACCTCACTGGAAGATTCACCCGCACTTCAACGAGAAGCTCCTGACACCCTACGTCCCGCCAGCGTTCCCTAATCAGGAACAACCTCCACCCCCACCACCAGACCTCATTGAAGATGAAGAGGAATACGAAGTCGAAGAGGTCCTGGACTCCCGTACACTCCAAGTCCGAGGCAAGAAAGGACAGAAATCACGACTCGTAACTGATTACTTCATCAAATGGAAAGGGTGGACCCGAGAACACAACTCATGGGTCCGGGAAGATGACATGGCCAACGCCCAAGAAGCCATCCAAGACTATGAAAACAGTTTATCTGAGACACAAGCTGTCGTGACCGCATGCAAAGTCATCGACAGATCGGAGAAGACCGTCAAACAAATAGTCGATCGCAGCTACCGAGAAAACCAAGTGACAGGTGGATGGAGCATGTTCTATCAAGTAGAACGCACTGATGGGAAGAGATTTTGGATTGAGGAGCCTGATCGCGAAGTTTGGAAAACCTTCATTGACAACTACTGGCACAGAGAGAGCGAAAAGGAGATCACAGACTGCATACAATGTGACGAACAGGATGAACCCTAGGGCAGTCGGGACGACTGCCTTAACGAGAGGGTAATGTTACGATTTATTGACTTTTTTCCTTTTTCTAGTCTTATCTCATCTTATCGGCATAATCACGCTTACACGCAATCACCACCGTATCGCCATATCAGCTTCGATAAATCTTTCATGATGGACAACGCATGATATTGTGTGCTCGTCGCCCGACTTGCACGCCTTTCGACTTCGATAAAACTTTCGTAGCTAATAATAGGACTCACACTTTAGTATTTAAGTAGCTACGATTTTACAGTACAACCTCAGCTTTGAGCTAAGGTTTACCTACCACATAAATCTTACTTGTCTGCTCACTTGCCGAGAGCCTACTCTGTAAGCGCCTCTTTCACCACCTTGAGTCATCCGAGGCGTTGGCTAAGTGATTGTCCGAACGCAAGACAGCTTACCAATCGCCCGACTACGAGTCACATGGGAGTTGGCCCTAACAGTGTCAGGGGTGGGTAGATCAGTCATCCTCTTCTGAATGTAATTCTGTGGTTTTCAAACCAATCTCTGTTTCTGTAGTAAATAGTTGCAACTGTGGTGGTTGTTCCGATTACTCCTGCTAGTGTAAAAAGAATTACTGCAAGAGTGCTTGTCGTTCTTTTGGAAATGTCGGGGGTTTGTTGTAAGGGCATATGGAATCCTTCCTGCGTCTAGCGTCGTGGAAGGGTGATGGAAGCTTCGAGCTAATTGTTAGGGCCAACTCCCACATGACTCGTAGTCGGGCAATTGGTAAGCTGTCTCACGTTCGGACAATCACTTGGCCAATGCCTCGGATGACTCGAGGTGGTGAAAGAGGCGCTTACAGAGTAGGCTCTCGGCAAGCGAGCAGACAAGTAAGATTTATGTGGTAGGTAAACCTTAGCTCAAAGCTGAGGTTGTACAGTGAAATCGTAGCTACTTAAATACTAAAGTGTGAGTACTATTATTAGATACGAAAGTTTTATCGAAGTCGAAAGGCGTGCAAGTCAGGCGACGAGCACACAATATCATGCGTTGTCCATCATGAAAGATTTGTCGAAGTTGATACGGTGATATGGTGGTGATTGCACGTAAGCGTGATTATGCCGATAAGATGAGATAAGACTAGAAAAAGGAAAAAAGTCAATAAATCGTAACACGTGTAGGGCTCTGTCAAGCAAGCTCCAGTCAGCACCAAGGTGCTTCCTTTCATTGCTCACTTAATGTTAGGGCCGACTCTCACATGACTTGAGGTTGGGTGATTGCTAAGCTGTCTCGCGTTTGGACAATCACTTTGGCAACGCCTCGGGTGATCTCGAGGTGATGAAAGAGGCGCTTACTGGAGAAGCTCTCGGCAAGCGAGCAGACAAGTGAAGATTTATGTGATGTTAAACCTTAGCTCGAAGCTGAGGTTGTACAGTAAAATCGTAGCTACTTAAATACTAAAGAGTAAGTACTATTAATAGATACAAAAGTTTTGTCGAAGTTAGGAGGCATGCTAGTTGGGCGACGAGCATGCAATATCATGCATTGTCCATCATGAAAGATTTAGCGAAGTTGATGGTGGTGATATGGTGGTGATGATGCATAAGCGTTATTACGCTGATAAGATGAGATGAGACTAGAAAGTGAAAAAAGTCAATAAATCGTAACATTACCCTCTTGTTAAGGCAGACGTCCCGACTGCCCTAGGGTTCGCTCAGGGGTTCCTCTTGTGCCTTCATATACTCCTTCCTCCAATAGTCATCGATGTAGTCCCTCCAGTGTTTGTCGTTAGGGGAGGGGTTTTCGACCCAAAAGGTCCTTCCGTCTTTCCTGAGTACTTGGTAGGAGATGATGTTATCGACATAGAGATGGTCCAGTATTTCTTTTAATGTTTTTTCTGATCTGTCAACGACCTTGCATGCGGTCACGACAGCTCTTGTTTCAGAAATACTGTCCTCGTAATCTTGAACGGCTTCCTGGGCATTAGCCATATTGTCTTCTCGGACCCATGAGTTATGTTCTCGGGTCCAGCCTTTCCATTTGACGAAATAGTCTGTGACTAGTCATGACTTTTGTCCCTTCTTTCCACGGACTTGGCATGTGTGTGAGTCTAGGACTTCCTCAACCTCATATTCTTCCTCATCTTCGATGAGGTCCGGTGGCGGTGTGGGGGGTTGCTCTTGATTGGGGAACACCGGTGGTACGTACGGCATTAGGAGCTTCTCATTGAATTGTGGGTGGATCTTCCAATGGGGTGGAAGCTTGAGTTTATAGGCGGAAGTGCCGGCCTTTTCCAAAATTAGGAATGGGCCAACACGCTTATCGTCAAGCTTCTTCTTAGGGCGAGGGAGGTGGAGATGAGTGGAGTCGAGCCATACTCGGTCTCTGATGGCGTAGTCCACTGTGTCTCTCTTTTTCTTGTCGTACTGGGCTTTCATCCTTCCGGCCGCTTCCTCTAGTGCCTCCTTGGCTTGGCGGTGCACTTCCTGCATGTTTTCAGTGAACGACTTGGCTGATGGGTTGGTGAAGGCAGTCATTTTGATGGAGTCAGGTAGGACTCAGGGATTGGTTCCATAGTTTGTGAAGAATGGTGTCTGGCCCATGGCCAAATGGACTCGGTTGTTGTGGGCGAATGCTGCTGCAAGCCATTCACTCCAGTCTGTCTGTCGATGATTGATGAAGAGTCGGAGATACTTATTGATCTCCTGATTTGCTCATTCGGTCTGTCCATCAGTCTGTGGGTGAAAGGTGGTGGACGCATTTGGGGTGATATCGAGAAGGCGAAGAAGTTCGGTCATGAACTTCGAGACGAATTGGGGTCCTTGGTCAGAAATGACTGTCTTGGGCATACCATGGCAGGCATATATGTGATCGCGTAGGAGTTTGGCCCATCCTTCGGAGGTGAGTTCAGCGTTACAGGTGATCAGGATCATTTCCTTTGAGAACCTGTCAACAATCACCAGGATGGCATCGTAGCCATTGGATTCTGGGAGTCCGGTGATCATGTTGATGGAGATATGAGTCCATGGCTCAGAGGGGACTTTGTTGGGATGAAGGGGAGTGGCTTTCGGGTGAGTATCCGTCTTCGTCCGTTGGCATGCTTGGCATGCTTTAATGTACTTCTCTACTGTTTGTTTGAGTTTGGGCCACCAGAACTCTCTTTGAATAAGTTCCTTGGTCTTCTCAATCCCTGGATGTCCTGCCGTGATATGGTCATGATGGGAGGCAATGATCTCTCCTCTGAGTTTGTTGTCTCGGGGAACATAGATCCGTCCATCATAATAGAGGAGTCCCTCCTTCTCAGAAATCCTGCATTCGTGATCAAGGGAATTTTGGATTCCTTGATCCCATTTGTCGTGGTCTCGTGTTACCTCCTTGACGCATTGGTGAGTTTCCGAGGTGGTGGGCATGATCATTGCTCAGAAGTGTTCTGGTTGGAGAACCATGACATCATCGTTGTCCTTCTTTCCTTGGTTGTGATCGTCCCTTCGACTGAGTAGGTCCGCTTTCCTGTTGGAGGCGCCTGGTTTATGATGGAGAGTGAAATGGTATTCAGCCAGTTCCATGACCCATCGCGCCTGGCGTCGGTTGAGCTTTTGTGGTTGTTGGAAATATTGGAGATTTTGGTGATCTGTCCAAATCTCGAAGTCCTCGGCTGCACCCATCAAGTAATGTCTCCATTCTTCTAGGGCGAGCATGATGGCGAGGAGTTCCTTGTCATATATTTCATAGTTTCACTTGGTAGCGGTCAGCGCCTTGGATAGGAAAGCGACTGGCGTCCACTTCCCATCCTGCTCTTGACTGAGGACTGCACCGATTGCTCCTTTGCTGGAATCAGCCTCTACCCTGAATCTTCCGTTCTCCTTTGGGAGGGCTAGTACTACATCTTCTGCCATCTGTTTTTTGAGTCGTTGAAAGGCTTCGTTCTGAGCTGCCCCCCAGGTCCAGGGGGCATTGCCAGTCAACTGGGTCATCGGGCATACAATTTTGGAGTAGTCTTTTATGAATTTTCGATAGAAATTCATAAAGCCCAGGAAGGACTGTAACTCCTTTTTCTTGGTGGGTGTGGGCCACTCGGTAATCCCCTTGACCTTGACTGGGTCCATCCGAACAGATCCTTCACTGATGATGACGCCGAGGTATTCGGTCTCGAGTACCTCAAACTCGCACTTCTCTGCTTTAAGGAATAGCTTGTGTTCCCTGAGTTGTTGAAGGACTCTTTTGACTATTCGTTGGTGTTCTTGTAGGTCCTTGGAGAAGATCAAGATGTCGTCTAGGTAGATGGTCACCTTTCCCTCCATGATGAGGTTGTGGAAGATATCGTTCATCATCCACTGGAAGGTGGCTGGCGAGTTGGTCAGGCCAAAAAACATGACGGTCAGTTTGAATAGGCCGTGGTTGGTTCGGAAGGCTGCCTTGGCCTTGTCCCCTTGTTTGATCCATACATTATTGTAACCCCAACGGATGTCCAGTTTGGTGAAGTACTTTGCTCTGTGGAGTTTGTCCATGAGTTCTGAGATGAGGGGTAACGGATACCGGTTTTTGATCGTCATTTCGTTAAGCTTTCGGTAGTCCTGTACAGGTCGAAGGGATCCATCCTTCTTCTTGACAAAGAAGAAGGGGGACACGAAGGGAGATTTAGAGGGCTGAATCTGCCCGGATTCTGTTATGATTTATTCACTTTTTTCCTTATCTTATCTTATCGCATCATAACCTTCCCGTCACGAGACCAGTACGTTTGCGCAATCCTCACGCAACCCGCCGCTCCACCTTTTGATCCCATCTTCTTCATCTTTTTACTCCTATTATTAGACCCGATACTTAGTATATAAGGACGATAAGTTCAGCATGTAACTTCAGCTTCAAGCTATAGTTTATAAAACTCTATCTTGCCGACTCATTCGCTGAAAGGCTATCTAATTGTACCTTCACCATATTTCGGACTCCAACAAGGATCTCTAAGGTGACTGCCCGAACGCGAGACAGCCTTAGATCTACCTTTGTCCCACAAATATTGGCCTGGGTCTAACAGTTAGCTTGAAGCTTCCCTACCTTTTACCTCCCTATCGCTAGCCGAAGGAGGATAAATGCTCATTGTTACGGACACCTCCCCCCGAACGACCATCATAGTATCCGTAGTGCTAGGGACCATAATCCTCACACTAGCAACCATATTATTCCTCTGCCCACGTCACCCAAGACAAAGACAACCCATCCGAACCTATCACCCGACCCTTCCCCGATACTATGTCGGATCACCCCGACCAGCCACCCCAGAAGAAGGGGTTCATGCAGACCTTGAAGGACAAGGTTCTACCGAAATCCACCGACGACACAGCATCCGTGAAAACAGCGAAGACCCGGTCATCCCGTCGATCTTATCGGGATCCCAAACCACCAGAACTGAGTCCTCTGACACTGCCGCTCGAACCCCTCCAACCATATCCCGCCAGGAGCCCGAAAACATCTCCTACGAAGATGTCATCGAGGCCTACGCAATGGGAAGCGACCTCGCAGGAGATGGTAGAGATAGCCCGGAGCCTGGCCCCCACGGGACAGACCCCTACCCTGCCGAGTCACCCCCTCCAAGAATCCTATCGCCCAGACCTGTTCTCCCGATACGACCCCCCGCGGCTCTCCTCGCCGAAACAAGAAGAGACAGAGGGCGCGCAAGAAGAATATACCCCGACCTCCCCACAGAGGAGGTCATCACCATACGAACGGAAGAGTCCTCATCTGAGGCACCAAGCATCGAAGATGAGGAGGGGGAAGAGCGAAGGAGACGTCGACTCGAGCTCATTAATGCATACTACAGCTCAGCAAATCGTACTAGACTGGCAGGCGAAACGCGGACAAGATATTGGGACCGGCTCCGTCGCGCCAATTGGGCCCAACAGGACGCAGTCTCAACACAGCTCCGAATCGACTACCAGCAGCGAGAGCGAGACCGATACCAGCGAAGGTTCGCTGAGAGCCCCCTCAACCTTGAGGGGCCAGAAATGGAGTGGACGGTCCCCTCCGACCAGGACCGATTCGCCCTGGGACCATGGATCACCCTCGCATGGGAGGTCCGATTATGAGACTTCGTCGCAAGAGGAGGATCGGCAATCAGTATGGACGATTACGTCCGTGGAACCTCCCCCAACTACCGATTGGTGGGAGGAACAAGGCGACCACTCACTCCAAGAACCGTGGGAACTAGAATCCACGAAGCCCTACGAAGAGAGCTACAGGGCCCCATCCCCTATCCCTATGAGGGACCGCTGCTCCGTTCCAGAACCGACGCCGAGCAGAGGGAGATCGAGGGGACCCTGGATCGGGCATTCCAGAACCTCGCCGCAAACAGAGAGGTGGCCGAAAGAGTACGACAATTGGCCAAGGAGGCTAGCAGAAACCGCACCCTGGCCGATCAGACCCAAGAGTATCACGAGCGTTTCTGACAGGTGGCCGATTGGAGGGCCAGAAGAGTACCCACGTCCCCTCCCCGACGCTCCCCCAGCCCGGAGGCGGGACCAAGTACCCCGACCCCGCGCCGCGGAGCCACCACTCCGCAGGCAGGACCGAGCACCCCGACCCGGCGCAAGTAGGTTGTTCGCTGGATCTGGAGGGGCCGGAGAAGCCGGACCCTCTGGAAAGAAGCCGGAGGTAGTAAAGCTAAGCTCCACAGAGCTGCGAGCAAAGCAGGAAAGGGAGAAGAGCAAGGCCAAGGAACTTCAAGAACAAAAGGAAGGTATGGACCAAGAACTCGAAGAACACTATAAAAAGTATCCGTACACCCGTCCCGCACGTCCACCCGGCGGCCCCGGGGGAGATCCGGATGACGACCCCTACGACAACCCTGACCGATGGTCGATCCCTAGACCCCCACCGGACCGGATGCCACCGGGCCCCCTGCCCCCATGGCCCACTGGCAACGCCGCCGACGATGCCCCTTTCCTAGGAGTAAAACCCACCTTGATCAAGGAACCCGTCCCCTTCGACGGGACCCACTCCGAGCTCAAACGGTTCATATACCAGTGCACCAGTTACTTCGAAACCTACCAAACCTACTATCATTATGAGTCCCAACGAGTGGCCTATGCCACCTCTGCGCTAATAGGGCCCGCCCTGGAATGGTGGGTCAACCTTGTCAACGAATACTTTAGCGGCAACCTCGGGAGGTTCCGATACCCTTCCTGGGACAGGTTCGCCGAGCTGCTCGCCCAGCGCTTCACCGACCCAGCCATCGAAGACGTACATGAGAAAAAGATGATGGATCTCCGCATGGAAGGAATGACTGCTTACCAGTACTTCCAGAAGTTGGAAACAGAAGCCCAGATGGCGAACAGGAGACGCGACGAAAGCGCACGAGGCCCTCTCGTCACAGCGGTACGACGGGGGATCCCCTACAGCTATTCCCGAGCCATCGCCGATACCGGTTTCAACATCCCCGAAACTTACCCGCAGTGGAAACAGCGGGTCACCACCATGTACGAAGAGCGACAACGACGAACGCTCTTTGACCAGGCACATGGTGGAGACCGGAGGGATGGGAAGAAGAACGATAATCGGCCGAAGCCGCAAGGAACAGGAAGTAACACCACAACCCCCGAGAAGAAAACGGGAACTGGAACGACCTATGGAGGAAGTGGGCAACCGATGGACATCGATCGACTCAAACGGGAAGGTCGATGTTTCAACTGCGGAGAGAAGGGACACATGTCCAAGGACTGTAAGAAGGAGAAGAAGAAGCAACCCCGCGAAGCCCGTACTGGAAGATTTACCAGAGAGGAGCTGAGGGCCATGATCGAAATAGCCGAAGAGGCGGAAGGAGGCAAAAAGGAGGAGGTCGCCAAGACCTCAAAAGTCGAGGAAGTAAAAGACGAGGCCGACAAGTAAGCGATTCTACTTGCTCGGCCCAGGACTTTTGGATAGGGAATTCGAAGTCGAAGTCTGCGGCGCGGGCTTCCACTTCTTGTAACAAATTGTCACGTATTCATATCACGCATTCGAATATACCCGATTTGACGCCTTCCCTATCTGAACCCGAATCGCCTTCGAAAAAAGATAAAAACCCCCTCGACAGTCATGAAACCCCATCCTCCCTCCGATCACTAACATCTTATGTTCCAGTCAACCCCTCTCCCGTCGCCTCAGAAGAAATTCCTGGACCTCCCGCCTTCCGGACGGGTAAGTGCTACGGGCCGTGGGTGCCATCGACCCTCGGGAGCCACGAGGAAGACGGCGCGGATGATCAGACGCGTACAATCCTCCAGGACGCACTCCCCCCGAGACAAGTCACGCGAGACCCAACCCCGAACCCACTGAGCCCCGCCAAGGCAAGCGGCGATGCTCGCCCCCCAGCCAAGGCGTACACCTCGCCTGGGGAAGTGACATCCCGACGACTCTCGGGATCAGCGGAAAGAGGAACCGAACGTGTCGGAAGAGCGACACCCTCTAGTACGCCCCCAATGGAATCAAGCGGCATCGGATGTGCAGTGCCACCACGGGTCACAATGGAAGAAGTACCTGACAAAGAAGACGACGCCTCCTATCAACGCTACGTAAAGGCGCAAGAGAAGCAAGATGAAGAAGCGCGAGCGGAGAGACAACCCATGCCCCCCCCAGTAAGTGCTTCCCCTGCCCCGAACTTCACCTGGCTCCCGCCATTTGGCATGAGCTGGACCCTTCGGGCGGTTAGGGAGGCACGAACTGATGCAGAGGCGTTATCTTCACTGTATCTATGGGCCCATAAAGACAAATGGCCCGAAATAGACAGCGAACTCCTTCACCTTCTTCGGAAGGACCCCCCATCGGCCGCAATCGACCGAATACATGAGTTGAGAACCCCCATCTGGTATCAACGACGTGTGAGAACTTCGGGGTCCCGAGAATTGTTCCTCGAAGCCCAGATCGAAACCTTAACCAACCGGGAAGTTCTCAAGGTACAAGCACTCGTGGACAGCGGATGTACCGGCAGCACAATAAGCGAGGACTACGTCAGGAGACATAACATGATCACCCGAAAGGCTGCCAGCCCCATCTCGGTATACAACGCCGACGGAAGCCGAAACAAGGCAGGGAGTATCACGGACTTTGTGGAACTCCGACTCAATATCGGAGGGCATAGTGAAAGGATCGACCTCGGGGTAACTAACCTGGGAAAGGGAGACATCTTCCTAGGACATGATTGGCTGAAACGGCATAACCCGGTCATTAACTGGACCACCGGCCAAGTATTATTCGCCCGATGTCAATGTCAGCGAAACCCCTTCCCGCTTCCCGACGCCGATCCTGAAGACCCTTGGGATGAAGAACTAGAGGAGGGAGAGACGATCCTCGTGGTTAACTTAGAGGAGGAAATCAGGACCCGAGCGGTCCATCATGCCAACAACCTCGCGGCAAAGGCAAATGAGGGGAAGGCGAAACGAAGTCTGGAAGAGATAATCCCACCCCAGTACCAGGATTACCTCGACCTGTTCGCAAAGGAAAACTTCGACAACCTCCCAGAACGAAAACCGTGGGACCACGCTATCGAACTAATCCCTAACGCACGAGCGACCCTTGATTGCAAGATATATCCCCTCAACCGAAACGAACAAGAAGAGCTGGACAAGTTTCTCGACGAGAATCTTGATAGCAGAAGGATTCGCCCCTCCAAATCCCCCTTCACGTCACCCTTCTTCTTCGTCAAAAAGAAGGATGGTTCCCTCCGCCCCGTGCAGGACTATCGGAAACTCAACGAAATGACCATAAAGAACCGATATCCGCTCCCCTTGATTGCGGACCTAATGGATAAGCTACGGGGTGCCAAATACTTCACTAAGCTAGACGTACGTTGGGGATATAACAATGTCCGGATAAAGGAAGGAGACGAATACAAAGCCGCCTTCAGGACGAATCGTGGATTATTCGAACCCATGGTAATGTTCTTCGGATTGACGAATTCCCCCGCTACCTTCCAATGGATGATGAATGATATATTCTCCGACCTTATTCACGAAGGAAAGGTCACCATCTATCTGGATGATATCCTCATTTTCTCCAAGGATCTGTCAGAGCACCGACGAATAGTACGACGGGTTCTAGCCCGACTTCGAGAGCACAAACTTTTCCTAAAAGCCGAAAAGTGCGAATTTGAAGTCCTCGAGACGGAGTACCTAGGAGTGATCATCAGCGAAGGCTCAGTCCGAATGGACCCCGTCAAGGTGAGGGGGATCGCTGAATGGCCTACTCCCACCAAGAAGAAGGAGCTACAATCCTTCTTAGGTTTCACCAATTTCTATCGAAAATTCATAAAGGACTATTCGAAAATCGTCCGCCCAATGACCCAGCTAACGGGAAAGGCCCCATGGATGTGGGGAACCGCCCAGAACGAGGCATTTCAAAGGCTCAAAAACCAAATGGCGGAAGATGTCGTACTCGCCCTACCACGAGAAAAGGGGAGATTCCGAGTGGAAGCCGACTCAAGCGAGGGAGCCATAGGCGCCGTCCTCAGTCAGGAGCATGAAGGAAAATGGAGACCGGTTGCGTTCCTATCTAAGGCTCTCACCACTACAGAACGCAACTACGAAATCTACGATAAGGAGTTGCTCGCAATCATGCTCGCTCTTGAGGAATGGAGGCATTACCTCATGGGAGCCGCTGAAGATTTCGAGATCTGGACAGATCACCAGAATCTCCAATACTTCCGACAACCTCAAAAACTTAATCGTCGACAAGCAAGATGGGTTACCGAGCTAGCCCAATACCACTTCACACTCCATCACAAACCGGGCACTGCCAATCGAAAAGCAGACCTCCTCAGTCGCAGGGACGACCATGACCAAGGAAAGAAGGATAATGATGACATCATTGTCCTTCAACCCGAGCATTTCAGGGCCATGATCATGCCCACCATGAACGAAGTCCATCAACAGATCAAGGACGTCACCCGAAATCATGAAAAATGGGACCAGGGAATAGCCACTTCCTTGAACCACGAGCGAGGAATTACCGAAGAAGGAGGCTTATTACGATACGATGGGCGCATTTACGTACCACGAGACGACAAGTTGAGGGGCGAGATCATCGCAAGCCGTCATGACCATATGACAGCAGGACACCCCGGGATAGCGAAAACCCAAGAACTCATTCAACGAGAGTTCTGGTGGCCTAAACTCAAACAAACCGTCGAGAAGTATATCAAGGCCTGCGAGGTGTGTCAATGAACAAAGACAAACACCCAACCCGGGGCGAACCCGCTCCATCCCAACGAAGTCCCATCCGCGCCGTGGACCCACATATCAGTTGACATGATAACCGGACTCCCCGACTCCAACGGCTATGACGCAATCCTAGTAGTCGTAGACCGATTTTCGAAAGAAATCGTCCCCATAGCATGCAATATCGAACTCACCGCCGAAGGATGGGCAAGGATACTCCGTGACCATATTTATTCCCGCCACGGAATGCCCAAAACCGTCATCTCCGACCGAGGACCCCAATTCATCTCCAAATTCATGATGGCCCTCCTTCAACTCCTTGACATCACTCCGAACGCCTCCACCGCCTTCCACCCGCAAACAGATGGTCAAACCGAGCGTGCAAATCAAGAGATTAACAAATATCTGTGCATCTTCGTCAACTACAGACAGACAGACTGGGACGAGTGGCTCGCCCTCGCCGCCTTCGCCCACAACAACCGGATTCATTCAGCCACGGGGCAAACCCCTTTCTTTACAAATTATGGAATCAACCCCCGACTACTCCCCGACACCATCCAAACTACCCCCTTCACCAACCCAGCAGCCAAATCTTTTGCAGAACACATGCAAAACATCCACCGACAAGCAAAGGAGTCACTTGAGGAAGCCGCCGGAAAGATGAAAACGCAGTATGACAAACGAAAGAGAACCTCCAACGACTACGCGGTCGGAGACAGAGTATGGCTCGATGCGACCCATCTTCACCTCCCACGCCCCAAGAAAAAGCTCGACGATAAACGAGTAGGACCGTTCCTCATACTAGAAAAAGCCGGCGCCGCCGCCTACAAACTAAAACTCCCACCACACTGGAAGATACACCCCCGCTTCAACGAAAAGCTCCTAACCCCCTACGTACCACCTGCATTCCCGAATCAAGAACGACCACCCCCACCTCCGCCAGACCTCATCGAAGACGAGGAGGAATACGAAGTCGAAGAAGTCTTAGACTCACACACCAGACGCGTCCGAGGAAAGAAAGGACAAAAATCACGCCTAGTAACCGACTACCTCGTCAAATGGAAGGGATGGACACGTGAACACAACTCATGGACACGGGAAAGCGACATGGAAAACGCCCAAGGAGCAATCAAAGACTATCAAAAAGAGCTCGCTAAACGTACACCATCAGCCACGATGCGGAGGGTAATCGATAGATCTCAAAAAGCAGTCAAACAGATCGTAGACCGCGACTATCGTGAAAACCAAGCTACCGGTGGATGGAGCATGTTCTACCAAGTAGAACGAGTAGATGGGAGAAAATTCTGGATAGAGGAACCGGACAGAGAGCAATGGAAAACCCTACTCGACGACTACCGGCACAAGGAAAGCGAGAAAGAAGTAACACACTGCATACAATGCGACGAGCAGGACGAACCCTAGGGCAGTCGGGACGACTGCCTTAACGAGAGGGTAATGTTATGATTTATTCACTTTTTTCCTTATCTTATCTTATCGCATCATAACCTTCCCGTCACGAGACCAGTACGTTTGCGCAATCCTCACGCAACCCGCCGCTCCACCTTTTGATCCCATCTTCTTCATCTTTTTACTCCTATTATTAGACCCGATACTTAGTATATAAGGACGATAAGTTCAGCATGTAACTTCAGCTTCAAGCTATAGTTTATAAAACTCTATCTTGCCGACTCATTCGCTGAAAGGCTATCTAATTGTACCTTCACCATATTTCGGACTCCAACAAGGATCTCTAAGGTGACTGCCCGAACGCGAGACAGCCTTAGATCTACCTTTGTCCCACAAATATTGGCCTGGGTCTAACAGATTCCAAGTTTTCGTCAAGGAACCTGTCGAGTTCCTCCTGCTCGTGTTGATTGAGGGGATAGACCTTGCAGTTGAGAGTTGATTTGGCATTTGGAATTAACTTGATTGCATGGTCCCATGGCTTCCGTTCCAGCAGCTCATCGAAGTTCTCCTTGGAGAATAGGTCGTGGAACTCTCGGTATTGGGGCGGGACCATTTCTTCAAAGGTTTTCTTGGCCTTTCCTTCAGCAGCCTTGGCAGCGAGGTCATTCTCATGGTGTATGGCATGAATCTCTAACTCCTCTCGGAGGTCAACCATCAAGATGGTTTCGCCTTCCTCTAACTCTTCGTCCCATGGGTCCTCTGGATCGGCATCCGGCAATGGGAATGGGTTCTTCTGACACTGACATCGGGCAAAGATAATTTTACCGGTGGCCCAGTTGATGATGGGATTGTGGCAAAGAAGCCAATCATGGCTGAGAAAGATGTCACCTTTGCTGATATTAGTGATGGCAAAGTCGATCCTTTTGCTATGTCCTCCGACGGTCATCCGTACTTCTACGAACTCAGTGATTTCTCCGGCTTTATTCCGAGTACCATCGGCATTGTAGATGGAGATTGGTGCTGGGGCAGGTTGGGTGATGAGGCCATGCTTCTTTACATAGACCTCACTGATCGTGCTTCCGGTGCAGCCGCTATCGACAAGTGCTTGAGCCTTCAGGTTTTGTCGGTTCTCCAGCATTTCTAACTGGACGTCGAGGAAGAGCTCCCTGATGCCTTTGGTGGAGATCCGTCGCTGATAATGAATTGGTTGGCTTAATTCGTATAGTTCTTCCCTGGCTCTCTCTCCTCCCTTCCTCAGCAAACTTAAGAGGCGGTCATCAATCTCATTGATCTTCTCCTTGTGGGCCCAGAGGTGGAGCGAAGCGAAAGCTTCTGAATCCATGCGTGCTTCCTTGATGGCCCGAAGGGTCCAGTCTGCGCCAAACGGCTTGAACCAGGTGGACTTTGGGGGGGAAACACTCACTGGACTTGATTCAGGATGCCTTGCCCTCAACGGTTCTTCTTCCTTCTTCTTTTGCACCTTAGCCTGCGTCATCTTGAATGAGGTGTCATCCTCTTTGTCTGGGACCTCGACGAAGGTGGTCTTCTGGACCCGTGGGCATCGTGCATCCGATGCTGGAATCCTGCTTGATCCTTCAAGGGTCAGGGGCCTAAGAGGGTCTCCCCTGGTTGGGGCATGCTCCTTCCCCAGAGGTCGCCCGCTGTTGGCTGTTTCGTCAGGATTCGGGGGTTTGGGGAGCGGGTTGCTCCTGGAGTGACCGGAAGGCTCGCAGAGACAAATGGAGGGAGGCATGAGCATCGCGTTCTTGTCGCATAAACCGTGCTCCCATGTTACTCCCAGGTCCTTTGACACCTGTCCCGGATCCCTATCCTTTCTTGTGACATCCCGAACCTGATGACCCTTTGCCGGCAGGTTTGTCAGTCGCAGAACTTGTCACGCCGGAAGTTCCTTTAGAGGAGCTTCCAGCGTGTTGGTTCTTTGGGCGGTCGATATACCCGATTTTGTCGAAGGCTGTTTTGCGGGCCTTCTCGTCGTATATGCTACAGATGCGTCGCTTCCATTCTGCATAAGTGGAAGGGATCATGACACCTAGGTTTGTGATGGAGTCGGTGTAGGTTTCAGGGACTCCTCGTCGGACTGCTCTGATGATCGCGCTTCGGGGTCCGAGGTCGGTGAGCTGGTCGGCTTGTCGGGCCAGTTCTTCGAGGTGCCTGAAATACTCGGATGCGGTTCCCATCATTTTGAGCTCGTTCATCCGTCGCTCCATTACTTCTTGGAGGGTGGGGTTGCCGTATTCGACTTTGAGAGCGGCCTTGAAGTTGTCCCACGAGAAGTATCGGTATCGATCTTCTGTACTACTCCAGAACTGGTAGCGGTACTGGGACCACCAGCCCTGGGGCTTCTCGCCAAAGAGCAAGACGGCAAATAGAATTTTGTTGGCGTGCATGGGGTAGTAGGCCTTGAAGATTGCGAAGTAATCTTCACATGCTCCTGTGAAGCAGTGGATGTCGCTGCTTTTCCCTTGGAATTCTCCCGGTATCTGGATTAGTGTTGGCTTTACTTGGAGCCATGGGTCTTGTTCGGCAGCATTGCCAGAAGGCCAGTATGGGGGTTCTGGGGGGTTGTATCTGGGAGGGGGTCAGGGTACTGACCATCAGTCGGTCCGATGGGTTGGGCTGCCATATCTTCGAGGGATTGGTGCTGTGGGTCGTCCTTGGGCTGGGGGAGGTTGGGGACATCTTGGAGCTCCTTGGGGATGGGTAAATTATGGGCGAGGGCGAATGCCCTGGCCCTTTCTAGTTGGGCTACTAGCCCTGCTGTGAGGTTGGGGAAAGCATCTTTGTCGGCCTGAAATTGTTGCCTTCTTGCTTCTGCCTCTCCTGCCTCTCGTACTCATCGCTCTTCTTCGGTCTCCATGGGCTCGCTGGGTCCTGCTTCGCCGGACCCAGCGAGCAGTCTACTCTTCCCCTTCCATGGATTGCCATTCTGTCGCCATTCTCTGGGCGGTTCGTCGGGCATTGGCCTGGGCCATTCGTACATGGGCCAGGTGTTCCCGCTCGTGTTCATCGGATCTCCAGGTTCGGAGTACATCCTCCAGGTTTCTCTGGAGGGTTCGTTGCTCCTCCTCCGTTCTTGGTCATAGTCCACGTATGTAGACTCCGAGGGTTGGTCCATAGTCCTGCTCATGGGGGTATAGCTCTTCTGTGGGGAATAGGTGTAGTCGTCGACGGTGCTCCTCCAACGATTCACCGATTCCTCCTCTTCTAACGTAGTCCTCTCTTCGATGGGCCCAAGCCTGGGCACAATAGGGTCTGAGGGCGATTCATTGTTGTATGGAAAGGGAGGTCCAGGCTTGGGCTGGAGCGCCCAGGTAGAAGGGATTGCTCTTGAGTTCCCTTCTTGCCAACCTTCGCTCGTCTCTGAGTTCCCCAGTGGGCTGTTCCGGGTCTTCCTCCAGTCGTTGTAGGTGGAATGCGTTCTCTGTCTCCCAAGCTCTTCTTCGTCAGAAGTAGGAAGGTCGCCCGATATTGCGGATCTGAAGTCTTCCTCTTCGGAGGTCAGCTGGGTTGACCCGTGTCGATGAGTGGTCTGAGTTGCTGGTCTGGTCGAGGGGCTCAATATCCGGGCTACTTCCTCGTCCTCGAGGTCGATCAGGTCGGGGGTGTTCCCTGGAGGGAGATTCATTGGGGGAGGGGGAGGATGAGGTCCGTGCAATTGATATCGTAGGTGTGCCGGGGGGGGTCCAACCGAGGTCGTAAAGGGGGTCCCTGTGTATGTGCTCTGTCTGGTTGTAGAACGCGGTGCTTCTTGCCGCGATGATGGAGCTGCTTGCTGAAGGCAGAGAAGGGTTTGTAACTCGGAGGGTCGGACAGGGAGGGGGTGTGCTAGGGGGATTGGGCTCATTGCCCTCGGCTGGAAGTATCTGTGTACTGCTTTGACGCGACTCTGCCTCGTCGTACTCAATAGTTCCGGGTCTGACGTAGGCTCGGATAAGTTCTGTGATGTCTCCCTCGATAGAGGGAGACTGAGATGCTGTCCTAGAGGACTGCCTAGTTCCAGAGGGCCCAGTGATGGGGCTTGGGCTTCTTCCTCTCCTTCCATGATAGATTCTGATATTGGTCTCAGGGCTGGGGGCTCCTGACCGGTCCTGCCTATTCAGCGAGATGGGGGGTGTGTAGAACTGGTCCCTTCTGTAGGGCTCGTATGTCGTGAGAATGGGCTGAACTTGACCATTGTAAGGCGGGATGTAGAAACGTGGGAGGGTGGGTGGTGGGTAGGTCAAGATTCTTCTTCTGGGTGTTAGTCCGTGGCGTTCGAACCAGGCTCTGTTTCTGCAATATATGGCGGCGGCGAAGAGGGATAGTCCGACTAATGCTGCTGCCCCTACAAAGGCTCCTATGGCCATGTTTCTGAGGGTTTCGTCGATATCGGGTGTTTGTTGAAGTGGCATATGGAATCCTTCCTGCATCTGGTGTGGTGGAAGGGTGAGGGAAGCTTTGAGCTAATTGTTAGGGCCAACTCTCATGTGACTCGAGGTCGGGTGATTGCTAAGCTGTCTCGCGTTCGGACAATCACTTTGGCAACGCCTCAGGTGATCTCAAGGTGATGAAAGAGGCGCTTACTGGAGAAGCTCTTGGCAAGCGAGCAGACAAGTGAAGATTTATGTGATGTTAAACCTTAGCTCGAAGCTGAGGTTGTACAGTAAAATCATAGCTACTTAAATACTAAAGAGTAAGTACTATTAATAGATACAAAAGTTTTGTCAAAGTTAGGAGGCGTGCTAGTTGGGCAACGAGCATGCAATATCATGCGTTGTCCATCATGAAAGATTTAGTGAAGTTGATGGTGGTGATACGGTGGTGATGATGCATAAGCGTTATTACGCTGATAAGATGAGATGAGACTAGAAAGTGAAAAAAGTCAATAAATTGTAACACTTAATAATACCTACTAACACCCCGCTATCCTTCATCCAGTCCTCAGGTAGAGAGCTTTCTCTCAGAAGCATTCCCTGCCACGTTGTTAGGACGAGGATTTTCTTTATAGCCTTCTTTGCAAATTTTCTTTGGTCCGACAGCAGACAGTCGAGTCTCATACGACAATTTATTGCATGTAGCCATCATTGTTCAATTTCATGCATCGAATAAGAGTCCTTCTCGTTTATGACCCGGTCGTTTCTGATTTTCCATATCAGATGTGCAGATTCTGATATCAGAATCCTGCGAAATCTTTCCGTTCTTCTTTTGGTGCAGCTTCTTTGTGTGTCATCTGGCTGGATACCGCATGACATTATGAGGCCCTTTGTGACTGTCAGGTTGGTCTTGGTCTTCTGCTCCCATAGCTGCTGGACGAGTCCCCATATTTCTCTCTGGCCTGGTGCATCACATTTTGTGAGAATGTGTTCCATGCTTTCTTCCACACTGCACTTCTGGCATTCAACTCTTTCCTTGCATCCGTTTATGTGGCTCCAGTGGCGACCTACAACATAGCCATCATGTATTAGCATCCACAGGAAGAATCATGCAGACCTGTTGAAGTCTTTCCTTCGGATGGAGCTCCATAGTTGGTCAGTGGATACCTCAACCCCACAGTGTTCGCTGGCTGCCGCTAGGGCTAGTTCAACGTTTCTGCTACTTCCAGTTCTTTACTGTTTCTAGATCCCCATTAATCCGTCATACTCTCAAAAAATAGGTAATCATCACATTCATGCAGAAATCACATTTGTTATGACATACATTCTTATGTATGTCAGTATAGATGCAGATTGTACAATGCTGTATCATATCAAAGATGAAAATACAATGAAATCAGCCAAGAAAGTATCTAGAAGCTCAGAAAATAAAATAAAACAAATGAAATTAAATTAAAAAAACCAATTACTATGAAACATGTGCACAAATCATGACAGTATCAGACAGAATATGGACCAGGTGCATGCTGGACCAATGCCATTTAGGTTGGATCACATTCGAATCCATCATGTGAGCATTTCCATTAAAAAGCTTGCCTTGCACTGCACTGTACCACTTTGCGAAAGCAAAATTATCAATACTTGTAATGTGAAAAGGAGATTTTGGCACTTACCACAATGCAAAGCATCCATAAGAGTGTAGCTATTTGATTTTTGAAGATAACCAGATATTTTTGCTGACAGTCCACCGATAAAGGTGTCAGCAAAGTCAGTGCACATTACAGCAATTGATTGAATGCTTGCCTTTATAGTGTCTTCATCTGACGAAAATTCTGGAGGTGGTTTTGGGTGGTGAAGACTAGCCATACTGAATGGTGCTGTCTTATAGAGTCGACTGATATAAAAATTGAGGTAAAGTAGGGTGAAATAGCTCTCTCGTAGAGCAATAGTTTTGTGCTCACATGGTGATGTCATCATTGCAATATGGCCAAGTTTGTCACACTTACCTCAGAGTCCGTCACACCCATTTTCAGGCCAATGTAGGAAGACAGACATGTAAATGGCTATTCCCTCTCCTCATCACTCGAGGGTAAAGTGATGAGGAGAGGGAAGAACACAAGAGATGACGTGCATGTTGGCAGCTGAGTAAAGCCGAGCAAGAGGGCCCTATCACATCTTTCATTTGTATGTTTTATAAAAATGACATTTCCGGGGCTGCTGATCCTATTTTGTAAAATATCAAACATACTCAGTGCCATATTTGTCCATATTTTGAGCGGAAATGGCAATACATGTGATGTCAGTGGTCAATGATCTTTTTCCAGCTGATTGATTATTTTACTCATATGTTTTAAGAAAAATAACATTGTTATGCTAATCATATTTTGTGCTATGATCAAGACATGTAATAGCAAGACTAATTGAGACCGAGAAGACTGGGAAATAACCAAACATTGCTGACATGTCTACCTGGTGTACTAATTTGAGAGTAATTGTCATGCCTGGCATGATCCCAACACAAACCAGGCACGATCCTACCGCTGTTTTTTGGATGAGTCAGCAAACATCGGTCAAGGGAAGGTGCAGAGGATGGCTCTGGATGAGTAGGCATCATTGCTAATGATGAGCAGAGCTAGATCAATTCATGAGGGGAAAGAATGCCATTTTTAGACCCCACTGCAGCTGATATATCAATCAGTCACTACAGGAACAGGCCTTTAATATATTACGATTAACGCTATCCTACAGTGATTGATATATCAGTCTGCTAGGGAGAGGTGGGAATGAAGCTGCTGGAAAGGATGCCCAGCGAGTGGCTTCCAGTTCGACTCTGGATGCCTTACTGACTAGGTTGCCAGGATGAAACTCAAGCAAGAACATGGTCTTAATGTGAAATATGTTCCATTGGATATCACCGATATTGCTTCAGTGCGAGTGGCAAAGGAAGCTATCGAGAAGGCCGAAGGCAGGCTGGATAGTCTCGTTAACAACACAGGTCTGTTCTATTCTCTTGCTTTCATTTATTTCTGCTTACAACACCATAAGGAATGAGCTACATGTCAGAACCACAGCAAGCCAGCACTGTCTCGCTCGATGTTATCAGAAAAGCATTCAAGCCCAATTTTTATGGCCTCATCCAAACCACTCAGGCCTTCCTCCCTCTACTTCGAGCATCGCCAAAAGGCCATGCATGCATTCTGAATGTGTCGACTCTCATAGCATCGAATGCGACCCAGGCAGCCCCAGGCTTCAGCATGCATGTCATTGCATACAACACTAGCAAGGTCGTGATGAACTCTTACTCAATCGCACTGGCGAAGGAGCTCAAACAGGAGGAAATCAAGGTCAACACAATTAGCCCTGGGTTCATATCGACCAAGTTAAACAGCTATGCACCTGGTGGGAAGATGATGGCAGAGGGCACTTCGGTGCTTGATCCGTGGGTGCTGTTGGGACTGGAAGATACTGGAAAGGCTTGTAAGTGTTTTCATCCATCGCACCTTCCAAATGAGTGACATTGGTGTTTTTCAGATCAGTTTTGGTGGGTGATGAGCAGCTACCCTGGTAAAAAGTATACAGAAGATATCAATCAATGGAAGGATTATCATTATAACAGGGTGTACGAATGTGCATTGGTGAACCTCGCCTATTAGTGTGGCAGCTGAGCTTCCCATCCTTGAATCTTCACATGCATTTCCTTTTGGCTGCCATTGTTTCCTACTGCGAGTGACACTATGGGCGACCCATCCAGGACATTGGCATGCCGGTGTGAAAGGAACGGCACATCACATTCACTAACGATCATCTCTCGAGTATCATTCCTTGACAATGAGTGGCAGCATGACCCCTTTGTGGGTATGGACTACCCGAGGCTGTCTGGTATAATTTCGAGCATCTAACAGGAGCCATTTGACAAAGTCACTTATATCACATGTCGAGCTATGGTACTGAATAGACAATGTTTAACCACCAAGGCAGTTAGACGTATACAATGAAGGTGTCCCATGTTAATTTGGGTCTAACAGTTGTATAGGTTTTGTAATTATATGCCATGAATCCTTTGTAACTACATGACTTTTGGGGGGTGCCAAACCTCCTGATGGCACAAAACAGGCATCCCAGAAGTATTCTGTTCCTAAATTATCTTCAAAGGGTTACTTATCATACTACCTAGTGGCAGGAGCAAATGTGGACACTGAAATTGCGAAAAGAGCTTGAATATCATTAGCATAGTGAGCTTCTATGGTACATATCTCTGTACAGGAAGTACCAATATCAATGCTTTGGTGCCTACAAAGTTGAAGGTGGCCCAAATTAGTCACGTCCCATGTTTATTTAGAAGGTTCTATATGAGTCCCTATGTGGAATCCCATTAATAAAATGAGGGAGCTTACCATTGACATCATCATGTATAACGTGTGTAATGGAAGCTATCAATGATACCTGATGGTCAATCAATAACACCCAATGTGAACATTCATAACTCCCTAACCAGTCACGCATATGCTGACATGCTCTCAGAGTGTTTACACGTGTAATTTCGCAAAATGTATCAATACATACATTTTACAAGAACCTGTTACAAGGACAAGGCAGAATAGAGAAGAGCGCGATACTACAAAGTTGTGCAGTCGAATATATTAAGTGATGATTGGTAGAGTGCATGCTCTAGCTTAGAATGATACTACCTGAGGTCACACTAAGCATAAGAGCTCAGTGCTTGATACTGAATGCACTAGGAATGGACTGGAGATGCGCTCTAAAGAATTAATAAGAGACATGCGTGATATTAAGAGAACTACATGATGCATTGATCTATGATGCGCAAGGCACAGATCGACCAGCAAGTTGTGCGTGAGATGAAATAATGTCTGAGTACGAATAAACCTGAGAAAACTGACTTCGGCCAAGGAGTGTGAGGCCCAGGCATGGAGCGGGTATCCCCACCAACCAAGGAAACCTAGAATAATAAGATTAAAGGAAAATATGGCCCTTATGATAGGTTGCCACTCCGAGGAGATAACAAGTAACGTGTCAACACACTGCGCGCAGTGCTAGACGACTCCACAACCACGAGTGAGACCGAGTCTGGGTCCGAGTCAGACGTTTGACTAAGTGCCAAGCGATGGCATGATCAGACAACATGCGTGGGACACAAGGAATAGAAGGCCACAGAAGAAATAATACTATAATCGGTTGTATTAATTTGTAGATCATAGAATGTATAAATACAGTAGTATAGAAGTAGTGTACAAGTTTTGGACCCCTGGTGTAACAGTGCAAAGCTTTTCAGCCATGCGCTCTAGCATCTGGAGTTGTTTGTAGCTTTGAGCGAGAGAATATAGACCATCTTTGATATAAATTTGAGTGATCCGAGTCGTGAGCGAGGCCAAGAAGGCTAGTGAGGTACTCCATACTTAAGTTTCATTGATTGTTTGACTGCACTCTATACTGAGAATAAGAATATAGTGTCTTGGAGGGCACTCTTTCGAGTTCTTGAGGTTTCTGTGTGACGCGAGGCATTACAGGCAGCAGAGGTTCAAACCCTTTGGCCTGGTTAGTGCTCGCTTTGTGTTAATTCCGCAAGTTGGCAAAGGTTCAAACCCTTTGGCTTGTTGGACAGGGTTTTCTGTGTTTATTTGTGTTCTCTGGATCGCATAGGTTAGAACCCTGTGGGTCTACGATCGGTTAGAAGCTTGAGCACGTAGGTTCAAACCCTGTCGCTCTTGTGGATTGTCTGAGTGTTTCGGTTTCTGCTTAGAGCATGGTGCTTTAAGTCATGTTTAGTGTGTTGTTTGTTGCTTGCAGTGACTATTTGGGTTGCACTCGACGTCTAGAGAGCTGTGGTTACATTTGGCGACATTTGAGCATTGTTATACAACCCTTGCCTTGAGGCCCAGCGATGGAAGTCGCACCTCTTGTCTGAGAAAAGCCTTTGGACTTAGAGAAGTCTAGATTTTATACGAGCACTATTGCTACGTGTGCATCTTAGAAATATTGAGAATACAGTTTTATTGGTTCGCTACTTTTATCACATCAGAATCCCCCATGAACTTGAGTGTGTTTGTGTGTGTAGTGTTAGGTGTGGGTGTGATCAGTGTCTTCGACGCTGGTGCATTTCTAGCTTGTGCACGCAAGCAGCTCTTCAATGCCATCACCTATCCAAATGTGTCATTCACATCTGCCCATTGTTGTTGTGTCCACTGCCGTCCTGCCCGTGTCCCTGCCACCGCCTCTCCAGGCTTTTTACACTTAGGATTGATGGCATCTTAGAAGTCCTCGTGAAGGATCTACTTCCTGCAGTGATTCCGGATCGATTGGCATTGCCTTCTGTACCTGTTGATTTGTCAATGAATATAGGTGAAGCTTTGATAGCTGAGAAAAACATATCCATATGTTTAGATGCTGCCATTTGGGAGGCTACATACTAGGGACAGAGACAATTGATGTACCCAGATTCTTCATCGATTGGCATTGCCATCTGTACCTGTTGATTAGAGCCTAGGGCATCAATGAAATAAGTGAAGCTTTGATACTGGAGAAAAACATATCGGTATGTTTAGATGCTGCCATTAAGGAGGCTACACACTTGGGGCAGATGTAATCGATGTACCAATATGATGAGACTATGACCATGTGCATTTAGTGACTGCTGGCCCGGCGGCATGTGTGCGAAGTGTGTTTTGATTCAATCTAAGTCACAGGAAGTCATGCCTAAGGCTCTTGTCTTCGCATTTCTACTTGATACTCACCCTCTTTTCTCATATGTCATTGAAATTTTATTATCTTCATGCGGGTCTTCAAGCCTGTGATCCTTTCTTCAGCAATCTTCAACAAACCTATAGTTGTTCATCTTCATTGGCCAATCATTTTCCTGGGAGGGTGCTTTTGGAGGCAGAGAGGAGGTACGGGCCTGTACTCATGCAGAGTGCCATCAATAAATTGACCATCTGTTAAGTCGTCTATTCTCTCTCTCATTGGGATACTTACTTTCGTAGCTGTGGATGGCATTGTTCTCCAAACAATCGACACTACCACTATACGTTATGGGGATATGACAGAGTGGGGTGGATGGCAATCACACTGGAGATGGAAGCTGGTAATATGGGCCAGGTGTACACATACAGGCATGATGATTGGTGGTGGTGGATGGTGTGGGCACTTGCACGGGGTCAGGGCATGCTGGGAGCGAGGGATATCTTTCATCTTGGGGACCATATTGAGGTAAGTCTTTTCTACCTTTTATTCTTGATATAACTGACTGCTCTTCCAGGTGATTTAGAACTCAAGGCTGGAAATAATGTTGTATAAACTCATGTATGATACCTCTAGGAGAATTTTGGGATCGGTCAAATATCCATCAGTGGTTAACAGACAGGCATGGATGAGTGTTGATATTGTAAGCCTTCCCTTTTGAAAGTGTTTCCCATTTATTGACGAGATATTACATCGGCACTCAACGCCTTGATTCACAGAACAACGAAGCATATGTGCCACCTCTAGGCTGTGTGTCTGTCACTCTCATATCTTTATATGCTCTTTGAGTACCCCTTGAGATAAGTCTTTCCTATACTGGCACATTATTTTTGACTAACAGTACAGACAATCAGATGGAAGTCATTTCCACCAGGGGACCGGGGGGGGATGAGTCGAGTGGCTCACTGAATTTGCAATGCACCCTGTTGAAATCCAAAGCTATGTTGCTGAAGATTACATTTGCCATAGTGTATCATTATTCGATGTTCCAATATGATGATACTGTGATCACGTGTGGCATTTCGAAGCGGACTGAGGATGATAATAGATGCAGCACACTGAGGTAATGCACCTCCCCTGGACATTTCATGTGCAACCACAGTAACACCAGGTTTCGGAGCAGTAAGTGCCTGGTTAATTACCGGTAAGTAACTGTATCAATACTATGCCCCTCAAGGAGGGTCGGTACAAAAAGGTATCATATCCCCTTGAGGTTTTGTGCCCAATCCTAGGTCTAAACAATTAGAAAACAGTTACAAGGGGACAAAATACTAATGGACAAATTTGTACAGATAGGGAGACTCGAACCACCGGCTAAAGCACGCTTTGCCACTAGGTTACCTGACAGATACTAATAAATACACAGTAAGTTTTAGAATACACTACTCTTTTGCTGAGGCCCTGATGTGTACTCATAAGTAATGTCCAATACAAGATTATTAATGTGTCCATACCATACTGCTTGACTTCTCTGTTAGGACAGCGTGTGAGGCTTAAAAGCGGCTGCCTGCCTTGGGCTGGCTCTCTGCCATGCCCAATTCTCTACAGATGTCTACTCCTCATCTCCCCAGTTGTATCCCACTTCGTATTCCTGCAGTGGGTTCTTGGACTTCGATATTCGAGCGATGACCTCATTGACTATTTTTCTTTTTCTACAGGATATCCCATATCTGACTACACGAGAACAAGTGGTGTGTAAACTGTCGCTGCAAGGCCTCTTTTGATCCTCTTACCATACTAGACAGACCTGAACTCTCAAGAGCGTTGGGCAAAACCTCTCATCCCTGCATATCGGACTGCTCGTGGCCACAGTCAAGCCATCCTCGATGCCTATCTCAATGGTTTATTCATTGCATATCACGATCGCTTCAGATGCACCCTTGGCGCTCCATCCAATACTCAAGACCAGGCCTCTGTCATGCGATGGAAGCAGTCTGCTCTTGATATCAGTATCCAGTCCACTATCCACTCCTTCTGTATTGATGTATGCTAATGTACAGTGTCTTGCAAAATTGATGTTCACTGTGCACTCCACAGAAGCTGCATGCTCTTCGCAAGTGATGCCAAGCCAAGCATCTTGAACTCGAGCTCCCTTCATCAACCTGAATTCTTCCGCCCGAGAACTCAATATGCTCATCGCCGAATTGCCTCCTTCATTGCCTGTAGACCTCAAGGCCAGCAATAGTTTGCCATTAGGTGCTAGCCAGCCATCTGATGAGGGCAAACTAAAGACTACATTGAAGCCGATGCTGCCAGAGCCTACAGATTCCAAGACCGCGAAGCTGCCAATGTTGCAAGAACTCCTAGGGGAAAGAAAGGTACACACACTTATTTCTTTGGGCTCATCATCTGACACATCTTGTACAGCATGGTGTGGCTCCCAGTGTCTATTTGCGCCTCCCCTTGAAAGATCGTTTGGAGACTATCAGTGCTGTGACAGGTAGCCTCATTGAGAACGATGGGTGAACTGATTCGGCTCCTTCGGGGCTATTGAAAAGGAGGCTTGATGTTTTCACAGCAGTATCGACTGCACAAAATGTTCAAGCACACAATTCATCTGTGTCTGTATGTGATTGTATTTGGTCTTCACTTCCTGATCATACCTGTTAACAACTTTATTGAAGAGTATCGTGCAACCAACGATGCCTCTGCATACAGCATTGAATGTGAAGCCCCATGATGAGGAATCTCTGGTTATCATAGTAAAGTACATCCCTCTGGTTTGTGGACATCCGCTCACTTCAGTTATAGAGTTCCTTCATGAGAAAATCCCTCAAACATAGCCGATCCTTGTCTGAGATACCAGAAGAAGAGAACATCAAGGTCAAACACCTGCAATCTGTCACTGAGGAGGGTTCCCCCATTCTGAAAGAGGAATCAGTGTGTTAAATCATGTCACAGTAGTAGTCGCAATTTTGGGTAATTGTTGTCACTGTGGCAGCTATTATAAAGAGGTGGTCTTTACAGACCATATTTGCACATCCATCCATTATTTGGTGTGAATTACATATGAAGAACGACATTTATCTAAGTTATCCTTGAGCTCAGAGTAAGTAGTTCACGTGTCACTCCTGGGATTCCAGATCACGGGTCATTAATGATACTCATGTGCATCTATAATGCCCTCACACATTGACAATGCCCTGCTCTCCAGTGAGCAATTTACAATGCTCTCTCCTGCCCTCATTCATTGATAACACCGTGATTTTTACAGGCTTTTCACAATGCCCTTGGCTGCTATGCCTACCTTTTTTGTACATCTACATTGGATTCCAGATCACAGGTCATTAATGATACTTATGCGCATCTATAATGCTGTCACTCATTGATAATGCCCTGCTCTTCAGTGAGCAGTTTATAACAGTCTCTCCTGCCCTCGTTCATTGATAACACCATGATTCTTGCAGGCCCTTCTCAATGCCCTCGGCTGCTGCACCTACCTTTTTTTTGTAGATCTATGCAAGGTTAGTTGAGTTTGATGTTCATCCCGTTCATCGATATCCCTCATCATGTCTCTCATTCTCACTCCAGCACCTGATGCTGGCCACATTAGCACGTTTAATCCTACCATCCATTCCTTTCAGGAGGTCTGTTGCTCATTCTGCCATCAGCAACTGGATTTTTACTTGACTCGAACCCTTCAAATACCCATGCTTTCTGATGCTGCCATGGAGTTTGGTTGTGTATGGTATCTCAGCAAATGTGGCCATTTTTTAGATACTGTATGTGCTTATCATCACATGCAAGTGTGAGTCTGTTACGATTTATTCACTTTTTTCCTTATCTTATCTTATCTCACCATACTTTCCCATCACGAGATCAGTACACTTGCGCAATCCTCTCGCAACCTGCTACACCATCCTTTTGATCTCATCTTCTCCATCTTTTTCATACTATTATTAGACCCGATGTTTAGTATATAAGGATGACGAAGTCCACTATGTAACCTCAGCTTCAAGCTATAGTTTAATCAACTCTACCTTGCCGACTCACTTGCTGAAAGGCTACCTAATTGTACCTTTACCATATTCTGGACTCTAACAGGGATCTCTAAGGTGACTGCCCGAACACGAGACAGCCTTAGACCTACCCTTGTCCTCTGAATATTGGTCCGGGTCTAACAGTTAGCTTGAAGCTTCCCTACCAAAGGTCTCCTAATCGCTAGACGAAGAAGACCTATGATCATTACAACCGACACCTCGCCACGAACCACTATTATAGTTTCCACCATATTGGGAACTATAATCCTTGCCCTAAGCGCTGTAGCATTCATACGACCCCACTACAGATGACAACCGAGATGACCCATCAGAACCTACCACCCAAACCTTCCCCGATATCATGTCGGACCCTCCTGACCAGCCACCCCAGAAGAAGGGATTCATGCAGACCTTGAAGGACAAGGTTCTACCGAAATCCACCGACGATGCAGCATCCGTGAAGACAGTGAAGACCCGGTCATCCCATCGATCTTATCGGGATCCCAAACCACCCGAACTGAGTCCTCTGATACTGCCGCTGGAACCCCTCCAGCAATACCCCATCATGAGCCCGAAAACGTCTCCTACGAAGACGTTATCGAGGCCTACGCAATGGGCAGCAACCTCGCAGGAAATGATGGAAATACACCAGAGCCTAGCCCCACTAGGCCAGACCCCCACCCTGCCGAGCCACCTAGAATCGTATCGCCCAGACCTGTTCTCCTGATACGACCCCCCGCAGCTCTCCTTGCCGAGACAAGAAGAGACCAGGGGTGCCCAGAAAGAATATACCCCGACCTCCCCTCCCAGGAGGTCATCACCATACGAACGGAAGAGTCCTCATCCCAAGCAGCAGGCCCAGAGGATGAGGAGGGAGAAGAGCGAAGGAGACGTCGACACGAGCTTGTTGATGCATACTACAGCACAGCAAATCGTGTTAGACTGGCAAGCGAAACGCGAACAAGGTACTGGGACTGGCTCCGGAGAGCCGCGTGGGCCCAGCAGGACGCCGTCGCAGAGCAGCTTCGAATCGAGTACCAGCAGCGGGAACGAGACCATTACAACTGGAGGTTCCAGGAAAGCCCCTTCCACTTTGAGGGATCTGAGATGGAGTGGACAATCCTCTCCGAGGAGGACAGATTCACCCTGGGACCATGGGTCACCTTCGCATGGGAGGTCCGAGTACGAGACTACGTTCGAAGAGGAGGATTACCAGTCTCCACGGATGACTACATCCTCGGAACTAGCCCCAACTACAGAATGGTGGGAGGAACAAGGTGACCACTCACTCCGCGAACTGTGGGAAGAAGAATCCATGAAAGCCTACGAAGAGAGACACAGGGTCCCATCCCCCACCCCTATAAGGGCCCACCGCTCTGTCCCAGAACCGACACCGAGCAGAGGGAGCTCGAGAGGACCCTGGATTGGGCCCTCCAGAACCTCGCCGCGAACCGAGAAGTGGCTGAAAGAGTACGACAGCTGGCCGAGGAGGCTAGCAGGGACTGCACCCTGGCCAACGAGGCCCAGGTCTACAATGAGCGGTTCCGACATGTGGCCGAGCGAAGGGCCAGGAGAGTACCCACGTCCCCTCCCTGACGCTCCCCCTCCCTGGTGGTGGGACCCAGTTCCCCGACCCCGTGCCGCCAAGCCACCACTCCACAGGCAGGACCGAGCACCCCGACCCGGCACAAGTAGGATGTTCACTGGATCAGGAGGAGGAGAAGCAGGACCCTCAGGGAAGAAACCAGAACCGGTAAAGTTGAGCTCCGCCGAACTGCGAGCCAAACATGAGAAGGAACTGGCAAAGGCCAAGGAACTCCGAGAACAGAAGGAGGGAATGGACCAGGAGCTCGAAGAACACTACAAAAAGTACCCGAATACTCACCTGGCACGACCGTCAGGGGGACCAGGAGGCGACCCAGACAACGACCCCTGGGACAACGCGGACCGATGGTCCATCCCTAGACCACCCCCAGACAAAATGCCCCCCGGACCGCCCCCTCCGTGGCCGTCAGGCAACGCCCCCGATGATGCCCCCTTCCTAGGAATAAAACCCACGCTGATCAAAGAACCCATTCCGTTCGATGGGACCCACTCAGAGCTTAAAAGGTTCCTATATCAATGTACCAGCTACTTCGAGACCTATCGCACGTACTACCACTATGAACCCCAGCAAGTAGCCTATGCCACCTCTGCTCTCATCGGGCTGGCCCTGGAATGGTGGGTCAATCTCGTCGATGAATACTTCAGCGGCAACCTCGGGAGGTTTCGATACCCCTCCTGGGATAGATTCGCAGAACTCCTTGCCCAACGCTTTACGGACCCAGCCATCGAAGATGTCCACGAGAAAAGGATGATGGACCTCCGCATGGAAGGAATGACCGCTTACCAGTACTTCCAGAAGCTGGAAACAGAAGCCCAGATGGCCAACAGAAGATGCGATGAGTCGGCTCGGGGTCCCCTCGTCACTGCAGTACGATGAGGAATCCCCTACAGCTACTCTTGCGCGATCGCTGACACCGGCTTCAACATCCCCGAGACCTACCCCCAGTGGAAGCAACGGGTCACCACCATGTACGAAGAGTGCCAAAGGCAAACACTTTTCGATCAGGCACATGGTGGAGACAGGAGGGATGGAAAGAAGCCCGATAATCGGTCGAGACCCCAAGGAACAGGAAGCAGCACGGCAACCCCCGAAAAGAAGATGGGAACCGGAACGATGTACAGAGGAAGCGGACAGCCGATGGACATCGACCAACTCAAACAAGAAGGTCGATGTTTCAACTGCGGCGAGAAGGGACACTTATCGAAGGACTGCAAAAAGGAGAGGAAGAAGAGGCCCCACGAAGCTCGTACTGGACGGTTTACCAGAGAAGAGCTGAGGGCCATGATCGAAATCGCCAAGGAAGAAGGAAAGAAGGAAGAGGTCGCCAAGACCACCAAAGTCGAGGAGGTAAAAGACGAGGCCGACAAGTAAGCGATTCTACTTGCTCAGCCCAGGACTTTCAGATAGGGAATTCGAAGTCGAAGCCTGCGGCGCGGTCTTCCACTTCTTGTAACAATTTGTCACATACTCATCACATGCATTCGAATATACCCAATTTGATGACTTCCCTGTCTGAACCTGAATCGCCTTCAAAAACCAATAAAAACCCCCTCGACAACAACGGAACCTCATCCCCCGCACAATCGCTAATACCTTCTGTTCCAGCCAACTCCTCTCCAACCACCTCAGAAGCAATCCCTGGACCTCCCACCTTCCGGTCGGGTAAGTACTACGGGCCATGGGTGCCATCGACCCTCGGAAGCAATGGGGAAGATGGCGTGCCTGATCAAGCACGTACGATCCCCCAGGTCGCTCACCCCCCAAGACAAGTCACAAGAGACCCAACCCCGGACACACCGAGCCCCGCCAAGGCAAGTGGCGATGTGCGCCCCCCAGCCAAGGCGTACACCTCGCCTGGGGAAGCGACATCCCAATGACTCTCAGGATCAGCGGAACGAGGAACCGAATGTGCCGGTAGAGCGGCACCCTTTAGTACGCCCCCAATGGAATCAAGCAGCATCGGATGCGTGGTGCCACCACGAGTCACGATGGAAGAAGTACCTGACAAAGAAAATGACGTCTCTTACCAACGCTATCTAAAGGAGCAAGAGAAGCGAGACGAAGAAGCGCAAGAGGAGAGGCAGTCCCCACCCTCCCCAGTAAGTGTTTCCCACCCCCCGAACTTCACCTGGCTCCCACTGTTTGGTGCAGACTGGACCCTTCGGGCGGTTAGGGAGGCACGAACTGACGCGGAGGCATTATCCTCCCTATATCTTTGGGCACATAAGGATAAACAATCTGAAATAAATACCGAACTTCTGCACCTCCTTCGAGAAGACCCTCGCTCGTCCGCCATCGACCGAATGCATGAATTGAGAACCCCCATTCAGTATCAACGACATGTGAGGACTTCGGGAATCCGTGAACTATTCCTGGAAGCCCAAATTGAGACCCTCACTAATCGAGAAACGCTCAAAGTCCAAGCACTCGTGGACAGCGGCTGTACCGGCAGCACGATCAGCACGGATTATGTCAGAAAGAATAATCTCACAACCCGAAAAGCTGCCAGCCCCATCTCGGTATACAATGCCGATGGCACGAGAAACAGGGCGGGAAGCATCACGGACTTTGTAGAACTCCGAATCAACATCGGAGGACATAGCGAATGAATCGACCTAGGAGTAACCGACCTAGGCAAGGGAGATATCTTCCTGGGACACGACTGGCTGAAGCGACACAACCTGGTCATTAACTGGACCACCGGAAAAGTCTTATTCGCAAGGTGCCAGTGCCAACGGAATCCGTTCCCCCTTCCCGACGGGGACCCTGATGATCGCTGGGATGAAGAGCTAGAGGAAGGGGAGACAATCCTAATGGTCGACCTGGAAGAGGAAATTAGGATTCGAGCAGTTCATCATGCTAATAACTTAGCGGCAAAGGCCAACGAGGGAAAAGCCAAGCGGAGTCTTAAGGAAATGGTACCGCCTCAATATCAGGACTACCTTGATCTGTTCTCCAAGGAGAACTTCGACGACCTCCCAGATCGGAAACCATGGGACCATGCCATCGAATTAACCCCCAATGCCCAGGCAACTCTCGATTGCAAGATATACCCCCTCAACTGGAATGAACAGGAGGAACTAGACAAGTTCCTTGACGAGAACCTAGACAGCAGAAGAATTCGTCCCTCCAAGTCCCCCTTTGCATCCCCCTTCTTCTTCGTCAAAAAGAAGGATGGCTCTCTTCGACCAGTACAGGACTACCGGAAGCTAAACGAGATGACCATTAAAAACTGATATCCTCTCCCTCTCATCGCTGACCTAATGGACAAGCTACACGGTGCCAAGTACTTTACAAAATTGGACATGCGGTGGGGATATAACAATGTTCGAATCAAACAGGGAGATGAGCACAAGGCCACCTTTAGAACGAACCGTGGATTATTCGAACCAACGGTGATGTTCTTCAGGCTAACAAACTCCCCCACAACCTTCCAGTGGATGATGAACGACATATTCACCGACCTCATCCATGAAGGAAAGGTCACCATCTATCTGGATGACATTCTAATCTTTTCGAAGGACCTATCAGAGCATCGCCAAATAGTAAAGAAGGTCCTAGCCCGCCTCCGCAAACACAAACTCTTCCTAAAAGCTGAAAAATGCGAATTTGAAGTTCTCGAGACGGAATACTTGGGAGTAATCATTAGTGAAGGGTCGGTTCGGATGGATCCCATTAAGGTAAAGGGGATCACCGAGTGGCCAACCCCTACCAAGAAAAGGGAATTACAGTCCTTTTTAGGCTTTACAAATTTCTATCGGAAGTTCATAAAGGACTACTCAAAAATTGTCCGCCCGATGACCCAGCTAACCGGGAAGGCCCCTTGGATATGGGGAGCCGCCCAGAACGAAGCATTTCAAAAACTCAAAAGGCAGATGGCGGAGGATGTAGTACTCGCCCTACCACAAGAAAGGGGCAGATTCCGGGTGGAGGCCGACTCTAGTGAAGGGGCTATAGGCGCAGTCCTTAGCCAAGAGCATGAAGGGAAGTGGAGACCAGTCGCATTCCTGTCAAAAGCACTCACCACCACGGAACGTAATTACGAGATCTATGACAAGGAACTCCTTGCAATAATGCTCGCCCTCGAAGAATGGAGGCATTATCTCATGGGAGCTGCAGAAGACTTTGAAATTTAGACGGACCACCAGAACCTCCAATACTTTTGACAACCCCAAAAGCTCAACCACTGACAAGCTAGATGGGTAACCGAACTAGCCGAGTATCACTTTACTCTACATCACAAGCCGGGTACGGCCAACTGAAAGGCAGACCTCCTTAGCCGCCGGGATGACCATGACCAAGGGAGAAAGGATAATGACGATGTCGTTGTCCTCCAACCCGAGCACTTTCGAGCCATGATCATGCCAACCACAGGCGAAATCCATCAGCAAGTCAAGGACACCACCTGAAGTCATGAGAAGTGGGATCAAGGAATAGCCGCCTCCTTAAATCATGAACGAGGAATCTCCGAGGAGGAAGGACTGTTGCGATATGACGGACGCATCTACATTCCACGAGATGACAGATTGAGAGGGGAAATCATCGCCAATTACCATGACCACATCACGGCGGGACATCCCGGAATTGTGAAGACCCAAGAACTCGTCCAAAGAGAGTTCTGGTGGCCAAAGCTTAGACAGACAATCGAAAAGTATGTCAAGGCCTGCGAGATGTGTCAACGGACAAAAACCAATACGCGACCCAGAGCGAACCCACTTCATCCCAACGAGATCCTGTCCGCCCTGTGGACTCACATCTCCATCGATATGATAACTGGATTGCCAGAATCCAATGGTTATGACGCAATCCTAGTGGTCGTAGATTGATTCTCAAAGGAAATCGTCCCAATAGCATGCAATACGGAGCTCACAGCGGAAGGGTGGGCCAAGATACTCCGTGACCATATCTACGCCCGCCACGGAATGCCCAAAACCGTTATCTCCGATCAAGGGCCTCAATTCGTTTCAAAATTCATGACAGCACTCCTAAAACTCCTCGACATAACTCCGAACGCCTCCACCGCATTCCACCCACAGACGGACGGGCAAACCGAACATGCGAATCAAGAAATTAACAAATATCTACGTATCTTTGTTAACTACCGACAGACCGATTGGGACGAATGGCTTGCGCTCGCCACCTTCGCCCACAATAACCGTATCCATTCCGCCACCAGTCAAACCCCATTCTTCACAAACTACGGAATCAATCCCCGTATACTCCCAGACTTGATTCTGACAACACCATTTACCAATCCAGCTGCTAAGTCGTTCGCAGAACGCATGCAAGAAATTCATCAACAAGCAAAGGAGTCGCTTGAGGAAGCTGCCGGGAAAATGAAAACGCAATACAACAAAAAGAAGAGGATTGCTATCAACTACGCCGTAGGAGATAGGGTATGGCTTGACGTGACCCATCTCCATCTCCCCCACCCCAAAAAGAAACTCGACGACAAACGAGTAGGCCCCTTTCTAATCATGGAAAAGTCTGGTGCCTCTGCATACAAGCTAAAACTTCCCCCGCATTGGAAAATACATCCCCGTTTCAATGAGAAGTTGCTGATGTCCTACATACCACCCGCGTTCCCAAACCAAGAACAACCCCCACCCTCACTGTCAGACCTCATCGAAGATGAGGAAGAATACGAAGTCGAAGAAGTCCTGGACTCGTGCACAAGGAGAGTCCAAGGAAAGAAAGGACAAAAATCCTGACTCGTAACCGACTATCTCATCAAATGGAAGGGGTGGACCCGCGAACACAATTTGTGGACCTGAGAAAACGACATGGTTAACACGCTGGAAGCAATCGAAGACTACCAAAAAGAACTCGCCAAACGTACACCATCAGCAACAATGCGAAGGGTAATCGACAGATCCCAAAAGGCAGTCAAACAAATAGTCGACCGTGACTATTGCGAGAACCAAGCTACCGGCGGATGGAGCATGTTCTACCAAGTAGAACGCGTAGACGGGAGGAAATTCTGGATAGAGGAACCTGACAGAGAGCAATGGAAGACATTCATTGATGACTACTGGGCATGAGAAATCGAAAAGGAGATCAAACCAAGCGACTGCATCTTCTGCGATCAAGAAGAGGATGATGAGGAAAACATAGAGGCAGTCAGGACGACTGCCTTAATGAGAGGGTAATGTTACAATTTATTCACTTTTTTCCTTATCTTATCTTATCTCACCATACTTTCCCATCACGAGATCAGTACACTTGCGCAATCCTCTCGCAACCCGCTACACCATCCTTTTGATCTCATCTTCTCCATCTTTTTCATACTATTATTAGACCCGATGTTTAGTATATAAGGACGACGAAGTCCACTATGTAACCTCAGCTTCAAGCTATAGTTTAATCAACTCTACCTTGCCGACTCACTCGCTGAAAGGCTACCTAATTGTACCTTTACCATATTCTGGACTCTAACAGGGATCTCTAAGGTGACTGCCCGAATGCGAGACAGCCTTAGACCTACCCTTGTCCTCTGAATATTGGTCTGGGTCTAACAGAGTCAACATACCACTGGGACAACAGGCGAAAGCTTTGCGAGATGCTGGCTATCCTATCATGCATCCCATTCGGAAGGTCTGGCAATGTCCATCCCCTGACTGTCCAGAGACATATACGAGCATGCTTTCCCCAGTGGCCATCGGCTGGACCATGGAAAATACAAGTGAACTTTTACCCTTTCTCTGGGGGCGGCAGCTGCATCATGGAGGCTGGGGAAGTGTGACTCATGCTATGCTGTCTGTGGGCACACCATGTGAGACCTGCTCACTCCTCATGAGCTATTTGTATCTGGGTTGCACATGACTAATCATATCAGGGTCAACTGGGAACCATTTCGGTTTGTCCTTGTGTCTTCTTCTTGGCACGTCTGATTTCCTGTCTTAGTCACAGAATGTTCACCCACTGGGATGATAGCATCGAAAGTAGCAGAAGTAGTGAAAGTGAAAGTGGGGATGACGAGCATGACAGCAGTGAAAGTGAAGGTGGGGATGATGAACAGTGAGTCATTTTTATTCTTCTCAAATGTCTTGCTACACATGTGTTTTTGCAGGCTGGATCATCATACATGAATATCATCCTCTGTCCCTGTTTATTTATCTAATTATGATGACTTGTTTCTAAAAACTGCAAACAATGGTGCTGAGAATATGGCCAGTCTTGCTTCCTGCCGATGGAGATATATAACCGGGACTCTTGATACTTTGATCATGATAAAGAACCTGTCAACAAACAATAATTAGATCCCTTGTGGCAGGGCACCATAAATGTGTTACTAGGAAGGGCATCATAAATTATCAACGAATCATAATATGATCCCCTGTGGCAGGGCATCATACATGCATTACAAGGAAGGGCATAATAAATTATGACTACCATGAGGGATTTAATTATGGTCACACTGATCATAAATGTGTTCCTATATAAGCAGGGCATGTAAATGTCGTATCCAAGAGAAGGTTAGCTGGGTGCAGTTGCCAGAGGATGATGTAGGTGGCTGTGCCAGACATCTAAATTGGGCGATCAAAATACTGAAGATGTGTTTGGTGACCTATTTTTAGACACCCTCCATTACTGTGACTCTCTACAGAATTCTCTGGTGTGTCTTCTGGTTCTTTTATAAAAATTAGGGAACTTGGTGACTTCATCATAGTCACGTGACTCTGGGGTACTGAAATTTTTTTTTTCTCTTCCTCAAGTCTCTCACACAACCACCACTGGCATTATGAGCAAAAACACCTCCATCCATCTCAATGCACCTATCGCTGACGCTCATCAGAGCAAAACGCAAGCGGGGTAAGTTTCGCCACATTGGGTTGGAACAATGTTTTCTAACACCTACCCTGACATAGCCCTAATGAACATGAGGGTCCAGAGTCAATTAACACTGCATCTGTCTCTCTCGGGAGGTAAGTGGTTACTCTTGGATTAATAACATTGGTTTTCTGACAGTGACTCTGACATAGCGCTCAAGCAACTGAGCCAACTGATGCCATGTCTGTCCCTGTTGGAAGGTAAGCTGTTCATTGCTACAGGGGCCATCCTCACAACCACTTCGGGTGCAGGTCATACCCATCTTTTATGCTGGGTCCACAATACCATATCAAGTACCCCTTCTCAAATGAAGAGCGCGAGTACCTATGAGACCACTGTGAGGAGCTGGAATATCATCTGGTTAATGATCGGTTTGAGGAATATCTCATGGCCTTGTTTGCTCAATGGGAGAGAGACTACCCTGTTGATCCCCGAGAGAAGTTGTTTCCTGATGAAGTGGTCAATACGAGCATCCTTCAACGGAAAGTTCGTGTTTTCATAGTCACAACCATGACCCAGCTAACCTTGATTCAGAATATTCTCCAAGTATTCCTCATGGCACTCCCTAACGAATGGGACAGAGCTCCATGACCAGAGCTGTTGGTTCAATGTCAGCTCATCTTGATTGACTACATGGTGGAATTGATTGATGTGTATCCTTCTGACCAGGCATTGGGATGGTAAACACACTTAGGAACTCTGTATTTACCTATGCAAACATCAAAATCGTACTTACTGATCGCACTTGTGGATGAAAGTCTTCATCTGAAATAGACTTTCCCCAGATGGTAAACCTCTGGTTGCAAGCAGACCCAATTGAATGCATAGTTAGTTGCCAGTGTTGAACTAAGGCATACCAAAACTAGCATTTTCGGACTCTGATGCACCAAACCTTAGCATCAGCGCTCCCCATCAAGGATGCCGGAATACTAGATTTCAGCAGCAATAGTACTTATGGTACCTGCCATGCTGAAACACATACCAAAATGGGTGCTCTCAGCATTAATTTGGGGTAGCTGAGTTTTGGCTCGAGTACAGGAACGTTGCAATCCATTCCCCGTTTCTTGTAGCTACAAAACTATGTGTATTGATATCTCCACATCATCAAACTGTAAGACTTTTTATAAGAACAGAAGCTCAGAGTTACTTAAGAAGCTACACTACTCGAGATAACACTGTCTATTGAAACAAACACGCCGTCACCTGGCAGCCATCACTCTGCAGGTACTGTATGACACTGCATCTGTGCCACAAGCTTCTTCTTTGTTGTAAAAGGCAGGATACCCTGGCGAGTTGATTTCCTGGGCAAAGGCGATGCATCCAAGGGAGATTCTGAGGCCAGAGATGAACATTCTTGGTGACGGTGGGAATACATGTGGGTAGGGGGAGGCTTGCACCTTTTTGCCAGGAAAGTGTCCATGTGACTAGTACTGGGAGGGGTATGTGGGGAATTCTGAACAGTGCTTGGGGTATTGACCTCCCCAGCATCTGGCAAGCACTGAGGAACATGGGTGCGAGTCAAACAATGCAAAGTGGTGGAAGCGACAGTGGTGGGCTGGATGACTTGATTGAAAATGGACTGGGATCCCATCGTTGGCTGGGCTGCTGAGCTGGCGGATCCATTTTCCTGGCTTTCAAGGTAAGTCACCAGATTTTGGAGAGCTTGCTGGGCGATGGTGAAGGGATTGGGAGGGACAGCACCATCAGTGAGGAATCTGATCCTTCGTAGGTAGGCTTCAATCTTCTACCAAAGACACAATATTCAGCAAGATGATAAAATGCAGAGTCTCGAATGCATACCTCCATTTTGTTCTCCTTGGTGAATTCGACGTGCTTTAGGCTACACCGATAACTCGAAAGAGCCAGAAAAAGATGGGGGTGCATGGCTTCCCAGTGATTCCAGATCAACTCTCTCTCATGCTCCAGCACATCACCGCTGGCCTGGAGTGCCTTCCAGTATGAAGGCACAAAGGGATCTAAGCTTTCCTGCTCATCTTCGCTAAGGGAGAAAACTATAAAATGAGCATCAGTGCTCACATCAGACTATTGGCAAACTACTCATGTGCCAGAACAGGGCTGTCCTTCATGATCATATGCACCCAGAGATTGAAGGCACTACTGTGTCAACATGCACCCAACATTCTTACTTTTAAACCATGTACATGTCGAAGAAGATGTAAGGACTTTGAGGGTGTCATAGATAACTCCCATTGTTATAGCGCAGTATAAATAAAACCAAAATAACACCTGGTGGCCTGGGCCCAACATGTCATCTTTTTCCATTGATTCTGTTGCTTCCCTTGTATCGTCTGCGAATCCATGGGGAGAAGGGAGAGAAGGAAACAACATGGGTATCTTCCCTTCTAATTGATTGATACCCTTTTTGCAGTGAGTATCGCCTCTGGCAATGATCACAAAGAATGAGGCTTTGGTGACTCACTGAATCACAATTCACACACTCATGTCCATGACAGATGAATACAATTCAGTGCGAGATCCATGTTCACTCTGAGAGCCCTTGTTGCCCCAGAGATCATCTCTTTCATTTTAGTCTGGTCATTGACAATGCAGGCCAACCTAATTGCATTGGGTTGCCAAGCGGTTTAATATCGGGAGCAAATTTCTGAAGGGCGACTGAGTGGACCAGGGCAATGATTCATATAGTGCCAGGATGAGATCAGGATTAATTTCAGTTGACCTAATTGTGTTTGGTCAGCGAATGATTTATTGAGGTGATTAAACATCTGAAGGGTAACCAATTCCATCCTGGTGATGAGTCTTATGGAAATATCTCAACTGGTATTTTTGCCGCAAGGGTGCTATCATGCAAATCAGAGTTTATTCTAGCAAATATCTGATGTCATTAGACATACCAAAAACATACCGAGACTTTAGTTGTTAGCATATTTGTCACCCCTGCCATCTAGTTCTCTTTGATAAAAAGATTTCGTTGAGATATGTATTTGCCCATCAGTGGGGCTCATGAGTGTATCCTTTTGTTTGGCATAATGGAAGAGCTCCCACAATCATAGTAGGAGATGGTAAGACCATGTCTGACAGACCAATGTTGAAGAATTGTTAGGCAACAAACTCCAAGGAAAGGCCACAATGCATCTTTACATCCTATGCATCATACTTGTCTTGAGGCCATGGCCACTAAAATAAGCATTTCAGCAGTGTCTGAGATACATATGAATTGTAAATCATTGGTAACACTGTCAAACCTGCAAAGACTCTCATTTGCGGACTCATGTAGAATGATCCCCAGCTGTAATCATTAATGTCAGGTTCCACTGTGATAACAATAGCACTTATCTCCAGACAACAGTGTTGTCACATTAAAAGAAGGGGCATACCCAAGAACACAATTTCAAGATGTACAATGGTCATGCCGCAGCAAGGTTGTGGACCGAGACAAGTACATCAATCCACTTGAAACAGTTGAGATGCTGGCTTGGACATTGGTACATCTCATCATACCCTATGGCGCCAACCATGTAAGCCTGTGTGTATCTGCTTGAGGTGGTGAAGATACTCATGATTTGGGGATCAGCTTTGATGTGGGTACTATAATGTGACTTGGACCTGGCCAGCTACTCATGTTCATGGAGCTGAAGTTGATGAATGTCTTCCATGCAATTGACTTCTTTGTCTGGATATGCGAAGTTCAAACACAACTATGAAGTGAAAACAGTACAGAATATACATGAGTCAGGTAGAACGGCAGTACTGTGAATGCTGACTGGTGGTAAGACCATAGTCTGACACTTCCAAGTCACACTGTATTATGCGTCACTTGAGGTTGTTAATATGGATTTTGTGGCAGGCATCGTAAAATACAACCTGTTTATCCACAAATCAAACATGATGGAATGAGTAGGACTTGAGGGGCTTGGAACAAACACATTAATTTCGGTGGTGAGAGTGGTGGTAAGACCGGAGTCTGACAGAATGGTCGATCAGTTGATCCAATCCGGTCCGAATTGCCGTCACTTGGACCTGCACCATGCAGACCAGTGAGAGTGCACCCTCCATGGCAAGCACCCATTGCCAAGAGCAGAACAGAGCAAAAAGTCGAGTGTACTATCTGAGGCAGGTGGGATTATCTTTGTCTCTGGAGCTGCTTTGAGAGCCTGAGCTCCAGACATCATGAACAGATTTGTGCAACTTGTGCGGCAAAATACCAGCGCAAGCGTACTCTGGCATCCAATAATCTAGAACAGTATGTGATTCTTGGATTGTGTTACTGTCTCTTACAGTCTGACTCAGCCTGACACTTGCTGTCAAACCTGAGCGATCTGTGGATTTATGAGCAAAAGGTGCAGCTAGGAGTCATAAAAGCTACCACAAGTACGTCAAGCACTCTATGATGATTACATCTGACACAGGAGGTAGAAATAGGGAAGCTATCTTGGCACGGCAACAGCTCTCTCAGAGCTCTCTTCCCCAATGTGGCTCCCCCCCATCCATTGTATATTCATTGGAGGGATCGGGTGCAATTTTGACACTTGAGGACAGGACTCACATGAATCTCGCAGGAAGGAGCAATATTGCCTCCCAATCCCAGGAGGACACTCAGACTGCTTGTCGCAGACAGAAGCGTCCTCCCCAGGGAGACAGTTGCATGCATCTGAATACTGTGGAGCTGTTTGTCTCAGAATTCACTAGACTCTCTAGAAAGTACCACAAAATGCTCACACAGCCAACAACAGAGCACGCCTCCTGATTAGCTTGTGCATTAAAGAGCCTAGGTGAATATAAGGGTAACATTGACACTGCCACCACCTATGTCAAAGGCCTTTTTATCACCTTTCATCAGCTTGTCATTCATGAAGGCAGATTTGATGACCAATCCTCTGCACTTTTCCATCCCTGCACATCTGAGCTGGACCACATTGCAATGAAACTCCGCAGGTGCCAATTGTCAATTGTCCATCATAGAGGTGACGAACATCATGTGTCTTGCATACAGGCGGTGACAGAAGAGGTGGACTGCCTGTATGGATGGGTTCTGGAACTCGAGATGGAAGCCATGGAGGATCCCAAAGGCCTCATCTTCAAACATCACAAGGCCATGCTGATGTACCAGCAGCCACAGTGATTATAATGCTAGCATCTTACAGATATGATAACAAGCACTACTTACCAATCACTACATTCTAAGGTACCCGACATGGCTCCTGCAGATGGGAAGGGATTAGCCTAGGTTGAAAAACAACTACATCGCCTCTATCCTCCCATCTTCCATGGAGTATCAAGAACACAAGCTTTGATATTCTACTCAGGGGAGCATTAATGGCCTCCATGCTAGTCTGTTTCAATATGCCTGCTCTACAGCTACTTCGAAATTAATGCAAACTGAGCAGATCCTCATGCATCATGCCCTATTCAATCATCCTGGTCACCTGTTCAATGACTAAGGGTTGCTAACGATGTCGAGACAGATAATGAACCGGGTTATTCTTTGGTACTCCCACCTTCCATGGAAATGAAAGAGCATCGTCGACCTTCAATCTGTGTTCTCAGAGGAGCATTGACAACCTCCATACTGGGGAGTATCAATATCCTGCTCCACCACTTCGAAATTAACACAAGCCTGGTAGATCCTCATCTTGGGCGACCATGAATCAGCTCACAACTCCTGAAATTTATCACTGTCAAGATATTGCAGGAAGGTTTGAACTGGTGGACCACAAATACTGATGTAGGATTAAAAGATCAAACCAATACGCTGCAATTACTTCTGTCCGATCAGAATTTTCACCAATCCCGCCTACTGTAAGTGCCATCGACCCTCGCATCAATGTTCTTGATCTAATGATGTCCGATTACCACAGATGAGAACCTCTTGGCCTGAAGACCAATACACCCTCTTATCAGGGCTGCTGTACAATGTTTTCTTGCATGGGCAGGTGACTTCCTCTCAGTTCAAGACCTGGAGCAAGATCTATAACAAATTCTTCCGCCACCACCTGGTGGAAGGACAAGACAACCCAACTCCCAACTCCCAACTTGTCGGTGACTGACAGAAGGCAATTAAAAAGGTGAGTTGCCGCTTCTTCCTAAGTTCATGTAAATTGACCTCCTCATAGAGAATCAGGAACTTTATGTACAATAACAAACAGTGGCTCCATAACAAGCTCGTTTCTCTGTCTGCCGGCAAGCAGGCCATGCTTACTGGCAAGCATGGGTGCACTCAGCAACCTGTTGAGATTTACATGTGCAAGCGCTGCACTGGTCAAGCAGGCTATGAGGAGATGGTGAAGAAGGTGCATGCCAGGACCCTTGACCTACATCAGGAAGGGGGGGAAATTGATCCTGTACTTACTCGGGGTGATGACCTGATGGCCCGCCAATCAATCGCAACCCATCTGTTCTCTCAGGAAGCCAAGGCCACTCAGAGGCGATTCCAAAAGTGCACCCTCAAAGACAAGAAGCAAATTCAAAAGCTTAATGCTCAGGCTACCAAAAATGACTGGACACTGAAGAGTTTTGATCAGTGAGTGCTCGCACACCAGTACGAAGTCCCAGCTAATCAATTGATGAACTAGGGCAATCGACACAATGAATGCTCAAATCCATCACTTTTTTAAAGAGCTCTCACTGCACACCAGCTGGACTTTTTCAGTGCAGGGAGAAGGACCCACTCCTGGTGAAGCAGGTGCCATCCAAACTGTCAAGTGAGTATTACATCACTGTTACCTTGGCACTCGGACTCACCATTATCAGTATCAGCTTCCAGTTTTGTGACATGGAAGAAAAACCTAGTTTCAGCTCAGCGTACCAACACTATGGTGAGGTGGTGCTGGGACCATTTGCTGAGTACCTGCATCAGATATACAGTATGTTTTGACTAAATCCATTCATGCACAAATTTCGCTCATGATGGCATGGCACAGGCATTCATGAACGTCAGGCTCGTGCCCTTACTAGCAGGACATCAAGCCAGTCAGGTATGGTGGAGTACTTGCTCATGATTGGTAGTCACTCACAGTTCATTTTTTGTCAGAAGACCCAGATGCTGATGGTAGCGATTCTGAGGATGGGAGTGACTCAGATAGTGAGGATGAAGCTGAAGATGCAGATGCTGGTGGTCTCAAGGAAGTTGGGGAGAAGACGTCTATAGCCTTGCACAAGGCTAGGGATGTCTTGTCATCGAACCCTGAAGATGTCATGATGCTGGATGAATTGCATACAGGAGCCTGTGATGCCGCGAATATCTTCGGTTACAGTGGTGAGTGCCCACCTTAGTCTCACAGTGCCAGCATTCAAAATTTTGATGTGTAGCTACCTTGTACATGGAGGCACCCAAGACACCTTCCACCAAGGAGACCGATGCCCTTAACACTGGCATCTCCAGCACAGACAGCGCTTTCCTCATGGAGGCTTGGTTCAACAAATACTGTTCGATCAAGGTGGGACTACCTGACTTTGATTTCAATTGGTCTATGGATGGTGGTGCAGTGCAGCAGAACGTCATCAATGCTAACACTGCAGTACTCTCCTCATCAGTCAATCAAACAGTCCCTGGCCCTCTTCTCCTGTTGCCACCACCAACTGTCAGACTAGCTCAGATCACTGACAATATAGTGACCCCGAAGCTACAAGCGGGGACAACATCTATTTTGGCCAAGTCAAAGTCTAGGTCGCCGCCCTCATCCAAAGGCAACATCCTAGACGTAGTGGCAAGCATGGACCTGGGCATCCCACAACCATCAAAAGTTGATTTGGCCCATGAGGTTGTTACTCTGCCTCGGCCCCTTAGTACCCAGCCTGCTCCTTCCCCAGTGCGAGAACCACAATACCCCCCCAATTTGCTACCTTTGACCTCTCTAAACTCAGAAGTAGAACTCCAGTCATGGAATCCAATGTCAACCTGTCTAGATGAAGCCCTCTCCTGAACTAGCCCTACCTGGTTACATTCAATGTATCCAGAGGACCTGGCAGCAGCGTTTCCTGGATCCTTTCCGGATGTTAGTTCAACAAACCATGATTTTGGCATCCCTCCTTCTGACCCGTCGTCACCGGGCACCAATCCCCCTCTGCTGCCATAGTGGGATGCCCTGACTCCTGCAGCCATTGGTCCAGCCATTGAACATGACATGGACGAGGAACGCTCAGCCAGACATTCTGATGACGAGCAAGAATTTCCCTCTGCCCTTGCTGATCGTCTAATTGATCGGCAAGTCATCAAAATGCTGGCACTCACTGGGAAAGAGAATGTACCACCCAAGAGGAACAGGTGGCCAGCTGCCTTTGATTGCCCACAGTGGTTTGATGATAGTATCAAGGAACTCTTGTCCACCCCACTCAGTGACGAATATGAGGAATGTGCCAATCTTTATTTTGCTTTGGAGGATATGCCAACGACAAACACTGTGAGTCTGATTTCATACACCTCTTTCTCTTTTGACTCATCTGCGTGTACATATCTAGAACAGCCACCTGGATGCTCAGCATAGACCGCAGCTACTTAAAAAGTGGTTATCCGGCCTGCATAAACACAAAGATCCCATCTTTTCAGCTGAGGAAGCGCATAATTTTGCTAACAAAATGACTCGATGGTGGCATGCTATGCAGCTGCCTTGGCGGCAAACCGATGGGGACCTACCGTTGCCATGATATGACAGAGATCTGGCCATCCTGCATAAGGGCAGTCGCAATGGTTTTTGCACCTTCCTCTTTGGGCTGCACTGGTGGGGGATACTTCGAACCAACATCGAACGTTGGAACGTGATTCTTAAGGATGTTACAGCCTGCCTCAACAAGTTGGTCACTGGACACAGGTAAACCATTGTACAATTCTCAGGTCACTGGACTTTTTTTCTGGTCTGCTGTGAAAATGGCTGCTTTTATATCACCTCTTCTGTCATGTTCGTCGCCATTTTGGTACTGTTTTCAGAGTGGTAGCATGCAATCCCCCTATTAATCATCTAGTCCACAAAATTGTCTGTACATAACATTGATGAGATATATACCTACTTTGATGAAGATTGCAAGCTATCTTGTCGGATAATGTGCAAATGCTTGATATCTAGGCACAGCTCAGCTCAAGACTCAGGTCACCGAGGCAGACACTGATTGACAGCAGGCCTAGATCAGCCTCGCTCAGCTTGATGCTGATTTTGAGCTGACCCAGCCATCCCTCAACTGGCAGCATAGGTTGAATCTTCTCTGAGCAGTTAATCCTCACAAAAATCCAGACCCTCAGACAATGGTAAACACCTTACAACTCATCATAAGGGCATTTAAGAAAATGGTCACATACAATCTCCGACGCTGTAAGAACATGGTAGGTGGCTTTTCCAAGGCCATGGCTTGGCGTAACGGCAGCTACTTTTTAGTACAGACCTGACTATCTTAGGGCCAGTTCATTAGCTGTACAGTTACTCAGGAATGTCCGACACCTGAACTTTATATCCCTGTTGAATATCTATTACCCACCGCTATGGCCGATAATTGACCTGACAGAGACATGCTGTGTGACATCTCGGCCAGTGGCTATTTCATATATCTGATTATCCTTTTTACAGTGCTGCGGCTCTCGCTCTTGTGTGGTTGCACAGCTGCCCACTGCCAATTCCATGCCCAATCACCCATCCGTCACCCGTTGACACACTCGCAAAGTGTCTATGCATGTAAATTTGCGATATGTATCAATACATACATTGTATAATGGCTGGTTACTGAGAAAACAAAGAATAGACATGGAGTGCAGTGAGAAATGTATAGAGTGCAGTACTCACATAGAGCGCAGTGTTATAGCTATAGAGTGCAGTGATATGTGTGTAGCACAGGATATAAAGTCGTGCACATGACGGTCTTGAGTGACGATTGGTAGAGCACATGCTCTAGCTTAGAATGATACTACCTGAGGTCACACTAAGCATAAGAGCTCAGTGCTTGATACTGAATGCACTAGGAATGGACTGGACACGCGCTCTAAAGAATCGATAAGAGACATGCATGATATTAAGAGAACTACGTGATGCATTGATCTATGACATGCAAGGCATGGATCGACCGGCAAGTTGCATGTGAGATGAAATGATGTCTGAGTACGAATAAACCCAAGAAGACTGACTTTGGCCAAGGAGCATGAGGCCCAGGCATGGAGTGGGTATCCCCACCAACCAAGGAAACCTAGAATAATAAGATTAAAGGAAAATATGGCCCTTATGATAGGCTGCCACTCCGAGGAGATAATGAGTAACGTGTCAACACACTGCATGCAGTGCTAGCCAACTCCACAACCACAAGTGAGACCAAGTCTGGGTCCAGGTCGGATGTTTGACTAAGTGCCAAGCGATGGCATGCTCAGATGACATGTGTGGGACGCAAGGAATAGAAGGCCACAGAAGAAATAATACTATAATCAGTTGTATTAATTTGTAGATCATAGAATGTATAAATACAGTAGTATAGAAGTAGTGTACAAGTTTTGGACCCCCAGTGTAATGGTGCAAAGCTTTTCAGCCATGTGCTCTAGCATCTGGAGTTGTTTGTAGCTTTGAGCGAGAGAATATAGACCATCTTTGATATAAATTTGAGTGATCCAAGTCGTGAGCGAGGCCAAGAAGGCTAGTGAGGTACTCCATACTTAAGTTTCATTGATTGTTTGACTGCACTCTATACTGAGAATAAGAATATAGTGTCTTGGAGGGCATTCTTTCGAGTTCTTGAGGTTTCAGTGTGATGCGAGGCATTACAGGTGGCAGAGGTTCAAACCCTTTGGTCTGGTTAGTGCTCACTTTGTGTTAATTCTGCAAGTTGGCAAAGGTTCAGACCCTTTGGCTTGTTGGACAGGGTTTTCTGTGTTTATTTGTGTTCTCTGGATCACATAGGTTTGAACCCTGTGGGTCTACAATCAGTTAGAAGCTCGAGCGCATAGGTTCAAACCCTGTGGCTCTTGTGGATTGTTAGTGTGTTTCGGTTTCTGCTTAGAGCGCAGTGCTTTAAGTCGTGTTTAGTGTGTTGTTTGTTGCTTGCAGTGACTATATTGGTTGCGCGCGACGTCTAGAGAGCTGTGGTTACATTTGGTGACATTTGAGTATTGTTATACAACCCTTGCCTTGAGGCCCGGCAATGGAAGTTGCACCTCTTGTCTGAGAAAAGCCTTTGGACTTAGAGAAGTCTAGATTTTATACGAGCACTATCGCTATGTGTGTATCTTAGAGATATTGAGAATACAGTTTTATTGGTTCGCTACTTCTATCGCATCAGAATCCCCCCATGAACTTGAGTGTGTTTGTGTGTGTAGTGTTAGGTGTGGGTGTGATCAGTGTCTTCAACACTGGTGCATTTCTAGCTTGTGCATGCAGGCAGCTCTTCACTGTGTAAGTGTTTCCTGCACCCTCTACAATGTACAACTGACATGTTCCAGGCATCACTGGCCAAATCTCATCATCACCATGAACACTCGCTGGACAAATCTTGTCATCACCATGGATCCCAACTTTCATTTAGTTGCCCACCCACTTGGCTCATTTTACAACGAGCATGTTCATCGTCAATCAGGCATTGGTATGGAAGGGGAGGCTACAGACAAATCTTGGTTGTGAAAGGCTGTGGTTAAAGATCCATAAGAAGCTAAAATCTATTTCTGACTCCATAGAACATATGTACGGCCTATGGAACAATATTTGTGTTGTGAACTACTCATGTGAGTGCATCAAGCATGTTGATAACATGTCATAATCCATATCACTCCTGTTTGTGGGATCATTCCTGAGGCCTGACTCCAGAGAACACATATGCCGCTCATGGATACCTTCATTACATTTAAAAAGGGTAAAAATGACTTAGACAAATGGTGGATGTTTATGGGTCTTAGGCATAGTCATCCAGGGCCAAAGATAAATGGTCAATTCCTTATTGTCCAGATAGGTGCAGATCCTATCCCCCAACTGTTGGTGCAAAATACTCTGGCATTTGAGTGACAGCCCTACATGTGGCTCTCTTTCCCATTCTAAGGGTAACACCATCGATAGCAGTTGAAGGATGTTCTGAACTGAAGTCAGCCAGTTGATGATTGCTACTAGGCAAACACTCACTTTCTCTCGAAGGCATGCCAAACCTTCCCAATCATACTTAAATTCGCTATGAAGCGGCCATTTTTCTGCCCACTTGCCAAAGAAGCACACCAGGAACTCCTCAAATGTGTCGTTAACCAGAGCTTGCTCTAGTTCTGCAGTGTGTTCTCATAGGTACAGGAGCTCTCAGGTGGCGAAGGGGTACCTAATGTAGTAATGGTTGTCCATCATGTGATAGGGGTATGGCCTGTAACCTGAAGGAGTGAACTGAGAGTGAGCGTCATGAGAAGAAACAACTGACCCTTCGATAGGGACAAATCAGTAATTGGCAGTGGAGAGGATGTCTGCCTCCCACGGGGCCGACCACTCTTCGACTGTATCGTCATGTTATGATTTATTCACTTTTTTCCTTTTCTAGTCTTATCTCATCTTATCACTATCACTCACCTCCACACTATCACTGCTATCAACCTTCAATATGACAAATGCATGTCTCTCGCACCATGAGCCATGGTTGTCACACCAACTCCTGTTGTTCTACACATGACTTTCTTTGATCCAATCTTCACATCTTTTTCATAGCTATTATTAGGCCTGATGTTTTAGTATATAAGTAGGGCCATTCTCTCTGTAACACCTCAGCTTCGAGCTAAGGTTTAACATCACATAAATCTTACTTGTCTACTCGCTTGCCGAGAGCCTTCCTGTAAGCACCTCTCTTACCACCTTGAGATCATCACAGAGGTCACCAGAGTGATTGTCCAAACACAAGACAGCTCAGCGATTATCTTATCTTGAGTCATGTGAGAGTCAGGCCCAAACAATTAGCTCAAAGCTTCCCTTTTTTCTTTATGCTAGACATAGGAAAAACCCATGCCCATCGAACAAACCCCCGACATCACCCACCTCACCAGAGATGTAGCAGCTGGTACCTTTGTTGCCATCGCCCTTATTGTAGGAACAGCAGTTTTTATTGCTGTCATTTTCCATAGACACAGAAGCTGGTTTGAACGAAATGGACTAGCCCCAAGAAGACCTTTGACCTACCCCCCACCCCCGTTACCCCACTTCTATATCCTTCCCTACAATGATCAAATTTAGCATGTTCACATGACATATGAGCCCTACCGAAGGGACCAGTTCTACATGCCCCCCGTCTTGCCAGATAGACAGAACAGGTCAAGAGCCCCCAGTCCAGAGACTGACATCAGGGACTATTACAGAAGAAGAAGAAGCCCAAGCCCCATCGCTGGGCCCTCTGGAACCAGGCACTCCTCTGGAGTGCCATCTTGGACTCCCTCTTTTGAGAGAGACATCACAGAACTCATCCAGGCCTACATCAGGCCTGGGATAGATGAACACGACTCCATCAGGTATCAGCAGAGCAGAAGAAGTTCATTGATACTTCCAACCGAGGGCAATGAGCCCTATCCCAATAGCTCACCCACTCTCCGTCCGACACTTCGAGTTACAAACCCTACTACAGACAGCCCACCTTCAGCAAGCAGCTCTGTCATTGTGGAGCAAATTGACCAGTACTATAGGCAGACAGAACCCTACCATAGGAACCCCCTTGTCGACCTCGGATGGACCCCTCCCAGCACACCTGTGATATCAATTACAGGGACCACACCTACTCCCTCCCCCTCCCCCTCCCCTGAACAACACCCCTAACCTCATAGACCTAGAAGAGGAGGAGGAAGTTGAGAGGATCCTCTCATCAAGACCAACAACCCAAACCACCCATCGACGAGCATCGACCCAGCCAACCTCAGGCGAGGAAGACTTCAAATCTGCGACATCAGGAGACCTAGCTACCACCGATGAAGGCGAGCTTGGGAAACCGCACGTGTGTTCCTCGCCCAACAATTGGAGGAGGACCCAGACCAGCCCCCTCAGGAGCTTGGGGAGGAATGAAGGCTGGCAAGGCAAGAACTGGAGAGCAACCCATTCTACCTGGGAGCTCCAGACAGAGCCTGGACGTCTCTTTCCGTCCAGCAGAGGATTGTCCTTGGCCTCTACTGGGCCCAGGCATGGGTCTATAGACGAGAGGACTACATTAGATGAGGAGGAATTGATGAATCACTGGAAGAGCACTGTCAACAATGACACTTACTCCCCATGGAGGAGCTATACCGCCACAAGCAGGACTATGGATGCACCCCCGGGGTCTACATACATGGCCTATGACCCCGAAACACAGAGGAGCTACGATCCCTCCAGAGGAACCTGGAGGATGTACTCTGAAGCTGGAGAGCCGACAAGCATCAATGAGAACACCTGGCCCATGTACGAGTGGCCCAGGCCAATGCCCAACTCGCTGCCCAGAGACTGGAGGATGACCGGCAATCCATGAAAGGGGAAGAGTAGACTTCTGGCAGGAGCAGGAGAGGCAGGGCCCAGCACTCAAGCTGAGCAAGAAGCAGAGCAAAGGAGGATTGACATGGAAGAAGCCGAGACAAGGCGACAAGAGAAGCTGGCTGAGTGGGGCACAGCTATGGGAAAACTGGTGGCAGGGATCAACGAGGCTAAAACCTTCGCAAAGGACAATAACCTTGCCCTTCCCAAAGAACTCAAAGAAGCCCTGGCCCCGCCCCCAAGGGGAAGACCCCCCAACCCCCTGCCAAGGAGATATGGGAGCCCCACCCGAAGGACAGATCGATGGTCACTACCCCACCCACCCCTGAAAGATGCCCCACCAGACCCACCTTACTGGCCCTCTGGAGATGCAGCGGAAGGAGCACCATGGCTGCAGGTCAAACCCACCCTTGTCCAACTCCCCTCTGACTTCACCGCTAAGCACGACGATATCCTCAGATTCACAGGAGCATGCGAAGAGTACTTCTTGATTTTCAGAGCCTACTACCCCACCCACACCAACAAAATACTCTTCACCACCTCCCTATTCAATAAGAAGGCCCAGGACTGGTGGTCCAGTTATAAACTCCAATTCTGGAGTGAACCCCTGGAGTACTACCAATACCCCAACTGGGAAGAATTCAAAGGGGCCCTACAGGTTGAACTCGGCGACCCAGCCCTACAAGAAGTAATGGAGCGATGCATGATGGAACTCCAAATGACCGGGACAGCCCCGGAGTACTTCCACAAACTCGAAGAGCTTGCCCAACAAGCTGATCAGCTCAGCGACGTCAGACCCCAAAGCACCCTAGTCTGGGCAGTACACTGAGGAGTTCCCCCTTCCTACACTGAGTCTATCGCCAGCCTTAGTGTCATGATCCTGCAGATGTATGCCAACTGGAAACATCGAATCTGCAGCATCTACGAGGAGAAAACCCAAAAGGATGCCTTCAACAAAATCGGGCATGTCGACTGATCCAAGAACCAACATGCCAGTAGCAAACCAGCCACTGGCACGACAAGTTCCTCAGCTGACAAACTGACCTCCAAAGGACCGTTGGGTTCAGGATGGACCACCTATGGAGGAGTGGGAGAACCCATGGACATAGATCGCCTCAAATGGGAAGGAAAATGCTTCAACTGCAGAGGAAAGGGACATCTATCCAAGGACTGCAAAAAGCCAAGATGTCCTAGGGACCTGAAAACCGGGAAATACATGTTGGCCCAGCTGTGGGCCATGCTTACCATTGCTGAAGAAGAAGAGAAGAAGGAACCCATCAAGGAGAAGACACCCTCGATGTCAAAAGTCAAAGAGGTAAAAGGCGAGGCCAAGAAGTGAGTGATTCCACTTCCTTGGCCCAATCCTCCTCTGTTGGTGGTTGGTCATTGGGTCCTGCTGCACAGACTTTATCCAATTGTATAAATATCTTATGTACGTCTACTATCTTAGCGCATTTGAATATACCCGCATTCACTGCTTCCCCTGAGACCACCCAAAAAGAATCACAACCCATTCAGGCTCCACCTGAAAAGACATATAAAAACCACGAAAACCCCAACAACACCCATCCCTCTCCCTCCTCGCTAACACCTTTTGCCCCAGAACTCATCACCGTCCAGGACCTCGAACAACGATGGGGGTCAGAGTTCATCTGAACATTGTCAGGGATCTCCAAGCCACCGGCGAAAGAGGTTCTCCCCAAACTGGTTGAGCCCATCATCGTGGAAGAAGCATACCCCCCCTACAGGGCCACACCATTCCTGAGTCACAAGAACAGGCAGGGACATGGGAGAAGCAGTGAAGGGCCCAGAAGTAATGGGGGAGCACAGTTCATGCAACGAGAATGCGACGTCCATGACTCCCCACGTCTTAGGGCCTTCTGACCAACCTGGGAGCAGCCTGCCTCCCCTATCCCCCCATCCCGATGAACAAGCTGAGGGAGAGCTGTCTCTAGGGAAGGAGCGCGCCCCAACCGGAGGAACTGCTTGCCAGCCCCTGACTGCCAAAGGATCAAGAGAAAACACTCCAGGACAAGAAGCATTGGATGCATGGCACCCCAAGTCAAGGAGGCCCTCCCTGGAAGAAGTAGCCGATGAAGATGATGATATGTCATATCAGATGTATCTCAAGGCCCAAGTGAAGAAGGAAGAAGAAACGCAAGAGGCGAGGTCTCCCAAGTCATCCCCAGTGAGTGTTTCCTCCCCGAAGGTTACCTGGCTCCAGCCATTCGGTGCGGTGAAGAGCTGCCTGTGTGCACAAGCTAGAAATGCACCAGTGTTGAAGACACTGATCACACCCACACCTAACACTACACACACAAACACACTCAAGTTCATGGGGGGATTCTGATGCAATAGAAGTAGCGAACCAATAAAACTGTATTCTCAATATCTCTAAGATACACACGTAGCGATAGTGCTCGTATAAAATCTAGACTTCTCTAAGTCCAAAGGCTTTTCTCAGACAAGAGGTGCAACTCCATTGCCAGGCCTCAAGGCAAGGGTTGTATAACAATACTCAAATGTCGCCAAACATAACCACAGCTCTCTAGATGTCGCGCGCAACCAATATAGTCACTGCAAGCAACAAACAACACACTAAACACGACTTAAAGCACTGCGCTCTAAGCAGAAACCGAAACACACTAACAATCCACAAGAGCCACAGGGTTTGAACCTATGCGCTCGAGCTTCTAACTGATTGTAGACCCACAGGGTTCAAACCTATGTGATCCAGAGAACACAAATAAACACAGAAAACCCTGTCCAACAAGCCAAAGGGTCTGAACCTTTGCCAACTTGCAGAATTAACACAAAGTGAGCACTAACCAGACCAAAGGGTTTGAACCTCTGCCACCTGTAATGCCTCGCATCACACTGAAACCTCAAGAACTCGAAAGAATGCCCTCCAAGACACTATATTCTTATTCTCAGTATAGAGTGCAGTCAAACAATCAATGAAACTTAAGTATGGAGTACCTCACTAGCCTTCTTGGCCTCGCTCACGACTCAGATCACTCAAAATGATATCGAAGATGGTTTGTGTTCTCTTGCTCAAAGTTACAGACAGCTCCAAGTGCTAGAGCGTGTAGCTAGAATACCTCACACTGTCACAATTGGGGTTCAACACCTCTAGCTTGCCAATAATGGACAGAGCACAAGGTTCAAACAACTCCAAAGGCTAGAGTGCGTATCCAAAAAGCTTGTCACTATTACACTGGGGGTCAGAAACCTTTTATACTACAGCTACACTACAGTATTTATACATTTCTATGTCTTACAAATTGGTACAATTTAATATAGTACTGTTGAAACCTCGGGACATTATCCCTCGCAACATGCGCACGTTGTTATAGCATGCTGGGGCTTGGCACTTGGTCAGAGGCCTATCTTGAGACCAGACTCTGTTTCCCTCATGGTTTGGACTCCACCCACACTGCACTCTATACATTGGCATGTCACTCGTCATTTTCTCGGAGGATACCTGGAGTGACAACTGGTCATACAGGCTGTATCCTATTCTTATATTGAGTTTCTAGGTTTCTCTGGTTGGTGGGGTTACCCACGCTTAACCTAAGCACTGCGCTCTATGGCCAAATTGGGTTCTCTCGGAGTTATTCCTACTTAGGCATTATTTCATATATGTGCGCAGCAGGCCGGTTGATCCGTGCCCTGTGTGTCATACATCAGTGTCGTTCTCTTAGTACCATGCATGTCTCTCATCAATTCCATAGAGCGTGTATCCAGTCTGTTTCTAGTGCATTCAGTACCAAGTGCTGAGCTCTTATACTTAGTGTGACCTCACTAGTATCATTCTAAGTTAGAGCATGCGCTCTACCAATCGTCACTCAAGACCGTCATGTGCATGACTTTATATCCTGTGCTACACACATATCACTGCGCTCTATAGCTATAACACTGCGCTCTATGTGAGTACTGCACTCTATACATTTCTCACTGCGCTCCATGTCTATTCTTTGTTTTCTCAGTAACCAGCCATTATACAATGTATGTATTGATACATATTGCAAATTTACATGCATAGACACTTTGCGAGCATGTCAGTGGACTGGACCCTTCAGGCTATCAAGGAAGCACGAACCGACTCGGAAGGCCTCACCACCATTCATATTTGGGTATATAAGGAGAGGACCAGCAAAGTCGACAACGAAGAATGAGGACCAAGGATGCATGAGAGCTCCTTGTGGATGTCCAAATTGAGAGTCGCACCAACATCCAGACCCTCAAAGCCCAGGCCCTCGTCAACAGCGGATGCACCAGGAGCACCATTAGTGAAACCTACGTTCAGAAGCATGGTCTTGTCACCAAACTGGCCCCCAGTCCCATTCCAGTATACAACACCGATGGAACCCACAATAAGGCCAGAGAGATCACCAAGTTTGTTGAACTCAGATTGACCATTGGCGGCCATAGTGAAAGGATTGACCTTGCCATCACCAACATAGGCAAAGGTGATATCTTCTTAGGGCATGACTGGCTATTGCACCACAATCCCATCATCAACTGGGCCAGTGGCAAGATCATATTCACCCAATGTCAGTGTCAGAAGAATCCCTTTCCCTTACCAGACACCGACCCCGAGGATCAATGGGATGAAGAACTCGAAGAGGGAGAAACCATTTTGGTGGTTGACCTACAGGAAGAATTGACAATTCACGCCAAACATCACGCCAATGACCTCACTGCCAAGGCCAATGAAGGGAAAGCCAAAAGAACCTTCGAAGAAATGGTCCCACCTCAATATCATGAATTCCACGACCTATTCTCCAAAGAAAACTTCGACAAACTACCAGAACGGATTGAGCTGATACCCAACACTCAGTCCACCCTGGACTGCAAGGTCTACCTGCTTAATTGCAACAAGCAGGAGGAACTTGACAAGAACTTGGAATCGGGAAGGATACGACCTTCCAAATCCCCTTTTGCCTCCCCTTTCTTCTTTGTGAAAAAGAAGGATGGTTCCCTCTGCCTAGTACAGGATTACCGAAAGCTCAATGAAATGATGATCAAGAATTGGTATCCACTTCCCCTAATCTCCGAACTTATGGACAAACTCCGTGGCACCAAGTACTTCACCAAACTAGATGTCTGATGGGGTTATAACAACATCCAAATCAAGGAAGGAGATTAACTGAAGGCTGTGTTTAGGACCAACCGAGGGCTTTTCGAACCCACGGTAATGTTCTTTGGGCTCACCAATTCACCAGCAATCTTCCAATGGATGATGAACGACATTTTCCATGACCTCATCCATGAAGAAAAAGTCACCATCTATCTAGACGACATTCTCATCTTCTCCAAAGATCTGCAGGAACACTGACACATCGTCAAGCGAGTACTTCAACGCCTATGGGAACACAAGTTGTTCCTCAAGGCTGAGAAGTGTGAATTTGAGGTCCTGGAGATGGAGTATTTAGGAGTAATCATCAGCAAGGGATCGATACACATGGACCCTATCAAGGTCAAAGGGATCACCGAATGGCCAACTCCCACCAAGAAAAAGGAGTTGCAGTCGTTCCTCAGATTCACGAACTTTTACCAAAAGTTCATCAAGGACTATTCCAAGATTGTATGTCCAATGACCTGGCTCACCAGTAACGCCTCCTGGATCTGGGGGGCTGCTCAAAATGAGGCATTCCAATGCCTAAAAAAGTAAATGGCAGAGGACATAATCCTTGCCTTACCAAAGGAAGATGGGAAATTCTGAGTAGAGGCCAACTCTAGTGAAGGAGCTGTGGGTGCTGTCCTTAGTCAAGAACAGGACGGCAAGTGGAGACCAGTTGTGTTCCTATCCAAAGTGCTAATGACAACAGAACACAATTATGAGATATACGACAAAGAACTCCTCGCGATCATGCTCGCCCTATCTGAATGGAGACATTATCTCATGGGTGCCGTTATTGACTTCAAGATCTGGACCAATCATCAGAACCTTCAATACTTCTGCCAACCCCAGAAGCTGAATTGCCATCAGGCTCGATGGGTCACTGAACTTGCCGAATACCATTTCACATTGCATCACAAGCCAGGTTCAGCCAACCAAAAGGTAGACCTCCTGAGCCAGAGGGATGATCATGATCAGGGAAAAAAGGACAACAATGAAATCATGGTCCTTCAACCCGAACACTTCCACGCTATGATTATGCCAACAACCAGTGAAACCCATCAACAAGTCAAGGAGGCGACACGAAATCCTGATCAATGGGACCAAGGGATCGCCAACTCCCTCAACCACAAGTGGGGCATCTCTGAGAAAGAGGGACTTCTATATTATGATGGACAAATCTATGTGCCATGCAATGACAAGCTTTGCAGAGATATCATTGCAGCACATCATGACCATATGATGGCTGGGCATCCAGGAATCAAAAAGACCAAGGAACTCATCCAATGAGAGTTCTGGTGGCCTAAACTCAAACAGACAGTGGAGAAGTATGTCAAAGCATGCGAAGCATGTCAGCGAATGAAGACCGACACTCAGCCGAAGGCCACCCCCCTCCATCCAAACAAAATTCCCTCTGAACCGTGGACTCACATATTGGTCGATATGATAATGGGATTACTGGACTCCAATGGCTATGATGCCATCCTAGTAATTGTTGATCGATTTTCCAAGAAAGTCATCCCGATTGCATGCAGCATCAAATTGACTTCAGAGAGGTGGGCAAAATTACTATGAGACCATGTGTATGCTCGCCATGGAATGCTGAAGACAGTAATCTCCGACCGAGGACCTCAGTTCGTCTCCAAATTCATGATGGAACTACTTTGACTCCTCGATATTACCCCCAATGCATCCACAGCATTCCACCCACAAACTGATGGCCAGACAGAAAGAGCTAATCAAGAAATCAATAAATACCTTTGAATCTTCATGAATTATCATCAGACCGACTGGAGCAAATGGCTCGCCCTCACAGTGTTTGCCCACAATAACCGTATCTACTCCGCCACAGGTCAAACCCCATTCTTCATCAACTATGGGACAAATCCACATGTACTACCTGACTCCATCAAGACCACTGCATTCACTAACCCATCCACAAAATCCTTTGCCGAAAACATGCAGGAGGTACACTGCCAGGTGAAGGAATCCCTAGAAGAGGCCGTGGGAAGGATGAAGGCTCAATATGACAAAAAGAAAGGAGGCGCAGTCAACTATGCCATCAGAAACCAGGTATGACTGGATGCCACGAACCTCCATCTCCCCTGCCCAAAGAAGAAGCTCAATGACAAACGGGTCTGACCCTTCCTGATTCTCGAAAAAGTAGGCACGTTGGCATATAAACTGAAACTTCCTCTGGACTGGAAGATTCACCCCTGCTTTAATGAAAAACTTCTAACCCTGTATACACCCCCACCTTCCCCAATCAAGAACAACCCCCTCCACCACTGCCAGATCTCATTGAAGATGAGGAAGAGTATGAAGTCGAAGAAGTCCGAGACTCACAAACCCATTGGGTCCATGGGAAGAAAGGACAGAAGTCATGAATCATAACTGACTACTTGGTCAAGTGGAAAGGGTGGACAAGAGAACACAATTCGTGGGTACAAGAGGATGGCATGTCACATGCCCAAGAAGCCATCACTGACTACGAGAACAGTATCTCCAAAACAAGAACCATCGTGACCGCCTGTAAGGTCATCAACAGATCTCAAAAAATGGTTAAGGAGATAACCAATCATCACTATCATGGAGAGATTGTCTTCTACTATGTCCTCCGACAAGATGGAAAGACATTCTGGCTAGAAAATCTGAACAAAAACTCAGGATGGAAGGAGTATATCGACGAATACTGGGAGAAGGAACTCAACAAGTCGATGGAGGAACCCGAAGAGGACCCCTAGGGCAGTCGGGATGACTGCCTTAATGAGAGGGTAATGTTATGATTTATTCACTTTTTTCCTTTTCTAGTCTTATCTCATCTTATCGCTATCACTCACCTCCACACTATCGCTGCTATCAACCTTCGATATGACAAATGCATGTCTCTCGCACCATGAGCCATGGTTGTCACACCAACTCCTGTTGTTCTACACATGACTTTCTTTGATCCAATCTTCACATCTTTTTCATAGCTATTATTAGGCCCAATGTTTTAGTATATAAGTAGGGCCATTCTCTCTGTAACACCTCAGCTTCGAGCTAAGGTTTAACATCACATAAATCTTACTTGTCTACTCGCTTGCCGAGAGCCTTCCTGTAAGCACCTCTCTTACCACCTCGAGATCATCACAGAGGTCACCAGAGTGATTGTCCAAACACAAGACAGCTCAGCAATTATCTTATCTTGAGTCACATGATAGTCAGGCCCTAACATGTCAAGTCTGAATGTATCGTCAAGTCATAAATTCTGGACCCCAGAAACAATCGACTCCTCAGCAGGGACAGATCAGATGTCAGGCCTGGACTCAGAGGCCTGGGAGCTGTGTTGGGCTAGCTGTTAGGATATTCAGATCCGAAGGAAGGAAAAACTTATGGTGCTAGAGCTGATAAGAGAGCATCAGCAAGAACAGAGCTGTTTTGGCTCATTGTTGTAGTGGTGGGAGGTCTTTGGTACTGAAGGGCAGGCTGGTTATGAAAGCCCATAGTTAAAGCACATCTGTAAGACACTATAATCCACATATATAAATGCCTTTGAAAGTTGTAATGGAAACATCAATCACATTCGATGATTGAAGATTCATAAGCCCATGGACTTGTTGATAAAGGGTGTAATTTATGACCTATAAGCGGTGGGTATTCATGCATTCATGCCTATGGAATCATTGATAATATCCAAGCAAGGGTGTAATTGATGATCTAGACAATTGGGGATTATTTATGTCCCATTAGCATTGGTTATTCATCAGTCCCTAGAAACCAGATAATCTGTTGATGGTCATGTGCCATGTTCAGGGAATTATTCATGATACTCATCCACTCATGAATGAGTACCAGATGCATTTCCATGGATGAGCTCCCTGAACCCCTGGCAATATCACCGCCTTCCCATGTACAACAATTGATGGCATGGGCAGTGCAGCTGTCTGCTCGAGCGATACCAACAACAACTGGATGGAAGTTGGGCTGTAATCCGCACCCACAAGAAGTTGGTGGCCAAGAAAAAGCACACAACAATCAAGTCCACGGTTCCTCAGAAGTGAATATTCCATACGGATATTTGCTTGTCTTGGGAGGGAAAGTTGGACCTTCAACAAATGTTTACGACTATCGCCAGCAAGCATCCCACAGTACATCAATCAGCCCCATATGTTTCTAACATGGAGGATTGGTGCTTCGACAATGTGCCCCCAGAGATACCTGCGATATATCCAGATGAGAATTTGGTTACTATTATGCAGGACCTACTGCATATCTGACCTCAGAGATGGAAGTGAACCTGGGAGGTACCATGAATCTTGTTTTTATTTATCTGGTTCCCTGCTGACTGCAAGCTTCAGGAGGAGCCTTTGCCATGGTGGCTTCTGGAAATTGACTGCTACTTGGCTGAATTAATGTGCTTGGAAGTAAAACAAGGTGGCGATATGTGTGATATGTGCAGGGCAGAGGAACAAGGAAGCTATTGCTGCATGATTTGCACAGATGTAGCCAATGTATGCGATAACTGTATCCTGGAGGCTCATGCGGGACTCCTGTTCCACCATATTGAGGTGACCCTTATTCACCATCTGTCACAGCCATCATCTGAGAGCAGATTTGCATAGCATTGGACCAGCAAGTTTTATCAGAAAATCATGCTGAGGTCTCTGGGTCAGGTGATTCAGCTAAGCCATGCTCACCCCGATCCATGTGTTTCCCCTTATGCAACTATCTGCAAGCTGGATGTTATCGATATCAACGGTATTCACACCATTGATGTCCGCTTTTGTGACTGCCATTGGGCACAACCCCACTATGTCCAACTCCTGTGTTGACGATGGTTTCCTGCTAGTGTGGAAATTCCTCGCACTGCCGTAACCTTCCAAGCCCTATGCCACTACCAGATGCTCTCCTTCATGTCCAAAATATCAGCGTACGAATACTATCATTCATTGGCTTGCCTAGTAGATAACACGGGGATGGAATCATCGCCAGTATGCCCTCATGTATTCCTGATGATGCAAGGCTGAAGACAATTGACAGGATAAATTGCAAATATTCTTGAGAGTGGTTTGGGAGTGGCACCACATTTGCCTGCTCAAGTGCTCAGGATGAGGAAACAATCCAACTGGTGTCAAAGGTACCAAACTGGGTGAATGCGCGTCCTCTGTCCAGCATGTCCTCAACCAGGTATCAATATGGTCGATACCAGGGAAAGAGCGAAGTGAGTTCATATTGGCATCTTCCAAAATTCATCTCATAGTTGTTGCAGAGCATATTTGGATCGTCTCTTCATTGCTGTAGATGCCAATTTTAAGCTAAAGCATAACAATGTATCCAGCAATGATCAGGATCCTGGACTGAATGCCAGCTATGCCTACTTTGTCAAGAATCAAGCTTTCAAGAACTACCTTCAGAAGTATGGTGACCTCTTACCTGAGGAGACCAACACATGTAACAACCACGATGCTATCAAATTAGCCCAGCTATGTGGGAAGGGTACAGCTGTTAGTGGTATGGGAGCAGTGGTTTGTGCTCAGCACAATATGCGCCACCCCTTGTTAGTGGTGGATTTGCAGAAGGGCGAAGCATATATTAATATGGATTATGCCGTTCTATTGACCTTGCAGTGCAATATGCTGCAACAACTCATCATCTCCTATGATATCGCATGCCAGTGGACAGTCAACTTGTGGAATCGGATTGCAATATATGGTCCTGACATGGCACCCCCTCAACGTCCTGAAAACATTATTGGTCTGGTTCCCAAATTCCATCTTCCAGCACATATTTTTCAGTGTCAGCAAAAATTTTCTTTCAACTGGACACTGCATGTCGGACACACCAATGGCGAAGCCCTGGAGAGAGGATGGACTTGCTCAAATTTGGTGGCCAGTAGTACAAAGGAAATGATGGCTGGGTCTCGAAGAGATACACTTGATGATCACTGGGGCAACCACAACTGGAGAAAAGTAACATCAATTGGTGTGTTCCTTACCAATGTAGCCTTTGTTTCATCAACCCATGTCCTTCGTTTCCAGGTGAACAGCTGCTTTGCAAGATCAAAGAAGCTGTACCGGAGATGGTCAACCATCGCGCTGCACTAGAAGACTTTTCTCAAAGCATTTCGAAAGAATCACCTCACCATGTTCAAGAGTGGACTCAGCTGGTTAAAGACTGGGAAAATGGGGCCAGCATGATGAATCCTTATGTTCCCACTGTCAAATGTACATCATTCTGGACTTTTCCCCCCATCATTGATAAAGCATAGAACAGCTTTGACCTTGGCAAGCGTTTGAGTTAAACTCGCAGAAAAGGAAAGTCAAAAGTCGACAGCATCGGATCACATGGTGGTCATGTCTGCTAGTGAGCTCATAACAGTAGGAATCCAGCTGGAGTCTGCGCAGTATGTTGGTACTTTTGGTCTGTGGCTGTTGCTAACACCAGAATTTACAGGGTTGATGTGGGTGGAGACGCAAAAGTGTTGGGGCCCCATGCAACTGATATCACTCAGGGTAACATTCTGATTGCCAGTAATTGGTTACATCAAAGTATTGATGGCTGGATAGACTCCCAGCAAGTGCACATCCCCAGTGTGTGTGCCCTTCATCAGCAGGACTGCCAAGCAAGAGGTGACGAATGTGTGGAAGTGTGGGACATCAAACTGTGGATGCCATCCCAACTTTGTGCCGCACAGAAGACCTGCAAGCAGGATATCATGGAGTATGAATGGGAATTACGTATCGCTCAGGCAGAGGAGGCACTGGATGTGATCTGCAGGAAGGTTATTCTCAAAACCTATGTGATGAAGCACAAGGACAAGTACACACATGGTCAGTGTCAGGGAACGAAGTCATCTCAACTGCTAGGGGATGCGAAAGGAAGCAAGGAGAGAAGTATTGCAGCCTACAATTGTGCGTATCTGTCCTTGTGTTCTCTGGATCAGCCACTCGAGAAAATGGCATGGCAGAACCACTATCAGTATCTGGAGAAAGAAGACACATACCCTCTTAATGAAGATGGTACGGATTCGGGACATTACGACGAGGTGGTGGAAGAGGACAACCCAGCTCCCAGGAAGAAGAAGAAGGGTAAGAAGAAAGTGACAAGCAAGACAGCGAGCACAGGTCCAAGGAAATTGAGGTCATCAGGGATCGATGAAGATATGTGAAGGTGGGCCCTAGGTGAAGGCCATTGTCACCTGTCATGGATATGGATGGTGTCGGGCTCTTTAAATAGTCATAGTCCCGAGGACATGGTTGACAGTAAGTCATCTGGTTTGCTTAGATTGTCTAAGGTCTGATTGGTGTTGCACAGCATTATGAATCAAATGGTGTAAATGCCGAGCTCGGGCAGAGCAATGGAAGGAGGAATGCGAACTTGTTAGGGAAGAGATGGACAGAGTATTGCGATTCTTCAAATGGAAAGCGTGACGTTGGACACTCAGAGCAGAGGAAGCGATTCCTGGGACAGCAGGGGGCACTTGTGCATATGCTCTTCATCAAGTGGCATTGAGAGAGGATATGCATAGTCACTGTGTCCAAACGTGGTTATATGTGGACCAGTGGATCGAACTTGGGCAGGTTCCACCTGAAGATGACGAGGAAATGGGAGATCCATGTACATAACTGGCCAGGGATACTAGCTCCCTACTCAGGCACCAAGGTCTGTGTATCTCTCTTTGGGGTGTATATGGTTAATGATTATTTGGTGTGATATATACAGGTTATCCTTTCAGACTTACATGCCTCCCCCAACTTCTTTAATGGGATTCGAATTTGGTGTACTTATTCTTATCTCTGTGTCCATGTCTCCAGGCCAAGAAATATGACATGACATTCAATATTGGAGAGCTGCAAGATCACCATCTAGTCACACTGATCAATGGCCCTCCAGTCAGACGCACTTCAATTCACTTACCAAACGAGATTGAATTATGACATGGTCATCTTATTCTGCCCACAACACAAACTCCCTTCCTCCCAGTGGAGATGCCTTCAAATATATCCCCTGTGGATCACAATCTTGATGTTAGGGCCGACTCTCATGTGACTCGTAGTTGGGCGATTGCTAAGCTGTCTCGTGTTCGGACAATCACTTAAACAATGCCTCGGATGACTTTGAGGTGATGAAAGAGGCGCTTACTAGAGAAGCTCTCGGCAAGCAAGCAGACAAGTAAGATTTATGTGTAGGTAAACCTTAGCTCAAAGCTGAGGTTGTACAGTGAAGCATAGCTACTTAAATACTAAAGAGTCGGTCCTAATAATAGCTACAAAAGTTTTGTAGAAGTCAAGAGGCATGCTGGTCGGGTGATGAGCACGCAATATCATGTGTTGTCCATCATGAAAGTTTTGTCGAAGTTGATATCGGTGGTGAGGTGGCGATAGTGCGTAAGCGTGATGACACCGATAAGATATGATAAGACTAGAAAAAGGAAAAAAGTGAATAAATCGTAACATTACCCTCTCATTAAGGCAGACATCCCGACTGCCCTAGGGTGTGTCGTCTTCTTCTTCTTCTTGGTCGCAGAGTATGCAGTCTGTAACCTCCTTCTCGTTCTCCCTGTGCCAGTAATCGTCAATGAAGGTTTTCCAAACCTCGCAATCAGGTTCTTCAATCCAAAATTTCTTCCGGTCAATTTGTTCCACTTGGTAAAACATGCTCCATCCGCCCGTGGCTTGGTTTTCTCGATAGCTATGGTCGATTATTCACTTGACTGTTTTTTCTGAGTGATCAATGACTTTTCGAGCAGTCACGACAGCTCATGTTTCGGAGATACTGTCCTCGTAGTCCTGAACAGCTTCTTGGGTGTTAGCCATGTTGTCTTCTTGGACCCATGAATTATGTTCTCGGGTCCAGCCTTTCCACTTGACGAAATAGTCTGTGACTAGTCGTGACTTCTGTCCCTTCTTCCCATGGACTCGGTGTGTACGTGAGTCTAGGACTTCCTCGACTTCGTACTCCTCTTCATCTTCGATGAGATCTGGTGGCGGTGCAGGGGGTTGTTCTTGATTGGGGAACGCCGGTGGTACATATGGCATTAGAAGTTTTTCATTGAATCGTGGGTGGATCTTCCAGTGAGGTGGAAGCTTGAGCTTATACGCGGAAGCACCGGTCTTTTCCAGAATAAGGAATGGACCGACGCGCTTGTCGTCGAGCTTCTTTTTGGGTTGAGGGAGGTGAAGATGAGTGGAGTCGAGCCATACTTGGTCTCCAATGGCGTAGTCCATGGCGTCTCTCTTCTTCTTGTCATACTGGGCTTTCATCTTTCCAGCCGCTTCTTCTAATGCCTCCTTGGCTTGGTGGTGCACTTCCTGCATGTTTTCTGCAAACAACTTGGCCGATGGATTGGTGAAGGCTGTGGTCTTAACGGAGTCCGGTAGGACACAGGGGTTCGTTCCATAATTGGTGAAGAACGGTGTCTGGCCCATGGCCAAATGGACTCGGTTGTTATGGGCGAACACTGCTAGTGCGAGCCACTCACTCCAGTCTGTTTGTTGATGGTTGATGAAGAGTCGGAGATACTTGTTGATTTCCTGGTTCGCCTGTTCCATCTGGCTGTCAGTCTGAGGATGGAAGGCGGTTGAGGCGTTCGGGGTGATATCAAGAAGTTTGAGGAGTTCCATCATGAATTTGGAGACGAACTGTGGTCCTCGGTCAGAGATTACTGTTTTCGGCATTCCATGGCGGGCATAGACATGATCACGTAGGAGTTTGGCCCACCCTTCGGAAGTGAGTTCAACGTTGCAAGTGATTGGGATCATTTCCTTTGAGAATCTGTCAATGATCACCAGGATTGCATCATAGCCATTGGATTCTGGGAGTCCAGTGATCATGTCGACAGAGATATGAGTCCAGGGTTCGGAGGGGACTTTGTTGGGATGGAGGGGGGCAGCCTTGGGGTGAGTATCCATCTTTGTTTGTTGGCATGCTTCACATGCTTTAACGTATTTTTCTACCGTCTGTTTGAGTTTTGGCCACCAGAACTCTCTTTGGACGAGTTCCTTGGTCTTTTCTATCCCTGGGTGTCCAGCCATAATATGATCATGATGAGCAGCTATGATTTCCCCTTGCAGCTTGTCATCGTGGGGAACATATATTCGTCCATCATAATACAGCAGTCCCTCCTTTTCGGAGATGCCACGCTCGTGGTCAAGGGAGTTCTGGATTCCTTGGTCCCATTTGTCATGATTGCGAGTTACGTCCTTGACCCGTTGGTGAGTCTCGCTTGTGGTGGGCATGATCATTGCCCGGAAGTGTTCTGGTTGGAGGACAGTAACGTCGTCGTTGTCCTTCTTCCCTTGGTCGTGATCATCCCTCTGGCTCAGCAAGTCGGCCTTGCGATTGGAAGCGCCGGGCTTGTGATGTAGCATGAAGTGGTATTTGGCCAGTTCAGTGACCCACCAGGCTTGGTGATGGTTCAACTTTTGGGGTTGGTGGAAATATTGGAGATTTTGATGATCGGTCCAGATCTCGAAATCTTCCGCTGCACCCATCAGGTAATGTCTCCACTCCTCTAGCGCGAGCATGATTGCCAGGAGTTCCTTGTTGTAGATTTCATAATTGCGTTTGGTGACGGTCAGTGCCTTGGAGAGGAAGGCGACTGGCCTCCATTTTCCGTCCTGTTCTTGGCTGAGGACTGCACCTATTGCTCCTTCACTAGAGTCCACCTCTACTCGGAACCTTCCCTTCTCCTTGGGTAGGGCGAGCACTACGTCTTCGGCCATCTGTTTCTTGAGTCGTTGGAACGCCTCATTCTGAGCAGCTCCCCAGGTCCAAGGCGCATTTCCGGTCAGTTGGGTCATAGGGCGCACGATCTTGGAGTAGTCCTTGATAAACTTCTGGTAGAAGTTCGTGAAACCCAAAAAGGATTGTAGCTCCTTTTTCTTGGTGGGCGTGGGCCACTCTGTGATCCCCTTGACCTTGACGGGGTCCATCCGTACAGACCCTTCACTGATAATGATGCTGAGGTACTCTGTCTCTAATACCTCAAACTCACACTTCTCGGCCTTGAGGAATAGTTTGTGCTCCCTGAGCCATTGAAGTACCTGTTTCACGATCCGTCGGTGTTCCTGAAGGTCCTTGGAGAAGATCAGGATGTCGTTGAGATAGATGGTGACTTTTCCTTCCACGATGAGGTCGTGGAAGATGTCGTTCATCATCCACTGGAAGGTTGCCAGTGAATTTGTTAGGCCGAAGAACATAACGATCGGTTCGAAGAGGCCACGGTTCATTCGGAAGGCCGCCTTGGCCTCATCTCCCTTTTTGATTCTCACATTGTTGTAACCCCATCGGATGTCCAGTTTGGTGAAGTACTTGGCCCCGCAGAGCTTGTCCATAAGTTCGGAGATGAGGGGAAGCGGATACTGGTTCTTTATGGTCATCTCATTGAGCTTTCGATAGTCCTGGACGGGTTGGAGGGAGCCGTCCTTCTTTTTAACAAAGAAGAAGGGAGATGCGAAGGGGGATTTGGATGGACGGATTTGTCCTGACTCCAGGTTTTCGTCAAGGAACTTATCCAGCTCTTCCTGTTCATGTTGATTGAGCGGATATACCTTGCAGTCAAGCATAGACTTGGCGTTAGGAATCAGCTCGATTGCATGATCCCAGGGCTTGCGTTTGGGTAATTTGTCGAAGTTCTCCTTGGAGAAGAGGTCTTCGAATTCACGGTATTGGGGTGGCACCATTTCTTCAAAAGTCTTCTTGACCTTCCCTTCAGCGGCCTTAGTGGCTAGGTCATTGGCATGATGTACCGCACGAATTTCCAGCTCTTCTCTGAGATTGACCATTAGGATGGTTTCGCCCTCCTCCAACTCTTCGTCCCATGGGTCCTCAGGGTCGGCATTGGGTAGTGGGAACGGGTTCTTTTGGCATTGACATCAGGCGAAGATAATCTTGCCGGTGGCCCAGTTGATGACTGGGTTGTGGCAGAGGAGCCAGTCGTGGCCAAGAAAGATGTCTCCCTTGCCAATATTGGTGACAGCAAAGTCGATCCTTTCACTGTGTCCTCCTATGGTCATCCGCACCTCGACGAACTCGGTGATTTCCCCTGCCTTATTCCTGGTGCCATCAGCATTGTACACCGAGATCGGGGCAGGCGTGGGTCGGGTAATGAGTCCATACTTCTTGATGTAGTCCTCGCTTATGGTACTGCCAGTGCATCCACTGTCAATCAAGGCCTGGGCCTTAAGGGTCTGGCGGTTCTCCAGCATTTTGAGTTGGACATCGAGGAACAACTCCCGGACCCCTTTGGTGCTCATTCGGTGCTGATATCGAATCGGTTGACTCAATTTGTATAACCTTTCTCGGGCCTCTCCTCCTTCCATTCTCAGGGCATTTAATAGGTGATCGTTGATCTCACTGATCTTATCCTGGTGAGCCCAAAGGTGAAGCGAAGCGAAGGCTTCCGAATCTGTGCATGCTTCCTTGATGGCCTGAAGGGTCCAGTCCACGCCAAACAGCTTGAACCAGGTGGACTTCAGGGGGGAAACACTCACTGGACTCGATTCGGAACGCCTCGCCCTCAACGGTTCTTCTTCCTTCTTCTCTTGCGCCTTGGCTTGAGTCATCTTGAATGACGTGTCATCCTCTTCATCAGGGACCTCAACGAAGGTGGTCTTCCAGGCCCATGAGCATCGCGCATCTGATGCTGGAACCCCACTTGATCCTTTGACGGTCGGGGGCCTTCGAGGGGTCTCCCTAGCTGGGGCATGCTCCTTCCCTAGGGATTGCCCGCTGCCAGCTATTTCGTCAGGAATCGGGGGTTTGGGGAGTGGATCGCTCCTGGAGTGGCTGGAAGGCCCGTTAAGATGGACGGAGGAAGTCGTGGACGTCACGTTCTTGTCACATAAACCGTACTTCCATGTTACTTCTGGGTCCTTCAGCGTCTGTCCCGTGTCCCTATCCTTTCTTGAGTGACTGGCTTCTTCCTTCGGGGTCGTGGATGAAAGGGGCACTGTCTCGATCAGCGTGACATCTCCGAGAGAACGACGAGAGCCGCAACCTTTTGTTTCTTCTTCCAGACGGGGGGAGAGGGGGTTGTGTATCTGTGATGGCCCTCGAGCACGAGGCAAATCGTTGCAGGCAAGGTCGACAGGCATCGACCTCATACCCCCGCCTTCATCTTGAGGTTTCCCTTCAGCGACAATGGGCTCGGCTGGTTCGGGGAGCACCTCCTTCATCCCTAAGGACTGGGAGATCCCCGACATTGTTCGGATGAACTCCGGTCCCCATCGAGTCTGAAGATCCTGGAGGGTGAGGAGTTCTGGGACAGAAAGTGTAAGCGAGGGAGGGGGATGAGTCTCATCTCGCTTCTGGGGGATTATATAGGGTTTTTCAGATGGAGTCTGAATAGTTTGTGATTCTTTTGGGGTGGTCTCGGGTGAAGTCGTGAATACGGGTATATTCGAATATGCTGATACAAATGACGTATGTAATGAAGTATTATAATCGGGTAAAGTCCGCACAGCAGGACCCGATGACTGACCACCCAGGGAGGAGGATTGGGCCGAGGAAGTGGAATCACTCACTTCTCGGCCTTGCCTTTTACCTCCTCAATCTTCGACGTCAAGGGCGTCTTCTCCTTGACCTTTTCCTCATGACTATGTCTGTGCTCCTCCTTGTCATGCTCTTCTGCTTCCATGAGCATGCTGCGAAGTTGGGCCATCGTGTATCGCCCGCTTTTCGGGTCTCTAGGCCACTTCAGCTTCTTGCAATCTTTTCCTAAGTGCCCCTTGCCTCCGCAATTGAAGCACCTTCCTTCCTTCCTGAGGCGATCTATGTCCATCGGCTCCCCAGCTCCTCCATAGGTGGTCCATCCAGATGAACCCGACGGCCCTTTGCTGGCCGACTTATCAGCCGAGGAACTTGTCGCGCCGGTATTACCTTTAGAGGTATTACTGGCGGGTTTGTCTTTGGCTGACTTGTTGTAGTGGCTGATATGGTCGAAGGCCTGCTTTCGGGCCTTTTCATCGAAGATACTGCATATGTGCTGCTTCCATTCTGCATATGTCAAGGGGATCATGACTCCTAAGTCGGTGATGGAGTCGGTGTAGGAGGCGGGGACACCTCGTTGGACTGCTCGGACCAGGGCACCTCGGGGTCCTAGGTCACAGAGTTGGTCGGCTTGGCGTGCCAGTTCTTCCAACTTGCGGAAGTACTCAGCTGCTGTGCCGGTCATCCTGAGATCGTTCATCCACTTCTCCATGACTTCTTGGAGGGCGGGATCTCTGTATTCGATCTGGAGGGCGGCTTTGAAGTCGTCCCATGAACAGTATCGGTATCGCCCCTCAGCATCACTTCGGAACTGGAGGCGGTATTGCGACCACCAGCCCTGGGGTCTCTTGCCGAAGAGGGAGGTGGCGAAGAGGATTTTATTGGCGTGGGTGGGGTAGTATGCTCGGAATATTGAGAAATATTCCTCACAAGCTCCCGTGAATTGATGGATGTCGTCCCCTTTTCCTTTGAAGTCAGCGGGGAGTCGGATTAAGGTGGGCTTCACCTGTAGCCAGGGAGCCTGTTCGTCTGCGTCCCCTGATGGCCAGTCTGGTGGGTCAGAGGGGTTGTTCTTGGGTGGTGGTCTTGGTACCGACCACCTGTCAGTTCGATGAGTGGGGCTGCCCCACCTTTTGGGGGCCAGGGCTGCAGGTCGTCCCCGGCATCGATTCGGATCTTCTAGTTCAGGGGGGAGGGGGAGGCCGTTGGCGAGGGCGAAGTTCCTTGCTTGGACCAGTCTCTGGGCTAGGTCATTGGCCAAGTCCGGGAACGCTGCTTGTTGGGCGCGGTGCTCCTGTCTCCTGGCCTCCGCCTCTTCTTCTTCCCGTTGTCGTCGTTCGGCCTCGGGGTCGACTGGAGGGTCAACCGGGATGTCGTCCGGTAATGCCTGCCCTGAGCCAGCGAATAGTCTACTCGTCCCCTTCCAGGCCTGGTTCTGGCGTCTCCAGTCGGTCAGCGGTGAGTTGGGCATTGGCCTGGGCCATTCGTACTCAGGATAGTTCGGCGCGGTCGGCCTCATCCCTTCTCCAGGTAGCGAGTATAGCTGCCAGTTGTTGATTGAGGACTTGCTCCTCCTGCTCTGTTCTTGCTCATAGATCGGGGATGTGTACCCCTGGTATGGGGCCGTAATTGAGCTCGTACCACCATAGCTCTTCATTTGGGACGAGGCCGAAGCGGTGTCGATGCTCCTCCTGTGTTTCGTCCACTCCTCCTCTTTGGAGGTAATCTGCCCTTCGTAGGGCCCAGGCCTGGGACCGGTAGGTTCCGTGGGCCATTCGCTGGGATAAGGAGAGGGACAGCCAGGCTCTGTCTGGAGTTCCCAAGTGGAAGGGACTACTCTCAATCTCTCGTAGAGTGAGGCGTCGTTCACTCCTGGGATCTCGGGGGGGGGGGGGCATCTGGGTCCTCCTCGCATTGTCGAATGCTGTATGCGAGCGGGGATTCTCCAGTTCTTCTTCTTCGCTGGTATGAAGGCCACCCGATGTAGCGGATTCATAAGCATCGTCACTGGAGCTCAGCATAGAACCCTGGGTCATTGCGGTCGAGCGAGGCCAGGGTGGATGCTGAGCTGGAGGGGGTGGGACTGGCAAATAGAGTCTCTGCTCCTCTTCTTCAAAGGATATAAGGATCGGGGGACTCGGGGGCAGGGGAATCGGGATCGGAGGAGGAGAGTACAATTGTCAATGTAGGTGTGTCAAACATGGTCTGATTTCAGTAGGGGCGGTGAAGTCTCGAGGGCCCTGGTAAGTGAGCCCTCCTTCGGCTCGCCTCCGAATCATATTCTGAAGCCGCTCTTCGTCTCTCTGACGAATCAAGTGAGGTGGCCTCAGTGGCCTTGGAGGGTTCATCAGGATTGACGACTCGTAGGGTCGCCTGGGGGAGGGTCTCACTATCCGGTCGGGGCTGGGCAACCTCGGCCATAGGTATCTGTCAGAGGCTTCGCTCCAGTTCTCTCCTGGCATCCTCCAGGGGTTCCGTTCCAATTCCATGATAGGCTCTAATGAGCTCCTCGATACTTTCCTCATAAGAGGAAGTACTTCTGGCATCCTCAGAGGAGTGCCGGGTTCCAGAAGGGCCAGCCACTGGGCTTGGCGTTCTTCCTCGTCATTCGATGAAATAGTCAGTGAAGGGGCCCTGAAGGTCCCAGGTCGGTGACTCTGGGGGCGTCTTGTAGGACTCCTGTCCGTAGATGGTGTAGCTTGTGGGGTACACCGGAACATTGTAGGGAGGGTTGTAGAAGCGGGGGAGTGTCGGGGGTGGGTAGATTAATTGTTCTCTTCTAAACGTAATTCCGTGGTTTTCGAACCAATCTCTGTTTCGGTAGTAGATAGTGGCGACTGCTGTTGTCGTCCCAATTACTCCTGCTATTGTGAAAAGGATCATGGCAAGGGTACTCGTTGTTTCTTTGGAAATGTCGGGGGTTTGTTGTAAGGGCATACGGAATCCTTCCTGCGTCTAGCATCATGGAAGGGTGAGGGAAGCTTCGAGCTAATTGTTAGGGCTGACTCTCACGTGACTCGTAGTCGGGCAATTGCTAAGCTGTCTCGTGTTTGGACAATCACTTAAACAATGCCTCGGATGACTTCAAGGTGATGAAAGAGGCGCTTACTAGAGAAGCTCTCGGCAAGCGAGCAGACAAGTAAGATTTATGTGTAGGTAAACCTTAGCTTGAAGCTGAGGTTGTACAGTGAAGCATAGCTACTTAAATACTAAAGAGTCGGTCCTAATAATAGCTACGAAAGTTTTGTAGAAGTCAAGAGGCGTGCTGGTCGGGCGATGAGCACGCAATATCATGTGTTGTCCATCATGAAAGTTTTGTCGAAGTTGATATCGGTGGTGAGGTGGCGATAGTGCGTAAGTGTGATGACACCGATAAGATATGATAAGACTAGAAAAAGGAAAAAAGTGAATAAATCGTAACACTTGACTGCCCAGTCAGCATTATCCCAGCAATGAATGATAACACTCATCATGAATGCATCGCACCCAAGATCCATCATCGTCAACTGAGGGTACATCATGTGGTGGTTGCTGCAACTCAATGTAGTGGTCATCGTCTTCTGAGTCACATCAGTGTGGACGGCGCGAGTGTTCATTCAATTTAGCATGCACCATGGACCCGGGAACATCCACAAATCAACTCTCTCCACCAGCATGCGCCCGCTCTGTCCCCATTGCCCACCCAAGTCAGGCTGTGTCATTGGCATCTGCTCTCCCCCTCCGGCTTACCTGATCACGCCCATGAACATGCCCATTGAACGGCGAGGAATACAATGGTAGTGAGTCATGACGAGTTGGGGACCCATGAAAAGTTTCTTTTTGATCGCTTACATCACTCCTTGAATTAGATGAAATACAATAATTTCCACAAAACATAGAGTCTTAGAAAAACACAATAGTTTCCACAAAACATAAAGCGCAGAAAACAAAGTGCAAAGAAAATAGTGGAGAGTGTGGAGATCTCCGAAGAAGAAGTAACGAGGCATGAGAAAAAGCCGGTGGTCCAGGCAGGAACCAAGAATTTGGAGGCATGGTACATCTACATCAGATCTAGCAGAAGTCCAACCTACTTTCGTCTAAGGGGAGGGTACCTGGGCAGGTCGGGATGACGTTCAAGCCATGAGTGCACCATTTGAGATGACGGCAGGTGAGTTGGTCATCATGTTATTAAAGAAGAAGCCTGAGTTGACTCCCTACTCTCATCTATAATGCCCTTGTGCAAGGCTCCCATGATTATACACAATGCTTTATGGGTAGCTACCCTTACTCATTAATAATGGTGCACCTAAGAGATGTCTATATAAGCCTTTGCAATCTTTTCTCAACCAAAACTCAATGTTTTCAGTTTCCTCATTATCCAGAGAGTCAAAATGTTTACCTTACTTCCTCCCACAAAAAGATTCATCGTTGTTTCTTCTTTTCTCTCGCTTTCGTTATCATAGCTTAATGCAGGACTCACAGCAAAAGATTTACCTTCATGCAGGTTTAATATCAGCGGATTTGATGCAAGGAGAAATGAGGCTTAAATGGAAAATTATGGCTGATACCTGTAGTCCCAAGGATACTGGGTGCAACAATGTCAATATATAATTTGATGTGTGAGTACCGTGCTTTGTAAATACTCGCTTATACCAAATTATTTTCTCATAGCAATCTCCTTCGACACTCTGAAACAGACAGTAGCACGTCGTTTGATAACAGTTGACCTACAGTTCCTACATTTGTCTGGAATATCACTGCAGCAATCTCCAATCGTTTCCTTTCCAATAACCCGATGTTCCGGACAACGCTTGTTGTATTCCCGACTTATGGTTACACCTCTGATTCAGTCAGTAATCCATATGCATCCGAAGTATATTATTCCTTTGACTCAGTGAAAACGTGCCCATCTCAGTGACAGCTTATCATTTATATCACTCCAGCTACATTGCGAAAGTGTTTGCTTTTGCAGAAGATGCAAATGCTAATGTCACAGTGCAAGTGTTGCTCGAATCCACTGTCGGACTTGTTGTGAGTACTTTTGAACTGCTCCGAGGGAAAAAATTAGAAGATATGATGCAATAGTTGGTAGCAAAACTGTAGGAGTCAAGCCGTTCACACTCCCCTGTCTCGACTATATTCGTCTCGCAGGTCCAAAATGGGCACTGCTATGATAAGATCTACTGTATGTTCATTATGCTGTCCCTTTTTGTTTTCTCGCAGATGAGTTATCCGATCATTCTGAAATCTGGACTTGACCCCAGGACATTCGAATATCACAAATACATTGCAGATGGAGGGACATGACATGCAGATTGTAACTGATTATCATATCCTACTTAGTGTTCAAATCATGATGCCTGTTTAGCGTGCTTAAAAAAAGAAAGACAAACAGAATTTGAGGAAACACACCCTAGGAATTGTTTCTGATATAACTTTCGGGGAAATTGGCTACTTGTACTTCACCAGTTGTATTGGTGTACCTGACTTTATACACATCGCATTTCTCCTGTTTTGCAAATATAAGCTTTGCTTCCTGCTATCGAGTTACCAGGTACCCACCATCCACACTTGAGTGCTTACTGGGGCCGATTCAATGACTATGCCACCGACCCAGCAGCGATTGCCAATCCAGACTTTGACTTGTTGATTCTGTCAATATCAAATGACATGAATGTTTCATCTAGGTCCAAGAATAATGACGAAACCATTTCCTGCGGAGGCGGCACAAAATTAATGGAACTGGAGGCACTGATTTAAATTTAAGACGTACGAATTTGTATGGCATGGTTTGCGGATTTGAAGGAGGGAAGTGCCAGCCAAGGTTACAGTTCCTGTACCAACGACATGGATGTCAGTGTCCTCAATTGCATGGGAAAGGTAGTAGTGGTGACTTTATCAGGTCTACCAGGACAAGAATGTCAGTCTAAGGTACAGCAAATAAAGCGAATAAGAGAAGTAAGGAATAGAGAACAAACCCCTCCCCAGTTGCACAACAACATGTAGTGGCAAATGAGGGGAGAAAGGAACAAGAAAAGAACTTAAACATTGACCAGGAAACACTAACTCACTAGGATAAGCAGATACTGAGAATGATGAGTGGTATTGAGAGAGAGCTATAGATGTCCAAGAAGGCGAGGGAAGAGGGAAAGGAAGGATGAGGAATCTATCAAAGCGAGGGAGTATTTGTACGATTTAATCGCACACCATTTGGGTCTTCAATTCATGAACGTATTTTTGGTACACATGCGAGAGGACATATGCTTCAACCCATGACTATATTTGATTTACATACTGATGTAGCGCCTTGCATTGGACTTTGGGGGGGTTCAATGTGTACACGGTGTTTTCCAGACATTACCCGGTTCAGAGATATCAACAAATGTGATACAAGAAAACTGCCAAGTTGCCCATTTCCCACTAAATGGGGAATTTTGAACAGTGCCTATTAAAAGAACGAACGTCGTTAACTGACAGGAGTAGTATAAGAACTAAGTCTACTTATCTGTGATGGATGATGGTCTGTCTCATTTCGCTGATAAGAGCTCAGAGAAGAAATTGACGACTGAGCTTGTTGGATTTAACCATCATAAGCTAAGAATACTATAGCAGCATAATTTCTAGGGATACAAGAACAGATGGCTATCAATATACTCCGCAAAAGTCATTTCAAGTAAGTGCACTCACAGAAGCAATCAAGAAGAACGGTGAGCGCTAAAAATATTGGTACTCCCCCTTACTGCCATCGAACTGATACGTTCTGGCTTGCCACAGTTTTGCCATATGAGATCAATTTAGGACTACGTTATGAGCCACAGATGAAAACAAGGACCGGGATTTGAAATTGTGACATCCTGAGGCAGAGATATCAAGATCAGGGCGTTTGAAAGTGCAAACGGAGCTAGTAGTGAATTGTATCTCGAGATTACCTTCCGACTTGAACGCGAGACCAGACAGGCAACATATGCTCCGAGAGATGTATGTGCGACAACATGCCCCTAATGTATGGGTGGGAAGAAGTGATCTCATTGGAATGAAAGCGCTTATGGGATGATGCATGATGATACATTCATGGGCTCGACCACGGACAAGTTAGCCCAAAATGATCTAAAGGAACGAGAGCACATCATGCAGTACAAGCTGAAACACAGACATATGGCTGATCTATCGCAGAAGACCATTGTTAGAGATGAGGATGTATGCTGGGAGTAGAGTAGCATACATAGACGTTCGACCAAACGCATCTCACTACAGTGAATATTCAGCTCCAACCAGATCCTTAAGTTGTACATTCTGGCAGATGGACTTTGCGAAAGCACGGACAGAGCGAGTATGTTGTATTTTTGAGAATACCAGCATAGGGAGTACCAGAGCCGGTAGTCTAAATGGATCACTGATACCCATGAGATGTCCAGCGACAAAGGTGGACAGCAAAGCCAAAGCAAAATGGTATGGTAAGTCTCCACGACTCGGAACCACAGCACGCTATCCTGCTATTCTGCAAGGCATGCCTTCGATGTGGAGCACTCATTATAGTTATGGTATAGCCGAACACAGACAAGAATACGCGATGAGGCGGTAGCGGTAAGCAGGGAAAATCATGACTGCCTTTTTGGGACATGCGGCCTTACCGATTCTTGCTCCCAAACTGCAGTGTCTGTCACTGTCATCTTCCCTCTAAGGCTTCTTCCTCATTGTTTTTCTGCACCTACAGCAGCGTATATGTGCTCCTGAATTCTCTTCTTCACGTGTCACCACTGGGTCCTAGGTCAAGTTGCCAGTCTCGCCTCGGAACTCGATTCTTAGTACTAGGATGGGCCTTGGACGACTAAAATCTAGAGAGAGGAGAGTCAGGGTGGTACATACGGCATGAATACTGGAATCCAAAATTTGGTGCATTCATTTCTCCTCGGCTCATGGATTGGATATGATTTTTCTGATAGCTTCACATCAATGACATCAGAGAGCGGGTGTGCCCGACAATGATGGTACATTTACCTTCGTTGAATCGTCCGTGAAGAGGAGAATATTGTGAGGATGAGTGAAATACGCAGTGGTAAACCTATCTCTTGGTCTACTACCTTAGTGGAATGTGGAGTATGAAGGAATTATTATTCCTGCTGGGCCAAAACATCGGCCTTATATACTACACAATGTATCTAGAATGTTCTACTATAGTACCTATGTTTGTAACTACTCGAAAGTTCTAGTAAGTAAGAGTACGAAGGGGAGGAAGAGTAAGGATGCTCGAACATTCCGGATGTTACCGGATTGCCGAGACGCGGCATACCCGATATGGTACTGCCGGGATCACAACAGAGAAGCCACGACAGTCACCAATGGAGCATACGGTGCCACAAAGCACTATCAAGGCGGTGATATCCTGGGTGTATATATGGCGACACTCGGTACGGTCGTCCCCTTTGCTACTCCATTACTCTTGATTCACATAACGAGGGTAGATTACCACGCCACGTGATGCCAGAATGCGCTGCATCACAGTTCATGGGACGTCTGAGGTTCAAAGAAGCGAGACTGTTTTGGATATGGGGTATCTGTTGACTCGGCCCATGAGTCCAACATGAGTCAACACATACCTGTACTCGGGCTTCTCGGTCTTAACAATAACTCGCTCGTATCTTTTATTACTTTCTTCATTCTTCGTACTAATGCTAGAATAATATGGAACATTGTAGAATCGAAATGACTTGAAGCCTCTAGTATATAAACACTGTCTGTACTATTGTATCTTAATCTAATTTTTACTACACTTCGACGTCCACTTAACTGTGTGATTCAAGCATCTGTGATCGGTCACGCCTAGCGCTTGCTGACACCCTTACGGATCCCTCTTGGTGGTTGGAACTCGGCTTACGGACATCCTCGCTCATGACTTGGGGGTTTTACTCGAGTATCTATTACCTCGCGTATTACTCAAAATACCCTGATTCTTAACAGAGACGCGAGGGTCACACATCCGCCACATGGAGGTTCACACAGACGGCAACCAGTTTCTGTTACATTTTGAAAAGACAGTATCTCGTCTGTCGCTTGGTTTTCCGTTAATTTAGAGATTCTGACGACGCAGGGTTTAGCCGCGTTCGCAGGCATTTTTATTCACCTCGTTGGTCATCCCATCGTGCAAACTCCACCAAGGCTCACGGGGACGTATTGCTGCATTGGTTCCGTGATTCTCATTCTCGCGTTACTCCCAGCCTGGCGCCACACCGACGTCAGTCTACCGTCTACCCCGTTCTCGCCATAGTCAGATTATCGCATCTACGGATGCATACATCTCTAAGGACCATATTATTATTTCTCCGATTTGGTCTCTGTCCATCACTATCAAGCTACCAACCAAGCCGCCTCTCCTTGAGTATGCTGACTCCTGAGCAGGCTTGTGTAATCTAGATGCTGTCAAACCTCATAGACCTTGTCACGGCCTACAAAATGCCACTCTCCGTTCATCAGATTCTCGCGATCATGATAATGCTAATACCTCGTTGCACTGCCTGTCCAGCTGCAATCTAATCGCTCGTTCCGCGCTTGCGCTTTCAATTCTGTACAACAGCCCCAAAGCTGTGGACCAAGATAGCTGTGAAGGTATTTTGGTGGTGCTGTGCGCACAAAGGTATGCTTGAGAACCAATAACGATGCATAATTTACGTAGTCTTTTAGTATCTCGCGTACTTCGTCTTTGGGGTCCGGAAAATGGCTTCAGGTCGATGATTAGGCACTGGTGTCATTCCATGAATACAAGACATTCTATGTTCAGAGTTCACCAGTTCAGAGATATGATATATTAGTAAACGTGATACAAGAGAATCTGGGAAGTCGCCCGTTTCACACCAACCATTATAAACAGCCACCATTACAGCAGTAAAAGAACGAAGCGTGCATATCCACGTCGATGATCGGATCTCCCCATTTCATGTCGATAAGAGGTCAGAGAGTGGGCTTGTCAAATCGAATACACGTAGGATAGATTCCGGGGTGCTGATGACGCTCTTTCTAGCGATATCATCTCTAGACTCTGGAGATATGAAAAAAAGATAGCATCAGTATACATAATACATACATCAAGAACATCATTACAATTAGCTGTGCTTACAGAAGCGCTGCATTCCTGGATTCCTGTTAAGGGTAGTGGGCGGTAGTGATCTACTTAATCTTGTTGCTATCTTGCCTAATGGGAAGGACCAATACTTCCGAAGACTTGCCGAAGACTCAGTTTGAGATGAGCTCTGCAGTTCGCCGTTGGACTGACACAATCTTTCTGGGCATAGATTTGCCTTATGACATCAATTCAGGTGTGCGATGGACGCTGTGCAAGCGACGAGCTGGTGTAAACGAAGACTCAGATTTAATATTGTAAGATCCCAATGCTGAGATATCACGTTCTGGGTCTTTGAAAGTGCGACCTGAACTGGAACGGAAGCGATGATTGGTCAGTGTCCTGGGTTTCTTTGTGGTTTCAACACGAAGCTAGACAGATGATGTGTATCCCTAGAATGTACGTGCGAAGATATGCCTCTGATGTATGGGCGCGCTTATGGTGCATCAATGGGCTCTACCACCGGGAAATCACGGTGTGACCATCGACAATCAGGAAGCGGACTCAAGGCTGACTTACCAAGAAAATCACTGTCAGAGATAAGAACCCAGGTCAACGATAGAATAATGTACGCACGGTGGGTTTAATCGCGGCACTCAAGTTCTACAGTAAATGCACAGCAATAACCTTCGTTAGCAGCTCGAGCAAGCGCTCAGGCCCCAGAGTTACGCTCTTCAGAACATAGGCTTTGCTTCGAAAGGGTTGACGTATATTCATCCTGAGTGCAGGTATGGATTGCGTAACGTGGAAGCATTAGAGGACCGTCTAGTGGATTAGGGAAAAGGTGAGGGCCCGGGCGCCTAACAGGAAAAACTAGATCACTCAACATCGAGTAAAGTATCCAGGCGGTCAGGTAATCTCGCCTCGCCGAAATGACATGGATCCACCGTAGAAGGCAAGACACTGAGTAATCCGAGTCCTTGGGACCTTCAAATGCATTGAATACTTCATTGTTCCTGGCTCTAAGACTGTCAGTGCCTCCACAATGATATCCGACTTCGGTACTCTAAAAAGGTGTACCCTGGAGCATTTAGTCTCATGACCGCCGCGTAGTCTAAGTCAGATGTGCGCAAACAAGTATTGTAGGTGATGTGTAGAAGACGGCAACTTGAATATGGACAAATTGCACCTGCCATTTTGGGATGTCACCGATTCTTGCTCCGATCTACCATGTCCTTCGAAGACTTCCACGTCACCTTCATTCCTTTCTAAGGCTCGAATAAGATATATGCGCACAGATTTCGCCTCGCGCCGCTATTGTGTCCTGTTGTGCTGGCCAAGAGCCGCCGATTTCGCCTCGGGAACCCGATTCTTGGCATTGGACGGCGTCCCTGACGATGGAGAATCGAGAGAATGAGAGCCAAAGTGATGGCATGTAGTATGGATGCCGGGTATCTGAATTCTTGTGTGTTCATTTTCCCTTGGCCCGTGGATTATGTCTAATTTTTCTTGCAGAACTGAGCTTCGGGGGACTGATAATGATGAAAACGTCTCCTTCATTGAATCGTCGGCGAGGAAGAGAGACCATGATGGTTACCAGTAGAGCGTACGGCGCCGTCAAGCGGGTGTCATCCTGTGTGTATGCATAGTGACGTACCAAATTTACTGGCGGCCGCTCCAGTTCTCTTGAATCACACAGATGCTGCCACATCAGAAAGCAAGGATAGGCTGCTCAGAACATGACGCGTACGGAACGAGACACGTCTAGCGGGCGGAGGGTCACCTGGCTTCTACGTTACATCATTGAATGATCTCTTCTCGTGCATCGCTATTTGTTGATATCGGGACGCTCGCCGTGCAACGTTTAGCAGTGCCCCAGAGAGCATGTCGCCAGCAGTTTTACTCGCCTGGTCATCCGTTGCGCAACTCCCACATGGACTGACAGGGATCTCGTGGATACGTCCGTTGCGCCCTTGCAGATCTCTTCGGTTGAAGAGAATATGCCAATGGAAGAGAGCGTAAGAGCTCCTTATGGCACTGATAGTGCGCGTATATCTTGCCTGGAGAAGTGGATGCACACCAACGAGTCCCAGTTGACCAGCGCCGAGAAGTTTATTAGGCTTTTGGCAAACAAAGTCTCGGGACATATGGAGTCTACCTGTCTTCAAGGACCTAGTCGGAAAGTGTGGTGAACGTCTGGTTGCTTGACTACGAGCCTTGTACTAACTACATCTCTAGGGTCAAGCTCCAAAAGTTCTTTATGCCAAAAGTGTTTAGCTAAGGGCGGTATTTTAGTTTAGGGAAAGGTGAATCTGATGAGTAACGTGTGTCCGTCTCGACTCTCGCTATAGTTATCAAAGTTTACGAGAGAGTACTGGGAACAGATCATTTTTTCGACCCACGGCAAGCGAGCACATTTCCTACGCATCACTCAGAAGAGCTGATCATTTCAAATTTACATTTTATCTTCACAACGCATACCTTGTTTCCTCTGCTCCGAGCTTCGCCTATGAGCCAAGTACGTGTTCCGAGCATATCAACCCGCTAGGTTTCGGTACACAGACACCATGGCCGAAGTCTCCGAAAACTGGCCTTTGTACGGGTAAAGGAAGAGGAGGATGGCGCTGTTGAAGTTGATGTGATGGACCTTGAATCCCCATCAACAAACTGAATGGGTATTCAGGGAAGCCAACAGCCGACGCGCTTCGGCATTGTTTCATAGTCAGAATCGTAGCGGGGACCTGAAAACATGTGAGTCATCCCAGCTTGTCAGAACTTTCATTGACACTGCGACTTTTTAGGTTGGGATTCGACAGAGATTGGACGGCGACGTCAATAGAGAATTCGCAGAAAGCAGCCGCTCACATGCGATGCTTTTGCTATTGGAAAAAGATATTTGTCCACCCCTCGGACATGTTCTCGAGTTGGTGAGAGACACGGTAGAAGATGTCTCAATAGTTCGGTGAGTCAACATCGTCGGTGTTGAAGATTGCCGATGCATACTTCCCAGGATACGTGTAAACGAGTCGACATACGAATAAAACAACACTTTCGAGCCTGTTTCCAGGCACCGGCATCTTGGCAAGGTCAACGGTTATGGGGCAGACACCGCCAACACAGAACTTCGATACCATTTATCAGTAGCATGCATTCTACGATAACGAAGCTTGCTTATTGTATACATCAGGGAAGAGATTGTCGAGGTTTCTCATTGCGGTTCTTGAAGAAAACGTGCCTGGACAATGCTTGATGCGTATCGTGGTAGGATGCTCCCATCAACTCCGTACGTTGATATCTAATCTATTCTTAGTGACATATGGCATCAGTATCGAGGATGACCGAGGAAAGGCTGATATGACACCCGGTATGGTTCCTGCCTGGACTTTATGCGCTGTCTCACGATGGACCTCCCCATTCAGTCAAGGTTGTCTGGTCGTTGGGCTGGAGACGCCGCAATATAACAAGGTACTTTTCAAACACCCACCATGAGCAGTTCTGCAATGACAGACCAGAATCAGTGAGTATTCCTCGCCTCGATTTTTGGTAACTCTCACCGCCATGTCGACTCTCTAGAGTATTTCGGTATCTGCAAAGTTCGTGGAAATTTCTCAGTTTGAACACAGAGCTGATTTGCATATATCTCACAGAGTTGGAGATTCACGACTTTCAGACGCTTCGCAGACATGCTTCCCACATATACATGAAGATTATCGCCGGAAGTACTGTTCACACATCGCGTACCTATGAAATCAATTCTCAGTCGATAATCATCTGGCCTATGAGCCTTAACTGGTGAGTTCTACGTCCCACGATGTGTATTGACTCTTGACTACGCTTCCACGTAGGGTTGACCTCGGCGCTTCAACGGTCGTTGAATTTCAAGTTTACAGGCGGAGTAGAGTACCACTGAAGCCAGGAATACTTTTGGGGCGCGCAAAGAAGAATATAATCGATATAATGAGCAATGACTGTATGTCATTCTTCCCGTTAGATCCCTCCTTCCATTCAAATTGCGTTTAGGTACCACCTTCTCTCTTAGCAGCACATCAGCCGCCCAAGATGTATGCTCGCTCAAAATATTCTGTTCTAGCGATCCGAGCGCGCCCTCGCTTACTGTGGGGACACTCTTGAAGTCGACTGAGCCAATAACATTAATGGTTCTTAAGCTAGGGGAGGTACGCTTAGCACGATTGATCTTTTTCATCCGTATTGACGTCCATCGTCAACAGATGAAAGCTGCTACTCAAGCCATAGAACGAAAACGGTTCGATTCCATGAATATCTCTCGGATTACCATTTGCTCACGTCCAGGCTCTCAGTTACATCCAAAGTTCGTGCCAAAATCAGAAGATGAACATTACGACCCTCATATACTTTATCTAGAAGTGGAGGTTCACGATCTTCAGACGTCAGTTCATAATCGTGCAGATCTATACCTGAAGGTTCTCGGGAGAAGCGTTGATCATCAAACACCCACTTTCCCGATGTCATCTGGATCGATGCCTTCCTGGTCTGTCAGCGTTGACTTGTGAGTCTCGTGGTTGTGTTGGATCTAGTATCCTCTGAACTTAAAGCACAGAGATGACTTTGAGGCATCAGGCCTTGTAAAATTCGAGGTCTACGCTAACGGAAAGACATTGGTACGAACAAAACCATTGGGATGTGCAGAAATCCCAATATCAGACCTGCTTTACAGCGCTGGTGCGTCACCATTATTCTAGTATTCAGCCTACAGTCCCCTTTAACGTACCTTCAGAGATGACGGTTTCACTTATCAGCAGTGGATCTCCCTCTGTGACGGTGTGCTCTCTCCGAATATTTAGCTCTGGGAGTTCTCGAGAGGTCGCAGGAGAGCTGGTGAAGGCGATCACTAAACCTGATCAGCGTCCGAGTGTAATTACGACCATTCTGGATTCTCTGGAGCCTTTGAAGGTGGTGATAGATATGCTAGCTGAGGTGCGCTTGTAATGTAATGGCACGTCAAGTCAGCTGACACGCATGTAGGTCCATCCTGCCGCTAAAATTGCCTTCAATATTGTGTCTATTGGATATAATGTAGGCCCGTCAAACTTGAGTATCAAGTAACGGTTAGTTCTGACTCGTCATTACTACAGGTTTTGAAGAAGCGGGAGGAAGAAGACCAGCTTGTCCTGGATCTGTACGTCACCATGCTAGATGCTTACCATGATGCTTGCGAGAACGAGATACTGCGAAGGCGAGACCGACTTTATGGCATCTATGAGTGCCTGTTTCAGCAAACCATCGAGTGTTCCTATTTCATTGAGGGGTATGCGAAAAAAGGCTTCATAGGTATAGTGGACAGAATTTATGTTCGAAAGTTCCTAGCTTGAATCCTGTTTGGTATAGGACAAATATTCACTCCGAACCTATTGGATAAGGCCAACGACTTTCGAAAAGGGTTTGAGACGTTGCGCATGAAGCTTCAGTCTGGCATTGCTGAAGAGACGCTTGTTGTGACTCTCGGAACCCGACAGCTGGTTGACGAACTGGGTACGTTTGGAAACGTATACATATACACCGGCACTGAAACCTGTCTCTAGCTATGAGGGAGTTACTCCGGGATCTCCGATCGTCCACCGAACTCAGGCCTAAATCTACCTGCATGAAGGGTACACGTGTTGAAACCATCAATTATCTCATATCCTGGATTGCAAAATGTAGTCCAGGTATACTGTGGTGCACCGGCTTGGCTGGGACGGGGAAGAGCTCGCTTGTTGGTACGCTCCATGAAGTCCTCACCGTCCACGCAGGCAGGCGGAACCGTCTCGGCGCCTTCATTCGATATGATCGTATCGTATACTCCGACGCGTCGCACTTCATCACGAAGATTGCATACTCGCTGGGGATGTATGACACTCGGATCGGGACCACCATTTCGGCGGTGATACGCAGAAATCGAGCTGTTTTGTCATTGCCAGCGTCTTCCGCGAGGGAGAAATTTCGCTTGCTTCTTCAAGAGCCTTTGGAGAGTCTCCCAGACTTAGCCAACGAGGGGCCTTTGGTGGTCATAATTGACGGTTTAGATGAAAGTGATGCGTCAAAAGAAATGCTCGCCGTTTTATCCCGAGGATTCGGTCCGAAACTACCTTTCGTGCGACTCCTTGTATTCAGTCGTCCCATTGAAACGATATCCCGAGTGTTCGCTGGGCCCGATTCAGCTGTAACCAGGTTCGCCTTAGACACTGCTACACGGGAAGTTCACTGCGATATCAGACACTACATTCGAGCAGAATTTACCTCCATTCACAACGACCCCCTCACCCGTGATGATGGTTTTCAAAACGCTTGCCTAGAAATGAATGCCATTGATGAGCTGGCACGACGCGCCAGTGGACTGTTCATATGGGCCTCCACCGTCTGCCGATTCATCGGGGAATGTCCCAGCATATCGAGGCTTGAAGCACTGTTGAGGAGTGATGTGCCGAACGATGCTACAAATTCCCTAACAACTCTCTACAAGACGGCTCTTGACACCATACTGTCCGAGTCCAAAATTTCGGGGAGCGATGAAGATCTCATACGGTGTATACTAGATGTCCTTGGTGCAATCATCGTCGCACGAACACCGCCCGGACTGACGCCGGAAACTTTCAATGTCGTACTCTCTCTAAAAGATCCTAGACCGCGCTTCATTCTTAACAAGCTCGGCAGTCTTTTACAAACGAGCGAAGACGGCGGTGGTTTTATCCTGCTCATACATAAGTCGTTTTATGACTTCTTGACCAATCCTCTGCGTCGCAAGGAAAGATGGTTCATTGATATTGAAGCATACAGAAAAAGATTTGCCCGGCAATGCCTGTCATCTGTGACTGGTTTCCTGAGATCGTGGAGGCCTGATTCTGGCGTTCCCATTCCCTCCCATATTCAACATTATGCAGTGGTTGGGCCACTGTGGCACATAAACGCCTTCGATGTTCAGGATTTCGATGTTTTACGCATCCTTTTCGACGACCAGCTGTCTAAGTGGCTTCAAGTTGCAGCCATAGCTCGCAGAGTCCCCGATATTCTTAAGGAGACAACTAAAGTTCTGTACTGGGTCAATGGCGTAAGCTTTATGTCACTTATCATGTTTGTTTTGCGCCTGATCATTGCGAAGTTGGTAACAGACTTGAACTGTAGCTTCCGTCTACTCACGTATCACGCATGTCAGGACGCCGAATTGAGATTTGGTCCCATACTCCCTGCATGGAAACTTGTCGTCGGGCCCGGGATACCGTATGAACCGTCTACTAGGCTCTGTCCCTCTAGGCAAAATCCTGAGGTCCACTGGCATAACATCATCCCATATGAAGGTGTCTATTTTATTTCGTCAAGTGCCTTCAGTGTCTCCGCAGACTCTCAAACCCTTGTCGGTACACCCTGGCATCCTGAAGCCCTTGTCATGCGTTTGCATATCAATGCTAGCGTTCAGGAGAAACCTTCTCAAACACCAATGTCTTCATTCTTCGCTTCAGACCTCTCACTGAATAATCCTAAGTATGAGGCTTTTGGTTGTCTTGTAACAAGATCGGCGGTCATAGATTACCAACCGGACTCTCATTTTCAGGATTGGGAGGTCGTGGGTCCGTACCATGAATCAGGAAACCAATCTGCATCTGCTTTCATATCTGTCCATGACATTGGTTCATCTCGTTCCTACCATTGTATTTTCAGAGGCTTGAAGACCTATAGTCTTCTTCTATACACAACCGGTATCGTTGTCATCGACACACAAGCTATGGTCTTCATTAGAATCGATGTGAATAGCTTGAACGATCGGCACGTACCTCGTATCTGGACCAGAATCGACGAAGGAGACACATTACAGCTGGGTCGCTTTCCATTGCGGAACCATCTGTTCAGAGTCTCCAAAGACGGATTAACACTGGCGCACATCCAATATCGCTCAGATGGCGATCGTTTGGACCCACGCACCACACTTCGCCGTTGGAACACAGCTACAGGAACAATCCTCTCTATCGATTATCTGCCAGAATCGCCGAAATGGAAGGCTGGGGGTTTCGTGGGACTATCGTTCGATGGAACCATGTTCATGATCCACACAAGCCGGGAAAACAAATTATGTTGGGACATCATTGTCCCTTCCAGTACCGAGAATCCCAGTGTCATCATCATACCTCTTGAGGAGAATTATGTGCCGCGGTATTTCTCCCAGATGACAGACGAATCGCCTACGTAACGGACAAGGATATGGTCATTCGAGATATACGTACCGAAAAAGAAACTTTCCGACATCCCTTCCCATATGCAGAAGGTGCTCGTTCAATTGTGGTGACCCCGAATGGAAAAACATTGGTTACAGTACATCCTTCGTATATCAGGACGTGGCGCGTTGAAGCCCTCCGAGCAATAGTGGAATAGTTGGTATTCGCAAATGTCTGTAGTAGATACGGTCTACCAGGCGGTGAGACAGATACTGATAACAGGTTCGAAAACACGTACGAGACAGGGACGACCATAACAAGTCATGTCTATCTTACTACAGTTGGAGCACTTAGCTCGCTAGTTCAGAAAGTGATTGAACATTACAGCGTCCTTCCTTCCTATAGTGGGAAAAATCTAATTGCAACTTAACGACCGTTTGGTGGAGTTCGCGGGAAGATTAAGAGAAGAGGCGTCGCGATTGCGGCGTGGGAAACGAAGGCTTCCATTTCTGGTCACCGCCAATTTTCCTTCCCGAACCACTATGGGCTTCTTAGTCTTCTGCATCCTCTTTGTTGCCATGTGCGGGTGAAACAATATATACGCGCCTGTATATCTTCTTCTGTCAGGTCTCCTTTGTCTAACGAAATCAGGCGATTTCTCGCTTTTTGCTAATGAAAAATCGGGCAGGAGGATGTTCTTGTGGAGGCAATTGCCTGAATCATGTTTTTTTCTAGTTTTTCTTATAGGTTGTCGTCCTTGTGAACAGACTTCGATTCTCTGATCCCAACCCCTGCTTCAGTCGCCGGCAAGGAAGAGAACTATGGCTGTCGTACAAGCGGAGCGTAGGGCGGTGCTGTCAAATGTGCATCACGTCCAGGCTCGCCATTCGTGGCTATATGCTCATTGTTAGGTATGTCCCCCTGTCACTTTGCCTATTAGTCTCGATTGAACGTGAACAGAGAAGAAGGGATAATTAAAGTCCAAGGAATAGACATCTCAGACTTCGTCAAGCATCGTATGACAAGTCTCTTTTCTGACGGAGAACACGGAAACTCATAAAGAAAGCAATATATGTTTGTGTGAAGAATTCTGTCTATCTGTCTCGTGTCTATTCTGTGTTGCTAAACGCGACAGTACTTATTTCATCAGGAGCGATGATGATGGCCGCCCTCGCGGTCCGGATGAACCGAACATATAATGACGATCGTACTAATGTCTCGCATATTGGAGATTAGCTGGAGCCATATCATTTACCGTGGAAGGACGAATCTTCTGCCTCAAAATAACAAATTCGTCGACAAATAATATTGATACCCGAAATACCCGACACGAAAGCAGTAGACACAACCTACCAAGGGAAATGTCCGTTATCCCCCCAAAACAAACCTGTTCATTCAAACCAAATAAGCGACGCGCCCAGACCTATCATTGAGACAAACTTACAAGTTTTTCCCCTATCCTCGGGGCCTAACAATGCCCATGGAACAAGTGTCTTCGCTCCATCCTCTGGTGTCTTGCCTCCAGGGCGATACCCATTTAACTTGGTCGTTACAAACCCGGGACACACCATGTTGACCTTAATGTCTTCCGCCTCCAGATCCCTTGCCAATATAATAGAATACGAATTCATAGCCGCCTTGCTTGGATTATAAGCAGCAAGGTGCAGCCTCGCCTCGGGACCGGCTTGCTGCGCGTTCGACGCCAATGCCATCGAGACATTCAGAATACAGGCATGGCCTTTCGGCGCTGCGCGAAGGAGAGGAACGAATGCCTGTGTAGTCTGAATAAGCCCGAAAAAGTTGGGTTCGAAAGTCTTCCGGAGCGTGTCGAGTGAGACGGTGCAGGACCCTTGGGGCTCTGACATATAGCTCATACCTGTCCGTGACCAATAAGTATTGATAGAGGACATAACAGGTTCAAATCATACCCGCATTGTTTACTAGTGTATCTAATCTTCCTTCGGCCTGGTCTATGGTATCCTTCGCTGCTTGTATCGAGGCAGCGTCTGTTACGTCGAGCTGGACCAATTTGACGGCGAGGTTGTATTCGTCCTTCAATTTGGCTCTACCAAAGTAAGTTAATTACGGAGCTGTCAAAGCCATGGGAACCTGCTTACTGTGCTGCTTTTCCAGACGGTTCGCTCCTTGAAGCCAGATAAACTGTGTGGCCTTTCTCAGCTAGCAGCCTGACGAGCTCGTAGCCGATTCCATCGTTGGACCCGGTGACGAGGATAACGCGCCTGTACTGGTCGTTGGAGGGTGATGACATGATGAGAGAAGATCTTGATAATGGCGTTTCTCATATACTGCCGTCAACCGCATGACGTGTGGCGTGCCGAGTCATCCACAGGCGGCCGGATAAATATTAAATTCCGCGGCTGCTTTATTCAACGGTCGTTACCTCTGATACCAGAGAAGAACGAACTGCATGGCCAATGTAGGTATAAAGCCACCTTTCTCTGGGGATTTATCCTTGTGACGAAATGATCAATACAAATCTCAATGCGACGGCAAGTCGGATGGTCATTGACGATGATACCTTCACGCATAAACGGTACAGGTTGGCTGACGCGTTTTACTTCGGCATCAACGATGATCATTAGCAAGAAGGAACTATGAGCAATCCTGTGGTGCACTTAGATAAGAACCTGGAAGAAGGATACCGTTTATCGTGCAGTGAAACGTACCAGAACTCGCAACGAACTTCCTGGTGTCTTCCTACGTGTCTTTGCTCAAAGACTTTCCCACAATACCTCTGCCTGACAAATAGTCCATTAGCGTTGAGAAAGAAATGCCCAAAAAACGAGCACACAGTGTCGCACAAGAAAACAATCATATGCGAAAGTATCTATACTTGGCACAATACTTCCGATTGATGTGACGACGAGTGCTCATGATTTTTAGTGAACCTTTTAAGCCACCTATGCAGAGAGTCCGGCTCATCACCACAACTTTAGGGAAAGCCCGGACGCGTGAACAACCGCATTCCCCGTGAGGTTGATGGGCTAAGAGAACGATGACCAAGCAGTCCTCGTTGCACATAGTAGAAGGATGGATCATCTGATATCTGAGGATTTGAAGTGGCGTATTCACGCGCACGAGGAAACTTATGTTTCTGTTCAGGCCTCAGACGTACCCAAGAGGAAATGTCAGAATATCCCGTCGTAACGCTTATACAGAGACCAAGTCCGAAGAGCGCCTGGTGAAAAGGGAATGACGGACGAAAATCCACGTTCGACAGGTAAGCGATTCTGAATCCTGATAGTCATGGTAGTAGGGTGAAAATCATTGAACTCGGTAGACGGCCCGACTCATCCGATAAGGAACATCCGGCCATCGGTCCGATCCTTACATCAGGTTCATCATGATCATGATGTATCATTTTTGACCATACGAACGCTTTTCTAAACAAGCGTAGCTTCCTGCCTCTCATCACTGCTATTTACTACCACCGCTGGCCATGTTATGTATGTGGCACACTCTACCATACTAGCGTGCGTTCCTCCGGCTAATGGTTACAGTAAGCTACCGTGGCATCGCAACATCAAGGTCCCTATATTTCTGATCACTTCAACTTCCGTTCCTCCTCCTAACTGCCTAAGACAGTAGGATCTCACATTGTATTCTTTCACTCAATGGCGGCAACTTTCATCCGAGAATTTGCTTCCTCTGTCTTTACTGCCTGGTCTTCTTATTACTGGTCGCAGTCCTGGTCACTTCTGACTTTTCAATCGGCCTTTACTTCACTGTCAAACTTCGTCCGAGGAACCAGGAACCCTCGGGCATGGCATATTTGAATATTTCCATCGCAGCCGTTATCCGGTAACTGAGATTAATTTCGATACTGGCTGTTATATAAACGACGAGACATCGGGCTGGGCCTCCAGCGATCCTCACGATGCGTTCTCCCCTCCTCTTTTTCCTCGCAGGATGCACGACTGCTCTTGGCGCGCTCTACGAGAAATTTGATGATGTCCCGAAGTTAGATTTTGACTTCATCATCATTGGAGGTACATGTTTTAGCCCTACGCGCATACTCCACACCTTCTGACTCAACACCCAGGAGGGACAGCGGGAAACGTCCTCGCTAATCGTTTGACTGAAAATTCGAACATATCTGTCTTGGTTCTTGAGGCCGGCGCATCGTAAGTAGTGTTTTTTCACTCGTAGTATATAAATTAGCTAACATTGTGTTAAGCACGGCCGATGTTCTCATTTCCCAGGTCCCTTTTTACAGCCCACTTGCCTCTGCAGGCAACAAGTCAATAGACTGGAACTTTACGACGACGGCCCAATCAGGGCTGAACGGACGCTCCATTGCATATGCGAGAGGATTTGGGTTGGGAGGTAGCAGCGCCATCAGTGGGTTCGGTTTGAAATTGATTGATGAACGCTCCGCTAATTTTCCTGTTAAGACTATATGTTATACACGCGCGGTTCTTACCAGGATTACGACCGATATGCCCGGGTTACTGGTGACGACGGGTGGAGTTGGGACGCGCTGGAGCCATATATTCTTAAAGTCAGTCCTGTCGTAACGCATATTATGCCGGTAGCTAATTAATCCCTTTTTTGGTCTAGTCCGAACGATTTACGTCTCCGGTCGATCACCATAATATCACCGGGGAGTTTATACCGGAGGATCATGGTTTCGACGGTCTGCTCTCAGTTACGCTTCCAGGATACCCTCGATCTACGGATTCGCGTATGATCCAGGCTACGGAGGATCTGCCGGATGAATTTCCTTTCAACCAGGATTACAACTCTGGCCACCATTTGGGTATTGGTGGGTGTTTATTCTTATTTGAACGCGTCTTTGTTTGATTTTTGGTGTTTCGCAGGCTGGGAACAATCAACGGTTAATAACGGCACTCGAAGCAGCTCGGAAACTGCGTTTCTTGGACCGAAATATCTTAGTAGACCAAACTTGCACGTCCTTATCCACTCCTACGTCACCCGAATTCTTGAATCCAACTGTACCACTAAAGGGGTGAAGACTTTCGATACCGTGGAATTTACCCAGGATGCCGGAGGTAAGCACCGCTCGCCTATGCTCTTCTAACCAAAGTCTAATCTTCGTCACAAGAAACGATATATACCCTTTCACCTACCAAAGAAATCATTCTCTCTGCTGGATCTATCGGGACACCACATATCCTCCTCTACTCGGGTATCGGCGACGCTGATGAGCTCAATTCTGTGGGCATAACCCCAACTGTGCACCTCCCGGACGTTGGCAAGAACCTCACTGATCATCCGAGGTATCCTTTAGCTTGGACCGTCAACAGTACAGATACCATCGAGAACGTTTATTTGCGAAACGAGACGTTCCAAGAGGAGGCTCTGGCCGAATGGGAAGCGAATCGTACTGGGTATATCGCCAGCACTTCAGGAAATCAGTTAGGTTTCCTGAGGGTACCTGACGGTTTGTTGGACAACGAACCGTGTTCAGGAGATGAGACGGCACATTTTGAGTTTGTATTTTCGGTGAATATACATTCCCCTGGCCTTCATCTATTCTTTCGTTGACAGCGAGTATAGAATGGTATTCCTCAAGAGCCCATCCCGCCTACAGGCGACTACTTCACGATACTAGCGATCGTAGTCTGCCCTCTAGCGCGTATGTCTCAATTCCATCTTTTCTTCCTCTAATCTGACTAGACATATGCAAGGCGGCCACGTCACCATCAACAGCGCGAACCCTCTGGACCCACCGCTCATCAACCCCAACCTCCTCGGGCATCCCCAAGACTTAACAATAATGCAAGCCGCCATCAACGCGTCTCAGAGATTTGTCGCCGCCCCTGCTTGGGATGACTATATTCTCGAGTTCGTATCAAATACTACCGAAGCCGCCATTCGCGAGGGTGCTGATACGCTCTGGCATCCTGTTGGCACAGCAAGCATGTCTCCCCGTCACGCTGACTGGGGTGTCGTTGACCCAGATTTGAAGATGAAAGGCTTGAAGGGTGTGAGGATCGTCGACGCGTCTGTTTTCGTAAGAGAACTCTCTTTTCACAATGAGAAAGCAAGACGCTGATTAGTATTACGTTCCTTAGCCTTATGTTCCTGCAGCTAACACGCAGGCAGTGGTGTATGCCTTTGCTGAGAGAGCTGCGGATTTGATCAAGGGGGATTATGTGAAGAAGCATTGATGCAAGATTAACTGGCATGAATTATGAAGTAAAACGACGCCCTCAACGCGCATTATGTACTTGGGATGCACCTTACTTGCATTTATATTTATATCGTCCATAAGTAGAATCTCAAACTCAAGGAGTGCAATCACTCTTTGCCCGGCTGACACTGCCTCACGGTCCGAATTCGAATTCGCAGATAAAAGTAGATAAGGCATGTAGAAGTCCAAACTTGGACCCACACATCAAATTCCCTTCCAGTACATTTTGTTCTTTTCTATCAGTGACTTTCTCTCCTAGTAGCACAGAGGAAGGCTAGAGGAGTTCTGGATATTTCTCCTATTTTCGAATCTGCGGTTTCAATGGGTTGTGGGACCTAGACTCACCGTTCTGATACTTCATTTCCGATTTCAGCGAATCTCGGTGCCTTTTCATGGAGATTAAAATCACGATGAGGACACTGCCAAGAACCACATTTTCTTGCATCTGGTGGTTCATTCAGCATGTATCACCTAAATACAGAGCCACCAAAGTTCAAACGGCACACTGTAACTCGCCAAGCTCATATCTACTCGATCGAACAGGGAAACCATCGCCCATTCGTGGAATACCTTCCAGGATACCTGTAACGCTGCTCGACTGCAGTTCTCTTGTTCGTCTCCTACTTGCGCTTCATCAAACTGATGCACCTGTGTCACGCACACAAATAACGCAAACGCATGCAGATTTAAGTAATGCAAACACACCGACCTCACGAACATATCGACTAAAACGTAAGATTCGCCGGATACGAACCATAGTTATTGAGCTCTTGTATAAACTGGGAACCATAAGTGTGAAGATCAACTTTCCAACGTATACGTAACCACGGCCAGTGTGTACTGGTGACATACTATATGGAAAGGGAGCGGAACACATTAGCGCATACAGATGTAAGATTTGAATTAGTATTGATGTGTATAAGAACCAGAATATATCTAGTAGCAGGGCTAGAGTGGATTCAAGAAATTCCACTCTAGCAGTTATGCATACCGCCTTCCTGTGGTTTATCCTTGGTAGAGAATCAGCTCTAGTAAAGCGCATGGATCCGAAACATGACTGACATTTATTCGACCCGTTTCATCGTCGCTGCTAGATGCCTCTTCAGCTATCGCGACTACTGGCGTCCGCTGTGCGCCCTGCGCTGAATGAGAAGTGATACCCCTTATCACAGTGGTCGTGATCTCCAGATCACTAGAAGACCTATAGGTATTACGTCCACCCATAATCTGAATTCGCGAATTCAGTACCATGTAAATAGAATTGGCATAGAGCTTGGATATGACCAAGGATGGAGCCATATAGAAGATCTGACGAGGGAACGCAAGAAACAAGATAATGGCGACAAGATTAGCAATAGCTGGAATTAGGCAATATTCAGCTTGTAACAACGGCAAATGGAGGAGTTAATCAATACCTGTCGCAGATCCTGTCTCAATAGTGAGACGAGTTATCTTTGTGACCAGAATTTGGGTGCGACGGAAACCAGTTTGGCTGCGCGTAAGCTACAATGCATGAATGTCAATGAAAGACGACTGAAAAACAGAAAGAGTTCACATAGTAAGTCATGCAGAGAGCGATGGCAATATCACACAAGGCAGAGCCACCGCACAAAATCTAAGAGTGAATCAGCGCGATGAACTCGGGGTATCTAATTCGCCAATTACCCCGCCGAAGATGGACGTCATCCGCTTATCGACTTTAAGGAGATCACCTGCTTGGAAGTAGTCGACGCCTGTGATTATAGATGCTACAGCGCTGGTAAAAGACAGCTGCCTCGGATGAATGAGCTAGACTGTCTGGATAAAGAGCACGGTAACGAACACAAAAGATGACTGCCGGTACGATTCGTGACCGTGACAATATGTATATTCGGTAAGCATAGAAGACTTGCCCGACAAAAGCGGCTGTACTCGTGATGAGTTGCAGGAAACGAGTAGAAGATGCTGCACGCACCGATAGCGATCATAAAGGGATCAGTGAGCGAATTAAAATGCATCTCTGTGATTGCTTCCAAATCACCGAAGCCGTATCCGAACACTGCGAAAGCATCGTGGGCAATAAGTATTGTCTGAACCAATTCAAGAATATAGATGCCATAGACGAGGCTCTTTACGAATTGTCTGTCCATCGGAAATGCTAGATAATACAGATCTAGTAGCACAAACGTATTGGAAATAACACCAATAGAGAATGAGCAACGCACAAAGCTGTATAGACAGTGTCCCGAAGAGTCCCCAGTGCAAGAGATAGCCGACAATCTGAATTGCCATGTTAGTGACTGTGTAGACGAAACGCACGATTTGACGAACCATCGGTCCAGACCTGAGATGAGATCATTCAGTATACAACCCTCAGTTTTGGAAATTATGACTTACACCCGTTCTATGGGATTACCTGCGGGGACGGGCAGCATGCTATGTCCGGGGTTGTCTTACAAGTTCTGAAGTGAAAGAGCTCTCAGACCGTATATATATCATTGACAAACATCATGGGAGACAAGTTGAGACGGCAAACAGGTACCAAAAAGGGGACCCGTACTATTACATCACAGAAGACGAGAAGGGAGGCAGTGTAAGAACAACCGGCGTTCTCAATTCTCCAAGGTATAGCGGAAAAGATCATACCGGCGCGCTAATGTCAAGTTAATATTAGAGCTATCCACAAAATAAAGTCTGGGAATGATTTTCACTGACCATACTACAATTGCTGTGTTCGACATCTCTTTCCTTTTCGTTCAACAGGTGAATCGAAAGCGGCTTCTTATGCTTCCCGTGATCGGGAAGCGACGAGAACATCAAGACGTGTGGGCTAATGCTCATCGATGAACCGTGACTCATCAGGAAAACCGTTTTTCCCGTATTAGATTCCGACCGGTTATCGTAGCCAACCATAGGCATGGGTCGCTATCACATTCTACCGGAGACTACCCCGCAGAACTGTAATTGTATGGCTGTCAGTAAACTCGAATAGATAGGGACAATTATTATAGCCATCCGTACTAGGATTGCTAGACCTCACTGCGAAGTAAGGAGAATTCCGACGAGTCCGGTAAGTCGACTCGGAGTCATCAGATTGACGTACTACGCTTCAATGATTGTCAGTGGCTGGAGTCATAGCCAAGCCAGAGCACGGAGCGTTAGATCCTGGCAGTGCGGCCAGAATCATAGCTTCAGGCGAGTCCCTCGTCGTCGGAGCGTTACAAGGAATACGGTCAATCCGATGAAAAAGATCCCAAGTGTGAGGTGAATGAGGACGGGGAAAAGTCCAACAATGACGAGGACGTGCCACTTCTGGAATCCCCCGTAACAAAATTGTCGAACATGGCTTCGCTCCTGAGGCGATCCTGATAGGAGGGCGATGTAATGGTGGAGCCGCTGCTTCACGAGCACAGCGGCCAGGGCAATGGCCAGACTAAGCGAGAGACTCGCGAACCATAGCCCGTTCACCCAGACGTCCGTAGTCGCGGGAGTGAATTTGGTAAATGGATTGAGAGAGGACACTGGAACGTTGTCGAGAGAGGAACCGTTCCCAATGGCGCTCTGAATGAGGACCATTTCGAAGAGCAGGGACGCCGATACCTGAGCATAATCCGCCTGCAAGCTCTGGAATGCCTGTGCTACGAAAGTTGTCACCACTGCTGAGAAAAGACCAGCCTGAAATGTCGTCAGCGATAAAAATGGTGACAAGATTTCGATGCTCACAAAAACAAGGAGCACGTCGACACTTTTTCTCGATTCCGTGACCATCCTGTCATCGTGATTCTTACTCTCGTCCACGTATGTCCTCCATACTCTCGCATACGGGGCTGTTTCTTCGAAGATTTTATCTTCGGGGTACTTGTCCTCGCAGTTGTACGAGACATTGCCTAGAGATAGCATTCGTTAGCCATCATTGCAATCACAGGGATCCGAAGTAAGAGAAATGACACCTGCCTTTAAACCCGGATCTGGCCTGAACTTCTCTGCACCTCCATCACCCTCGACGCCGGCTTCCTCCTGTATTCCTGGGCTCAACAGTCGTTCGACCCCACAATTGACGTTTTCCTTGCCAGTTTTCATGTCCTTTGGCTGCTCCTCGTTGATTTTATGCCTCTAGAAGAGCGTCTACCGGATACCTCATAGACTCGGTGCTAGTCAGACAAGACCAGTCTACAGCTGCCCGCTGACAGATGTTATCGATGGAGGTGAAAAAACCCTGATTCCAGCGCCTCTTTCCTGTTTAGCGCCGCGGCTGAGACTGAATGGAAGCGCTGGGTATCGTAACTCTCATTTTTGTAGGTAACGGCCGGTTGGACAATGCCTGCCGGTTAGTCAGGCTGTGTTTCTCACGACGCGGTCACGTTCGTCCGATACTGCCAAGACAGCGTGGAACACCTCTTTATCACAACGTCAACAAACAACACCATCACTGCAAAGAATTGGCAATCATGTATCTTCTGTTGTCATGCCCTAAATATAATCAGATATAAACTAGCAGATTACGCTCCCGTTTGCAATGGGATTCAATTTTCTGGATCTGCATCGACAGAATATTGAATGATTCTTTTTACTTGATATTAGGTGTTGCTACGAGTTGTAAAAATCACACACACGTGTTCTCTTCAAGAGCTTGAGCTGAGTTTGTCCCCAAATGACCTTACTCGTTCGTCTGCATCGTCGCGCCAGTCGAGGCTGTCTGGGTCTTTTCAAATTAAGAGCGACCAGGATCATTTTCACCGCAATGCGTCGGAGTGGGCAAATGCCACGGCTGTTTTCATAATTAGGCGGAATTCATGTTTTGGCCCAACGGTTCGATTCCGGCCCACCTGGTTCTAAATATACACATCTTGAGCAATGTCTGACACGACACAGCAGGGTATTAGTGGCTCAAAAATGGATTAATCACTCCAGTAATGTTAGGGCCGACTCTCACGTGACTCGTAGTCAGGCAATTGGTAAGCTGTCTCGTGTTCGGACAATCACTTGGCCAATGCCTCGGATGACTCGAGGTAATGAAAGAGGCGCTTACAGAGAGGCTCTCGGCAAGCGAGCAGACAAGTAAGATTTATGTGAAGGTAAACCTTAGCTCAAAGCTGAGGTTGTACAGTGAAATGTAACTACTTAAATACTAAGTTGTGAGTACTATTAATAAGTACAAAAGTTTTGTCGAAGCCAAAGGGCGTGCTAGTCGGATGACGAGCACGCAATATCATGCGTTGTCCATCATGAAAGTTTTGTCGAAGTTGATATCGGTGATGAGGTGGCGATGGTGCATAAGCATGATGACACCGATAAGATATGATAAGACTAGAAAAAGGAAAAAAGTGAATAAATCATAACATTACCCTCTCGTTAAGGCAGTCGTCCCGACTGCCCTATGTCCTCTTCCCATGGTTCTTCGTTTTCTTCCTCTTGGTCGCAAAGTATACAGTTGGTGACCAGCTTTTCGCTCTCTCTTTCCCAGTAATCATCAATGAACGTCTTCCAAACCTCTTGGTCCGGCTCTTCAACCCAGAATTTCTTTCCGTCAATCCATTCTACTTGGTAGAACATGCTCCATCCGCCTGTAGTCTTGTTTTCATGGTAGGAGCGATCAATTATTCGCCTGACTGTTTTTTTGGAGCGGTCGATGACTTTTCGGGCAGTTACGACAGCTTGTGTTTCAGAGATACTATCCTCATAGTCTTTAATGGCTTCTTGGGCGTTAGCCATGTCGTCTTCTCGGACCCATGAGTTGTGTTCTCTTGTCCAGCCTTTCCACTTGACAAAATAGTCAGTGACTAGTCTCGACTTTTGTCCCTTCTTTCCACGGACTCGGCGTGTACGTGAGTCTAGAACTTCTTCGATTTTGTACTCCTCCTCATCTTCGATGAGGTCTGGCAGTGGTGCGGGGGGCTGTTCTTGATTGGGGAATGCTGGTGGTACGTATGGTGTTAGGAGTTTCTCGTTGAAACGTGGATGAATCTTCCAATGAGGTGGGAGTTTGAGTTTATAGGCGGAGGCGCCGGTCTTCTCTATGATGAGGAAGGGGCCGATGCGCTTGTTGTCAAGCTTCTTTTTGGGGCGAGGTAGGTGAAGATTCGTGGAGTCGAGCCATACTCGGTCTCCGATGGCGTAGTCAACAGCGTCTCTCTTCTTCTTGTCGTACTGGGCCTTCATTCTTCCGGCCGCTTCCTCTAGTGCCTCTTTGGCTTGGCGATGTACTTCTTGCATATTTTCGGCGAATGCTTTGGCAGAGGGATTGGTGAATGCAGTGGTTTTGATGGAGTCTGGTAGGATACATGGATTAACACTGTAATTTGTGAAGAATGGGGTTTGGCCGGTGGTGGAATGGGTGCGGTTGTTGTGAGCAAATGCTGCCAGCGCGAGCCACTCGCTCCAATCTGTTTGCCGATGGTTGATGAAAATACGGAGATATTTGTTAATCTCCTGGTTGGCCCGTTCAGTTTGGCCATTGGTCTGGGGGTGGAAAGCAGTAGATGCGTTTGGGGTAATGTCGAGGAGTTTGAGAAGCTCCATCATGAACTTGGAGACGAACTGTGGTCCTCGGTCAGAGATTACCATTTTGGGCATTCCATGGTGGGCGTAGACGTGATCACATAGGAGCTTGGCCCACCCTTCGGAAGTGAGTTCAACGTTGCAAGCGATTGGGATTACTCCTTTGGAGAATCTGTCGACGATCACTAAGATCGCGTCGTATCCATTGGATTCTGGAAGTCCAGTGATCATGTTGACAGAGATATGAGTCCAGGGTTCAGAGGGGACTTCGTTGGGGTGGAGAGGGGCGGCCTTGGGGTGAGTATCCATCTTTGTTCGTTGGCATGCTTCACATGCTTTAACATATTTCTCTACCGTTTGTTTGAGTTTTGGCCACCAGAACTCTCTTTGGACAAGTTCTTTGGTCTTTTCTATCCCTGGGTGCCCGGCTGTAATGTGATCATGATGAGCAGCTATAATTTCCCCTTGCAGCTTGTCATCGTGGGGAACATATATCCTCCCATCATAGTACAACAGTCCCTCCTTCTCAGAGATGCCACGCTCATGGTCAAGGGAGTTCTGGATTCCTTGGTCCCACTTGTCATGATTGCGAGTTATGTCCTTGACTCGTTGGTGAGTCTCACTCGTGGTGGGCATGATCATCGCCTGGAAGTGCTCCGGTTGGAGGACGACAACGTCGTCGTTGTCCTTCTTTCCTTGGTCATGATCGTCCCTTCGACTCAGTAAGTCGGCCTTGCGATTGGAGGCGCCGGGTTTGTGATGCAGAGTGAAATAATATTCAGCAAGTTCGGTAACCCACCGGGCTTGACGGCGGTTCAACTTCTGGGGTTGGCGGAAATACTGTAGGTTTTGATGATCGGTCCAGATCTCGAAATCCTCTGCTGCACCCATGAGGTAGTGTCTCCATTCTTCCAGTGCGAGCATTATGGCTAGGAGTTCCTCATCATATATCTCGTAGTTCCGCTCTGTGACTGTTAGCGCTTTTGAGAGGAAGGCGACTGGCCTCCACTTCCCATCTTGTTCTTGACTCAGGACAGCGCCAATAGCCCCTTCGCTGGAGTCGGCCTCTACTCGAAATCTGCCCATTTCTTTAGGTAGGGCCAACACCACATCCTCGGCCATCTGCTTCTTCAATCTTTGGAAGGCCTTGTTCTGGGCTGCCCCCCAGATCCAGGGAGCATTACCAGTGAGCTGGGTCATTGGGCGTACGATCTTGGAGTAGTCTTTTATGAACTTCCGATAGAAATTCATAAATCCTAGGAAGGACTGTAATTCCTTCTTCTTGGTGGGCATGGGCCACTCTGTGATCCCCTTGACCTTTATGGGGTCCATCCGTACTGATCCCTCGCTGATGATGACACTGAGATATTCGGTTTCCTGTACCTCGAACTCACACTTCTCGGCCTTGAGGAATAATTTGTGCTCCCTAAGCCATTGAAGTACCCGTTTCACAATTCGTCGGTGTTCCTGAAGGTCCTTGGAAAAGATCAGGATGTCATCGAGGTAGATGGTGACTTTTCCTTCCATGATAAGGTCATGGAAAATGTCGTTCATCATCCATTGGAAGGTTGCTGGCGAGTTGGTTAGGCCGAAGAACATGACTGTTGGTTCAAACAGTCCTCGATTGGTACGGAAGGCGGCCTTGGCCTCGTCTCCTTGTTTGATCCTGACGTTATTGTAGCCCCATCGGACGTCCAACTTGGTGAAGTACTTCGCTCCACAGAGTTTGTCCATGAGCTCGGAGATGAGGGGTAACAGATATCGGTTCTTGATCGTCATCTCATTGAGCTTCCGGTAGTCTTGTACAGGTCGCAGGGATCCATCCTTCTTCTTGACGAAGAAGAAGGGGGAGGCAAAGGGCGACTTGGATGGTCGGATCCAACCAGATTCAAGGTTCTCGTCCAGGAACTTATCGAGCTCTTCCTGTTCATGTCGATTGAGGGGGTAGACCTTGCAATCGAGAGTCGATTTGGCGTTCGGAATCAACTCGATTGCATGGTCCCATGGCTTTCGTTCTGGTAGTTCGTCGAAGTTCTCTTTAGAGAATAGGTCGTGGAACTCGCGATATTGGGGCGGGACCATTTCCTCGAAAGTCTTCTTGGTTTTTCCTTCGGCGGCCTTGGCTGCTAGGTCATTGGCATGGTGTACTGCGCGAATCTCTAGCTCCTCCCAGAGGTCAACCATTAAGATGGTTTCGCCTTCTTCTAACTCCTCGTCCCATGGATCTTCTGGATCAGCATCCGGAAGGGGGAATGGATTCTTCTGGCATTGGCATCGGGCAAAGATGACCTTGCTGGTGGTCCAATTAATGACCGGGTTATGGCGGAGAAGCCAGTCGTGTCCTAGAAAGATATCGCCCTTGCCAATATTGGTGACGGCAAAGTCAATCCTTTCAGAGTGGCCTCCCACGGTCATCCGTACTTCCATGAATTTGGTGATCTCTCCCGCCTTATTGCGCGTTCTGTCGGCATTATAGACGGAGATTGGGGCGGGTGTCGGTTGGGTGGTGAGTCCATGTTTTTTGACGTAGGCCTCATTTATGGTACTCCCGGTGCATCCACTATTGACTAGGGCTTGCGCTTTGAGGGTCTGGCAGTTCTCCAATGTTTCGAGTTGTACGTCGAGGAAAAGTTCTCGAACGCCTTTGGTGGACACCCGTCGTTGATAGCAAATTGGCTGGCCTAATTCATAGAGTGCTTCCCGTGCGTGCTCTCCCCCCTTTCTTAACGAGGCGAGGAACTCTTGATCGATCTCGTTGACTTTCTCCTTATGAGCCCAGAGATGTAGCGAAGCAAAGGCTTCCGAGTCTGTGCGTGCTTCCCTAATGGCCCGAAGGGTCCAGTCCACGCCAAACGGCTTGAACCAGGTGGACTTTGGGGTGGAAACACTCACTGGGTCTGACTCGGAACGCCTCGCCCTTAACGATTCTTCTTCCTTCTTCTCTTGCGCCTTGGCTTGCATCATCTTGAATGACGTATCATCTTCTTCGTCTGGGATCTCGACCATGGTGGTATTCCGGACCCGTGAGCATTGCGCATCAGATGCTGGAATCCTGCTTGATCCGTTGGCGGTTGGGGGCCTTCGAGGGTCCTCCTCGGCTGGGGCGTGCTCCTTCCCCGAGGATCGCCCACTGCCGGCTGCTTCATCAGGAATCGGGGGTTTGGGGAGCGGGTCGCTCCTGGAGTGACCGGAAGGCTCATCGGGATGAATGGAGGGAGTCGTGCACGTCGCGTTCTTGTCGCATGAACCGTGCTCCCACATTACTCCCAGGTCCTTCGACGCCTGTCCCGTGTCCCTATCCCTTCTTGATCGACTATCTTCTTCCGTTGGGGTTGTGGACGAAAGGGGCGCTATCTCAATCGGCATGACGTCTCCGAGAGAACGACGAGGGCTGCTACCTTTCGTTTCTTCTTCCAGGCGAGGGGAGAGGGAATCGTGTATCTGTGACGACCCTCAAGTGCAAGGCAAATCGTTGCAGGTAAAGTCAGCAGGCATCGACTTCATGCCCCCACCTTCGTCTTGAGGTTCCCGTTCAGCGACGACAGGCTCGGCCGGTTCGGGGAGAACCTCCTTCATCCCTAAGGACTGAGAGATCCCCGACATTGTTCGGATGAACTCCGGTCCCCATCGTGTCTGAAGATCCTGGAGGGTGAGGAGTTCTGGGACAGAAAGTGTAAGCGAAGGAGGGGGGTGAGTCTCGCTTTGCTTCTGGGGGATTTTATAGATTTTTTCAGATGGAGTCTGAATTCGTTGTGATTCTTTTGGGGTGGTCTTCGGTGACTGTGTGACAAGAGCAGGTATATTCGAATGCATTGATAACAGAGATGTACGTAATGATGTAATACAATTGGGTAAAGTCCGCACAGCAGGACCCGATGACCGACCACCCAGAGAGGAGGATTGGGCCGAGGAAGTGGAATCACTCACTTCTCGGCCTTGCCTTTTACCTCCTCAATCTTCGACATCGAGGGTGTCTTCTCCTTGACCTTCTCCTTGTGACTGTGTCCATGTACTTCCTTATCGTGAAGTTCATGGAGCTCGGCTTCCGTTAGCATTGTGCAAAGTTGGGCCGTCGTATATTGCCCACTTTTCAGGTCTCTAGGCCGCTTTGGCTTCTTGCAATCTTTTCCTAGATGCCTCTTTCCTCCGCAGTTGAAGCATCTGCCCTCCTTCTTGAGGCGGTCTATGTCCATCGGCTCCCCAGCACCTCCATAGGTGGTCCATGATCCTCCCGACGATCCTTTGCTGGCCGGTTTGTCAGCCGAGGAACTTGTCACGCTGGTATTACCTTTAGAGGTATTACCAGCGGATTTGTTGCTGGCCAACTTGTTGTAGTGGCCTATGCGGTCGAAGGCCTGTTTTCGGGCCTTTTCATCATAGATGCTGCATATGCGCTGTTTCCATTCCGCATATGTGGAGGGGATCATGACTCCGAGGTCGGTGATGGAGTCAGTATAGGAGGCGGGGATGCCACGGCGGACAGCTTGGACTAGGGCACCTCAGGGTCCCAAGTCGCGGAGTTGGTCGGCTTGGCGGGCCAGTTCTTCCAGTCTGCAGAAGTACTCGGCTGCCATGCCCATCATGCGGAGGTCGTTCATCCATTTTTCCATGACTTCTTGAAGGGCGGGGTCACCATACTTGACCTGGAGGGCAGCTTTAAAGTCGTCCCATGAACAGTACCGGTATCGCCCCTCAGCATCACTTCGGAACTGAAGGTGGTATTGGGACCACCAGCCCTGAGGTCTCTTGCCAAAGAGGGAGGTGGCAAAGAGAATTTTGTTGGCGTGGGTGGGGTAGTATGCTCGGAATATTGAAAAGTATTCCTCGCAAGCTCCCGTGAATCAATGGATGTCGTCCCCTTTTCCTTCAAAGTCGGTGGGGAGTTGGATCAAGGTGGGCTTCACCTGTAGCCAGGGAGCCTGTTCGTCTGCGTCCCCTGATGGCCAATCTGGTGGGTCAGGGGGATTGTTTTTGGGTGGTGGTCTTGGGATCGACCACCTGTCGGTTCGATGAGTGGGACTTCCCCACCGTTTAGGTGCTGGGGCGGCGGGTCGTCCTCGTCGTCTGTTGGGGTCTTCTAGTTCGGGAGGGAGGGGGAGCCCATTGGCGAGTGCGAAACTTCTTGCCTCCAATATGGCCCTTGCTAATTCAGTAGTGAGCCCCGGGAAGGCTGCCTGCTTGTCCCAGTGCTCTTGCCTTCTGGCTTCTGCTTCTGCTTCCTCTTGTTGTCGTTGTGCTGTCTCGGGGTCGACGTCGGGGGGGTCAATGGGGATATCGCTCGGCCCTGCTTGTCCAGAGCCGGCAAATAATCTACTCGTCCCCTTCCAGGCCTGGTTCTGGCATCTCCAGTCGATCGGCGGCGAGTCGGGCATTGGCCTGGGCCAATCGTACCCTGGATAACTTGGCACGGTTGGCCTCGTCTCTTCTCCAGGCAGCGAGTATAGCTGCCAGTTGCCTATTGAGGACTCGCTCCTCCTGCTCGGTCCTTGCTCATAAATCGGGGATGTGTACCCCTGGGATGGGGCCGTAATTGAGCTCATATAACCATAGCTCCTCGTTTGGGACAAGACCAAAACGGTGTCGGTGTTCCTCCTGGGTCTCGTCGACTCCTCCTCTTCGTAGATAGTCTGCCCTTCGAAGGGCCCAGGCCTGGGACCGGTAGGTTCCGTGGGCCACTCGCTGGGATAGGGAGAGGGACGGCCAGGCTCTGTCTGGAGTTCCCAAGTGGAAGGGACTGCTCTCGATCTCTCGTAGAGCGAGGCATCGCTCGCTCCTAGGGTCTCTGGGGGGTGCATCTGGGTCCTCCTCGCATTGTCGAATGCTGTATGCGAGCGGGGACTCTCCAACTCTTCTTCTTCGCTGGTACGAAGGCTGCCCGATGTAGTGGATTCATAGGCATCGTCGCCGGAGCTCAGCATAGAACCCTGGGTCATTGCAGTTGAGCGAGGCCGGGGTGGATGTTGAGCTGGAGGGGGTGGGTGTGGTGAATGGAGTCTCTGCTCCTCTTCCTCGAAGGATATAAGGTTCGGGGGAGTCGGGGGCAGGGGAATCGGGATCGGAGGAGGAGAGTACAATTGTTGATGCAGGTGCGTCGTAGTCGTCCTGGTTGGTGCGGAAGGGGTGGTGAAGTCTCGAGCCTCCAGGTAGGTGAGCCCTCCTTCGGCTCGCCTCTGAATCATGTTCTGGAGTCGTTCCTCGTCCCTCTGACAAAGTACGTGAGGCGGTGTCAGTGGCCTCAGAGGGTTCGTCAGGATTGACGACCCGTAGGGTCGTCTGGGGGAGGGTCTCGCTATCTGGTCAGGGCTGGGTGACCTCGGTCGTAGGTATCTGCCAGAGGCTTCGCTCCAGCTCTCTCCTGGCATCCTCCAGGGGTTCTGTTCCAACTCCATGATAGGCTCTAATGAGCTCCTCGATACTTCTCTTGAAAGAGGAAGTGCTTCTGTCATCCTCAGAGGAGTGATGGGTTCCGGAAGGGCCAGCCACTGGGCTTGGTGTTCTTCTTCGTTGTTCGACAAAGAGGTTGGCGAAGGGGGCCTGAAGGTCCTGGGTCAGCGACTCTGGGGGCATCTCATAGGACTCCTGTCCGTAGACGGTGTAGCTCATGGGGTATGCCGGAACATTGTATGGGGGGTTGTAGAAGCGGAGGAGTGTCGGGGGTGGGTAGATTAGTCGTCCTCTTCTGAACGTAATTCCGTGGCTTTCAAACCACTCTCTGTTTCTGTAGTAGATAGTCGCAACCACGGTGGTTGTTCCGATCACTCCTGCTATTGTAAAGAGAATTACTGCAAGAGTGCTTGTCGTTCCTTTAGAAATGTCGGGGGTTTGTTGTAGGGGCATACGGAATCCTTCCTGCGTCTGGCGTTGTGGAAGGGTGAGGGAAGCTTTGAGCTAATTGTTAGGGCTGACTCTCACATGACTCGTAGTCAGGCAATTGGTAAGCTGTCTCGCATTCGGACAATCACTTGGCCAATGCCTCGGATGACTCGAGGTAATGAAAGAGGCGCTTACAGAGAGGCTCTCGGCAAGCGAGCAGACAAGTAAGATTTATGTGAAGGTAAACCTTAGCTCAAAGTTGAGGTTGTACAGTGAAATGTAACTACTTAAATACTAAGTTGTGAGTACTATTAATAAGTACGAAAGTTTTGTCGAAGCCAAAGGGCGTGCTAGTCGGATGACGAGCACGCAATATCATGCGTTGTCCATCATGAAAGTTTTGTCGAAGTTGATATCGGTGATGAGGTGGCGATAGTGCGTAAGCGTGATGACACCGATAAGATATGATAAGACTAGAAAAAGGAAAAAAGTGAATAAATCGTAACAAGTAAGGGTGCAATGAATTAATTTCGGGAATAAAGAGATCCTCAATGATGTGCTCAGAGCTATCGATGTAGGCTGATAAGTACTGGTGGTAGATCATCAGTATAGCATGGAGGCGGATGACGGCATGCTTACAACTAGTTTTCCGTTGTTACTGTAGGACCCCGAGCAGTGCGTGAAAATCAACTAAATCTACTTCCGACCGCATTGAGTAGTCTCGCTTCTCCTAAGTTAGTTGCATTGTTCTCTCAGCAGTCAGTATGCTATGCGAGAGGAGAGTAAGCACAATCTTTGCGTGATGAAAGGGCGGCATGGTGATGAAGTGGACCTCCTGCAACATATAACATGTTTCCTGGCTTGGTCATGGAAACAGTCGAACACGATTGAGCCTCCCGATACGATCCTTCGATGAATGTGATGGAGTGGATCACCACAGTAGATTGGGTCCGAGGATATGGAGGTCTTTGTGAAGGACACTCAGGAGATCAATAAAGCGGAGTGTAAGCCCTGGTGGTAGATCGCCAGGATACCACGGAGGTGGACGATGAGGTACTTGCGACCAATTTCCCTGACCAAATTGAACCAATAATCGCAAAGCAATGCTGGTGGCATCTAGTTAAACATACCTGAGGGGGGGCAGATGGTGTAGTGGTCATATCTGCTTGCTCAGTTGTAACTCGTTCCATACAGGAAATTTTATTTTCACAATCGCGAGTTCGAGTCCCCCACCCCCCAGAAAGTAACAATCTAGACACTTTCCGGGTTCTACCACATCCGATGCCCGAATCACGTGAAATGCAGCCTCCCTTTCTAAAAATGATCATGTCATCACATTACCCCCTCTAAAATCACAAGACAAATCTAATCTCTCCTTACCATTCTGGGCATCGATTCGAGGCCCTCCCAGCGATCTTTCAAATAAGACTGGGAAACGGAGTCACATGCCACAAGGCTGCCACCTGGTTGGGAACCCAGATCGCAAAAAATGGAGTGGTGATCCAAGCACACCACGGCCCGGCACATTGCCCCAGCATCAATTGATCACACTGTGTTGGTCACCTTGGCCGAGTAAGGCAAGTCTGGGACAGAGAGACCGGAGAAGGACTGGGATCGATGGAGTCTGGTGGGAAGTGGGACTTGGTCATGAGAAGGGACCGGTGAAGAAACAACAGTGACGGACAGATTGCGGCCAATTTTCGGCAGAGGCTAGGATTTCCCAAATGGGAGAAGGTGGCAGTGTCTGAGTCGCACCAAATTATCAAAGGTGAGGGATAATTCTGTGCCATAGTCGCACGCTAGTTGAGCAGGTTCAAATCGATGACATCATAATACTCAAAGTAGTAATCAGACCAAAAACACGGTAGTTATATTGGAATATACGTACATGTAACCAATACACTTTCGAAAAAAAACAAAAAAAAAAACGTACCTGAGATCATTTAGAGAATTGGCACCGAAAATCATAGTCGATACAAGGCTCGCAGTAAAGTAGCCTGATGTTTTCCAGTACACTCCTCGACAACAGGTTGACCGCGTATCCCGAGGATTCGTCCTCCAAAAACCTAATGAAACGGTGGTTTGTGTTGTTTCTTGGAAGCAGCTATGGCGGTCGAGGATGGTCATCTGTGGTGGTGGTCATGATGTGGTGACAAAGGCCATTTGGTTCTTAATTGGACGATACGGGATGTCGTATACAGTGCATGAGAAACTAGAGCAGATAATTAAGGATAAAAGGAAACGGTGTCGCTGTCTTGAGCTTGAGCTCGGTCCGGTCCTTCCGATGCCACGTGCAATTTCAGGCGGGACTTCATGGGAAGGTTCGTAGCTTTGTCGTAGCTTGTCCCGCGACTATCACTAGCTACACGCCATCCACTTGCTACCCAGCGATGCGCTTACGTCGAGTCTGTATCCATCGTTTATCCTCCTATAAGCAATCTCTTGGAACTCCCAGAGGCTCTGGCAAAAATCAAAATAGTAGACTCGATCTTCATGTTCTCTCCTTCCAGACGCGGTGCACCAAAGACTCTGATTTTTTTGTGGAACCTTACCGCCCGCGGCGCTGATTCCCATTCAATCGGGCGTCAGCCCTCCGGAATGCCCAATCGAAGATTATCCGAGTCGATCATAGCACATGGCTGCGCGCAGCCGCAGAAAATTTCGCGAGACACCAGGCCCTTTCCAGCTCTCAGCGATGAACGATGGGTAACATCGCTATCGATTCTGCCTACGTTGCAGCATACCTGTCGACGTTTCTCTATGGTACGCTTCTTTTATCTTTTCTTCGATGATTTATCTCTAATCAGATGTAATCCTCCAGGCGCGTACGTCGTGGTTGCGTGTCATTGTAGCCTTGTTTTGTATCACCGCTACAAAACAAAGCGACTGCACAAGTACCTCCTAGGAACACATATCACACTCTTCCTTCTGATAATCTGGGTTCGTACCATGTCTCACCTCCGAGTCGTATGCGTGTTCGCTGAGGTTGTTTCAGCGCTGTACGACCACCATATCCCGCACACTGAACGGTATAATCCACGTAGAATCGCATGGAGGAGCTCTCAATCTATATTCCCCTTAGTCCGCCTGGAGCCTCGTTGAGAATTCGCCATGGGTGATGGTCACAGTCGTTGCCGATGCCTTCCTTGTAGGCTTCCCATCCCTGCCTGTTTTTTCATCTCCGGCAAGGGGCTGATTCTTTCTGAAAACAGGTTTATCGCACGTACATCGTCTGGATGCGGAGATGCCTCATAATAGCTGTTCCTCTGTCCCTCTTCGCCGCGGACATTGGTGAGTACCAGCTAGTGTCGAACCCTGTGCATTCAATGTCTAACCTGTACGCCTTGACCCTGGACAGCGATGGGAATTTACTTCTTGGTCAACCTGGCAGGTCCCACCACGACTTTCCCGCAGTTGATCCATATCGTCACTGCCTTCGCCGCTGTAACGCTAGCTGCTAACATCATTTGCACTGGTACGCATCATCACCAAGTCGGTACACGAATGCCATTCTCATGTTTTCCCCCCACTCGGAACAGCACTTATATCCTTTCGCATCTGGAGGGTTCGCCGCAATATATCAGAGACAAGACAAGGTTCCGACCCCTTGCATGGTGTCATAACTCTCATCGTAGAATCTGGTTAGCCTCCCTCCATGCGTGGACTATATTATATGCTTTCCTTGACGCTCAATAAACCGCTCCGTAGCCGCCGTGTACACCGCCGTCCTTATAGCCCAAATAATCACTCTGGGTTTCGAAGCTACATCTGCTTCGTCCTATTCGACGTCCAGTGTCCTATCATCGGCATCGTCGTATGTATCGTATCCTTCGCTCGCTGCTTTGAACTATGAAGTTGACTCCGTTGTCTAGTTCTCTATGATCATCATCCGCGTCAGCCGAGGCCAGTCTCATGGGGATGGCGCAGAAGTTAGCACCGTCGAGATGAGATGGCAGCATTCCACCGTTGAAGACACTACTGCTAACACAGAGACTGGCGGACCCCATATACTCGCCGACTTGCGCAGCGAGGATGTCGAAGCTCAGCGCCCGGATTTCGGAAGTCTCTACGGAGACAAACCACGAGTCCACTGCGTGTAAACCATAATCCTCTACAAATTATAGATCTAGTATTCCAAATACTTAACACTCATTCTTATCTACGCGCTTCCTTATTACCGTATCACGGTAATGGTACCCTTAGAATACTGTGTGATATATCTCTGTCTACCAGTCTACCTGTCGAGTCGTAAACGGTTCCTTCCTTCAATGAGAACTACACAGCCTCGTCAGACTTGTCTAGTTTTTGTTCGAGCCGTTGCCGGTAATAAAGAAAGCCTAAACCGAATGAATCCTCTGGCGATCAGTAATTGACGGGAAAACACATCTGTGGCGTAAGATGCTCCTACTAATGTTTCACACTCAAACATAGAGTGATCATTGTTCAGGGGGACGATCTGCCAACGAGTCATCAAGGTCATTCAATTATAACCGTGATGCCCATAACTAGAGGGTCAGATTCCTCCTGCTTCATTAAGATTGTCAGTTTCCCGTAATCGAGCCAGCCCAAGGATAGATATTCGATTAAATGAACGAAAATCAAAAATACAAATTACGGCTGCTTATCCCGAAAGCAAACTTTCACTCATACGAAAACAAAATGACTTCGTCGCCGTATCTTTCATGCTCTTTCCCCGACGACAATACCTCTACGATCTCTTAGTGTTCCCTATGAAAAATTCAATAACATCCCTCTTTAATCCCATAAAGACACCACATATTTCGTCTCTTCCCGAACATGTATATCATCACCACGACCACGAACAGCAGAACAGCTACGAACACATCCCCCACCATGGCTATCCCAGGTTCGCGGGAACAATATGTCTGCAACCCTTCGAGGCCCTGTGAAGACAAAATAGTACCAAAGAAGAGACACACACACGACGCTCTACAATGACCGCGCATATATCCTGCTTGCCAGCGAGTACACGACCATTATAGGCTGATAGCCGAAGGATGAGCGCCTTCATGTACGGGAACGGCCGGACATGTCGGGCCGGGGTCGGAAACCATCCAGAAATGGTAACACGGCTTTCCTCTTACCACCACGAAACACCAGCCGGTACCAGGAAAGATGCCAAAACACCGAGCACTAGACCTGAGAGGATGTCCAGCCGCCGCTTCGGTGCCGCGACGGAGTCCTGTCTCGTTTTTCGTTCCTTGTGATGATATTTCGTTAGTGGTGATGAGGACCACTCCTGCCGCCGTTTCGGCGCTGCGACGTTGTTGGCTCTCGTTGCTTGCGTTCCGTTCGTGTCGATCCGTTTGTTTGGTTCCATGGATGGTGACGAGGATAACTCCTGCCGCCGCTTCGGCGCTGCGACGGAGTCCATTCTTGTTGCTGGCGACCTCGCTTCTCGTCATGGCCCTCGGTCCGTGCACTCATGATGTTATGTTTGTGTATCATGGTTTGTTATGTTGCACCGTCGTCATTTGTTTCACTATGTTACATAGATTTCTTTGTGAACCCCACAAAGCCGCTCTAACCCGCGAGACACACTCAACAGTGTGATTACAACGGCATGAGCCTTTGTGGCCGCAGCACATGGCATGCCATGTCAGGGCTGCGGACCCGGCCGTTCCTTATTGGGACCTTGCGCCGGTACCACCACCACCACGCGTCGCTCGCGCCTATCTTCTGCACATTCTCGTCGATACGCTCCTTTCCAACTTCTCGAACCGCTGGCTCTTGGGAAGAATGCCGTTTTGAGGGGACGGAAAGGGCGTGATGAGTCTCTGTGATGAGGGCAGAGCTCTTAGAAATGGGCAGACGAATAGTCTTCATAGTGAGAGCAAAAAGGGTTAGGGTCGAGGAAAGGCACCCGCCGGCAGGTGAGTAGATCCTGTTCTCCGTCTTTCGAGTTACTAATTTGTTCCGTACAACCAGTCGCTCGAGATGTACATGTCGCGTTTGGATTGATGTGGTCAGCGATCGCCTTGACAATTGCGCCCATCATCACGCGGAGAGGGCGCCTCTGTGGGAATGATAGGAACGTATGACTAACTTTGTCATGTATATCACTGCCGCTTTCGTACGTACACCTATTGACCTTTCGATCTAACGTTATTCTGATCTCCCCTCTCCTCGTCATTCAAGCAGGAACACCTTCTCAAATGGCGTCACCGGCGACAGTCCAAAAGGAGGTGCTTCATTTGTTTAGCCTTCACGACGGAATATCCAAGTCGGACCAGGAAAAGATAGTGAGTTGGTGGGAATCGCACGAAAGAGCGCCTGGTAATAGCATTCCAGGCCGAAGATGCGCGGAGGCGATATCTGAGCCTCCCGGAAGTCATCATTTCCGCCATTGATGAGACCAGCTCAGCAGACTTGCGCGTCCAAGTGCCGGACCAGCGTGTTTACACCGGCAGAAAGCCAGTCATTACATCGGTCCTCGCAGACACGCCCTGTACGAGCCTCGGAGTTGACGGGCTCTTGGAGAAGCTCAATACCACGCTCGGCACCTCGTACACGCTGGACTCTCCCTCTTTACCCTCTCGCCTCTCCCAGAAGCTCTGCTCCGCCCTTCGAATACCTCACACCTCATCACTCTCCTTGATCCTGAGGTCTTGCATCTCCAACAACTACGACTTTGGCACCGCGTACGCTCGTCTCCGGTCTAGGTGGTACAATGACATGACCCGTATCGAAGATACATGGCGTAGCCATGAAGCCCGCGACAACGAGATGCGAAGCGTTGTGCAGGTCAACAAACGTATAACCAACTCTTTCGTTCCTCCTCGGCGCCTCTGGGACCTGTACAGTAACCGAGTCGTGCCGTGGTGGATTGTGTACGAGTGGCACTGGAGCGTATCGCACGCTTGGATGGACGAGAAGGACCGCGTCAGCGTATGGTCCCCCATCAACGGACGAGCATGGCCTGTTCCCTTGCCGAAAGGTTCTGATCTGAACCTCCTCCGCATCGAGCTGCTCAATCTTGGGGCAGAGTATGTCTGGCTGGACGTGCTCTGTTTGAGGCAGGCGGGTGGACCGAATGAGGAACTCCGTGCAAAGGAGTGGGAGTTGGACGTTCCTACAATTGGGAACGTGTACCGGATGTCTAGGCAGGTGGTGTGCTACTTTAGCGGGCTGGGGCAGCCGCTGAGTTCCGACATTGACCTGCAGGGTGACCGGAGCTGGTTCAGGCGCGCATGGACGCTGCAGGAGATGAAGGGAAACTACATCATTGGTGGGAAGACAGGTGATGAAAGAATCGAAGAGGAGTATAGGCGAATCATGCGTCAACAGCTGTCGGTGCTCAAGACCGTGACCGGCACAGGCAACAAAAGCGTGCTGAACGTTCTCGCGCATATGCAGAAACGCGTCTCGACGAATGCGGTGGATAGGATCGCGGGGATGGCGTACCTTGTGTCCACGAACCAGATACCTGCGTACTACGAGAAGCGGACTGAGGAGGACGCGTGGACGGCGTTGGTGGATGAGCTGCATGCGCAGCTCTGGGCGGAGATGTTCTTCCTGTGTCCGGAGCCTGGGGACGGGAATGCGCGGTGGAGGCCGTCGTGGAGGCAGGCTATGCATGAGGCGCTTCCGGCGATGGGCCAAAACGAAGATGAGCTGCGGGAGTGGCTTCCGTGGGATAATACGTATACGGGGTATTGCATTGAGAAGTGCGAGGTGCGAGGATTGGCTACGGGAGGACAGAAGCTTCGAGAAGGAAAGCTAGTCGTTGAAGGTGTCTTCCGGCCGTTCAAAGTTGTCGCCAACCACTCGTACACGATACCTGAGGAGGGATCGTACACACTGATGGGGAGCGAAACTCCGAATATGATGTTTTGGGTGGTAGGGCGACGACGGGAGGGAAAGTTTGAGAAAGTGTCGGTGTTTCAGGTGCCTGATGCTGAGGAGAGGGCGGCCCTGGAGAGGACAGGGTTTGTGAAGGAGAAGGTCGAGGTGGACTTGTGGTGAGAAGGGACATGCGTGTCAGAGAGTGGTGAAACTCTTTCGCGAGTTGGCAACCAAGACGTTCTCAACCGTTAGACGTTAAGGATGGGAGAGGTCGGGCTTCACCTCAGCGTGCGCGATGCGCTAGCTCGGTCTCGATTCGTAGTGAGCCCTAGTTGTACTGATATGATCGCTAGAGGATGTTTGTTCCTTGTTCCCTCTCACATATCATGGCAACTTGATGACCAAAGGAGGATCACGACAATGATCATCACCGTTGAAAACATCAGAGATTCGACAAGAATAATGAGCTACCCCGACCGTGACCATATAAAAGCAAACACATCATTTCTTATTTCTGTATGATTTGGTAGTAATTGGTACCACCGGCTGGTCTCTTCTTTCATTTCTCACTTTTGCTCTCTTTTAGATTCTGGAAAGATATGGGTTCCTCGTCGAGTGGACCGACGTTCACCGATGCCGGCCCGTCCATTGCTCCTGGTGCCAATTCCCCTAATCTGAATCCACGGAGGGACCTAAACGTTACGCGTCCTTGCGATATGGGAAATCTTCTGCAGTGAATGACTGAAGACCGTTGTTTGTCTCTTCGTCGGTACTAACTTATCTTCGCAGGGCAATTGATGGGTTGCAGACGTATTATTCCTAGAAACCTGGGATAGTCATGGCGGGGGGCGTATTCGTCGCTGTTCTGCTGCTCATGATCGGGGTGGTGACTCTATACGCGCTCATGAAGAGACGGAAGGTATGGCGTCTTCATGGGATTAAAGAGGGATGTTATTGAATTTCTCATAAGCTAGACTAAGAGAGCGTAAACGTATTATCGGACCAGGGAAAAAGCAGGAAAGATATCACAATGAGGTTGTCTTGTCTTCATATGTGTGAAAGTTTACTTTGGGAATCAGCAGCTGTGACTTGTATTTCTACGTTCGTTCAATGAATCGAATAGTTCTCCTTGGGCTGGCTCGATTACAGGAAACTAGTTATCTCAATGAAGTGTGATGGATCTGAGGCTCTAGTGATTGGCATCACGGCATAGTTCAAGAGTCGCTGGCGGATCGTTCGCCTGAACAACGTCCATTCTATTTTTGAGTGGATCATCTCACGTCACGGACGCGTTCCTGTTAAATACCGATCGTCAGAAGATTCTTTCGTCCTTCACAATTCATTCAATTTAAGCATTCTTTGTTATCTGCAACGGCTCGAATAAAATTAGACAAGTCTGACGAGGCTGTGTAGTTGTTATTGAGAGAAGGAATAACAACTTGACAGGTCGATTGTGCGCGCCGACCTCTAGACAACATTTCTGAGAGAAAAGGGGGCGTATAAATCACCTGGCAGCATCCTCCATCATTGTAGACCATCGCAGGTCCACCTAGTGTTCTCTAAGACTAGTCGGAAGACAACATACTACTGTATCCACGAGAATCGGGATTCGAACATGTATTCGGTGGCACTTGGCCGTCTGAGTCCTCGACGACAGGCAATTCGGCCACCCTAGGAGATTCCTGACGTGCAGTGAGCTTGAGTAGGGAAGGTAGGCGCGAGCGACGCGTAGAGGTATTGGGCAAATGGTGGTAAGAGGAAAAGCCATATTTCCATGTCTGGATCGTTGCCGAGTCCCGACAGGCGGCTCCCGGGCCCGTACACTCATCCTTCTTCAGCTTTCCTAGTCGTGTGCTTGCCAAGCAAGATGTATACGCCTCTATTCAGCGCTTTCTCTCCCTCCAATCAGTTTCTGTTCTCTTAAACCCAGGCAGCCTTTCGCTTTGGACCACATAGCTGGTCAGCGCTAGCTTTTGGGATCATGAAAACTGTCACTTGGTGATAGTGACCCCATTATTTTTGACTTTCTTGCGCTTCACTAGTAGGATAGTAACCCTTGATAACCTGACCAACAATTAGCTACCTGGATAGCGTGTGCACGTTCTCGCCAAGAGGACTCGGACCCAGTACCCAACGTAAAACTTCCCGATTGTACGCCCGAGAAAATCTTCCGTGTAGAGTGCTATGATACCCAGCGCAGATAGAACATTTTTCAAGTCATCGAGTTCATCCGACATTCTGATTCCGATCTCCAGAAAAGTGGAAGAAAGTCACAGAATGTTATACGTTGTCGACACCTTCATTGTCGCGCTCCAGAAAGTCATAAACATTCCTACCGGATGGTGTTGAGGAAAATCCCTGGAGGAATGAGCTTACACACCACGGCCGTGTGAAGTGAGATAGGTCGAGAGCGCACCCCAACATCCTCCATGAGAAAGTGGAGCTGCAGCGATCACCAATTAATGTTTGCTTAGCGCTCGCCCAGATAAAAGATATGCCATGAAACACAACGCAAACATGATGTTCACAGCACTATAACGGAGAAGCAGCCCAATATTCCCGCCCGTCCACATGTAACATGTCCATTTTGAATAATGATAAATGCCAGTAAAACAATGTAAGGGGGGACTGGAAGTGATGGTAGTTGTAGGATCGTCAAAGTACATGAATGGAATATTACACAACGCAAACAAAAACAGATACGGATATAGGGACAGCAAATCAAAGCAGAGCAGCGCGGATCTGTTCAACAACCAGGTCAGATCAGATCAGACAGAAAGCACAAGGGGTACATACGTTACTAGACAAAATGGAACTGAGATGTGTCGTACAAGAAGGAAAAAAAGGGGGAAGAAACAGTCAGATCATGCACAAGCAGGAGAATGGAGTAAAAGGAAACGTTCATAATAACGTCGCGTTCGTCAGGCTGGACCGAAGGATAATACTAGACAGAGAAGGGGGGAGAGAGATGATAGGACAAGATTGAGTGTTCGTCCGGAATGATCAGGAGGAAAGTGGAAGGGGAAGGAGGTAATGGAACAGGGGGAAAAGACACTCACTCTAAAAGGGCAACGTAAATAACCCACGGAATTATGATCATTGAATTGAACGCAACATACCTTCCACGGCGGCCATCACAACCCGGAGCATTGCAGTATCAGTCGCCGTTGTTATGCTTGGAGATCACTCATCAGCACATCCCACTAAAACTATCGCTGAACTCACTGTATATATATCTCCCTCTCCTTATGCCGGCCCGCCTTAGTGGCGAGTTTCGAAAAGCGGCGCTTGAAGTAATCGCGACCTGCACGGATATCACCTGGCTCACCATCAAAATCCTAAGCAATGGATGAGCGAAATTTTTTTTAACAGACGCGCAGGAGAACATCACGCACCGGAAAGAAGTTCTTGATGTCGGAATGAGGTATCTTCTTTTCGAAGAGGTCGTTCTTGTTCAAAAACAAGATCTAAAGGGAAGACGAATCTTGACGTAAGGGACTGCGCGTTTATAAAGAGGGCCCTACGTACAATCGAAGTGTACTTGAACCATTGCGAGTGGCATATCGAGTCCCATATGGTCATCGCGTCTTGCATTTGATTCTATCAGTCAGACGGCATCAGAGCGGTGATCTACCAGCACATCAATGCTAATCACATACCGCATCCTTATCTTCGACGAGACATTGATCATACCCGCTCAAGCTGACAAGGAACAGGATACTTGTCACATCCTGGAAGCAGTGTATCCATTTTCGCCGTTCGGACTTTTGGCCGCCCACGTCGACCATAGTGAGCTCGCGTTCCCGTAAGTAGAAAACAGTCTCCTTGATACCCGTCGTTCGTACGCGGCATTGAATGATATCTTGCTCAGTCGGTTGATACTGGGGATCAAACAGCCGATCAAGGTCCGAGTAGAAATACTCCAAGCTACGCTGCGTAAGAACGCATAGAACAGCAGGGGAATAGGAGGAGACGTACTTTTCTGGCAAGGCTGCTTCATTCCCTCTCTGCCATGCTTTGTGAATCCCCGGGTCATGCCATAGCGCCTTGAGTGGCTCTAAGTACTCCACCGGGAACGGTTCTCCATCCTTCAAATACCGTGCATTGTCAATGACATCGATGTATCCAATGTTGTCCTCCGAAACCTTGAGGTCCATATCTTCCATCGCATCGAGGATACATCTCAACCCGCCGGTAAGGTTGCCAAACGTTAGCTGCCGGTACGACTCGATTTCTTGGGGTGTAAATGGAATCTTATGAATGACACGCATTTGCTATCGAAGAGGATGAGCGTCGTGTAGCATGAGGGGTGGAAACGTACCTTTAGCACCGTCGATTTTCCAGAATCCCCAGACCCCAAAAGTAAAACCTGTGCGCGATATAAGCAGGGGATTCATAGAGATACGATACAGTATACACACCTTGACTTGCGCCGCCATTTTTGCCTTGGCCTAGCGGCATAGCCTGTCAATACTACATATACCCCCAACTCGAGAGAAAACGCACCTCCTTGAGCTCCTTCTCAGCTTTCTTATGCAAAGCCTTCTCCGTATCTGTAACCTCGAAGCCTCCAGTGGACAAACATACGCCCATGCTGTAGAGTTGAGAAGGGGTAACGCTGGCGAAAGGGCGCAACAAGACCGAGCTCAGGTTCCGACTCTGAACCTACTAGCCTCCGCAATTCGGCACCAAGAGGGCAAAGAAACCAGAGTAGACCAGCGATAAAAGAAAAAAGAGATGTACAAGATATAAAGCAAGAAAAAGAGCAGAAGGAAAACAGGAGTAAACCGCGGTGGGTGGTAATTCAATTTCAAGGAAGGATTGTTGTTGACATAGCTTCTTCAATTGTTTTGGGAAAATTGCCGATCAAATTACGTCACTGCACGAGGTCGGTGACTTTCGATGTCACATCACGCCGTACAACTCCGTCCAATCATCCCGTTTCAGGGCTACATTCCTTATCTCAGGCTTGTTGCGCCGGATACTTAGACTGCCAGGTAACTCGATAAAAACTCGGCACTTTCTCAATCGGACTCTGGGCGCTCCGTAGTTTGTCCGAGGACGCCGCAATTCAGTCCTGCCAAGTAAACATCAAGCTTTGATGGTCAGGTAGTGTGGACGAATCAATTGATGATCTGTCCCTGGACTGGATATACCCCGAAGCGTATTGCCAGCAGTACATTGCAGGTGTAAGTATGCATGGTCACTGCGCACCCAAGACTCCACTGTAGGGACGATATAGACAGCTGAGATTCATTTCAACTCAGGACTATGCTAGCCGAATCCCCAGAACTGCGCGTCAATAGTTTCTCAATCATATGCAGCGTATGTAAATCAACGCCTATCAGATGTGTTCCACGCCTGTGTTCCGGATGGCTAAACCATAATTTTCGAAGCCCAGGTAAGGTCGATATGACCTCGTACGTTCCCTGCGGAAACCGACCCTCAATGTTAAATGCAGAGTCGGTAACAGAAAGGATTCAAGGAATGCGAAAAAAAAAACTCACAGCCTCCGAAAACAAATGGCCTCTGACTAACTAGATGGGAATAACTGGCTCTACTAATTCTGGAAACCTACATGTCTCGGAGAGCCACTACCGAGAATGTTCAGTGCGTATGAAGAGGTCAACATGCGAAAAATAAGGTTACCAGGATAGCCTTGTCTAGATGACGGCAGTGGGACATAAATTATGAAAAAAATGAACAAGGAACATACAAGCGGTGTTCCTGCGGGTAATATATCTTAGCTCGCAACGGTTCGCACGAAGTAATTCAAGCACGACGTGTTAAAAAAAGCGAAGTGCTACTTACTCCGAGCACAAGCCGTCGACCTGATAATTCAACGACACCAAAGGCGAGCATCCAGTCCTTTCCACCATCAACAGATCCGTGAAGACCGAAAGATCTTTGATGCCTTCGAGGAATAAACACTCCAGCCGCCAAATCCGTGAAATCACCCCTCATGCTCCGCCAGGCACTTCATCGTTTCCGAAACGCTCGCCAGGACCGGTCCGAGAAAAATGGGAAGAGTGAGCACAGAATTTTAAAAAAGTATAGCCCGTTCAGATTCCACGAGATCTCGTGGTTGGTGATACGCGAAGAAGCCTGGGTCGGCAACCACGCCACCATCAGGGAAGCTCTCATTGGTATCAGAGAGCCTGCCTGGTGGGGTTAGAGATCTCGCCGCTCTAATAGCTCTCCATCGGAACAGTGAGAGGGACGGAGCAAGAGGAGCGAACCTAAGAGGAATGCTTAGCATTAGCACATGTTAGATATGAATGTCCCATGCACTACAGGGCCAAGGAATCAAGAACATTTCCCAGTCATACACCACAGAGTTTGGAAGTCGCCCTCGAAACAGCTGAGTAAAAATTATAGCACCGCAGCATTTCCTGAACCCTACCTTGTCGTATTCCATGTCACGTTATAGGTGTCGATACATTCCAATATCTCACCGCCGCAGTCCTTCACTATTTTAACCCAAAGTGCAAGGGACGGTTGAGCGTCTTAGGTCAAGTCAAAATTCAATATAACACCGGGCGGGGAAGGAATTCTCCGGGGATGGTATTTCAATTCGAAGCGAATCAAGCAGTCAGTGGACAGCTTCGATTCTGGGAGGCAATGGAACTCACCAGGAGAAGAGGACGGCCACAAGACGACCGTTGAAATTTGCATTTATGAATATCGGCAATCAGACGCCCGGAGTCCCGGCCCGGCTACTTACCCTCAGCCGACTGTGTAGCAGTATAGCAAGGGCAGTTTCCTGAACACGGTGCCAAAAGAACACGGCAAAAGACCAAATCATTTCTGTGCATGTGAACGGTCCACCAGAATTCTGATGATGACTTATCCTGTTTCCTGTTGCGAATACTGCAAAAAGCAAAGACGAGTCAGAAGGAATATAATTCGTGAGCATCTACTATGAACTTATTTGACACTAACATCAAAATAATGTAAGTGGTACTTGGAGCTCCGAACGCTCCGTCTACTGAGGTTACCAGGTCGCGTCGATCACGAGAAGAAAATCTATGAATGAATCAGACAGCTTGATGTACAAAAAGCGGACGTTCGATTTAACGGTTGAAATGACCCATAATAATATTGGGGGAGAGAAAAGTCTACCAGAGGCTGTGCAAAGAGTGGTACATACTCGTCAAGAGTTGGACTGATGACGTCGACTTTTGCGCACAGACTGGCGATCTCTGATTCGAGCTCCTTGATGTGATCGAGCCGAGGTTGAACGAGGCTGTCCATGGTAATCATATCGAGCTGTACGTGCGCCATCAGCATCTTATCGATACGTCCCAGCGAGTACCATGAGCGCAGAAGAGTGATATCGACAGTATAGGAGTAAGAGGATATTTGCGCGTTGCAGCCGGTCATTGTATATTTAAGAAATGGCAGTTAGTCGGACTCTTACAAAATCCTGGTGGCGTACGGAGATTTTGGACTCAAACAAATTTGTCGTCTGTTCTGCGATGACAGTCGAGCTGGTCGCCCTAAGATGTACTAATATGCATTGAGCACCCGTAGCAGCTCATATAGGGGCGAACACACGTGAACAGCGTGTCGTAGTGGTGGTGGTGGTGTTCGTGTTGTTACTGGCATACTGGGGTCTCAATAAGGAACGGCCGGGCCCACAGCCCTGATATGGCGAACCATGTGCTGTGGCCACGAAGGCTCATACCGTTGTGAACACGCTATGGAGTGTGTCGCGCGGAGTAGAGATGCTTCATGGGGTACAAAAGAAAGTCGGTCATTTATGAATGATGTAACGGTAGCCCAAAAAATGTAGAAAACATCGAAGACATTTAGCGAGAGCTCGAACAGTTTTCATATCAGAAATCTTCCAATCTGATTGTGGTACAACAATGGGTGGGCTTCACCCTCCACTTCAGATAGGAGGGAACAGCATAAACACTGTGAACGAGGAACAGGTGAACAATAGCGTTCAGCCCATTGCAGAACCTCTACGGCGAGATGATCTCGGTAATCGGATCAAGGCTTTCTATGTGCGGGAATAGGGAATAGGTGCTATGAACCAAATGGGAGCGGATCCATGCCACTGGGGTCTTGCAGGGGAAGTTACTGTCGGTGGACTTGTATGCAACAATTGTATAGAAAACGGTATGAGGACGTCAAAGGTAACGAGGGAAGACAGGTATTTCCAATCGCCAAACAAGACCACACAGCTCTGTGAGACATGGCGCACGGGCCACGGATACTCGGGCACAGTACACAGACCTATGACCAGGATGGAACGGGGAGGTAAAAACTGGGCGTGTATCCTGAGTCGAAAACACCGAAACGTGAACACAAAACGAAACGCAAACACGGAAACAACGATACATGGAAATCAAGTCCATTTGCAAGCACAGTAACCACGATAACAAGCGAGAATGGGACAGGGAAGGAAAGGGTCAATGAGGTAGTGGGCAGAGGAGAGCAGGAGGCGCACGAAGAACTAGTAGGTGCCCGGCACGAATATACTCGCGGTAAAGATTCAGAATGATTGCCGGGTAGATCAACGGAATACTATGCCAGAGAAGACTGAATTGAGTGGCTGTCATATCGCAGCAATAAAGGACAGGAAGATATCCGAGCTGTGAAACAGAAGGAACTGGTGGTTCCGCAGGTTTTCATCGACGTTGAAGAAGGAAGACTAAACCTCTCCTCTTCTCAAATGGAGGCATTCCAGAACTTTTGGAAATGGCACGGGGCCGTTGGTGTAGAGAAACGCGGTGGATTTGACTTGGAGAAGATTTCCAGATGGTAGTAAGAGGGAGAGCCCTATTGCCGTTTTGGGACGCCATCAATTCTTGCTCCCAAACCACCCGGTCTCGCTTGAGCGCTTGAGCATTGACACGCTCCTTCGCCGTCTGCTTGTCAAGCTGGTTATATGCACCAAGCACCAGTAGATGGTTTATGTTTGAAAACCATACACCCCAGTTTGTCGGAAAGTTGCGAAATGCCTTATAAGGGAGAATTACTAATAATGATCTTATAAGGCACTGATATGGCCCAAAGAAGCGAACCCGGCCAAATTATCAGCAAATTAGAGCCGACGAGCCAAATTAGGTTCGACAAGCTAATAAGGCAGATTATGAGGCTCGGACTTAGCAATTTCCAGCAAGCCGAGTCCTAACTGAGTCGGAAATATGCCGGAAATTCCCGCTTCAGGGCATGATGCCGTTTTGTAATTATTGCGGCTGGCTTCCTGTTGTCTCTACCAGTAGCGAGAATAGCTGTGGTCAAGTAGTTTTACCCTCAGCACTTGAATAGTCATATCAGGAAGTTACTAGGTATGATATGACATCCATTTAATAGTAATATTGTATCATGAATTGTTGACAGTTATCTGAGCTGAGACCATAGATTCCAATTGATTGAGGCCCAAAAGGTATAGAATATGACTGAAGTATCTGAGGGTCATATATTGACATAAATAGTGAAAAATTGGGAGATCTGACGGTGCAGTGAGGGTGGAGGGACCTAGGGATGGATTTACTCGTTATGTATCAATCCCACGGTCATAGATACATAAAGGCCATATGGCAGAATTGTAATAATTGCCTTAATTAATATGTAATACTATGCCCTACGAGTTGCTGGTTCGATTCCCTGTAATGTTGATTTTCTATCCAATCCTTACCTTGATTACATAATCAGCTTCGGCGTTCCTTTCTGATTAATAAATAATTAGTGTAATTAATATGACAGGTGTGAGTAATAAATAACAAATATAATATTTTTTGTGCTGCTAATTCAGTGATCAAATAAGACAACCCGATTCCTTATTTGGCCTCTTATAAGCAAAAACTTGTTACTGGCCAGATCAGATAATCCTCGGAGTTCGCTTATAGCCTTTTATTACCTTATAAGACATTATAAGCCTTTTTGGACTTTTCCGACATTATTAACAGGGCATTCGCCTGCCTGGAACATGGTAAGTCGACCAGAGGGATCGACATTTACACTGATGGCATCTCATGCATCTTCCACACACATATTGATTACCTAGTATTTAGGGGAACACAAGAGAAAGGTGCCACTGCTGACCTAATCAAGGAGTGCCATGTCAATGACTAGGTGGCTCACAATTTCACAGACGGGCATCCTGTAAAGCACCAGCTACATTCTCATTAGCCCGTGTCTTTTGTTGTGTTATAATGCAAGAGTACTATTGTGTCCTTATGCAGATATCTAGGTATCTTTCTGCAAGTCTGACTGAGAAGGCTTTATTTAAATCTATGAGGAATATAGATGCACATTCTTTGTAAGGCATTGTAGGACTTAACACTTTTCCCTGCCAATCTTCCAGCCCCTTTCTGGCTTTCCTCTGCTATTACTGCTCTGCTCGACAAGAACAGCCTCCCCTTTTCCTCCAGGAAATGGCGACTGGCTGAGGCATTGGCAGCATGCACATGCAGGGGTGTTTGTTTTACTGGTGAATGTCAGTCAATGGATAAATGGCTTGGCACAAGAACCCAAGAACAGAGTTTTTCTTCTTTCACATGTATCGTTGATTGACTATCAAAACATCATGAAGACAGCATAGAATCTGAGAACCAGATACGTTGCAAGCATCCTGTCCACGTCACTTTTCTGAAAGCAGTTACAACTTGTATAAATCGCAACTTCATTGAACACTCGTCGCTCCACTTTTGACATCAGTCTGAATTTAGTCGAATTGACATTTCAAGACAAGGTGTAAGCATGGCTTACATCAATTCTGTACTCATATAGCACCAGGACAAACCGGACAGGTCAATATATATATATTGTAGATGTACGTAGGTTTCCTCCTTCCTTTTTCCCACTTTCCACTAGACTTCACCACTCACTGTAGACATGCTCCGCTTCACTAATACACCCCATTCCTGTTCTCTGGTGTGATCTGTGAGTCCTTTATCCAGTGAGGCTGCCTCTGGAAGACGGCAGCCTTTCACAAGGCCTAGCATTCTATGTCTCCGTCAATCCTCTGCTGCTTTAATAAGATCAGCAGTTGCTGACAATATTTTTTAGGCAGCTTCAACGGGCCATTGCCGCTGGGTCTAACAGGACATGATGGACCCAAAGGGGGGCCTCTCCGTTCATCAGTGTTGAATATTGTTATATAGGAGTATAGATGGCTCACTAGCAGGGCCATATAGCAGGCTATTCCTGCAAACAGACTGTTAGATTTATTTTTCAATCAAGGAATTTATTGAAGTCCTCACATTGGGCTCATGTTCTTGATGTTAATGCAGTCTCTGACGTAGCAGGCTCTTTCTTTTAAATCACCCAACATTCTCACCCCCCCAAGCTGGTTTCAAGTGCCAGTACAGCACCATTACAGCAATACAGCATAGGTGCTGCGGACACAGCAAGCACTTGCGGAAAACAATGAGAAATGCATGAAATGGCATCATCGGTTACATCACTCATAGATCGAAGGACTAAAGTACATAGCCCCGTTGATGCAGTGGGAATTGAACTCCAGGCAGACAGAATGTTTGCAGCAAGAAAACTTGTGAATATATCTGATAGCTTGATCTACAGGAAGACGACCTCCAATTTGACTGAAAAAAAACTGTAAACAGGACCTAGGTGCCATACAAATTTGAGAAATCATGGATAAAGATACCGTTAAGAGTGAAGTTTTTATGCATTAAAGAAACGAGTGGTAGAAAAGATACTATGAATGTAGCAGAGAAAGGGTCGTAGCCCGATTGCTATCAAGGAATCTTAGATCATGAGAAGATACACCAAGTAGAGAACAACAATATGTGGCTGTAAGCATGCTGCACTGGAAAAATTGAGTTGGTTAGCCATCTCCGCTGACACCGGAGAAACCAAAGATACAACATAGTGAGAAACAGTGCAAAAAATGCGACAGCTGGTGCAGAGTGTTCTACCAAGAGGGCGACCTGAGGAACTGCAGCATAAGACTACCCAATGAAGTGGGGACAACCAAGTTTTTGAGGTGGTAGGAGCAAAGACAGCAGCAGAGGATGTGCCGCTTAACTGAGAGCTGAAATTAGTCAGCAACTCGAGACACATACTGAATGGCCTAGGTGGATACTTCATCAGATGGGAAAACGAAGGATATTTCCTGGTGGCAAGCAGCCTAGTCATGCAGACCATGATCGCAAGATTCCGAGCATGCAGTGCACCAACCCAGCTTAAATAGGTGAAACAGCACTCCGGGGATCCTGGGAATGAGGGAGCCGATACACTCACAGGACTTGCAAGCAGAAGAGAAGCACTGGACCTAGTAGACCTGACTATACCACCCAAGCTCCGAAATTGGGGGGTGAAGTTATCGACCATGTCACAGGCTATAGCCTATGCAATAATCAAGAAGGTTAAAATGCAAATGAAAACTTCGTGACACAAATGCTAATGTGGGGCTGTCCCTTGCAGCAGCAAGTGAACGGAGCCAAATGAGGATATCAGCAGAGGAGCTATGGAGATCAGTGCAAAGGAAAGATTTTAATAGACATGCGCATTTGTTTTTTGTTCCAGTCCAAGGTAGTTTTTCACTTTCCGCCCTTAGCGCCTTTGCCACATGGCATATGAGTCCAAAAAAGGGAATTTTCAGTCCAGCCGACTGGGAACATGAGTCAGCTCAGCTTTGAGTAATCCTGACCATTACCATGACCAATTGGCAGTCAACACTGCCCTCACTCTCTGACAATCAGTCACTAACTCTAGCCCCCCATGCACTTCGCACATCGCTCTTCGACCCCAGCCTGAACTATTGGTGGCAACCACCAGTGTCCATGACCACTATCGCACAGGCTGTTCCCCTTACCTGTGCAAAACAAAGAGGACTGTGGTGACATCATGCAGAGTAGCTGCTGTCCCTAATATGCCAGGTTACGCCTTTTTCGTTTCTGTGGCCGAGTTGCAGCAGAGAGCACAAATCTGGTTCTCCTATTTATTTTGTGAACACTTTAGTTGTTACTAGGCTGTTACTCAGTAGTACTTAATACTTGTTCCAATATATTCTTCATGGATTTCCAGTGAACCTCTTCTTCACAAAGTTAAGTCTCAAAAATGCAATAATGCTGTGAACCCTTTGTCTTCATGGAATCAAGAAGAAGAAGAAGAACAACAACAACAACCATCAACAACCCCACCCCCACCCAGTCTATGCCGTCTATCCTCTCTACCACTTATTTTCTCTGAATTCCACTCTGAACTATTGCATTAATATGTGGAAAACACTCATCGACTGACCGCAAGCAAACTAAAACCCATCATGATGCTACATAACTCAAAACCAACCATAGCCAATTCGGTTTCATCCGTTCTGCTTACTCTGCCAATTATCCCTCCAACCCTTCGTTCTCTACTCTTTGAGAATGGAATCAAGCTCTCCAATATAACAACAATCGAAGCCAGGCTCGCTCAATTTGAATCCAAAATCAATGAGTTTTGTAGGGAAACAGTGACAAATTACACCATTATGGATCAACAGCTGGACATCATGGGGGACACTATCAAGCAGCTGGGTGATGCTGTCACTCAGATAGGGCTAACACTATGAAATGTGCAGATTGTACTTCTGACCCAACACTATAGGGCCCAGATAGCAGATTATCGATCCTCTCTGTATCAACAGCATGAATCGCTCATCAGGAAGTTGGACATAGCTCAGAATTCTGAACTAGAGAATGCCATTGAATGCCTGCTCGATGTGCTCTCTGAAAGGATTGACAAGGCTGATGAACAACTCACTGAGATCAACCGTGGAATCACCAGTAGTCTCGCTACTCTGAATCACCTCTCTCAAGACCTTACTGCTACATTTCCTGACACCTCCATCAGAACCTACCCACCTCCGATTATTGTCGCTCCCGAATCCATGCTGATGCCAAAACGAAAACAGATCAACCAAGCCGGGTCAAGATGGAAAAGGGCAAATGAGGTCGTTTCCACCAACAATACTGATTCACTAGAATCAAGATGTCGGACTCGACCCCGCTCCATCCGTAGATGAACACAATATACACTCTCACCTAGTCTTTCCATTCTCGGGGTCTCTAAACCGTACATGTGTTATCTATCCCTTTACTTGCTACATGACTTATGCTCCCTCATTCATTCATTCTTTGTGTCGTTCATCCTGCTCCCTCTATCCTTATTGTGCCATGCTCTCTATTCAGGACTCATATTCATATGTACTTTCTTGGATGCTGTTCCCCATGTCCTGAAGCTAATACTATTACTGTTTCTTTTCTCTTGGAGTGTGACTGCTGCTAATCTCGGTCCTAGCTGTGCATCTTCCTCATTCTCTATTTATGCTCTCAATGTGAATGGAATGCACCATGCCTTGAAGCTCGTACATATCAACAATGCTATTGGACATAGAAATCCATCAGCATTCATCATCTCTGAGCTTAAATCGTCAACATCAACAGCTGGTCAAATTATGCTCAAGAACTACAAGATTTTTGAGAAGTGTTCTCATCCTACAACTGAGACTTGGAAGTAGGGAGTAATTCTAGGAATACGGGATGATATTCAGGTCATCCAACACCTTGCCATATCCAAAGCAATTCTCAAATCTAGGGTTCTAGTGATTGATGTGGCCTTGTCTGATAGCAAAGGGAATGCATTCATGCATCGCATGATTGCAGTCTATGCCCCATGGAACCTGGGCAGTAACAGTGCCAAATTCTGGACCTCTCTGGCTGAGCTGTGCAATTCCACCCCTCATAGCTGGTCATTGGCAGGCGACTTGAATGCAACTGTATCATCTATAGAATGTGCTTCTTCATTGTTAGACCTTGGCCAGTATTCACGGACGAAGGTAGGTCTAAGGCTGTCTCACATTCGGACAGTCACCTTAGAGATCCTTGTATATGTCCAGAATAGTTGGGAGGTACAATTAGATAGCCTTTCAGCGAGTGAGTCGGCAAGATAAAGCTTGGATAAACTATAGCTTGAAGCTAAGGTTACATGGTAGACTTAGCTGTCCTTAAATACTAATCGCTGGTCCTAATAATAGTACAAAAAGATGGAGAAGATTGGATCAAAGGGTCTGTGCATAGCATTGCGTGAGGATTGCAACTATAAGCTGGTCTTGTGATGGAAAGTGGAGCGAGACCAGATAAGATAAGATAAGATAATTTAAACAACCAAAAAAGATGAATAAATTGTAACATTACCCTCTCATTAAGGCAGTCATCCTGACTGCCCTAGGGTTCGCCCGGGGGTTCCTCTTGTGATTTGGCGTATTCTTTTCTCCAGTAATCATCAATGTAGTCCCTCCACTGTTTGTTGTTGGGGGCTGGGTTTTCAATCCACATGGTCCTTCCGTCTTTCCTTAATATTTGGTAGGAAATGATGTTGTCAATGTAACGATGGTCGAGTATCCTTTTTAACATTTTTTCCGACCTATCGATGACTCTGCATGCGGTTATGATAGGTCTGGTGTCAGAAATACTCTCTTCATAGTCTTCAATCGCTTCTTGGGCATGGGTCATTTCATCTTCTCATACCCACGAATTGTGTTCCTGTGTCCATCCCTTCCATTTAATGAGGTAGTCGGTTACAAGTCGGGATTTCTGTCCTTTCTTTCTGCAAACCCATCGTGTGCAAGAGTCGAGGACCTCCTCGACCTTGTATTCCTCTTCATCTTCTATGAGGTCTGGCAGTGGTGGTGGTGGCTTTTCTTGGTTCAGGAAGGCAGGGGGAATATAGGGTGTCAATAACTTCTCATTGAAGCATGGGTGTATCTTCCAATGTGGTGGCAGTTTGAGCTTGTATGCCGAGGCACCAGATTTTTCTATGATCAAAAATGGGCCTACCTGTTTGTCATTGAGTTTTTTCTTTGGTCGTGGAAGGTGAAGGTGGATGGTGTCGAGCCATACTCTGTCTCCGATTGTATAGTCTACAGCAGTCCTTTTCCCTTTGTCATATTGCGCCTTCATCTTCCCTGCGGCCTCCTCAAGGGCCTCCCTCACTTGTCAGTGGATTTCTTGCATGTTTTCTGTGAACAATTTGGCAGACGGGTTGGTGAACAGCATCGTCTGAACTGAGTCTGGTAGTACATGAGGGTTAACCCCATAGTTTGTGAAGAATGGGGTTTGACCAGTCGCTGAATGGGTTTGATTGTTGTGGGCGAAGGCGGCAAGGGCTAGCCATTTGCTCCAATCTGTTTGCCTGTAGTTGACAAAGATGCGCAAATATTTGTTGATTTCTTGGTTTGCACGTTCGGTCTGTCCATCCATTTGGGGGTGGAATGCAGTGGAGGCATTTGGGGTGATGTCTAGGAGCTTTAAGAGTGCCATCATGAATTTGGAGACGAATTGGGGTCCCTGATCCGAAATGACTGTCTTGGGCATTCCATGATGAGCGTAGATATGGTCCCGGAGCAGTTTAGCCCACCCTTCAGACATGAGCTTGGTGTTGCATGTGATTGGGACAATCTCTTTTGAGAAGCGATCTACCACTACCAGGATGGCATCGTAGCCATTGGAATCCGGTAGTCCGGTGATCATGTCGATGGAGATATGAGTCCAGGGTTCTGACAGGATGATGTTGGGATGAAGGGGGTTGGCCTTCGGCTGTGTGTCGGTTTTGGTCCATTGACAGGCTTTGCAGGCTTTGATGTACTTTTCTACAGTCTGCTTGAGTTTCGGCCACCAGAACTCTCTTTGGATGAGTTCTCGTGTCTTCTCGATCCCTGGATGTCCTGTGGTGATGTGGTCATGATGCTTGGCGATGATTTCACCATGAAGTCTGTCATCCTGGGGAATGTAGATGCATTTGTCATAGTATAAGAGTCCCACCTCTTCTGATATTCCTCGTTCGTGATTGAGGGATGCAGCGATCCCCTGGTCCCATTTATCCTTGCTTTGAGTGGCGTCCTTGATCCACTGATGTATTTCGTCCATGGTTGGCATGATCATAGCTCGGAAGTGTTCCGGTTGGAGGACTACTACATCGTTATTATCCCTTTTCCCTTGGTTGTGGTCATCTTGTCGGCTGAGGAGGTCGGCCTTACAATTGGAGGTTTCCAGTTTGTGGTGTAGTGTGAAGTGATACTCTGCTAACTCAGTTACCCACCTCGCCTGTCGGCAGTTAAGCTTTTAGGGCTGTCGGAAATATTGGAGGTTTTGATGATCCGTCCAAATCTCGAAATCTTCCGCGGCCCCCATGAGGTAATGCCTCCACTCTTCCAGGGCGAGCATTATCGCCAGGAGTTCTTTATCATAGATTTCATAGTTCTGTTCAGTAGTTGTGAGCGCCTTGGACAGGAAGGTGATCGGTCTCCATTTCCCTTCATGTTCCTGGCTAAGGACAGTGCCTATAGCCCCTTCACTAGAGTCGGCTTCAACTTGGAACCTCCCCTTTTCTCATGGTAAAGCAAGTACAACGTTCTCTGCCATCTGCTTCTTCAGCCTTTGGAACGCTTCATTCTGTGCTGTCCCCCAGGTCCATGGGGTGTTTCCGGTCAGCTGGGTCATTGGACGAACAATTTTTGAATAGTCCTTTATGAACTTTCGGTAAAAGTTTGTAAAGCCCAAGAAGGATTGGAGTTCCTTCTTCTTGGTGGGGGTGGGCCATTCGGTGATCCCCTTTACCTTGATAGGGTCCATCCTGACGGATCCCTTGCTGATGATCACCCCTAGGTACTCCATTTCGAGGACTTCAAACTCGCACTTCTCCACCTTTAGGAATAGTTTGTGTTCCTGGAGACAATGGAGAACCCTCTTCACTATCTGACGATGTTCTTGTAGATCCTTTGAAAAGATCAGAATATCGTCCAGATAGATGGTGACCTTTCCCTCATGAATGAGATCATGGAAGATGTCGTTCATCATCCATTGGAACGCTGCCAGGGAGTTGGTAAGTCTGAAGAACATTACCGTGGATTTGAACAGCCCTCGGTTTGTCCTAAAGGCGGCTTTAGGTTCATCCCCCTGCTTAATCTGTACATTGTTGTATCCCCACTGCATGTCTAGTTTGGTAAAGTACTTAGCGCCTCACAATTTATCCATGAGGTCAGCAATAAGGGGGAGGGGATACTGATTCTTGATAGTCATCTCATTTAACTTTTGGTAGTCCTGTACAGGTTGGAGGGAACCGTCCTTCTTTTTGATGAAGAAGAAGGGAGAGGCAAAGGGGGATTTGGAGGGGCAGATCCTCCCACTGTCGAGGTTTTCGTCGAGAAATCTATCCAGCTCTTCCTGCTCATTTCGGTTGAGGGGATAGATTTTGCAATCGAGGGTTGCCTGAGCGTTAGGAATAAGTTCAATGGCGTGATCCCATGGTTTTCGGTCCAGGAGTTCATCGAAGTTCTCTTTTGCAAACAGGTCTTGGTATTCGCGATATTGGGGCAGTACCATTTCTTCAAAACTTCGCTTAACCTTTCCCTCACTTGCTTTGGTGGCTAAGTCGTTGGCATGATGAACAGCCTGGAGTTGCAGTTCTTCTTCCAGGTCGACCATCAGGATGGTCTCCCCTTCTTCCAGTTCCTCATCCCAACGATCATTGGGGTCAGCGTCGGGCAATGGGAAGGGGTTTTGTTGGCATTGACACCTCACGAATAGGACCTTTCCGGTAGTCCAGTTAATTACCGGGTTGTGGCGTTTTAGCCAATCATGGCTGAGGAAAATGTCCCCCTTGCCTAGATTAGTTACTCCCAAGTTGATTTGTTCACTGTGCCCTCCAATGCTCAGTCGGAGTTCCATGAACTCCATAATGCTTCCTGCCCTGTTATGGGTCCCATTGGCATTGTACACTGAGATGGGGCTGGCCACCTTATGAGTCGTCAGGTTGTTCATTCTGATGTACTCCTTGCTTATCATGCTGCTGGTGCATCCACTGTCTACGAGTGCTTGGACCTTGAGAATCTCGCAGTTGGTGAGGGTCTCAATCTGGGCATCGAGGAATAATTCGCACGTGCCCGAGGTTCTTAGATGTCACTGGTATTGAATTGGTGTTCTGAGCTCGTGCAACCTGTCAATGGCAGAGGGGGGGGTCTTCTCGGAGGATGTGTAAAAGATCATTATTTATTTCAGATCTTTTATCTCGATGCATCCAAATATAAAGGGAAGACAGAGCCTCCACATCAGTTCATGCCTCCCTAACTGCCCGAAGGGTCCAGTCCACACCAAACGGTGGGAGCCAGATAAAGTTCAGGGGGCGGGAAACACTTACTGGGGAGGGTGGGGGTCATCTCTCCTCTCGTGCTTCTTCGTCTTGCTTCGCTTGTGCCTTCAGATATCATTGGTAGGAGACGTCATCTTCTTCATCGGGCACTTCCTCGATGGTTACTTGTGGTGGCGCCGCGCATCCGACGCTGCTTGATTCCATTGGGGGCGTACTAGAGGGTACCATTCTCTTGGTACTTCCGGGTCCTTGTTCCGCTGATCCTGAGAGTCATCAGGATGTCGCTTCCCTAGGCGAGGTGTACACCTTGGCTAGGGGGTGCGCATCGCCGCTTGCCCTGGCGGGGCTCAGAGGTACCAGGGTTGGGTCTCTCGTGACTTGTCCTGGGGGGCTGAAGGCTGAGGGGGTCGTACGCTCCTGGTCTGGCGTGTCATGCCCCCTAGTCCTCCCAGGGGTTGATGGCACCCATGGCCCAGAGCTCTTACCCAACCGGAGGGCAGAGGATCCAGGGATTTCTTCTGAGGTGAGGGGAGGTTGGAGGTCTGGAACGAAGGTGGTTAGCGAAGGAGAAGGGGATTTCTGGTTATTGGAGGGGTTCTTATGGTGTTTCAGAGGCGATTCAGGTTCAGATAGGGAAGTAATCAAAATGGGTATATTTGAATGCGCATGGTGAATGTTACGTGACAAATTGTTACAAGAAGAGGAAGACCACACCACAGGCTTCGACTTCTGTTTCCCTATCTGAAAGTCCTAGGCCGAGCAAGTAGAATCACTTACTTGTCAGCCTCGTCTTTTACCTCCTCGACTTTGGAGGTTTTTGCCATCTCCTCCTTTTTCCCTTTATCTTCCTTGCCTTCTTGCTCTTTGGCGATTTCGATCATGGTCCTTAGCTCTGCCCAGGTAAATCTTCTGGTACGAGCTTTGCAGGGCCTCTTCTTCCTCTCCTTCTTGCAATCCTTCAATAGATGTCCTAATTCGCTGCAGTTGAAACACCTTCCTTCCTTCTTGAGTTGATCAATATCCATCGGTTGTCCGCTTCCCCTGAAGGTGGTCCCGGTTCCTGTTCTTTTTTTGGGAGCCCTTCCTGAGCCTCCTTTTTGTTCCTGGGGCTTCAGCCGATTGTCGGACTTCTTTTCCCTTCGATCTCCATGCGCTTGGTCGAAGAGGGTCCTCTTCTGTCATTCTTTGTACATGGTGGTGACCCTGAACTTCCATTGGGGGTAGGTTTTGGGAATATTGAATCTGGTGTCAGCAGTGGTGCGAGAGTAGCTATATGGGATTCCCCGTCACACCGCAGTGATGAGGACACCCCTGGAGCTCTCATCGCTCCTTTGGTTGGCCATCTTTGCCTCCATTTCGAGCTTCTGGAAGTACTGGGTAGCAGACATTCCTTCCATGTGAAGGTCCATCATTCTTTTCTCATGGACATCTTCAATGGCTGGATCCGTGAAACGTCGAATGAGCATTTCCATAAACCGGTCCCAGGAAGGATATCGGAATCTTCCTAGGTTTCAGCTAAAATAATCATCGACTAGGTTTACCCACCATTCCAGGGCAGTTCCGATGAGGGTGGAGGAGGCATAAGCCACCTGTTGGGCATCGTAGTGATAATACGTGTGGTAGGTTTTGAAGTAACTGCTGCACTGATACAGGAATCTCTTGAGTTCTGAGTGGGTCCCATCATAAGGAGCGGGTTCCTTAATTAGGGTTGGCTTGACCCCAAGAAAGGGGGCGTCATCTGCTGCATTCCCTGAGGGCCAGGGTGGGGGGGGTCCAGGGGGCATTCTGCTGGGCAGGGGACGAGGGAGTGACCATTGGTCAGGGTTGTTCCATGGGTCGTCGTCCGGGTCCCCTGGGTCATCAGGTCATCGGGGAGGTCAGGTGTGTGGATACTTTTTGTAGTGATCTTGAAGTTCCCAATCCGCTTCTTCTTGTTGTTCGGCAAGTTCCTTGGCCTTCTCATGTTCCTTTGCAGCCTTGGCTCGTAATTCTGCTGCACTTAGTTTTACAGGTTCTGGCTGCTTTCCTGCAGAGGGGCCAAATGGCCCAGCATCTGCACCTCTAGAGCCTGCCACCAACCTACTTCTTCCTGGTCTGGATGCTCGGTCCTGCCTTCAGAGGGGAGGCTCGGCAGCGCGGGGGGGTCAGGAAACTGGGTCCTGCCTCCGGGGAGGGGGAGTGTCAGGGAGGGGACATGGGTACCCTCCTGGCCCACTGGTCTGCCACCTGCCTTGCTCTGTCCTCCATGGCACGGTCTCTGGTTGTTTCTTCTGCCAGCTCTCATACTCTCTCAGCCACCTCCCTGTTGGCAGCGAGGTTCTGGAGGGCCCGATCCAGGGTCCTCTCAAGCTCCCTCTGCTCGGAGTCGGTTCTGGGATGGAGCAGCGGCCCCTCGTAGGGATGGGGGACGGGGCCCTGTAACTCCCTCCTGAGGTCTTCATGTATTCTTCTTCCCATGGTCTGCAGAGTGAGTGGTCTCCTTGTTCCTCCCACCATTCTGTAGTTGGGGCAGGTTCCCAGGATGTAATCGTCCATGGATACTGGGAGCCCCCCTCTTCGGACGAAGTCCTGTAGTCTGACTTCCCAGGTGAAGGTGATCCAGGGTCCCAGAGTGAGTCTATCTCCTTCTGAGAGAACTGTCCACTCCATCTCAGGTCCCTTGAAGTGGAAAGGGTTCTCTTTGAACCTTCGCTCGTAATGGTCTCATTCCTGCTGCTGGTACTCGATTCTGAGCTGCTGCACGACAGCATCCTGCTGTGCCCACACGGCGTATCTGAGCCTGTTCCAGTATCTTGTTCTCGACTCACCTGCCAGTTGAGTACGATTTGCTGTGCTGTAGTATGTGTCAATGAGCTTGTGTCGATGTCTCCTTCGCTCTTCTCCTTCTGCATCCTCTGGGCCTGTTGCCTGGGGTGTGGAGTCTTGCATTCGTATGGTGATCCTTTCCTGGGAGGGGAGCTCGAGATATATTCTTCTAGCGGGTCCTCTTTCTCAGTTTCTTGTCTGGGCGAGGAGAGCTGCAGGGGGTCGTATCGGGAGAATGGGTCTGGGCGATAGGACTCCGGGTCTTTCAGCGAGCTCAGGGTTTGCCCCGGGCTCCAGAAGATTTCTGTCATTTCCCTCTCCACTGGTGTCTCCGAACTCTGCCCCTCTTGCTTATGCCTCAATGACATCTTTGTAGGAGACTGAAGGGGAAGGCTTGTAACCGGGTATTGCTGGAGGGGTTCTAATGGCAGTGTCAGAGGACTCAGTTCTGGTTGTTTGCGACCCCGATAGGATGGATGGGATGACTGGGTCCATACTGTTCATATGGATGCTGTGTCGTCAGTGGATTTTGGGAGAACTTTGTCCTTCAGGGCTTTGATGAACCCTTTCTTCAGGGGTGGGAGGTCCGGAGGGTCTGACATAGTATCAGGGAAGGTTGGGGTGGTAGGTTCTGATCGGTCGTCTCCTCCGTTGTTGATATCGAGGTTGTATGAATAATACTGCTGCTAGGGCGAGGATTACGGTCCCTAGTATGGTGGAGACAATGATGGTGGTTTGCAGGGTACTATCAGTGGTAATGAGCATGGATCTCCCTTGTTCAATGGTTGGGAGATTTATGTAGGGAAGCTTCAAGCTAACTGTTAGACCTCGGCCAGTATTCATGGACGAAGGTAGGTCTAAGGCTGTCTCATGTTCAGGCAGTCACCTTAGAGATCCTTGTATATGTCCAGAATAGTTGGGAGGTACAATTAGATAGCCTTTCAGCAAGTGAGTCGGCAAGATAAAGCTTGGATAAACTATAGCTTGAAGCTAAGGTTACATGGTAGACTTAGCTGTCCTTAAATACTAATCGCTGGTCCTAATAATAGTACAAAAAGATGGAGAAGATTGGATCAAAGGGTCTGTGCATAGCATCGTGCGAGGATTGCGACTATAAGCTGGTCTTGTGATGGAAAGTGGAGCGAGACCAGATAAGATAAGATAAGATAATTTAAACAACCAAAAAAGATGAATAAATCGTAACATTCATGGGGAGGACAACCGAAGATTCTTCCTTGAATTCCTGGAAACCACTCCTGCCCAAGACCTATGGCAGAAGAACCCTGAACATTCATGCCAAAATGATTGGACTTGTCAAGCCAAAGACACTGACAAGGGAGGTAACATCATCAATCATGTGGTCACCTCATCTCGTGGGATACTGGATACTCATATTCACACTGCAACCTCCACGGTGGACTATATACCTGTTACAGATCATAGACCAGTGTGTGCTTACATTATACCCACTCCCAAACTTGGAACGTTTGTCTCTCAGGAAGCACTGAACCCTGAACCAAGAGTGTTGCAGATCTGTTATCCAAAAGCCACAGAGAAAATGTTGTTCAAATCCTTCAAAACCGATGCTGAGGAGATGGCCACACAGATGGGACTATTCAAAATAGACATTGTTGATGACTTGTCTTGGATTCATGTATATGAAGGGCTGACTCAGATACTCACCAAATGCACAGAATGACACTTTTGATGCAACAAACTGAGTTCAAAAATGTCAGTGATGGCGACTGTAATGTCTCCCATGATTCAGGCTCTTCAAGCTGAACAAAAGTGCATAGGTGGGGCCTTATATCTACTGTGTAACCCTGACACTGCTCGAATCTCTCATGGCTCCATGGTCTATCTTCAGCGGTTCATGCGACAAATTCCCCTAAATTCTTCAGACAACACAGAAACCTTGCTTAAGACTAGAAGGAAAAATCTTACCAAAGAACTCTACAATGAGCATTCGTGGGAGGCCTACAATCAGAGCAGGAAATCTGACTGGCAAAGAATTGGATTGGCTCTATACTCCAGGTCAACCGAATGGCTTATTAACACTGTTACCAAATTTGCTGGGCTACCACTTGTTGTCAACAAACCAGGATCTGATGAACTGGTCTCTGAACTGACGAGGGTTAAGGAAGAGACAAGAGCCTACTTTACAAAATTATATGACCAGCCACCTCTGCCAGATGTACTGAAACCATGGATGACTACGCTGTCAGTTGTGAATGTGCGAGAGAAGGTCCAAAATCATCTATTCGAATGGCCAAGGCAAGCATTGATCTCAGAATATCACTCAATGCTTCACAAGGGAAACAATAAACCTAATCCTGGTCCGGATGGCTGGGAGAAATGGTGTGTCAAAGCCCTTAACGATCATACTCTTGAACTTGTTGTCAAGCTTCACAATTACATGGTGTATCACTCAGTCTTCCCAGGAAATGTCAAGGATGTCTGGGCTATGGCACTGTATAAAAGGGGATTTTGTACTGATATTTCTAACTATTGAGGCTTGCAGATATCAAACTTTATGGCCAATTCCCCTATGACTTGGCTGAACTTTTGCTTGGCACCATATATCTCCAAGTTGGGCATAATCCTGGACACCCAAGTCACTATGCAACAAGGGGTTCAAACTAGAGACCTGATGAGCTATCTGGCAGGTATCCAAACATGGGCAAATCAACACAAGCAGACAGTCTGGTGTATTAAACATGACCAAATGAAGGGGTTTGACTATCTTTCCCCACAAGGCTTTCACGATGTGATTCGGGCATATGGACTACCACTATCCATCATCAATCTAGATATGGCAGCTCAATCTGGAGTCTCCTGCTCAATTCAGATGGCATATGGCATAACAGATCCTATCATCATAGATGGTGTTATGAAGCAAGATGGCGCACTATTGCCATTGAAATCAACCATGACTACCAGTCTCAGACATCGATGGCTGGATGATCTTGCATCTGAGAGTGAGCATACCCTTACTCTATGCATGGACTCTGCATCTCATAATGACCCTCACCTGACAGTTGACATAAAGCAACTCAGAGTAACAACGGCTGAGGCAACTGATGATTCCTTCTTATTCGCAAAATCACTTGCTGGCCTCCAATACTTCTGTCTATCCATGGAGAGGTTTCAGTTTGCTTATGGATGGCTCACTCAATGGCTGAAAACACAGGTCTATTCCCTACAACCATGAGGGGATGTTCCTAAGATGGTTACAATGCCCTCTATAACAAATAAGCAAGGTACAAACCTGTGGAAGTTAACTTATCACCTGGTCCCAGTGTGAGTCGATCAAATGGCAATGCTACACACTCAGGTCAATGACTCAGCATGAAGATTCCAGGAACTTAAGGACTTTATCAATGACTTCACAATTCCAAAGTTCTCTGTTCATCTCCCCATTACTTTGCTTTGGAAAATTGCCATGCAAAACCTAGCTTCATGAGCACAAGCTTATCTCTTCAGCCAGTCACCCTACAAGAAGCTGAACAATTGGACCACATGATCACTGCTAAGATCCATGATCTCTTGGGGTTCCCATTCAGACCACTTACAGACATCTTGACCCTTCTGACTGCCTCAATGGGGTTCGAATTCCCATCCATCTCACATATCAATCTGGGTATTGCAATTGACGGCATGGCACATGATTTGAATCACCATGTACCTGCATATAGGAGTATGGCACATATCACCTTGGCTGACTGGACATGTACGATAAATGGGTGTATAAACCCCTTCGATTCTCCGGATCTCCAACATGACTTCACACACTATTATGGTCAAATACCAACCACATGGATTGTTGCACAGAAAGCAATTATAAAGATGCCTTCCCCTTTGTTCTTGTGCCATACTGACCAGAGTTATGTATCCAGGTGCAAGATGAGCATTACTCATGCAGCCAAAATTTGCGCTTTGAAGGGCAAGGAATTGCCACATCAACGCATATGGTATTCATTATGTGCACGGGGAATCAGATGGTTACATCAGGTTGGTAAGTGGAACGGCACTGAATTCAAAGTACAACAGGTACCACTGTTTTCTTCACAGCACAGGACCGACAGAGGAGTCCTCAACATGTGGGACCATATGCACGAAGTTCTGAACAATGTCCCAATCTCATGGTTTTACACTGGTGACACCGATTTGCTGATTGATAGAGAAACTCAACGTTTCAAGGCTGAGAGCCTAATTCATTTATTTGGTCACATCTCACAACTCCCAGTCTCAAAGATGACAGCAACCATGGCCTCAGAAGATGCAACTTACTGGGGATCAGATGGATCCATGATACCAGCAGCAGCAGGTGCGCTTGACACAAAAACAATAATGGCTGCTATTTCAGGACCCATATCTGTCGCAGTATTGCTCATGGGCTTGATAATGGATCATATATTTTCACAATCATGACAGGGACCTCAGAAATTATTCTCAGATCACCTAAACTCTGTTCAAATCACCCAAGATTTGAATTCAATTGGTGGTAATGAGGCACAATTGTGTCGTCTTCCAGCTCGATCGTACTATCGATGGATCATCCACATCCAAAAGTCTTTGCCCCACCTCAAATTGGAATACACACCAGGTCATAGTCATGAGAAAACAATACCAGCTATCCTCAACTCAGAGGCAGACCACTATGCTTCGTGGGCCCAGAAACATTCTGGTCAGCTCCCTGTAGCACCCATCCCCACCTTCTTCATGGATGACTACACCTTCTGGATGCCTGCTGATGGATGGATTGAGTCAGAAATAAAGTTGTTCGTCAATTCTTCATTGGTAAAGGCTAAAGTACAGGAACTGGGTATTGGTTGCCACCACCAAATGGCTTCATGGCTTTATGACCAACACCCTCCACCCTCATTCATCTACACACATGCGGTGTCAGCATATTCGGCAGTGGTCCAACTATATGCAAGATTGGGACAGTTAGTGACTGCAAGTGGACTATACCAGAAGAGGTTACTGGCCCATGAACAATGTTGGCTAGGCTGTCGAACTCAAATTGAGAGCATTCACCACATCTTCATTGAATGCTCAGTGTTCCAAACTTTCAGGGATAAAGCCTTGACAGAAATACTCAAAGTCATGGAGAGGGCTCTTCAAATAGGGAAGAAGGAGTTACGAGAGTTTCCTCCACTGCGCACTGTAGCTGAGTCCTTCCTTTCTGATTGTAGCATCACCTGGCCCCTCACCATCACTCAATTTTACTTAGGCCATGTACTGCCATTGGATCACTATCTCCATCAGGCATCCTTCAACAGCACAGTTATGCATGACCAAGTATTGTGCAATGTCCACTCAGCATGGCATCTTGTAGCCGTGAGATTAATGGGTCACATCTATGGAGACTTCTTAAGACGGATATCCACAAAAGGTCCATTTGCTACTAGGACCTGCTGCTAATATTTCATTTTTCCTTCTTCTTCACCTCTCCTTAGTACCTAATCTTCTAACCGACAGCCTAGTAGCTTTCCTTGCTGGCTGTTTTGTCCTCACAGAGGTTTTCTCCAGAAGGTTTTAATGTGCTGGCTTGCATCGCCCTTATACATATATTCATTTAATACATACCACAAGTCTCTCATTAATTCAGTCCATCAGGAGTTCACTCTTAGCTTTAGATAGCATAGGCAGTTCCTTAATTGTAACATTGTAACAATGTCATGGTCACACCTCTCCTCTCATTTTCATCTTATTCCTTCAGTTGTGTTGCATAACAATGCTCACTTGTCAAACCTCTACTCTATTTTCATTGATCTGTCATATTTGGTTTTCATTCAGGCAATGAAACCCCTCGAATCTTGCTCTGCTGTATATTTGAACATCCCTCTACTCGTTGTATGGCAACCTCTTATGCAGCCTCATCAGTTTTATCTCTCAAACAAAGCAGTGTATATCGCAGTCCCTACGTTTCCTATGACAAGCATACACAAGCTCAACAACCAATAACTTGCAGGCAGACACCCATCATAACTACCATTGTTCAAGTAGTCTACCTGATGTGGCTCCTGCACCCACACCCACTGAGGCATTGGACAGATCAGGGTCAAGTCACGATGACTTGGCAGGAACAACGCTGCACTCTGCATCATTGTTGGTGGCTGGGAATTCGAGCATCATGTCCCAGCCTGTTGGCATTGTGGATACCGCTTTGCCATCACCTGACCCTGTACCAACATTTGGCTCATCAGAAATGTCCTCTGAGACATGCTCTGTCATTGGAGAATTGTTCTACACCATTGCTCTGACAGAATTCAAGCGTTATCAACAGCCAGATGTGGTGTCAGTCATTGGCTCTATGGAGCATTCAAATGCTGACCACTTTTCCATCCAGAGAAAACAAACATATCAACTACGACCTTGCTGGATTGACAGTATCACTCCCTCAGTATGGCCAAAGTTCACCTGTTTTTTTGCACAGATAAACTTTAACTCTCTGTAGAAGCAAAACACCTCAACCATGGACTTCCTACATCCATCCTGAAGGGGCCCATTATTTCCACCATGAGCATGATGTATGTATCATTCAATGCATCTTCCCAAATACTGATATAAACTGATGCACAGCAGTTTACTATCTACACCGACGTGTATTTGTTTGATCTGAAAATATTACAAGCTGTTCAGAAATTTGTAGATCAAGTTGATGAAAACCTGATGTGCCATGATACTATGAAAGTGTCCTTTGATACAGAAACAGTGGACCTCATCTTGGATGTCACTCTCACCAAGACAAAGGGGATGATTTGCAGATATTACCTTGCCTACCATACAAATCAAACAGTGTTCTGGTTGGATGAATTCATACCTTCAGAGCACCTTTAGCTAGCCATCAATGGAGTCACTTTGCCAGATCATATTTGTCAGTATTGATATGCATATGGCCATCCCCATTGTGTAAACTAATCCCTGGGTATTGGTAGTACATGAAATACAGTCACAATATTGGTATGGACAAATTGATGACTATGAGTGTGATCATTAACGAACTCCTCCTGCAGGTACCACTGCACTCTTTTTCCATCTCCTTGATGTGTGTCCCAAGTGATAATTGATGAACTTAGAGATATCATTCTCCATGCCATTGGTGGTGAGTTATAATCTGCTGCTGCTACATTCCCACTTTTACTCAAGAATTATCAGACAGTATGTTGTCCCCGGTGTCCATCATTTCTTATAGTATAGAGGAGTTACGTAGAATGCTGCAACTTCTTCCTGCAAAAAATCGAGAAACCAATGACAGTTCTGGACCTGGAGTTTCTCAAATTGCTTACATCCTCATGCAACACTTTGGTGCGTTCCTTTCATTATGCTACACACCACAGCAGACTCAAACCCTCTTGTCGATTAGCCCACGAGTGCTTCCTTCACTTTTATGGTGAACCTGCTGCACGTCTCACTCATGGTACATCCATTTATGACAAGAACAAGGTTCACAAGTGCTCCATTCTATTTCACATACTCAAATATCTACTATTTGCTGCACCTTGTGCACACCTTCATGAGATCGAATCCATGCTGTTGGATGGGCTGCTTAGCCAAGTGGTCTGGAGAGAATTTGTCGATAAAATTTGCAAAGACTGGTCGCACCTGACTCTATATGTCAGTGTTCCAAACCCGATATCAAAGGCTGATAAACACTGATATACATACCAGTCTACAGTGATCATCAATGTAGATGTCGCATTTTTATCTATCCAATCGGTCGACAATCATCCGTCTAGTTCACCTCTCAAGATTTTTGTATACCTCTCAGTCCTTTCCTCCCTTGAAAGCATATTCTTTGCTCTGTTACTTCTATGCCATAATAACACAAAGTCAAATATCAGGATTGATGAGGCTGTACGATTTGCCAGTGCAACATTATTCATTTCCTGATGACATTTCAACCAGTAAAATTTATAAGCTTGTATGAAGGTTCTTGCAGATATGAGAACATTGCAATCATCTATGGTCTTCCATACACTCTGCTCATGTGGGGGTGCATGCTTTCTTTTGAATCAAATCAACATCTTGATGGAGACCTTCCTGACTGGGTTTAGGATCATCTTTTTCGTCGCTGCATTTATGATCATGTCTTTATGGAACACTGCGCCAGTGACCCTTGTGCTATCTAGTATGGCATGGATTGCTTTAGGCAGCTTGATCATTTTCTATGAATGGGTATCTTATCGGAGGCAATGGCTGCTGTCGATTTGAGGGTTCTTGCACAGTTTAAGAATGTACCGGATACTTGTCAAGTGACTAATCTTCTATAGTCTCTTGTAGACAGACAACGAACAGACCTATTGATGAACAGGAGAGACAGTCTGTATGTAATCTTCTAGTGATTCACATTATCAACGAGTCAGATTTAGAACAACAATGTCATCTGGCTGTGAGTACACCACACTAAAAAATTGATTTGAATGACCATCTCCACTGACACTAGATAAATGGGATGGAAGGAGGCTTACCTCACTGGTGGATGATGGATGATGATCGTTCTTGGGCTAACCATTTATACATGGTGAAAGCACACCCATGAGCATCAACTTCATTGCTTGACATAACCCGATCAAGAGATTATTGCCTCTTTACTGTCTTGTATGCAGCAGAGTCCATGGACTGCCATAGCCAAATGATTACACCATACACGATTGTCTCCCAAACAAACACAACACCAACCTAATCAGGATACCACTAGCAGAAGATTGGGAATGCATGCCATGTTCCCGAGTCTCCAAGAGAAAGGATGATTTCCATTCATGTAAGAAGGCAGAGATGAAAGGATAATGGAACTTTCAAAGCCCCATTGTCACAGTACAGTGCCTCGTATAAGCACAGACACCAAGGGACAGCTTAGTATTTGAAGGGCAGTATTATTAGCAGCATGGGATGCTGATTTTTTGGCATGCCATTCGTGTATACAGATGCGGGAACTTCACAATGGGAGCAAGCACTAAGTGCAGCATACTTGGCCGAAACTAGCTGAAGAAAGGCCGCAGTGCCAAGCCAGACATGGAACGATGTTTGAGAAGCCAGCGTCAAAGACACCACACCCTTGGCACATGGGTTTATATCCGAAAGGGACTGGGACTTGGAAGAGACGGTCACATTATCCTGATAAGGGTACATGTACTCCCAACAAATATGAGAAGCGGATGGAGACTGACCAGGTCGTTATATGTATGCATCCATGAAAAGAAGAACTGGGTGTTTGGGATGCATTGGGATAAGAGCGTCAGTAGGAAATCCTAACAAGCACACATATCAGTATAGGGCTATCCAAGGAACATATCCATTTATAATGGAACAGGAATTCATCGCTGGACCAACTTGTTGTCTATGCCAGGACAACAGTCAGCCCAAGTCACTCTAAATTGTTTCTGACATGTGTAGGATGCCTGTGGTCCTTGTATAGGGCAAATAGGTGCAGGCAGCTTGTAGAGGTGTGGACAGGAGGATAGTCAGGTTGCCATTTCAGGATGCCATCAATTCTTGTTTCCAAACCGTCATGTTTGGCCTACCTTAGGCTTGAGCATTGTTATCCTGCTTCATCTTTATTACTTTCGCTTGCTTGGCGATGAAAATATAGCCGTCTCTATGACAGACAGTCCCCGTTTTCTTCACACCAAAGCGCAGAAGCCCAACTTGCAGTGTCAACTGCTTCTTACACATTGCAACTGGTACTGACGACGGATTTTTTGGATGGAGGAGTAGATACTGACGATGGAGAGCTGATTTCCTGAATCTCGTGCATTTTTTTCTTGACCTGGAGGTATTGTCTAATTTCTTTACAATTACAGACGACCATTTCCGCAGATATGACGCAAACCCTTTCTCTATCACTTCCTTACTTCAAGGATCACGCATATCAGTGATGGAGAAAATAGTGTCATCGCTGAAGACAGAGAAAGCTGTGATGGCCGTACTGGTGGAGGATGTCGATGGGGACCCATCAAATGCCCTTCTGAGGTCAGATGTGCTCTGATAATGTTGGAGTGGCATCTTGGTAGCAATGTTTGGTGGATTTCTCTAATTTTCTTCCCCGGTTCTCTTGATTGAACGAGAACGGAAGGCTATACGTTACACCGAGCAGCGTGAGAGGCAACCCAAACATGTACCCATCTATCTTGTATGTCTTTTGGTGTGTTGTCAAGTTCAAGAGATTCTGATTACTGAGTGATTATTAGTCGTGGTTCCCACTTGCCATGATGCGTTCTTTCATCAATGCCATCTTATCACTGCACTGTTCTCATTCTATCGCACCGAGATCGTTACATGCAGTTCTGACCAAAGCCAGATACAATCAGCTCGGCAAGATCCTCTTCCGATCAGCACATTCCCCAATATCGCGAGCCACAGTCTAGCTGTCAACTGAAACACCTTTTTCTGCTAGTGTCAGCATGGCTACATGTGTCATCACATGCGTCATTGTGAACTGCATCGTCTGGGCACTGTTAAAACTCATAAGCATCCTGTAACCAACAATGTGCACCCCGCAGCTAAAGCGCCACACATGACTTTCATCCGATTTTCCTCCTTTTCTCGATCTTGTCACTCATACATATGCTGGACCGCTTTAATTTGTCAACCTCGGTGGATGAAAACATATGATTATGAGGGTGTGCACGCCTCTCTCCCTGAGCACTATATGCTCTAGAAGAAGGAAGAAGGAGCATGGTTTGACTCTGATAACAATAGGCCTTGCCTGCACAATGTGCATGCAAATTCAATCATGTCTCTTTTGCTGCTTGTGTGTATGCAGCATCTGTTACCTCAAGCTTGACTTGCATGATCATTTTTCCCCTCAGCCTAGCTCTACCAAATATAATCAATTTTGGGATCTATCGAAAATGCGCAATCCCAACCTCCTATGCTATGTCCCTGGCTGCTCTATTCTCAGATAAATTGTCAGCCATCTCCCAGCTACGATGAGCTCATATCTGACCCAAATACAAGGATGTGCTCCCATTGTCCATGGGCATGAGATCCCGACGCCTGCCAGTGATTCATTGGTATATCATTCGGTAGCTGAACAGATTTCTTATGTGGCTGGCTGTTCCAGCATCAGTGCTACAAGATGCAAAGAATGAGATACAGATTTGTCTGCTCTGTTCCCGGTGCGCCATGTAAAAAGACCTTTTCGATGGAGAGGACAAGTCAAACAAACAATGCCAGTCTGGTTTGCCATGTCTGGCATGAGATGGCGACCATAACGAAAATCCAATTTATGTTACAGTAGTATTGCATAAATCGTAGTATCACGAAGGCCCGGTGCGTCCAGAAATCTGATTTTTTTGCGTCGAGTTCCCAATTTGAAGAAGAGAAGAAATGGGGATAACAGTCTAGAAGGTCAGTTTTTCATGCTGGTTTCATCAATCCATAAAACAATATCCAGCATGGAGGGAAGTGTATATTTCAAAGACTTAATAAGATTGACGAGTGCCTAGCCAGTGGATACTTAACTATCGATGAATCACCCTTTCATAACCAAATCGAACCGAGTCTCCGGTTCCAAGGGAATGACAGTTCGGAAGATAGAGCCGATCAGTCCGGATCTCAACAGGGATGGTGACCTAACAGAAGTTAAGTGACACGTGCCGTGCAAACAAAGCACTTGCTCATAGTCGCCATGAGTAGTACCGTAATGACAAACGAGAGACGGTCAGACCTATAGTTCACCTTTATAACTGTCTTCGCTTACGCCTGTAGCTCCAGATCGCCTAGCTATATCGAAAGTGAGCGGCGGATCCGTCATTCGAAATATGCACTCGGCCTGATCATATGATTCTTCTCGTAGAAGTGGAGTTTCACGAACTTAATCTACCTGTCTATGTTTCCCAGGTCAGCCTGAGAATGGACGCCGGAGGCATCTCTTGCAAGTCACCTACCTTCAAAGTCCCATCCGAATCAATACCCACCTGGTTCGTGGGTCCCGAAGTGTGAGCTCTGATTGGTATCGCTATGGTGGTGGTTTCTAATCGTGCATATCATCGTAGAGGCGACCTCGGTGCGTCAACGATTATTGAATTTAGGCTCTATGGTCACAGAAGATTACTGAGTCACAAGAAACTGTTAGGATATACGGAGATGCCGATATCAGATCTATTTAACGGAAACTGTGGGTTGTCCTTTCCATACATTTACTGTCTGCTTATTTGTCTTCAGGTGTCATAGTCTCCCTTTTCAACGATTCCGAGATATGCTCCCTCAAAATATTTCGCTTCGACATACTCAGACAGGTCGTCCCCAAGGAGACCACCAAGTATGAAATTCAGTTGGAAAGAATTAAGAAAACGCTTGATGCCCCGGAACCAATCGAAAAGATGATCGAATCATTATCGGATGTAAGTAGTTACTAGCTTTCCTTGCCACAATTGACGCGGATGGTAAATAGGTCTATCCTGCGTCTGAAATCGCCTGGAGTCTTTTATTCATGAGATTCGATGCGAGTGCAATTTCCTAGCGTAAGGATCGTTCTGACTGTTTGTACCATCAACAGACATTTAAGACGCAAATAGATGCGCTTCTTTCAGAAACAGCGAAGATTGTTGTGAATATCTATGACGCCATCCTGTTGGATTACGTCCAAGCCAGCCACGAAGAGGTCTTACAGAAGCAAGACGAACTTCGCCACCTTTATGGCGCCTTGTTCGAGCAGACCATTGAATGCTCTTATCTGATTAAAGGATACGCGAACAAAACTGTTGATGGTACGGCGAAAGATCATCCTACTTACAACCTAGGTTCTTACTATGCTTTGATAGGACGGGTCCTCAGTCGCAATCTGTTGGACACGGCTACAAAATTTCAAGAAGGGTTTACGGCATGGCGCAACGAGCTTCGCTCTGACGTCGCTAAAGAGATGCCTGTTGTGACACTTGGAAATCAGCAGCAGGTTAACCAGCTGAGTACGTTTTCGAACTTGCACAGATGCACCAGAACTCATACTGTCTCTAGCTATGAAGAAATCTCTTGAAAATCTTCGTCCATCCACCGAGCTCCGACCCAAATCTACCTGCACGAAGGGTACACGTGTCGAAACCATCAGGTATCTCATGTCCTGGATCGCAGACTGCAGCGGGGGTATGATGTGGTGCAGCGGTTTGGCCGGGGCGGGGAAGAGCTCGCTCGCGGGTACGCTCCATGAACTTCTCACTGTCCACGCGGGGGAACGGAACCGTCTCGGCGCTTTCATTCGCTATGATCGCATTGAATATTCCGAGGCATCATGCCTGATCGCAAATATTGCGTACTCGCTGGGGATGCACGATAACCGGATCGGGACCGCTATTTCGGAGGTCATTTGCAGAAATAGAGCCATTTTGTCAATGCCGGAGTCGGAACTATTTCGCTTACTCCTTCAAGAGCCCCTGGAGAGACTCCTGGACTTAGCCAACGAGGGGCCATTGGTAGTCATGATTGATGGTATCGACGAATGTGACGCTTCTGAAGAGATGCTCGACATTTTGTCTAGAGGATTTGGCCCGAGACTGCCCTTCATTCGACTCCTTGTGTTCAGTCGACCCACTGAAGCCGTATCCCAAGCATTTGATGCAAGCTCAGTTGTGGCCACGGTGGTTTTGGACGCCCCCTCGGAGACAGTTAGCCGTGACATCAGATTCTTTATCAGCTATCATTTCTCCAACATGTTTGCCAGCCTATCAGCACGCAATGTATCTAATGACTTGCAAGAATTTTGCAACATGTTTCGTGCAGTTGATGGGCTCAGTAAACGCGCGAGTGGGTCGTTTCTCTGGGCTGCTACTGCGTGCAGATTCATTAGCGAGAACCCTAGTATTGCTAGGATAGTCGCGCTGCTGAGTATTGCAGTTCCTGAGAACGCAATAGACGCCTTAGCTGCTCTTTATCGCACGATCCTGGATGTCATCGTGTCTGAAACGCACGACGAAGAGGTCACCAGGGAGTCCGTCTATGATGTACTGGGTGTTATGATGGTACAGGGAGCACCGGAAGGGATGACCGCCAAGGCGCTCGATACACTTGTTTTTTCTCCTAACGAACCTCAGGCGCACCGTGTCTTAGCGAGGTTGGGCAGCGTCATTCACGAGTCGATAGGATATTATCAGTTCTTCCACGCATCTTTTTCCGACTTCCTTCAAGATAAGTCAAAGTGCAGCACTGAATGGTATATCGACGTCGACAAGCACAAATGCTGGCTTCAAGAGCGCCGGTTAAAGGTGCTGAAAACAATGCGGTCTAGAACTTAAGGTATGGGGCTTCAGGCGATCTTTCTTCTTTGCTGTGAACTGGTTGCAGATTTATCTTACTCTGCCATTACAATATTCAATTAGTCGGAGTTCGTGGATAATTATCCGATAATCGACTCACGCCGATAGCTACTCGAAATAAAGGAGCACGATGAAATGCCGAAAAGCACTCTCCAGCGCTGCCTATGTAGCGGCTCTGTGCACCCTGATTGAAATGACTGACATTGATACTCAAAAAATTCTAAGCTACTTGGTACATTCGGTCGCTATCAGTAACTATTGATAAGGCTTCTGTTTACGTCACTGGGCGTCTCTCACTCAGGGCCTAACGGTTCACCTGGAACCCGCATTTACTTCAATCAATAAGTCATGCTTCCCACGTGTTGACCTCTGCGTTTACTGTCTACGACGACCATCGGCAGCCAAAACCATCCTCCATGTCAGATAACAAGAGGTAGTATCCTCTTATTCTCTCTAGAAGTATGTCTAACGCTCGGCTACTATAGCCTTTTTATCCAGGGTTCGTGTCTATGATCTAAAAAGCACCGATCCTGACGTAGCCTCAGAGGTAGAGTTGAAGTGGATCCTGTTCAACGACGTTACGGGCCTTCGTCTCTCGATTTCCGCTCATAAGAGGGCTTACCGAGGAGACGCAGCGAAAGCTGCCAAGGCTTCGGATGTGGATTTCAAAGAGCTAGCAGTATGGACTTCCGATGTATTACTGGACCTGTGAGTGAATACAGAACATGTCGATTCAGATGCAAGGTGGAATTATGTCTGACAAACAATGGATATGGCAGGTCTGGCCTCCAGAAATTGACAGTCGTCGACTTCAAGCTTTACTCTCTCCATAGACTATCACGTCCGAGATGCCTCGGCTGCGCACAACTACCAATTTCTGATACGGATAAACATCGTACGTCCATCATCAAGGTTCCTTCCGCCTTTAAAAGCCAACTCGAGAGTCTCAGACGACTTCGATCTTCCTCTCTTGGGTAAATCCTCATTTCCTACAGCGCTGCTCCGTGTATCGTTCTCCAAAGATCCTGGAAAAGTTGCAGGGAAGCTTGTTGAGGGTCTTTTTCCACCGAAAGATAGCGGAATCTGGCCTTTGGTTGATCACATGGGAGCTGTTAAGAAAATGCTCGACATACTCGCTGAGGTATGTGTCGGTTATATCCGTATTTTTCATCTCGGTTAATTTGGTCCCCATAATAAGAGTCATCCCATTGCCAAGTTGGTATGGGGTATCGTATCCATAGGGTTCGAAGTAAGGTTTTAGTTCCAGGGCAGACGTCTGCGGAAGTCTAATCAAGCTCATAGGTGTTGAAGAAACAAAAGCGAATGAATGAAGAGGTGGTAAAGCTTTATGATGATATGACGACAATCTACCAAGACGCGAGCAAGGACGACGCCTTACAGAGCTTGACAAGGCTCACGTCGGACTATAAATCTCTCTTCCAGCAGACAATATCATGCGTCCAGTTCCTAGAAGGATATGCAAGAAAGTATTTACTAGGTAAATACAAATGTTATCTGAAAATACTGCTCGTATCTTACCAGCCCGTCCAGTGCGAATGATTCAGACAGCGGAAATATTCGACACGGTCAAGCGAATTCGAGACGGGTTCCAAAGTTGGAAGAATACGTTCCAGATGAACCTCACCAAGGTCCTTTTAGATATGGCTCAGGAAGCGAAGGAACAGCAAGGTGTGCTATCCAGTTCATGTCCGAAATAGGTCTTCGTTCAATTAGCCTTAAGAAATTAGCAAAAATATTCGAAAACTCGAAAAAGCATCAGAATTATCTAACATGCTCGGACCCAAGTCAACGTGCATGGAAGGCACTCGGGTCCAGGCTATCAGTCAAATAGAGAATTGGATCGACCGTCGCGATAGTGGTACGTTTTGGTGCCGTGGCATGGCAGGGACTGGGAAGAGTTCTCTGATGGCGACCTTGCACAAACGCTTAACTATTCAAGCAAGTGATCGCTTGGAGAATGAGGGTGAAGCCGGTGAAGACAACAGAACGGCTGTATCTGCCCGAGGTGCTTCCCTTGCCGCCTTTATCCGATACGATCGTAATACTAAGCCTTGCGCGGACAAACTCATCCCTGCCATCGCATACTCACTGTGCGGTCTAAACCCCTCCATATACCCCGACATTCGTACGGTCATTTCTCGTGTTATCCGGGACAACCAATCCGTTCTGGACATGTCCTCATCGACGAGGGAGCAGTTTCAACTGCTCCTACAGCGGCCGCTAATCAATATACGGGGACAATTAGAAGATAAGCCTTCTTTGGTGATTATAGTTGATGGATTAGATGAATGTCAGGCATCTAACGAGATGCTTGCTGTTCTCGCAGAAGGATTCGGTCCTGATCTTCCCTTTATGCGACTTATCCTGTCCAGTCGGCCCCATCCAGATATCACGAATGCATTCAAGGCAGTCCCCCCAGCCGCTCAACTCTACTTGGACCCGTTGTCCCAGGACGCACATCAGGACGTCCAAACCTATATCCGTTCACGCTTCCAGGACATCTACAAAAAGGTGCCTGCTCTTAAGAGTCTATGCGAGGCACTTCACGCAGTTGAAAACTTGACTCTCCAAGCGAAAGGCTTCTTTATCTGGGCGGTGATCGTATGCAACGTCATTGAAAGGTTTCCGTATGAAAGTAGCCTGCAAAGAGTCCTGGATACCCCAAACAATGTCGCCGTAGGCTCCATGATTTATAAGACGGCTCTAGACTCCATAATCGCCGACGAAAACGATAGCATGGAATTGAAAGAGCACATCCTAGAATTGAAACGGTACATACGTGATGCGTTAGTCGTCATCGTCGTCAATGTCGCTACCGGCGAACCAATATCTGTCCCGACTTTCAAGAAGGTGGTGGCTCGCCGGCGAGGTGGCCTCGAACCCTTTTCTGTCCTGGAAATGTTGGGCAGCGTCCTGCAAGTTTCCGACAAAGGGGTTATACATCCAGTCCATGGGACTTTCTTTGATTTCCTTCAGGACAAAGAAAAGTGTGGTGACGATTGGTACATTAATGTGGAGCAGGAGGGACCAGCAGTCCACTTTCGACTGGACGTGGTGGAAATGGGGTTCGATCTCGATAGTCCGGTAGTGCAGAATGCGTATCAGGCTCTATTTCCAGCTGCATAGAGGGTTCCCTGAGATGCTGGGCCAATGGAAGGGATATGGATTATTTACGGACGCCTAGCTACGTCATCATTTCTTTCTTGCTTACATTTGGCTGGCGGCAGCTACTACGTACGCGCCTTTGTTGGTTCTTTTCGCATCTTAACCTTTACTTTATACCACTATGTCTGTGACCCGCCCTATGCTGGCAATATATGGCCGAATCATACTCAATCTTAGGTTGAAGACCCCTCCTGGTGACAAATTTCTTTATATCTTCTTGAGTATCTCAAATTTGAATTCGTTGCTAGGTCACATTTCTAAACTTTTTTCGTGCTCGCTAGCAATTCTATCGTGTCGCTTACGCTGCGTCACTCACACGACGTTTTTTCAACGCACTCGACTCCACCGGAAGCTCAATCGGCCCCAGCCATTGCAGCTGCTTTGACGCTCGCCAATGATAGGTGAAGGAGGAGGAGAAAACTAAAGGAAAAGCATACCGATCCCGCATTACATTGAACGGACATCAAACAGTCTCCTTACAAAAAATGCTCCGCGACGTAAGGAAACTCCCAACTCCTGATTTCCATCCTGCGTAAACTCAAACCAAGCATCTCCAGGAAAATGAGCTGTCTCTGTCGAATTCCTCGGGAGAGATACTTGAATCAGACTTAGAACGCGGCTTCTACATCCACACCTAGCTTGATTTTACCCTGTTTCTAGTTAATTAGACGACACACAATGAACTGCCCATCACAGCGTGGGCCAAACGGCTCGTATATGGTTATTCAAGAAAGAAGGGTTTTAAAAAAGACAAGTGTTACTGGTACAAGCAGTCAGCCTGATAGTTCGACGACGACAAAAGCGAGCATCCAATCCTTTGCACATCAACAGATCTGAAAGGTCCTATTTTTGATGCCTTCGACGAATAAAGCGCCCCAGCTAGCGAATGAGTCAAAATGCCCCCTCATGTTTAGCCAAGCACTCCATCGTTTCCGAAACGCTCGTCAATATCACACCTGAGAAACATGGGGGAGAGTACATACGTATTTTGATGGTATAGCCCTGAGAGGAACGCTTAGCACGAGTACATGTTGGATATGAATAGCTCGCGTACTATAGAGAATGCGGAGGTGGATGAATCAGTGACGGTTCCACCCCTACCAAAAGGATTTCAGTCATACGAGTGTGAAAGGCGGACTATTAAGAACCGTACCACTACAGCATCTCTTGAACTTCCATCTTCACATATTCTGGGCCGCACCATCTGTGCCGGTGCGTTCCGACATCTTATCGTCAACTCTTCAGGGAAACTCTCCGTCCGAAACAATTTCCTAATCCTCTCGAATGACGCCGACGTTACCTCCACGCTCCTCAAACTCTTCTTCGCCTTGACCGCCATGAGTATCTCTTCGGACCCCAACGGCGAATTATCTGTGATACGCAGGTCCTCAAGACTGAGAAGAGGTGTCGACTTGAGAGCAGAGTACATGCTCTTCTCTCTAACGACCAGATCCAAGCGGGTGATGGGATATGAGAGGAGTTTGTTGAGAGACAGAATGCTGATGGGTTCGTTGAGGATGACCGTCCGCAGACGCGGACAATAAAGGTTATTCAAAATATCAACGTCCGTTTGGGTGTAGGCGGGGTGGAAACATGCTGGGAGGCCCAGAGTAAGAGAATGAAGCATAGAGAAGGATATGCATGACAGGGCTTTGGGCACTTTCGCGGGGAGATGGAGTTCAAGGAGGTTGCTGGTTATGGAGGAACTAGGTAAGGTTTTAGGATTCAAACGCCCCCAACAGTCAACTCGAAGAGAGGTGAGCTGCTTGGTGTCTCCGAGGAGAGCAATAAGTTGTGCACCATCAACGACGGAACATTCGAGGCAGCGGAGGGAAGGGAACCTGCTAAAAGGAAATCTGTCGAGTTTTCCGAGGATGAGGGTATGTAGGCGAGGCGCCCGTAGAGTGTCGAACCGTCCCCAGGATATCCGTAAATCGAGTTTCTCCAGTGCAGGGAGATTATTTGGTATGCACCCGCCAGAACCGGCTACAAGAGAGCGCCATCTGGTGGAATGCCGCTTCAACAGGATAATTATGCGATCGGTGGTCGGTATGTCTCGGTGAGAAGCTATAGTGACATCCAAGGGCGCGTTGTTCGAATACCGAAGCAAGCAAGTGAGTAGGCCTGACGGGTCCCAGGTCTTGGGGAGAGACCACCAACCAAATGGACAGTCCATCTTTATCACAGACCACAGCGTCGGCGTATGCACCACAAGATCTCGCCAGGATGAACAGACTCTTGTGAGAAGCCACGGTGCGTCATCTTTGGACGGCATTGGACCCGGTTCGAGGTGGCCAAATACGGATTGGAGCAATTCTGGTGGAAGACGGCGTATGGGCGCATACAAAGAGTGGAACTTGTCAAGGGTGGGGCTGATGACGGCGACTTCTGCGCGCAGGCGGGCGATCTCTGATTCGAACTCCTTGATACGATCGAGCCGGGGTTGGATGAGGTTGTCGAGGGCCATTATATCGAGCTGTATCTGCGCCATCGTTACCTCATCGATACGTTCCGGCGGACACCATGAATGCAGAAGAGAAGTAATATCGACGGTAGGGGAATAAGAAGGTATTTGAGTGCCGTTGCAGCTGGTCATGGTATTTCTAAGAAAGAGTTAGTCGTGCTCTGGCAAAACCCTGGCAACGTACGTTGATGAAGAAGGATAAAAAGTCGTGCTGGACCTTCCCCACCCTTTGTAACTGGTTGCTTTATCTCCTTCAGATAAGAACTCGGAAAGTTGCTGTATAATCGATGGCTATATTCGGGTGCCAAACAAAAGTCGTCACCGGTGGCTTCTAAACAACAGTGATCATGAGTGAGAATTCTCATGAATTCTCGTGTGACAATCGAGGAAGTCGGCGTCAAAACGTGCCCACGAGAACTTTGGACTCGAACAGATTTTCCAGTTCGTTGTGACGACAGGCAAGTTAGTTGCCCTCCCTGAGAGATTTCAATACACATTGTGCGCCGAGTAGCTATAGTAGCTCGTATATGTGCGAATACGCGTCAGCAGGGCGGTAGTGCCATTGGCAGGTGATGGTAAGGGAAAGAGCCATATTGCCATTTCGGGATGGCCGGACGGCTCTGTCCGGCCTCCCTTGATAACATTGTTATCCTTCGTCGTCATCTGCTTGCCAAACAGGATATATGCGCCTCCTTTCAAAACTCTGGATAAAATTAACTAATCCATCGTTGAACCGAACCCGCTGATTCCTGAATGCCATGTCAGTCCTTCGCTTTGGGACCACACAATTTTCGGGATGGAACATGTAGAGAGGAGGGCTCACTGTTACTGAGTGCAATATCACTGGCGAGCATCTGAATTGTCGTGCGCCATTTTTTTCAACATAGGCTTTGCCTAATTTCCTTCGAGGCAGGCGACTGCATCTTATGCCTCCGTCAATCTTTCGTTGCTCTAATAGGATCACCATTTGTTCACTGACGCTTTTTCAGGTAGGTACTTGTCGCTGAGGTTCGAAGGGTACTTGACAAACGCTGAATCCCCCCTTTTGTTAGATTTCATTTCCCCCCTTTTCTAGTGACTTCATTGTTTTCCCACATTCTTGATAGTGCAGTTCTCTGACGCCGAGACTGCTTCTTTTAAACCTAAGTTAATATCGGGTGTTGATACAGCATAGGTACAGCACAACAACATAGAAACAGCATTTGACTTGAAGAACCAAAGCACATAGCCCTGTCCATACAGCGAGAAGTGATTTCTCGCCAGATGGAATGTTCGGAACAACACAACACACGGAAGAACTTGGAAAGAACCGAGCGACTTGATTGATAGGGCCCTGGCTACTGCTATACGTACTACTATTTCGGGAGATTTTTGATACGGAGGGTTCCGCAGTTTATGAAGCTAGGGGCATGGGAAACCGATATATCACTAACCAGTGTCTCTAAGCAGAAAACTTCGCAGAGCATTCTACTGTCGCGCGCGAGGATGTCTAACGATGACTGAATTTGCTGTTCACGCTACAAGCTTCGTGGACGTTCGGAGGTTCAGTTGTCAGACTAAAGCAGTGGAGGAGACTCCACGTATATTTAACTACCATTGTCCCATATCTCCGCTAGTCGATTTATGACTGCTGGTCGCTCCTGCTTTACATCAACATACCAATCGCCACCGCACTTTTCCTTGTCCTGAAGAAAATCAAAGAAAGAACGATGGACATGCTGTATAATTTTCTCTCCATATATCTGTACGACACTGCCCAACATTGTCAGGACATAAGATGGTTTGGGGCCACCTGGCTGGCGATCCGCCAGCTTATCGAGTGTCAGGACATGGTTCGATATTCCTATAGCGACGATAGCTGCTGGTACATCGTGAGTGTACTGCTGCGAATCTGCGCTCGGCGGATTTTCAAGCATCATAGCGTCTAGAGCCGTCCCAGAGTTGCCAAGGAGTCAATGGCAACCCTTTGGGTATTCAAGAGTTCTTGCAGTCTGAATTCGCAAGGAACGCCGGCGACGAAGTTGCATACCGTCACGGCTCAGATAAACAAGCCTTTGATTTACGCCTTTCCACAGCATTTAACGCTTTGCATTGAATTCGGAATTGTCGAGTCAGCTGGAGGCAACGCTTTGTAGATGTCGCGGAAGCGCGCATCGATGTAGAATCGGATATCCTGCTCAGTGACCTTCGAGGAAGGGTCCAAATCGAGCTGAGCAGTCGCAGGAACTTCTCTCAGTGTATCCCTGATATAGTCGAGGATTAGCTGGACAAAATAAGCCGCATAAAAGGCAAGTTTGGTCCGAATCCCTCTGCAAGAACGTTAAACATCTCTTTATATGCATGTTATCCATTCCATCCACCAGTCATGATCACCCAAGAACGCTCGCCTTCGATTCCTCGCATACTCATCAACAGTTGCTGGAGAAGCAGTGTCAACTGCTCCTTCGCAGACGATGGAGACGTGTCCATGACAGTCACCATGCTTAAAACACGAGAGATGGCAGTTCGGGTTTCCATGTTTAGACAACACAGCGCATGGGCCATAGTTGGGATGAGCTTGTCCGTGTTCGAAGGCCTATTGAAATCGCATCGAATGAAGGCGGCAAGGGAAGAACCTTTGACGGCCATTCTTTTATCGTCTTTCTTTTTTTCCTCGATCCGAGGGTGTTCGCTCGCTTGCATAGCCAAACGTTGATGTAAGGTGGCCATCAACGAACTCTTTCCTGCCCCTGCCATGCCACAGTACCAAAAGATGCTACGGTTGCAACCCTCAATCCAACTCTCTATTTCATCGATAGCGGGAACGCGAGTGCCTGTCATGCACATCGACTTGGGGCCGAGCCTGTTGGGCGATGCAGGTGCGGGGGGGAGCTTCTTGATATTTCTATTGATCTCTGAACGACAATTGATTGAGTAAAGGCATTAGGGATACCAACCTGACGAACACACTCGTTCTTCCGTGTTCAAAGCTGTGTACAGCGTTTCCGTGGAGATTTTCATATGGAGATTATTATTCAGTTCTTGGAACCCCCCCTTAACTCTTTTGGCCTCGTCGGGTAGTGTCGAGTTGATCACTCGTCCTGGATTGACCGATGAGATATGAGCGACGATTATCAGACAACGACTTTCTATTCGCCTAGGGTACTCTGCTTCGTATACCTTTCAATAAATTTGGCGCAGGAGATCGTCTGCTTGTAGAGGGCGTCATAAACCGGGGCAAGCCTTTTCATAATCCATAAGGCTTCGCTCCGGCTCGCCTCTTCGTAAGTTGATATCATGATTTCGTATAGCTTTGCAACCAGTTCATTCGTGTCCTTCTATTTTTTCGATATCTAGAAGCTTGGTCAACTTCTAACAGACGCAGTGCTCAAAATTGAAGCTTACATCGACTCCCACGGATACAATGCTCCGTGCCAATTTGGCAGTAGGATGTCTCTTATCATTGAGACTCGATTGAGTGAGGTGACGAGTACGGATAACAAAAGATGTGAGATGCGTACCTCTGCGAGTATGTCAATCATTTTCTTCATGACTACTACGCAATCAAGCATCGGTCCGATTTTGTCCAGAGGATCCTTCGGTTTCAGCGAAGCGTTCGCCAAGATTCCGGCAATGACCTCGGAATTTGTAGATGACGATATTTTGAGCCCCACGGTAGCCAGTGAGGATCCGCCGAAGAGAAGCAGAAGATCGTCTGAGTTTTGGAGCGTGAGTTCATCGATAGAGGAAAAATAGCTGCTACGAACGTACGGTTCTCGTCAGTGTTGAGCATATCGGCAACGGGTATTTGCGCACGACCAAGACATCTGGGGAACAATAGTTTACGAGGAGAATAGAGTTTGAAATCGCCCATAGCCGATGTCTCTAGGCCCTCCCTGTATCACTTTTTATTAGGCAGCATTCTATACTACATCTGAATTTGGACTCACAAGCTGAATTCGGGGGACTACATTGTTTTTGAATCTAGATCCGTAGTCTCGACTTTCACCACGTCCTCCTTATAAACGATCTTCCCTACGGAAAGCAAGAGACGAAGTCGCGTAACATTTCTAAATGGTATCCACTCTAGCACCACATCTGAGGCCAGGTGAGACTGGCTGATACGTTTGGAATGGTACATTGCGCACGAACCCTTGATGAAGCTGTCCCAAAAGGATGGATCACCGACATAATGAGACGATGCAGTAGTTCAACCAACCTCCGACCGGACCTGGCTGCTAAGCGTAGAGCCCTGTAGAAGGTTCGTATACGGTTTATCCAATTTCTTCACACTCGTTGTCTTCACAAATGTTTGATGAGTATCACGGACCACGGTGCCGCAGGTCTCATATATGCGCTTACAGCACCTCCGAAATTGCGTTTCTTTGGCTCTATGGGACAGAAGATTAGGACAGGATGACTGTGAGTGTAGCATAGGCTTCCGCCTAGAATTTGCTCGCCTATTACCTATGTCAGTCTCGAGCCTAGACAGCAGAGCGAGTCAACCAAGATCTCCCAAAACGAAGAGAATATCGCACCATATTCTTTAAACAAGTACAAAATCCAGCATCAGGCTAAGGCTGTCCAAAAATACAGCCTACAACCAATCCACGAGAATTCGGACTCGAACCTCGATGCTTCGTCGCGTCACTTGGTCGTCTCTGCTGCGGCGACAGTCGAGCCGATCGACTTTAAAGGATTGGTGATATGTACAGAGCGCAGGTGGTAGCTTGAAATAGGATGAATAGACACGTCAAGGTATGGGCAGGTAGTGGTAAGAGGAAGAGCCGTGCCAAATTCCAATTTTGGACGCCATCAATTCTTGTTTCCGGACCGCCACCGCCGTTCCATTGAGCACCGTCGTTCTTCTTCGTCTTTTCGTCGTCGTCTGCCTGTCGAGCAGAATATATGCGCCTCTATTCACTATTTTATCCTTCACTGACCAGTTTCCCCGTCCTCAAACTGGAGCACCGAAGCGCAAGGCTCTGCTTCAAGTTGGCTGGTATCGAGGACCGACTTTCGAGATGGAAATGAATACAGTAGGTTCGTAATTTCTCAAATTTCTCATACGGTATCATGTACACGGCCGTCTGAGCTGTTGTACCAAATCGTCGCCGATATCTTCGTGAAGGTAGTTTTGGTTCCTTGTCAGCGGAGCGTGTAGGATAGTGAGATGCTCTAAGTATGTAAAGATTCCTCTTTGTCTATCCAGTCTGACTAATATAGTTCATCATCAAAAGCTCTTCCATGCACATAATTTGTGCCCTGCCCTGACTAAATGGCCGCTAGTGCAAATGGAACAGGTCAAGGATTCCAGTCCTATGGTTAGGATGGAGATGAATGTCGTTTCTATACGCAACATCTTAGCATTCGCTATCAGAATGATATGGTACTCTCTATGAAGTAAGCACTCACCACTCCCCACATTACACAAATTAACCAGTCTGTGCACAGGCTGACCGTGCGCTGTCAACTCTTCCGTGATTTAGTTCTCTTCTTTCCCCCGCTATCGCTGCTCCTCCTGTCCACAGATGTGTCATCTCCTCGTAACAGAGAGGATGGTGGCGAAGGTTTCTGGGGTATTCGTACGCGAGGGTTCTTTCTGCGATAGCCACCTCCAGGAGGGGGCATTGTGCGACCCATGTTGCTCGAAGTGTTTTGATCAAAGAGCAAAGGACTAGCCAACACACGCTTAAGTATCGAGGTTTCCCATCAGCACGAGTTTCACAGCCTTCAGGGTAAACATTGCTTTGCCGGCCCGGCAGTTCCCTCCCGCAACGTTTGATGTTTGACGGCACGTTTTTGTATCTAACCCTCATCTGTACATTAGCTTTCAAGGCCCCTTACAGTTCTAACACACTTATTCTTTCTGTAGGACGAAGAAGATGACAGGAACTTGATTAGTTGCGATATTGGCACTTTCCTATTTCCAATTGATTTTCACTGGTATGGACAACGGTGCCGACTGTTCACCGCCGCAGTCCTGGCCGAACTAAAAATACTCGCAGAGGACAGGTTCTGCAACTTCCGGCAATTTGTATTCGGAGCTCGAAGATCCCGTAATCGCCAGTGCGTCACATGTCCAAGCTGTTTCCGGCATGGCAGGATCTTCTGTGGATGGATCGGAAACAAAAAGCTCTACCAGGTCTTCAGAAGCAGAAGCGTCCTCCACCCCGATTCAGGAAGATCTGTCCATTCATTGGAGGAAGTGCTATAATGCTATTTCCGAATTTGACTCCAAGATCATTTCTTCATGGACGGAAGAAATGAACACGATTCTTATTTTTGTGCGTTCTTTGACTGTTCTGCATTCATCAGCGTCGTTAATTTACGAGACGTAGGCCGGTCTATACTCTGCTGTCGTCACCGCATTTCTCATCGAATCCTATCAGTGGCTTAGTGAGGACCCCATTGAAGCCCTTTTAACTCGAATTTCCTCTCAGCTAGACTCAGCTACAAGCACCTCTTCCATGAACCCACCATTTACCCCTTCGAGTTCTAACGTCATCACCAATGTCGCTTGGTTCTCCAGCCTGATTCTCGCATTAACGGCGGTTCTCATGGCTATACTCGTCAAACAGTGGCTCGTCCAATACTCTTGGACGAATGGAGGATTTGTTCCACCTCCCCGCTTGGCTGTAGGCCTACGCCAGTTGCATTTCACCAACCTTAACAGCCCATTCATTGAAGGAAGTATGGCATATGCCCCCCTCCTTCTCATCATAGCGCTGTTCCTGTTCTTCGCGGGATTGGCTATCCTTCTTTGGAATCTCAATTCCATTGTCGCCGGAATAACCTCCGCTCTGATAGGTTTTACAACTATTTACTTCCTCGCTACGACCATTGCGCCCTCATTTGACCCCAATTCCATGTGTCGTTCTATACAAGCCTGGAGCTTCCGCCGGGTTATACTCCTTTTGCGTTTCATTGTCACCGGAGGAAGGAAGCCCTCTATTGATACATGGATAGATATATCTCTGGAGTATCTGAAGGGAAAAAATGAGCACCTCTCGCGGGCACTCTTATGGGTGCACAACCACGCCGTTGCCTGGGATTTTTCTCGCGTACGGTCCGTATGGAAATGCACTAGAAGCCTTGATGACGAAACGGCGCCGCAGGTGCTATGCGACATCTACTTGGACGACCCTTCGGAATCTGGGGAGCCTATTCTATCCAAGGCATATACCGACGTATGGCGGACCTGGATAGGCGATGAAGAGATTGAGGAGACGTACGGGCTATTGCTGCGCACCTTTCCCGGCAGCTCTTTGGCAATCAGAAGCCCGGAAGATAACGCCAATCATGTAGACGCATTCTGCTCCCTGCATTTCGGGATCTTGTACCAGTACAACGACACGTACGACATATTAAGTGGGCTGACCAAGCTTGCCAGTTTGCTATCGCCATCAGACACCAGGCTATTCAGCTTGTCCCCAGATGAAGAGAGTAACCCAGCGTCCGTCGCCAAAGGTATCATTTATACCATCGATTTCGCCATGACCTCACGCTGGTCCGGAACTCCTTCCATCAATGAGAGTACGACTACTCTAGGTAAGCATTTGATTATGCATATAGCATACGTCAGTTGTTCTGATCAGTCGTCTCCAAGTATCTCCCTTTCTGAAGAAATTGATCGAAACAGCTTGCGAAACGATGCAATCAACTGCTACGGATGAACAGTCTCTATTCCCTTCGTTAGCAGCGGCAGCTATAAATACTGCTCATTTCATAGTCGTGCAGCTCAACAAGCCTGATCTAGTGAGCGACGAGCAGCTGCTTCGACTGTTTGACACGATGGAGGCATTCGTAACGTCCCAACCCTCAGGAAGCCGGGCTATCCTGCAGCTTTGGGCTCCCATCCTTCTTCGATACTGCGGAAAGTCTGTGTGGGAGATTTGGAGGGGTCGTCAACAGATACGCACGTCTATGGACTTACTTATAGCTGCATTTGATGACTTTCCACTGAATATTTACGATCCCGACGATCATGCCGAAATCCTCTTGCTGTATATGCTCTATGCCCGTCCAGACGTAAGATATACTCATATGTATCTCATTTCGAGACTCATAATGTTCGCAGAAAATATTATCGGGATATCATTACGCTGCATCACTCGCTAACATCCCTATTGACGACTATTACACTCCAGCAGGTGCTAGGTGGTGGAAGGATAATTTGACGCCGTCAGAAATTGGTGCTGTGATACGTGCCTTAGTCGATGCTTTGCTCATTTCAACGGCATTGCCTCCGCGAAGCAGAAACTACTTCGACGTGTTATGCGCATTTCTTTCTGTGCATCCAGTTGACGAAGAGATTACTGACCGAACCAGACTTATCCTCGCGACACGGATTAACGAATGTCTTTCTTCGAATACGCATCCGGGCACCAGAGAGGCTATTTGTGGGGATATTCACTCTTGGTCACAATCCCTTCTTCGGGTTTTATCGCATGCTGAGACAGCCGATTTGCGGTTGGCACTGGGTAAGTTCAATTTTTCATTCATGTTTATTCGCCACTGCTGACTCTAGGGTTCAGTACCTAAGATTCTCCCTAGTCTGATTCGCTACGCGAAATGGAATTACCATTCTGCCGAGGGTATCAAGGAGGAGTTTATATCTTCCTCCGCCGTCGCACTAGAACTAGGTTGCCAAATTCCCATCGCTGACGACATGAGAGAGCTGATGACATCGATGATCCAATTTCTGGACGACTACAGTACCTACGAGGGTCGAGATGCATGGCGACTGTGGAAGAATGTTGTTGCCCGATTACCTCTCACTAGCCTAGCTCACGATAGTCCGTGCACACTGTTGATTCAGAGCATCCAACGCTTAAGTAGCGCGGAAGCGGAAGTCAAACGAGGTAAATACATGCTGTGTTGTAATGAGTCCAAATGTAACTAAAAATGCGTGAATAGAGGTGGAATGAATCCAAGTCAAGATGCTGAGAAGGACAATAACCGAGGTCACAAAAATGATCCAACAATAAATGAAGGTTTCAAAAAAGGTAACCCCTGACGATCGATGACGGTTGAAAAGCTACAGAGATGGTGAAGTCTGAGGAAACAATAGATAAAATGCCAGATAAAGATCAATAAGAAGGATCGCCAGCGGGAAGTACATCAGACAGCCTGGAGCCTATACCCTCGTAAACTAACCTCCAAAGTTGAACGTCGATACCCCAAAGTTTCCCAAATCACTCGACCTGTACGATGCCGAATTGAAGTAGTCTGAGAGAACGCTCGGGGATGGGACCTGTTGTGAAGGGGGCTCGGACTTCGGCTCCAAAGAATCTAGGAACCTCGATAGTGTTTCATCCGAGTAAATAGAGGGTGCGGAGTAGTAACTCTCATGGGAAGAGCCCTCGGAAGGAACGTGAACGCGGTGGACTTGCTGTGACACAGGCTCGGACGCCGGCTCTAGCGAGAGAAGGAATGTATCCAACGCCACGTCTGGGTCAATGGATGGTACGTCGTAGGCATCGCACGAGGAGCTCTCCACTGATCGAGTCTTGGACAGAGTCGACGGAGAAACCGTCTCGACACCGTAGGCACCAGTAGATTCCTGTCTTGCGGTCAGAGAAGCGGGGTAGATGGACTGTGGCCCGTCGGCCAACGTTGTGGATCCTATATCAAATCCCACGGTCAAGCTGGGGTGGAGCCTAAGGTTCGTATAATTCATTGCGATCCGAAGGGACTCGAGAGCAGGACTGGGTTCCCCATACGGCGCCTCTTCCTGGGAAATGTCCACGAGAGGGAACGGAAGGTTCGCTGGCTGGGCGTTGAGTAGCGTGTCCACGGGCAGTTGTTGCGGGGACCGGTCTTCGAATGGATAGTAGATGGAACGGATGGTTGGGATAAACTCCTTCTCATCGTAGTGTGCGTCGCCTCGGAGGTTGCGCACGCCAGCAAAGTAGGTTTTATCATATTCATCGACCTCGACGTCGATGTTCTGTGGTAGAGCATCGAGAGTGGCCGTTAAAAGACTAGCAGCGGGGTTCGGCTGCGAAATCGAATTGATGTCGCTTTCAAGTCGAGCGTTCGCGACCTCCGGGACCTTGGAGGCGGTACCTTTCTTCTTTCTTGACGAAGGCCTCGGGATGTAACCGTGAATGCGCACGCGATGCCTGAGGAAGTTCCCAGGATCGCTGAAGGAGTGGTTGCAAGGTTCTCCTTTCTTCGTGATCCCGCCGGCACACCCGTAAGGCTTCAGCCCGTAGCTACAAGCCCCGATCAGTCGGGGTAGGGGACGTGTAAAAGTGAAGAGACATACTGGATAGTATTCAAGTGTATATCCAAGCCAGATTTTGTCTTTGATCTGAAATCGCACTCGGGAAAGGTACAATTCCTATATTAGATATCAGAATATACATTAGAACATAAACGGCCAGACATCTTACAGTTTGTTTTTGTTGCCACTGGCTGTTTTCTGGCAGGGTCCAAGTTTACATCAGTGAAGAAACAATAAAGATGGCCAGGAGACGCACCTTTTGTCTCGCGGCAGGCATAACAATATGCACTCAAAGTTGCAGAAATTAGTAGGGAGGGTAGTGTACGGGACCGTCCTTGCTGGAGGAGGAAAAGAGATGAGGGGGACCTGAGGATAACATTGCCTTCCTCCCGCCTTATATCGGCTTCAGGCGATGGGCGAATTGGTTGCTAGTTTTTTTACATATAAAGGGCGAACCGCGTGGCGGAAGCAAACAATTCCTTGAATAAGTATGTTTCAAAGACCAATTTGCAGGGTTGCACCTACACCTGTTATATAAGGAGAAGGGCGCAAGCACCAATCCTGAAAATAGCCACTTGGGGAAATCGCGCCATGGAAACGGCTCTGTTGTTTGTGGTTCAAGTGGCACAATGTGTTGTGGCTATGGAAGCAGCTCCGCCAAAGAGATATTCATAAATAGATTCAATAATAACGGGTCAGCTCCGTACTGGGTCCTTAAAAACCTGCCAGAATATCGTCCCAAGTAAGTATGCACAGTTCTGAATTAGAGTCTTCAGGAGAATTGTAGCATGATACAAGAGAGTGGCTATGAAAAGCCGGGAGCTGCGGTTCACCAACTTCCTCCTAGACAATATTGCGCGAAAGCTTTTCTTACTTTAAACGTTCCCCATCACTTATTTTATACTAGTTACATTTGGCATAGCTTAACATAGGTGATGGCAATCGTCATATTTATACATAGTCGTTTCTGATTCACCGTTGGCGTACAGGTTATCACAAAGTTATCATCACGATACTGAAGGATACTGAGCGCGTTACATCACGTGAAGGTACCGTGATACCCGTTTTTGAATAAAATTTGAAATTACACACGTGCTATTCCGATTCAGTTGGCTTGACGCGTCTTGACTGCGGACTCTTGGATCAAGCCTCAACTTCGATTTGATCTCTTAGACATCAATACATTAAATCCCTTCATCGAATGCATGAATCTCCACATTCATTAAGAATTTTGTAAAGGGAGTAAATGCATGCACCCATTTTCCGTATTCACGAAGTCGACAATTCGAAAATCCTCCGAATCCTCAGTTTGAGCAATGAAGCCAGTCAGAAGGACAGCAGGTGACTCTAGATCCCGTGAAGCTTTGGAATTTCTCCCGCTTCTATGGCACTTTTTTAACGCGAGATCTAGATGGGATGTGGACATTCCATTGTCAGCGTACTGTGCAATGTTCGTGATCCCCAGCCCCGGAAGCTTCTATTCCGTTCTAAGACTCACCGGAGTAAACCAGACAGAGCTTCTTTGTCTTGACTCGATGAACTTGACGGGATAGCCTGCAGTTTGTAGTGCAGGAATAAACTTTGAAATGATCAGAGACCGTATGTCTCTTTTGGACCGGCAGTTCCCACAGATATGTCCGATTGCCGGGGGCTGTAAATTCCGACTCTTTACTCTCCACAAATATCGATCAAACAGGTCACCGGCATCTTATCGACAATGTTGGCAGCCCCCCCCCCCAATAAATAAATAAATAAACTCTCTAGACGCACAACATGTTTCAACGGACAGGGGAAATAATGCCAAAGCAATAGGTTTCTCCAGTTAGTCGGAAACCCTTAGTTCATCGACTGTTGTATCTGGGATGAAAATCATTTGATCCGTAAACTGCGTCATTAAGTGCCCCCCATCATATAAGCACTTTACGGAATTCTTTGGACCGTGTTTGTTCGGCCGCTTCGAGGTAGAGATTAATATTTGAAAGTATGGGATAACAATATAATAATCAATGAAGAATGCGAAGTACTCTATTATAAATCAGAAGTAGGGTAAAAGAGAGGGAAATTTCCGCCACAAGAATTGCACCAATCGAGATGGGGGCTTATGCCATGAGTAATCTAGTCAAATGCGACTAGGTATCCATATCTGATCCTTCGAGTCAATGAATCCATCAAATTTACCTAGCGCCTCCGTCGTGGTGGGTCGTTTAGATGGATCTTCTGACATCATCTCAAGAAAGAGTGGCTTGAACTCGTCTAAGCCATTATACTTCTGCAAGAAAATATTACATTTCGATACAGCAGGAAGATTCAAGGCGAATTACTTCACAAAGATCGAGAAACGTAGCGGAAATATTATAGACATCCAGCCGAAAGGGATTGTAGGGTGCAGGAGCATTGTTGTACTCTGGCGAGGTCTTGATCGGACACTTTAGTTTGGTGGCTTGTGCAAGGTTGTTACCCTCAGGGAAATACTTCGTAGTTTCGAAATCGATAATATAATATTGGACGGGACCAATAAGACATCGTGGTCGTGCACGAAGGGTGTGACGAATTCCATCGATGCTGTCGGTATAGGCCATGTGGAAGCCTTCTGGACAGACGTTGGTAGCATCCATCATGAAGTTAAGTGTGCACGCGTCTCCGGAGAATGATAGTTGAGCGCCATGGCATTACTTTTGAAGTGCCAATCGACTTACCCGTGGGCGATATTATTTTAATGTATGAAATCTATCCCCTGGTTCAAGCTGTAGTGAGCCTGAATACAAAATCACGCGGTAGATCACCTCTAAGATTTGTCGGAACGCATCCGAAAATTCACGGCGACAGTGGAAGTCCGGGGTATGAAACCAGCGAAGCATAGGCAAGATGACGAATATTCTTTCATTCTATTCCCCAGGTATCGGTAGTCCCTAGAACCAGAACTGTGTGATTACGTGGGCCAGAGCGCATTGCAAGGGAGGAGAGATGCATCATCATGGTTATTTCCTCTGAACCCACAGGTACGATACGAAGAACGACCTTGAGGCCGTCCACCATCCGGATCGCATTTAGGAGAATAGATGTATGCTATAGGAATGAAGATTAATGAGTATTCGTCTCCGCAAAGAGTAAAAGAAATCTCACAATAACGCAATGCTCGTCCTCAAATGTTAGAAAGGAATATTTCTCTCTCAAATCCGTACCATCCTTCTTTATCCATGAAGGGTGCTAGTCTGAATGATACCGAGGGCGGAGCATGTAACCCATGCTTTGTAGATATGGCTGATGCTTGACCCAAAAGAAGTCAGACGGCGAGCGAGAATCTTCAAATGGAATCGGGGTTCGAACCATCGTCTTACGAAAGATGATTAACGTGCTACTCCTGGAATTTTACCTCAATTCTTTCTGATTTCTTTCCCCGAATTGCCAATTATGATTCGTTCACCGTTCTTCATCTAGGTGGAATTTGACAGATTCTAAACAGGGCCCATTTTTCCTGACTCATTAATGAACTCAGTGACCGAAAAAATTCAACGGCGCCAAGAATGCCACATTGGCTCCTCAGTGCCTACGTCGTACATGTAAGTAGGTGCATCATGCCCTTCTTGTATATCCTTTTCTCGGAACGCCTGTTACCGCAGATGAACTAGACGCCATCAAGAACGAGATAGCAGCACTAACGAACGTCATCAATGACGACAGTATTCTTGCTGAGGCTATTAAAAACGATCTCACGACCGGACTGAACGCGTACGATCACCATTTTTTACTCTTCATGCGGAATGTATCAGATTCTGTGCCCTTAGGGTCGTTCGTCAGTTCAAAGATCTATCCTTACATGGCAAAATTCGAGAAAGTTTCTGCTTCTGGTTTCGAAAAGCAACTGCCAAAGTTCCCGACGGAGTAGCCATGCTGTCTGCTGTACAAGGAAACATAGGCCGCACCCGTGCATCGTACCAAGCAGGTTCTTTCTACACAACAGTGTTCCAGAAAAGAATTGATGTATACCCATTGCAGAGCACATCGACGGCTGCAATACAAGCTGCAGCTGGATCTCAGCAGCAGGCTCAAAGGGCTGAACCGTTGTATGATGTCGTCAAGGGCCGGGCCTCGACACAGACATGCAGGCTTCCCCGGGAAGCCCAGTGGTCTCTTATCATCCCCGCTACCGACTCAGAGCTACTACCAGCCTTCAATATCTTCTGGCTCCCCTTCATTGTACAGCCATTACACCGGTCAATCCTCTGTTAACAGAAACAGAAAAAGCACTATTAGCAACCACAGAACTCCCCCAACATCTCGAGCATTGAATGGCTCTTTGGGGTCACTTTCGTCAATGTCATTTGCCACCAATAGCCGATACGCTTTGTCTGGTTTCAGCTCGTATAGCAGCCCGTTAGCAAGAAGCTCCCACCACGGTGCACCCTATTGTAGCATCTAGGTATCCTGGAAGTGGAACAACTTCTACCGGGGGTAGCTATCTACCTGGATCATAGTATTTCCCCGTCTCAGTTTTCTGTATCCGTGGTCGTTGTATCTTATTCTGTGTCTGTACGAGGCCTCACGTGTTCAGAAACAGAAAATTTCCGAAGCTAGTTCTCTAAGCGATGTTTACTTTAAAGCCAAACCGGTCATCCATCTTAGCGATAGATGTCACCACCTTCAGGCTCTGCAAGCAGGTCGAGTCGGTTTACAATTCAATGTCCACAGCAAGCACTGAGTGTAACTCTAGGCGCGTCCATGCTCATACAAACCAGGCATATGCAACGTCTGTTAGGTATCTGTGCTTTCTATATAATGTCATATCCCACATTAATCTTCCTATTAGCCAGGGACAAGCTCCAGGCGTTTCCGCTGCGGCTACCCACCCAGTGGGTAAGTATGCGTCCAGTCGTTTTATGACATTAGTCTGACTGGAATACAGTCAAGGATACTACGCCAACAGCTCGTAAGTCACAATACCTTCACAATACCTCTTTCTAACAAAACGGAATAGTAGTCCGTCGAACAGTAACATCACATATGACTTCTTCATCTCGTTTGTGACTACGTATTGATCACCATATACTAGGAATGCATCCCAGGGTGCTGGTTAAACTTCGCCACATTACTAGCAGAATCCGTACGGCCAGTGAGCATTCTCTTCTGTCTGATAATGTCCAACTAACCAAAACTTCTCTTGGCAAGGGTGTATCCTTGGCGCTCTAACGGCTGAAATGCGCGAACCAGCAATTAAAGAGTAAGTTTGATTTGCCACAATATTTGCACTATACCTATCTTCTAGTCTCGAATTCTGCTTTGAAATTCGTGCTTATGTGTGTACCCTACTCATTCGATGAATTTGCTGTCCATTTCATAAGATATATAGTATATCTGTTTTCGAAATGTTTTTACGAACCTCTGAAGTATCTGCTGCCAAGAAGTTTTATGACTACGAAATTGTGTTTCCTTCTATCCAATGACCAGTCTCGTCGTTCGAGCGGATGAAAGCATAAAATTCTCCGACACCTCTATCGTGGTACTTAGACAATCTTTGATGAGATCTAGAGAAATAACGACTTGGACTCGTCTAATCCCGAATACTTCTTTACGAAAGGATCAGTTTGTAATATCACAGAAAAGTGGATGAAGTACCCTACAAATGTCGAGAAATGCGGCGCCGACGTTGTAGACATCCAGTTGAAAGGGATTTGACGGCAAAGTGGTGCGGAGGTGTTCGATAGGTCTCGATATGACACTTTGACTCGGTGGCTTAGGCAGCGTTCTTACCGTATGGGTAACACATCATATCTTTGAAACTGATGATATAGTATCGAGCGCGGCGCGGCTCGGACCTATAAGAAAGAACACCGGGGTCATGTATGAAGTGAGTGACGAATTCCATCGATGCTGTCTGTATAAGCCGTATAGAAGCCTTCAGGACAAGGATTGATGGTGTCCATCCGGCAGCGAAGCGTACACGTATTTCTGGAGAATGGTAACCGAGCGCCATGGCATTACTCACAAAGCGCCGATCAACTTACCTATGAGTGACGTGTTTCATGCATAGGATCCACGCCCGTGCCCAGACCACCGAGATTATATAGTAATTATCCCTAAGACTTGCCGAAATGCGTTGACAGTGGAAGGAAAGAGAGTACAATCAGCCGAGCACAGGGAGGATCACAGACAGTTGTTAGTTCTCCTCGCTAGGAATCAGTATAGTTCCTAAAACGTGAATGGTACAGTTGTGTGAGTCCGGGTGGATTTCGAGCGAGGAGAAGTGTATCATCGTGGCGAGCTGTTGTGGCCAGCAATGTGGCAGAGACTAGAGGTTATATAGAACATAAATTTGACAAGATACACGTTCTCCTATGTAGGTCGTGTATGCGGTCTGGGACTAACAGCAACCTCCCGAACCGATTTCGGTGAAAGCTAGAGAGTCTGCGTGGGTGCCGGCAAGGTTCGGGCCGTCGTTCGAATTCGGAAGGAAGATAGTTTGCGTTGGTTATATACGGAGGGACCAGACTTCCTTATCCGACGACCTTCCACCTTCCTCCATCACCGTCTCTTGGTGGATTTATTTGATGTAATGATTATCCTGTTCGGATATCTAACCCTGCATATTCAGCCAACTTTATTCTCTAGCTCTGTGCCTCAATTGAGGCGATTACGCGCACCTTGTCTAGGATTCATTCGGGCCCGGTTTGTCAATATGAATGTCCTGAAAAATCCTCTAGTGCTATGGCACAATCTTGGCGGTGCTTGTTCTGAATTTCAAGCATTTCGTCTGGAAAAAAATGGAGCGGCTGGGATTTACTCTGAGCGCGCCACGTCGAATCCCGTACTACGACGCTCCACGGAGTTATCTGCCAAGCGGTCATCTGCCAGCTCGAAATACATATTCGAATAATGAATTTCTATTTCATCGCCCATGTGGCCGTCGAGATGTCGCCCTTCCCTAGATCCATATGATGCTGCGATGGCAAAATAAAATACGGGAACAGGAAGAAATGGAGACGCCGAAGAGGGGGAGAGGGGTAGATACTAGAAAGTGAGAGAACGAGGTAGAAGCCGGGATGCCGGATGAGAAGCGGCACACGGCAGCGGTGCTGTTACCTCGTTTTGGTGATGACCGGGCCTCAGCCACCCCCAAAGAGGCCGTTTTCATTTCTTTCTTTCACGCCTCCACCATGCTCGTCGACGCTCCATTATCGCCATCCCTCTCGCTTGCCGAGTACAATACGACCGACCTCTCGGAATACCTCAACACGGATCTCTTCGGTCCCAGCATCGAGGGAGAATCGCCGTCGTCGTCGTCGAGCGCCTCATCACCACAGTCAGCATCGCTGTTGACCCCGCCGCCGCAGGCCCCGCCGTCCCCGCCATTCACAGAGTTTGACTCATCGCCGAGTGGCACTCTTTTCAACCTCCTTGAGGACGAGCTCAAGCTTGATGGACAATCGTCAACGTCGCCGTTCCATTTCCTGTCCAGGTATGAGGAGCAGCCGGAACCGATGGGCATCGACCCACAGTTGATGGCAACGCCTGCGGAGGAACCAGTACAGACATTTAAGGAGGAGGAACAGGTGTTACGCCCTGAGCCGCAGCCCGAGCCGAAGCAGGAGAAGCTCACGTTGACAATAACGCCCTTCAAGGCTGGTGGTCACGGGAAGTCGCGAAAAGGGACTGTAGTCAACGGTGGCGTCGTCAAAAAGTCCGTAGCTGTACCGACGCAGGCGGCAGCTCCCGTTGTCGTTCCCAAAGACAAAGAGAACATCGACGACGACGACGACCTCCCTGCCGACTGGCGCCCGCCCCCAGAGGTCTTTGCCAAGATGTCGAGCAAGGAAAAGCGCCAGCTCCGTAACAAGATCAGTGCACGAAACTTCCGTGTACGGAGGAAAGGTAAGATGTCTTTTCTTACTCGTCGTTGGCGCCACTGACATGGCGCAGAGTACATATCGACCCTTGAGCTCGATATCGCGGAGAGGGACCGTTTGTTGCAGTCTATCAGGGACGAGCTGGGCTCTACTCAGTCGGAGAACGTGGCGCTGCGCCAGGAGATTGCGGCTCTGAAGAAGGCTCTACTGGAAGGTCGCTCGAATACGGAACTGACGACGGAGGATATCCCTGTGCTCAACCTCCCCCCTCCAGGCCCTATACCGACTCCTACTCCTGCAGCTACCGTTTCCCATGCTTCATCCTCGTCACCGTCCCTCATCACTGCCAACACCCAGAAGGATGTTGCATCACCGCGCTCTGGGAGCTTTTGGGGTGGCGCATCGAGGATGGGTAGCGGCATCACGCCCGTACACACGGTGTTCATTCCGGAGATGGCATGGGCCAAGCCCGAGAATATCAATCCAGCACTGAACGCAGAGAAACGCGTCAAGTCACCCATCAATCCCGGGTTCGAAGGATTCACGGACAACAACCTGTTCACGATGAAGAATTTGGACATGTACGTATTTATTATCCTTTATCTTTTTCTGACCTGCGAGTTATTTACGTACGTTTTTCACGCAGGTACCGCATGCATTTGTGGTCAAAGATGGCCTCACAGTCAATGTCCCAACAGCAACCTCAGTACCCGCCGTCACCGCCATCATTGGCACCTTCTTCGCCTCCGACTCCGAACAATCCACTGTTTTCACCGTCTCCGTTCACGAACCCCTCGCTGCCCCTCTACTCCACCCCGCTCCACGGACTCGCGTCGTTCATGGGTCCGAAATATTTCCAGACGTCGCACAAGGCAAACCTCCCCTCGCCACCTTCGTCTCCGCCGATGATGAGCAAGACGCTAGGCACGGTGTTGTCAGGGAAACAGTCGCTCTTGTCCCAGGGTGAGCTTGGCAGGAAGAGTCCCACTCAGGCCCCACCGATGAAGGAGCAGGAACAGGCTTTGGTTGCTGCCCTTGCTGGACAGACGCTGCTGAAGCGTCTTGGTGGTGCGTTCTGGGACGCGTTCTCTGGGTCTGAGTCCTCGTCTTCGAGGAAGATCGACGTGGACAAGGTTCGGAGGGTCTTGGAAGGCAAAGCGGTGGTGCAAATCGTGGATGTGGACGTTGAGCCGCGGAAGGAAATGGGACGCAAGGTATCAAGGGAAGCGTGCTCGGTCACGGCTATTCTGGAGGAGAGTATGAAGAGCTTGACGTTGGGAAAGAAATAAAATATGTTTTTGGTTGGTGTACTCGCATTCGTTCTCTAGTCATATAAATGATCCCCATCTCAGCATAGCATAGCATCGTCTTTTTTTTCTCTCGTGCTTTTTCGTATCTACTTACCTAGAATTGTGTTCACTCAAAAAAATGATTATAATAGCGGAAAATGAAACAATGGAATGTTCTTCATGGCAATGGAGGAATAGCTGGAACTGTTTCTTGAGTTTCACAAAGACGACGATAATTCGTTCCGGTGAGTCGGTAATCTAAGGGATAAGTGCCGCAGGCATATCAACCCAAATTAGGTTGTCATCCTCAAGTCATCCTGATTTCTCGAAAATGCAATGAAACTAAATTAGGGCAACACTAGGATGGCAAAGTATCTCATACTCATTTCACAGGCTAATAAGCAACAAAAACATTCTGTATATACATGTCAAAACTGTCACAAGTTCCAGAGCAATTTGAAAGCATGATATGGGGAAAAAATGCAAGATATATTAGTAGGGCTGCGCGCCGTACCGTATACCGTATACGGCCATAAAGCCAAGGAGGCTGACTGCTTCGGACCATATAATTACGGCTGTATTCATGTCTACTTCAAGCCAACCTGGTAGGTCACTATAAACGACTTGATTTCAGTGCGAACAACTGTGGTGTTCAAGGTGGCATACATTTTAACATCTTCTGAGTGCATTCTGGCCATAAGATTGTCCATTTTAGCTCAGTCAAAACAAGTTCAGGGGCTATTGAGTCATGCCATAGTGGCTAGCCTGCAATATCTTGAATCCTGCAGCTACCTAAAGTGCCGGGGAGCTGCCAAGCATGATGATTAGTTATTTTAGTATGTATTGAAACACATTCAAGGTCCTCAGAGAGGCGTACTTCCCCTTGTAGCACAGCCACAGATATACGGCCATCGACGGCCGTATTGTACGGTGGGCCTAGAGGTGCTCACGGCATCGGTACGTATACCATACACGGAAGCCGTATACCCGTACAATACGGTTACGGCGCGCAGCCCTATATATTAGTGAGAAATGAGAAATAGCAAGAACCAGTTTACCATTGCCTTTCCTAAACGGGATGGCGTCAAACCTTACATCATCCAACCATATCCGATGGCAGCCACTGCTCGATTGGGACCTTGCGCCGGTACCAACACCCACACTCCATCATCACCATGGATGATGTATAGATACGACAGACGAACGACATGTATATACCAAGGAACTTGGAGCGCCAAGAATGTGAAAGACTCTGGGTATCTCACCAGCCTTTCCTTGCCTCACGCGGATATATGTTACGACCACGTTATCATCCTGATTGGAGTCCTTCATGGAAGTCCAACCCCCATCCTAGAGGTCTGTCACAGTTCTACGAGGACGAACATGTTATTCATGACGACTAAGTACCTCTTAATCCATAATATTATCCTTATCTTACCTCATTGATATTCAGGCGTGACGAATCATAGATGCCACTCGACTCTCCCATGGATGCAAAGTTGCGCTCAAGGCGGTCTCACTCCTCGTCGATGAGTACGAGCTGACGATAACACATTTTCTATCTCGCCCAGCACTCAGACGGGATTCCCTTAATCGCGCCATTCCCCTTCTTGATGTGGTGTACCTTCCCGGGGTGAAGGACCCGGCCTTGATTGCCATGCCCATCTTCCACTCCTTCTTAAAACCTTCGTTCCATTGTCGAATAGAATTTATTGAACTTTTCAGACAACTTCTTGGCGTTGAATGTTTATTGTTGAGAAAACTTTCGTATATTGAAGCGAGACTTTTTCAGGGCCTCAAGTTCATGCACATTTTGAACATCGCACATAGGTAAGATCCTCTGGAACTTAATCCCTGGAGTCTACTAAAGCTCTTACACAGAGACATTAGTATCAACAATGTTCTCATGGATCATTGACGCGTTATGCCGAAGGGGTACCATTTTGGACTCCATTTTAACCACGATGGCATCGAGTGGAAGCTCCCCACAGAACTGCGCTGCGTTGCAGGACCTGTCGACTACTATTTTATTGATTTCCAATACTCTCAATGCTTTCCCGAGGGACATGATAAAGCCACTGTTTCAGGAATAGTGGGGCAGATCGTTCCCGAGATGAAAAACTCTAACGATGTGTGCTATAACCCATTCAAAGCAGATGTTTACCAGTTAGGTACTACCATGCTTGATGAATTCGAGGTAACGTCTACCTGCCGTACTTCTTCTATGAGCCCATTGATCTTCCAGACGTACTCTGGACTGGACGATTTCAAGCCTTTGCTACACAGTATGGTTTCGGTCGATCCCGACAAAAGACCGTCAGCTTCAGACGCACTCGCACAATTTGATGCCATCGTTTCACGATCAAGTAAAGTGTCAATGACCTGGAGGATATGGTCGAATACATTCTATAATCCATGGGTCCCGTGGTTCTGGAATCGGTCTCTCTACTTTGTTTTCCCTCCCTGCCGCCCTTACGTCTAGACCGTTCACGATTGCTATCTAATCATTCTGACACCTAGTTCTGCAGCATGCTATCGTATATAACCTTTCCGGCACAATGCAGTCTTGAAACTCGCAAATCGCGGGCTGCCGAAAGGGATCGTCCATGCTGTTGTCATCCAGAGAAAGCAACCGAACATTGCGCGAAGACTAACTCCAGTGTCACAGTGCTGGCACCCTTGTGTCAACTTCGGAACCCGATGCCGTTCTCACGGAGATTTACGCTTTTGACTCACAAACGCTGTGCATCACACAGGATCAATAAGCTTCCCTGGAGAATACATGGATTAGAAATCTGCTGCGCCGGTGATTATACTTCACTGCTCTCCCTTGAGGCATTGTTCGTCTCAGCATCCGCTATCTTGACTGTGACAATCAGACCAATTTGACTGATTTTGGCTTATCTGATATCCCTTTACGCACGCAATATGGTATCCCTGGGCCTCGACGCTTCTTTATTTTGCGTGACGCTGTCCCCTGTGATCTTGATGAACCCAGATCTTGGAGCCACGTCGTTCGCACCCTGCAATGACTGCGAACGATTCTGTTGTCTTCTTGGAAGAATACATGTTCTTTGGGAGACCAACTCGGTGTGGCATAGTTCCAATTTTTCTCGACATAGCAGTAAGCATCGTTTGATCCTTGTCATAGGGCATTATGTGCCTACGCAAGTCTCATTGTTCTCTCTTATATCAGATCCAGAATCGTCTTGATCTGATGCCATGATGTGTTATAGCTGCCGCAGTTGATCACCTATCAAGTTCGACGTTAACTGAGCAGAGGTTCGAAAATATGCTGATTCGGTTGTGATGACGCGTCGGCCCACAAAAGACCTTGGAAATGACGTTACTGAGTCCAAAAATTGGACTTGTCTCGTATAATGCCCCCTGCGGGATGGGCGGGGGCGGTCCGATATTCCATTGTAAGGGATGTGAATTCTTATCAGTGCATCATTTATTATGAGTTGTTTACCTATGCCTTTCGAGCTGCTACGTATGCGCCGTTTCGGCCTTTTCACTCCTTACCTATTGATTTTACCTTGATGTCGCTTCTTTGACCTGCTTCGTACTCTGGCTAATATACGCCGATCGTGCTCTGTTGTTGGGTTGAAGAACCCCCTTGAGGTGAAATCTTTACATCCATTGTCTGTTTTCCAACCTTGTGGTTCACTGGTCGCTGAGCCATTGGTCAGAATTCGATCTGCTATTCGCCTCCTTATAGAAATTGGATATTTCGTGATATCGGGCGTTGGATCTTCCTAACTAACCTCCTGCAACAACCATGGCCCAGTGGCGCATTGGAGTGGCCGCGCCATTGTCTAGATGTCCTCCAGAAGAACACCTATATATGACCATCTTCCCTTGGTACCTTTAGAATTGGAAGCGATCAACAAGATTTGTGATAAGCACAATTACTATAAAGACTGGTATCGCATCCTTATATTGATTCAAACAAAACTCTTCCTAGAACAATTCGGTGGCGTCTCAGAAACCATCACTTCCGTCTAGGACAATTGGGACTGGCGTCTCGAACTATGGTCACCTCGCTACCATGCATAGCCAAGTCAATTTCTCGTCGTATGTTCCGTTCTCCTCGTGTGATTCTCCGTTTTGATCAGTTACGTTCATCATCTGGAAACGTCTCCGTCCTTACTGTGGGCCGGATTAAACAAACAATTCCCTATCCTTGGCCCAATCTGTGGGTTAGATCGAGATGTAGTCCACGATGACTGATGGCAATCTAGGATACTATTTGAATATGCAACCCCTGGGCCTATAGATGGGAATGGAACCAAGGGACCGAACGACGTTCGACGCTAGCGACATTTATGTTTTAGGCTACGTTCCTAGTGGCGCTCATTGACCTTCAGTCAACGTTACCTATCCAACGGATACATTTAGAGTTAGGTATGCCTGCAGATTATCATTTCGTCTGCTTTGGTCCATAGTGTTTCTTTGCAATCCCTCGGGACGCTTCAAAGCTAGCCTGTCTCTGAGCCTCTCTATGCGCTTCTCCGAGTCATACTGGAACTCTGTGTGCCAGAATTACTAAGGATATCTTCAGAAAATGAAAATATCGCAAACATCGTGGGATTTGTGTTAATTCTTTGCACTAGACGAGACGATTACGTTCATGCAGAAGGCCAGGCGACCGGATCGACTTGTTCTTACCTCCAGGCGTCTCATGGAGCCAAATCAAGGCAGGATCTTCCACTTCTCACACACGAGCGGGTACATTATGCTTTTATTTCGCCCGAAAAGACGCGTTCTGTATTTGTTTCTAGCTGCTTCTGCTTTCCATGTACTCGCCATCAAACGTATGGATCGTATTCAATGTTTGTATGATAAGATCGTGCATGAGGACAGTCCAGGTTTACGAAACATTCCTAGTTATATTGGTGATATGGTACCTAGCACAACACTCAGGCGTTCAACACCGACTGATTCCAGAACTGACCTTTTGAGTGTGCAGGGACTCCTTGCGTGAGATCAATCAGTGCGAATCACGTCGCTCCGATGGCGGCTCTCATTACACCGTCGGAGCGAGTCATTTGCACTGATTGATCTCCTGCAAGATCGAACGCGACGTATCCAAGACGTATCGATCCAGCGAATAGAATAGGTCCGAGGACTGCTGCAGTGCTCAAGGGATACAAGCGCTGAGATCAATCGGACCGGTCTAAGAAACAAGTTATCGGGAACGGAGACGGACAATGCCGGAGGTGCACCGGACAACGACTCGGAGGAGAACAATGAGGCCGTCATGCCTAAAGAACAACCCCGAGCTATGCCATCCCTATCGGCACGGTAACGTTTGGGCACGCCGAACGCAATCATGCGCCAAAAACTTAGATCCCCATGAGAACCGCATCGGCACCGCGGTGACTCACAAGGGTGCCAGGGTCTGCGATCCAAGAATCGGCCCTCATTTCCAATGCTCGGTTACTAGTTTTTTTTCCTGGTGTCCGTTGTAACAGTATGGCCCGACCCCTTTGAGCAGCCCTGTCGTTATGAATCACTTCAACGCAACTCCCCTTGATCCGGCAAAGAAATCACGTCTCATGAATAGGATACAGAATGATTGGATAGCGACAGGTTCGAAAAGTCTAGACGAAGGTACGACAGGGAGGGAAAATATAATAGGGAAACCAAGTCCAGAACCAGCGCCGGTTAGACCAAATCCTCTATGGCATGAGAGACTCGCTTGATAATGATACAGTGACTTCGAATTGGGCCGGCACATCCGAAGGTGTCTTTTATCATTAGGATCGATCGAGAGTCGAGACTATGTTCCGCATGAAAGGTTTGAAGTTACTCAGTCGTACTGCATTTTCTGTAACAGAAGGAACCTTTGAAGAATCAAACAATGATGACAGACATTACCTTCAATGCGTCGAACATAGCAACACCGAGCTGGTAGACGCCTGTTTTGGGCGGGCTGCTTGTCCATCGGAGGAACCGCAGTGGGCCGTCGACCTATTCCCGAACCGGCTGCTTCATCCCGTCGTTCAAGAAAGCATTGAGCAGACACGAAAATTTGATTTTGATCCCCTAGTCCAAAGCTGCGTAATAGTGGAGTGCAGTTGGCCGTGTTGCTAATGCTGATATCGGTAATTATGGCTCTTAATGAAGGTCGTCTCAAGAAATTCGATCGCGACGTTACTTATGCGCAAGATTCGGACGATATATGAGCTGCAAGCCCTATAATTGATTTGAAGGTAAACGCCTGAAAACCATGAGCAATACAAAGCAATACAACTCAACGGCGAGAAGTTGTCTGAAAGCCTCAATGAATTCCCGACGACAGCGATATTGAGGGAACGAGAACGAATTAATGAACCTGTCGTTCTTATGCGTGCTAGTAGAAGCGACATCGAGTAGCATGCGTCATGTATTCGTAAGTATCGGAGAAGAATGAAAGTCATGTATCGTAGCTCGTGCTGATTGAGCGGGATGGTTATAATAGTAGGGAATGAGGTGGATAGATAAGAAAATTTCATGGTGAGAGCATTCGGAGCGTGATTAGCATTATAACAAGAAACGTGTGCCTCCATTGATGAGGTTGTTGGATCGTGCCCCTTGGAGTTGCCGGTCGAGGCGTAGTTGAATAAAATGTAGAGGGATGAAGACTGGATGTGAATCGTGCTTTGTACGCCTTGCGGTCATATCGGATTTATCGCTAAGGAGTTTTAAATAAGCGATGTTCCATGTAGCACAAAGATTCCTTACTCCGTGTGGCCAGTAGCTTATATGCATATTCGTTGGCGTCATACTTTCAGCGCGTCTGAACACGATCGAGGAGTCTGAAGAAGGCCTGGGCAGATCGCTTTGCCCCGGCTCGTTGGGTGATATCTCGTATTGCTTCAAAGGGTCCGCTTGAAGTGAAGACGCCGACAAAGTTGACTGTCGATGACTGCGGTTAGGCAACCGGTACTTCCGAGGCTGTGATGTTCCTTCACCCGATGAGCTAAGGTGAGAATTTATCTATCAAAAATAGTCAGGAAGCGGTTTTGAGGCAGTAAATGAACGGGGAAGTACCCTGTACGCCGTTTCTATGGCATCAACAGCATCTCGGATTTCGGCAATAGAGGGCACTGCCTGAGGGACCTTGGACATGGCCCTACGAATACAAGCATAAAAGAAGACCCTTATGCTTCCTACAAAAGTATGATTATCCAAATCACGAAGGACTCTGCAATAAGACAATCAGCAAGCGTTATCAACTTAAAAAAAGCCGTACTCGTCGAGATCATCTAGAATCGACTGCTTCTCGTTCCTCGACGTGTCGTCTTCTTCGACAGTTTTGATGAGATCTCGAATTTGGTCGTTCACTTCTTCAACTTCCGACCTTTTGACCGGCATCGGGGGGGATACAGAAGGAGAAAGAGTGAAACCCAACGGACGGTGGGTACGTATGTAATCGAGCTATTGCCCGTGATTTTGGAACATTCACTCGAAGGACAGCAATGACAGTTGCCTTTCAACAGCAGTTCAGAAGCCCGAGTACCGGCACTCGTGGCTTTAGCCGCCGGCAACTCGTACCGATGTGCTGATAGCGGATCACTTTGCTCACACGACCTTCGCCGAATCTTACTCTTGCTCTTCTTCTTTTGCCTTCTTGCCTGTCTTTCAACGATTCAACTTGGTATCCCTCACAGATTTTATACCTGAGTCTTCGTCGGCGATTTCGCCCCGCATTATTGTTCCCACTGGCGTGTAGCAGCACGGATAAGCTTGCGACAAGTGTCGTTTTTTTCCGTTGGAAGCAACCGACCTCTATACGCCTTCATTTCAACTAATGGCATCGATTATGGTGCACTGCGGGAGTGGCAGACGTCTTGAATGCGGGGGGCAGTGGTAGCGCTATTCATTGTCACGTCCATCTGGTGTGCTCTACGACAGGCTGAAGACAGTTACCTTTACCACACCACTGGAAAGAGGTAAACGAAGGGTGTGCCTAGCTTAAGCGACGAACGTGTTATAGCTCTGATACATGACGTCAATGATTTTCTCTCCTTCTCGCCATTCATATTACTCGATTTTCCCCTTCCATATTTCGGAGGGAGCTATGCCCCGTTTGTATGCGGAAAATCTCGTGGACCGCCAAAGTGACGCTCTGGAAACCGGCCCAACCGCTGCTGTGACTGTATGTGGATACTTTTTGAGACTTTACATTTAGTGCCTCATTTGACCTATCAGATTTTCATAGTATCCGACGTCAGGGTTATACGTCGTGAGATAACTTTGAAAAGTCGAATATAAACCAGGAATACCAACTCCGCAAACAAGGACGTAATCAGCGAGGCGAGTTTCCAGATACAGATCTTGGCGCAAGAAACCAGGTGAGTGGTAGTGCTACTGGTACTTCCTCTATGCTCGTATCAATCGCAGACAAACGAATTTCTATCGCACTTGCTGTTTTAACCTACACTTTTCTAAGTCGTAGTCTTCGATGTGCATATTGAGCCTCGTATTTATTGCGTCCAGACTTCAGGAGGTACTGTCAAGAATGAATTCCCAATCCATAGGCTAATTATCGATCAGCGCGGCCTGACGGGCATCATGATTGTAGTATGTGCATCAATTAGGCCCGACCCTGGTCGTCATATGCGCCCTAGGCCTAATTCATGGGTCAAACTAGTCTGTTTCTCTCGTGCCCGAATTTGCGTCGGTATATAACACGACGACAGATCCTACTTTCTTTTCATCTACTAGGTCTCACCCCCACCAGGTTAGCCGCTTGTTCTCCAATATGTCCCATGCTGACTGCACATTTACGAGCTAGAATGTCGTACATGCTTCCAAACCGCGCATCCATCGCCTGTACTCCCGGTATTTACGCTCGCCTGAATACTCTCGAAGTTGACGGCCTGGCCATCGTTGGCACCAGCAATGGGCATGTATATCATTTCCGGGTTTTCATCTACAACCACGCGCAAGGCTGCAGCTTGAGCCTTGATTGTAACCCCACTTACGATGCTCGTGATCCGGACAAGGCATGCGTCACCGTAGCCTTTAAGTCTTACGCCTGGACCACGTCCCAAAATGCCCCACCCGGTCGAATCCCGCCGTCCACCGGTCCATTCGAAGTCAAACTCAGGACCTCAACGAAGGTGTGGAAGATTTGCAGCGTATTATTCGACAGTCGAGAGAGAGATAATTACCAGTGCGTCGATAACTCATCGACTAGTTGCGTTATTAATTTGGAGTACAGTTTCAACGGCGGTATGGGATGCAGGCACTGGTGCGCTACCATCCTAGGTGATCTGGAAGTACACGGTTATGTATCCCCTGGCGCCTCTATGCAATTTGAGACATGGGAGAAGGCTAAGTGCAGAGAACTTGGTATTGGTGCTTTCATCTTGCCTCGCGTTCAAGGGGTTTTCGATAATTGACACGCTACCTCCCGAGTATGGTACTTCAGTATCTCACAGAATGTATATGTTGCTTTTACCGGTATTCGGAAACGATTCTCTTTATCAATATATAGCAAAATCATTTTATATCCATGCCAGTGTTGAATCATCGTTACTCCCAATCGGCTGGGGACGTATATACGTTCTGAGAGCTTACAAAGAATAAAATCATGCGTTATTTGCGCCATATATTCGTTCAATACGATACGCGAATGGGAACATTGGTATCATAATTTGTCCATGCCGATCTGTGAGGTAATTCACCAAAAGAAGGGACAGAAAATAAAACGACATACCAAGTCTGGTATATCAGCTCTCATGGAGACCAAGGAATACCGAATAGCATCGATATAAGGCCACTGTCCTCGTGAATTAGACTCTCCAAATATCCACGAGTTCAGCTTGTTCCATGTCCCGCCGTCCCCGTGCAAACGATAAACTTCCCTCATATTCGCCCCCTCAAACCATTTGGGATAAAATCCCGCATCATTCCAGTCTATCACCCAAAGCTGCCCATCATTTCCGAGTATGAGGTTTCGCATGTGCAAGTCCTGGTGAGTAAATACTAAGGGCTTGGTATCGTCAAAGAACGGATCTATTGCCTTGAACGCCACAAAGTTGGGACGAAACTTCTGCATAACAAGTAGCCGGTTGCGATACCATGCCGCCATGTGGGCATACGACCGGAATGGCCCCGCACCAGAATCGTTGAAGAGACTGCCTGTACACATTTCCGGGCCCGCACCTCCAAAGGGGCCAGGAAACCGGTACAAGAGGGGGTTTCGGCGTGAAATGCTACGGAGCTGATACACATAATGCCATAGTGATACAACGATACGAAATCGCACCCAAAGCCCGAGTTTGTCCCAGACAGAAGCGACGGTCTGGCCCTCAATGAGGGCCATAGCTAAGTAACGGGGAAAAACTGAGTCGATGGAGCGATAGCATGGTGCGACGGGAATAGTGGTTTCTTTCCGTACGAGTTCCATGGCCTGGGCCTCTTCAGCACCTGAGAACCGTTTCACAACGGTACCAAATCCAATTGAGGCGATATTTCCTGGGTTTGGGAAACCTAAGATCGTCTGGAAAGTATCCGCGTCAACCTTAGGGCTATCCTTCCATAGCTCAATTATATCTGAGTCGGTGAGATGGCCGATAGGGTTGGATTTCTATAAGAACATCAATGGAAAGGCTCCGGAAGCGTAAAAAAAGAGACATACTTCGGACCCGGCTTCGCCAAGTTTTCGACGTGAAAGAACAAAAGGCCAGAGAATGAATGCCAGAAAATCCTCTACCAGGGACCTGTTAAAATATGGCATCATTTGTTCTTCAGATTCTAAAGGGTGATATACGAACATTTACCACGAAGGAATCGCTGAGGGTACCGTTCATGATAGACACGCGCTCAAGCCTCACGGTCAGGGCGTAGGCGGCATTAGCCGACTGAGTCCGAAAGGCCGTACCGCCGCGGTCCGACATGCGCATCATCTTCAACCCAGAATCGAAATCTAAGTCCGTCTTTGAATTCGACGAGAACGCCCCACGGCGACAATACAATTATGGAATTTCTTGACACCAACTTGACACTCAAACCATCAAATAAGACAGTCACGGGCCACCCTTTCATCAAGCAAGGGTGACATGGTCCATTCTACAGCTTGCCTTCACATCAACTCTGACCTCCACTTCTAGTGAATTGCTGTGGTCATCTTGCTCATATCTCCTTCGGATTAGTCCATTCTATTACTCGATCTCGGATCAGTACCATTAATGTCGTAATTGACGACGTCGCGCTGTACGTAAAGCTAATCTATCATTATATTCCCTACGTCCCTTGTCGATGACTCGCCTACTCAAACGATCACACAGCAGTACAAGCCTGAGACTACAGGCAGGATAACAGGAAACTAGACTCAAACAGGCTCATCAAATAGGGCAACATTCATGCCAATATTTAATTTAGACTTACATGTAAATGGAATGGTAGAAGCTGTATTAACCCGCTAAGGATGGAACTCGATACCAGCCTGAACTTACTCATGCTCCAGGTATACATTTACGGCTTGTGATGTAATTCATTCCGAGGCCGCGGACAAGATGTTCCCCCCTCCCAAATTGTGGGATCTAACACACGTCAGGCGCGTCGCGGGCCGGGGTGATCCCACTGGACCGGTGCCTTCCCTAACCGAAATTTGTTCCTAAACTTAGATCTAGAGATTTGAGAAGAAAGAATCCACACAAAAGTATCAGTCGGGCGGCAGGCTGCTAGGCCGGGTTTCAAGAGCGACGCAGAGCGAGCCACAAAGAGACAGGAACCATTGTGACCCTGTGAGGACGTAGACGGGTGCAGATTAGAAATTTTACTGAATCGTTACAGCTCACAGTGAGATATGTCTCGGCAACAAGAATCAGATGAGAGCCACTCCCTCTGAATTAATGACATGTAGATCCCGTTTGAGTGGTGACATCGCAAGACGTGTTGAAAGCGGAGGGAAATCAATAAAACGGCCCAAATACGCCGTGGTGGAGGTGATTTAGCGCCCCCCAAAAATGAGATACGCCGGCCTTTTCTAAGAATACTGCACGACGTGACAGGCGCGTCCAACAGCAGCAAAGGACGAAGCATCGAGGAGAAAACGCGATTCGTTGACAAAAATTTGAGGCTTGGACTACTGATTCGAGAGAGACACGTGCAATATGATCAAAGGATTGCGGATTTCTGGGGAGGTATGCAACATTTTAATTAGTGTATACGGAGAAAACTGTTAACCTAGCATCACATGGCGCATATTATGACTTGAACAATTTTCACGTGAAGCTGAAAGCCACCGCGACAGAGCACAGAACATGTCATCTATCAGATATGTCTGAAGGCTACAGCATTCAGGGTAAGTTAAATAGGCGAGCCAGAACGTGACGAACGAGCACAAATCATGACATGTAAAAAGGCTGATGTTGGGTCTAAGCCGAAGTCTAAATCGACCATATAAGTGAGAATTCAGCTGCACGAAGGACAAGAAATACTGAAAGGATATCCGTACCACTGACGCGTCTGTGGCTGTTCGATGCGTCGGAGTTGAAGCGGAGATCAGACCGCGTACTAAGCGCATGATGTAACTAGTACTACGTTAACATCCCCTCATTTTGGACCCTAGATCTTTTTCGTTCATCAGTCTGATGTTTACTTTGCGACCGGAGTCTTATCGATTTGAATATCTTGCTCTTGTTTTCCTTCTTCCCATCTGTTAGAATTGATTGCTGATAGGTTGGCCACTTGCTGTCGTCCATTTCTTTCACTAATTAAATTACAAGCCATAATGTCGTACACACTCCCAAACCGTGCATCTATCTCTTGTGCTACTGAGCTTCGGCTTTACCTGGATACTCTCGAAGTCGATGGCATTGCTATTGTCGGCACCAGCAATGGACACACCTATCATTTCCAGGCTTTCATCTACAATTGCGCGCTAGGCTGCAGCCTAAGCTTCGATTGTAAACCTACCTATGAGGCTCCTGATCCAGACAAGGCCTGTGTCGCCGTTGACTTCAAAACTTACACCTGGACCAAGTCTCGAGGCGCACTGCCCGGTGAAATACCGCCATCCACTGGCCCTTTCAACGTCAGATTTCAGACCTCAACGAAGGTATGGAAGATTTGCGACGTATTATTCGACAATCTCAAGAGAGACAGATATCGGTGCGCCGTTTGCATGTCAACCGGATCAATTATTCATCAGAATCAGATTTAACAGTGGTATGGGGTGCAGGCACTGGTGCGCAACCATCCTCAGCGATCTGGAGGCGTATGGTTATGTTTCATCTGGTACCACTATGAATTTTGAGAGTTGGGAGCGAATCAAGTACATGGAACTTGGTGCTGCTGTTTTTTTCTTGCCTCGTATCCAGGGAGATTTCTATGACTCTTAATTATGTACTGTACTTGAAACTCTTGGGGTCGAGTTAGGCATTGACTGCTATTTGAAACTTCCGTCTTCACTGCCAAGCACCTACGTTAAAATCTGTTCTGTCGCAATGCAACCGGGGAAAACCTTATCGAATATATATGTTTGATAGACTAAGTAGATTAGCATTTCTTCTGACGATCAAGTTAGCACTGATTCAATGGTCTAGTGGTTATGATTTGTGTCTCACACACACAAGGTCCTGAGTTCGACCCTCAGTTGAATCAAATTTTTGCATCGCATCGTTAGGGTTTAACCCCATAAATTCTTTGAAGAATTAATGCCAACATTGCCAAGGACCAAATGGCGCTATAGACTAAAGATTATCTGTTTCATAAGAGCCTTACACGTATTTCTGTCCTTATTTTCTGTCGCTCAGGCGGGAGCTCTTGAGCATCGCCAGCGCAAGCGCTCTCTACAACCTCACTATCAGGTGCCAATCGAAGAACGGCTATGTAAAATAGTATCTGCCTACCGAAACCAGTATCCAAGGTTAGTTAGATTTATATGGTTCATGGTGACGCCATGTTCTCCAAGTTCTAATGGTACGACTGGCATGTTAGAGGGGATCATAGATGCGACTAATACCGGAAGTCTCGATGTTTGTGTCAGACCGCGGACTTCGACTGCACCCGCTCCGTATGCAGTAGAAAAGGCTCATACCGCTATGGTAGTGTGGACAGTAAAAGCAGAACAAACACCGCTTACCTTGGACTACTGGAGCTGCAGAAACCCGATAATCTTTGAGGAATCGTCTGAATTGCCGCCATGTAACATAGGAAATTCCGCGAGAGTTGACAAAATGAGTATGTTCCCAAGAATCAACGGGCATTAACAAAAATGATTGAGTGCAGCAAGGTTCCTTCTAATGGAGGCCAAGACGAACCGTGAACGGTCGACCAGCCTTATGTGTATGTGCGATACCGGCTTTTGTGATATCATCTACAGTATCACTTGCTAATTTTGCCACTTAGTAAGCCGATGAGAGATATCGCACGATACCGGTACCACTGAAATCCGATGATAATCAGGATCGTTTTTACTTCTTGCTCATTCGAGACATCCGCAGTAACCTTAATTGAACCCCAGTAACAGCGACCTCATTGAAGAACTCGTCGACTTTTGCGTTCTCGGAGGAAGAGTGTTCCATGAGACATGGATGGTGAGCGAAGAGCAACGTTACAGAACAGGTAGCTTTGGTAGAACTACAAAGTCCGGTCTTCCGACGGATCTTCCACGCCTCGTTCTAGAACGATAGCGTCGTTCAATTTCTTCTGTCAGATGAAACAGATTTGTGTGAGTGTGAGAGGCAAACTTACCAACCAAAGATAGACGCACCGGGGCACTGACCCAGATCATAGGTAGCATACATGTCAATAAGAGACGGTCTGGGCCGGGCACTTTTTGAGATGGAATATCATTCAGTGCAATTTACAATATACATGTATAGCAACTAGCACAGGGTCCACCGGTGCTTCTAGTTGAAGTTGGTACATCCAGATTGAAGATGCCAAAAGTTCGAATATTTTCCGAGAAGTCAATGGTCGAGAGAGCTCCCGATTTGTCGAGGATGGTAAATTTAGTGGGGCCGCGCGGGCAAAGCGAGAGTCGAAGCCGTTGGAGGTCATGGCTGTGATTTGCGACGACGGTTTGGATGAAGCCAATTCGGCACCATCGGCCCGTAACTTCGACTAATATGGGGAGATAATCAAGATCAATGCACGTCAACTATTTTTGCAGCTGTGTGAGCGGTTTTTCTTGTCTACGTTCTGTTCAAGATACCTCCCAGTCAGTGAGTATCATTTTCAATCGCCGAAGGCGCAAACTTATAGTACTAAGCATAGTACAAATTCGCTTGGCACCGTGCCATTAAAATTTTAGGTACAAGTTAGAAATGAAGGATGACCTTCACCGCTTTGTTTTTTGCCGCCGCCCCAAACGTCTCATAGGCCTGTTCGATATCTGCGAAATTGTATCTATGCGTCACTAATCCCGCAATTTTAATCTTCCCTGATCCGAGCAGCTTAATCAGCATAGGCGTAGTAGTAGTATCTACCAGACGAGTTGTTATGGCTATACACTCCCGTTAAAAACTGTGAATTCCCTGTATGCGATAACCACTCACTGATGTTTTTATCCCACAGATTTTCCAGATGTAAATCCACCTTGCAGCCGTGTACGCCCAAGTTCGCTATGGTCCCCCCCGGAGCTACGAGTTCCTGACAAAGCTCAAAGGTCGCAGGGACACCGACGGCTTCAATCACTGTATCAGCGCCTTCGCCGTTGGTGAGTTCCTTCACGGCCGCAACGACATCTACGCCCTGGCCCGAAACAATACCGTGCGTCGCACCCATAGTCTTCGCCAGCGCAACTCGATTAGCGTTACGCCCAATCATGATGACTCGGGCAGGGGAATAAAGTTGAGCTGTGACCATGGCACTAATACCGACAGGACCGCAGCCGACAATAGCTATGGTACATCCTGGCGAAACCTTTATTATGTGTATTAGAATTGGCCAAGGAATTGCGGAGAAAGGAGCGTACCTTGCCATTGAGAACACCACACTCAAAACCGGTCGGCAACGCGTCACTTATCATGATTTGCTCCTCTGCAGTCGCGCCCTCCACCATGAGATGCAAGCTGCCATCTGCATGAGGGATACGGACATACTCTGCTTGAGTACCGTGGATAGTATTACCCAGCTTCTATCCACCGTCAACGCAGTGTGAAGGCATACCCTTGCGGCAGTAGTCGCAGGTCGAGCAGGAAGTGATGCAAGAAATGATAACATTGTCGCCTGGTTTGAATTTCATGACACCCTCGCCTGCAAATTCTACAACTGCGATGTCTTCATGGCCCAAGATTCTGCCGGTGTCGCACGTAGCGACATCGCCTTTGAGTATATGCAAATCCGTACCTACAAGTTCTTTAGAGGTCTGCAGAAGAAAGACAGTAGAAGGCAGGTTCACCGCAAATCGTAGTCTTCATCATCCTAATGATAGCGTCCGTTGACTTGAGGATTTCTGGTTTCGGACGAACTTGTAGTGTAGGCTGTCCTTTCCCGGAGAATACGAGTGCTTTCATCATGGTTGTACTCAACCTGGGAAAGGGATAAATCCCTGCGCGCCCAAACCGGGGGCATAAATAGTGTATTTGGACGATGTTGAAGATTTGGCATCGAATCAAGGCACCGTCGCTATTCTTGCTCCAACTTATTCAAGTGGACATTTTGTTTCCAAGGTGGGCCGAGAAATTTATTAGATGCCTGTCGTATCTCTGGTGATGAGCAGCTGCCTTAAGATCAGCATAATAAACATCGTACTGGAGGGGGAAATGGGCCGTGGTCTTCCAATACGGACCTGAAGTCAACCGGCAGTTCCTTGGCTCGTAACGTGAGATTTCGAGATCCTCATGGTTCTAACAGTCAGACGCTGATTAGGCTCTCGTATGGAATCTGTTGGATTGTCAAATGTCGTGTATACCTGGGATCTTCGTTGTCTAGTGTCAAACAAAGAAGACTGTTCTTCTCGGACAGGATTCCGTTAACTTTACAACGTTGATTCTATTACCTACCTATTAATATACAGAAATGTAGATAAATAAATAGGCAGTCTAAATCCGATGACCCTCGCGCGTTTGCGAGGCTCCCTGCTGGATCCGAGTGAATGGCTAGGCAATTACCGTTCATTCCAACGGAATCATCTACGCGTATTTGTTTTTGAGGGGGAGGAAGGGTGCTTGTATAGTAAATGCAGGCGCACTGTATCTTGTAGGTAGTCCCCATGTCGTGTTGACCACGGATCATTTTCCCATTCACTTCGCTTGAGAGCGGTGCTGCGATTCCAACACAAAGTGTCACCATTGAGAAGGAATAGAGGACTCGCGATCGACTTTAACTTTGGCTGATGGATCGTCGCCGCATAGGGTACCTACGGCCATGACTGTTGTGAGGGAAGATTGATTAGTATTAATAGAAGCAGACCATGGGCTCAAACGATACACTAACCAGTGTTTAGCTGGAAAGCAGAGTAACTTCCGGTCCGGAAACTCTAGGATGCAAAGCACTTCGAACTGTACGAGTTCAAATATTATGGACAAAGAGGAAGAACACGCTCTGGTATTGATTATTTCCGGAAAATACGAACACTTTCACCATCGTTGTATCCGGTCCGTGAAAGGGATGAAGCTACCTACGAATATTGATTATTGTGGATCTGGTACACCCAAACAGAAGGCTTGAGTGTTGAATCCTGATCGGTGAAATTTCGCATCAAATCGAGTCGTCATCACTATTCTTGCCTGGATCTACTCAAGTTGACTTCACTCCTGCGAGGAAATCGTTTCAACATACAGTCTAGAAATTCATTAGTGAAGCCTGTTGGCACACCTTGAGCAACTGTGACCTACTCCGCTGTTCACTTGCTGTACATACAAGGCTGTATGTGAGGCACGAGGAGTTAGAACGAAACATGTTAAGACCGGAAAATTTTCTAGCTGCCGGTGATAAACGGATGTCTTATGACCAGGGTATGAATGTCATGCTCATTGGGAAGACGAGCCGTGGTATTGTAATGCAACCACTGACGGCGCCAGGCTAAGTGTGAGATTTTTGGGTTCCTTATGGCATTGCCGGCCAGTCGCCATCTGTGCTCTCGTATGGGTCATTTGTGTGTTTGTTCATTTCCGAAGGTGCTTCGTAGTATATTGACGGGTATATTTCGTAGGTAGTCCTTGACCAAGTGTATTGCTCACTTCGGGCCATTCAGTCGAAGAAGTAGTAGGACAGCATATTATTTGAAGTGTGCTGAAGTCCGTGTGTAGGATAAAGTGTCGGAGCAATAGACTTTCGCATATTTATGTCCAAGGGACAAATGCATACATGCAGCAAGTTCACGCTCATATCATTAAACACTCCGGGCTCTAAACACCGATAGCAACGATCTCCTTGACCATGTTGAGCTTCGCCTTCTCTGATAGAAGATCGGCGAAGGCAATATTAAAGCTATTTGGAGCAAGAGCTTTCCAGATACCTTTAGATGAATCGGTGATAAGAGCAGTCTTTCGAGACATCCAGAGTAAGTGAAGTTTTTGTCCGTCAGTCGCCATCTGTGACCTCGTATGGGTTCATTTGCGCATTGGTTAATTTTCGAGGCTGTTTCATAGTATATTGACAGATATATTTTGTAGTTAGTCTTTAAACCACTGTATCACTCACTTCGGCCTCGCAATTCCAACATAAAGGGTCCTTGGGAAGGAAATGAAACTGTGATCAACGTTAAGGTAAAGCCGTGATAGCTGTGGGGTCATGCTTGGTTTAGTATTATGGAAACAGGCCAAGGATATAACCGACATACTCACCTGGATCCTTGCTGGAAACAGATTTGGCAATGCTAGATGCGAAGGACTTTGAACTGTACAAATTCAAACATGCTGCTGGACGAAGGGGGGAAGAAACACGTGCTGGAATTGACTACAAATACAGGACAGTATATTCTGTCTTCACGCCATCGGGCCACATTCATACCAACAGGCTAAAAATTGATGATGAGCTTCAGAGCGTTATTCTTCGCTGCCGCTCCGAAAGTATTATATGCTTCAGTCATCTCCGAGAACTTATACGTGTGCGTCACCAACCCGGCAGTCTTGAGCTTTCCCGCGTCAACAAGCTTGATCAGCATAGGCGAAGTCGAAGCATCCACGAGACGCGTCGTGATAGCTAATTTAGAAACCATCAGGTCCCGAGATTCTTGGCACGGTCAGATGACGACTTACTGATGTTTTTGTCCCATAACTTCTCCAGGTGTAAATCTACCTTGCACCCGTGGACGCCAAGGTTTGCTATCGTTCCTCCCGGGGCGACTATCTCCTGACAGAGCGCGAACGTCGCAGGAACACCAACGGCTTCGATGACGGTGTCGACGCCCTTTCCGTTTGTGAGAGCTTTGACCGCTCCGACTACATCCGTGCCCTGGGAGGAAACGATGCCGTGAGTCGCTCCTAGAGTCTTAGCCATCTCGATTCGGTTGGCGTCAAGGTCGATCATGATAATATGAGAGGGAGAATACAGCTGCGAAGTGAGCATAGCGCCAAGACCGACGGGACCACCACCAACGATGGCGAGGGAGCTTCCGGGGGACACCTGAGTGGCGTATTTTGAGAAGGTGCACACAGTTGCATTAAGAACCTTACCCTTCCGTTGAGAACACCACATTCGAATCCCGTTGGCAACACATCACTGATCATCACCTGCTCCTCCGCGGTCGCGCCTTTGACCATGGGATGTAGGCTGCCGTCAGCATAGGGGATACGGACATACTCGGCTTGAGTGCCATCGATAGTATTCCCTAGAGTCCACCCACCATCGACGCAGTGCGAGGGCATACCCTTACGGCAGTATTCGCAGCTAGAGCAGGAGGTGATACAGGAAACGATGACATTGTCGCCTGGTTTAAATCTCATGACACCATCACCGACGGATTGTACGACGGCGATGCCTTCATGGCCCAAGATTCGGCCAGTGTCGCATGTAGCGACGTCACCTTTGAGAATGTGCAGGTCTGTGCCTAGAATCCTATGAGATGTTTTTCGTGGAGAGAAGATAGGCTATGAAAGCTTACCGCAGATCGTCGTTTTGACCATTTTCACGACGGCGTCGGTAGACTTGAGAATCGCTGGTTGTGGACGATCCTGTAGGGTAGGCTGGCCTTTCCCTGAAAATACGAGCGCTTTCATTGTGTTTGACCTATGCAAAAGTGAGAAACGCGTGTTCTGAGGAGCAAGTTGCTTAACCTCACATGGTGGTCCTAGTGGTAGATAGGTTTCTCCTGATCTGTGGAGCTGCTGGTGTATGACCGTGCCGTCGGAATGCCCCATGATGTGAAACTGTCGTAAAAGCTCTTCCGCCAACGGTAAATGTAGGCCGGAGGGGCACGAAAATGATGGGGGGACGAATCATATGAGCAGTCTATGATACCCGAAAAATCTTGGAAATGCTGAGACTTTATAATGGGTCTGCCAATATATAAGTCTCATCTTCATAATCATGCGGGCGCTGCGCCCGATACGCTCTAAATCGATCGAGAGTGCTCGAAAGCGGGGCCGGTATGGTCTTTTGTAGCCTAGGACTTTATATGTATTGTGAAGCAGGTGACCAGAGGTAACTGACCCGCAGAATTAAATTTTTATGTGAGAACTTTCGGGCCGATATTCCGAAACGTCGCCGAAAGCCGAAAAATAGTAAGTGATCTTTCAAGTTTCCTCGAAGGAAACCTACATGGACAGAACATATTGGAGATTAGGTCGAAGATCGTTCGTTATGGAGGGATAGGGGTAAATTGAATTAGCACTGTAGCCTGGGTGGTCTGGCCGTCGATACTGCCAGAATGAGTGCACTCCTATGATAGGAGTCTTTTTTACTGTCTCCTTTCGACAGGCTGCGGGTCAGTATTAGTCCACGTCTAGGAAGATGGTGGGTGAAAGAAAGAAAGGAGTGATGATGGCAAAACGAAGGAAGGTGCCCTTTTATAGTCAAAGGTTGGTCGAAGGGCAGGGATCTGCGCATGACGCGTCGTTAAAAAAGGATAAACAGCAATCACGCTGTTTACGCGTGAGTGTATGCACGTGGGCGTATCCGTGATTAACTTGTTTCAGTCTGCCGTCAAACAGTCAACGAGGAACATCACTATCACGCCTCCGGCAAACAAAAATGGACACGTACTCGCAGGCATTCAATATCAACCTGATGAGAGCAGATTGCGGACGCTGATGGGATACTTTTGTAATACATGGTAGCTTTGATAGAGTGTGACAGTCGGGCATGTCGAGGAGACATCTCCAGGTGCGTGCGTCGGGCATATCGCACTTGTTCTCTACTTTCATCATCTGCCATAGATTTCGAAACCTTTTAGGTATTCAAAGGCTCGGTAATGGGGTAGAACTAACGTTTTCCTCAGCGGCGCTCGCGTTCACGGGCACTCTTCCCTTAAGCTTCGTCCAATGAGCTCCACAGATACAGTACCCCTTCGGTCCGAATCATGCAGTTCTCGTTACTCTAATTCGTCCGCTACCTTCTATCGGTTGCGTGGATATCACGGTCATTTTCTTCCGTGCAGCTTCCGATGTCAGACTTCCCTTGGCCTTTCGTACACTCACGCCGTCGTCAACAACGTTAACATGCTCTGTTGCCTTATCTTGGTGCTCTCTTTCCATCGAAGTCACGACAGGTTCTCTCCCCGCCGCCGCTGTCACCAACCATTCAAGAATTCTTCTATGTCTTGAATTTGGTAAACCCCCGGGCATGAACTGGGAGAACACTGGTCGTCTTTCTTCTGTCTTCGCAGTCGGGTACGAGAACCCCGAGTCAGAAGCCTGGCTCCTTGTGCCTTGCGGTTCTACATTTAGTTAATTGTCCAAGTCTATCCCAAGAGAAGGGCCTTGGCCAATTTTCATTTTGATGATTAATTGCAGCGTCCCCATTCATGTCGCCGCCACTTGGGATTCAAGTAGTGGGTCCGAAAAACTGCAGGGGATTCTCCCTTATAAGAGGCGGTGCCCTTTGTCCCCGCGTCTTCTTTTGTGGTGCTGGAGGATGCTCTAGTCCTATTATTAGAAACCCTGGTTCATCAAAGGATCCTGTCGCAAGCCTCTTATTTTGAGAAGAAAAAAGAAACCGTAGACAAGTCAAATGAAGAGTCGCCGTCACTTGTTCCTGAAAAACTGCTGGTGATTCTCTCTTATGCGAAGCGGTGCCCTTCGTCTCCGCGAGTTTCTGAGTCTTCTTTTATGATGCCTGAAGGATGCTCTAGCCTTATTATTAGCACGCCTCGGTCCATTCATAGGTGCTATCGCAGGCCTGTTATTTCGAGAGACAAAACCAACTGTAGACGGAGATGTCGTACAAACGGTCTCCAGCGGTTCTCCCAGTCTCTCTCCGGCAGCGGAACTCATCCAAGCGCCCGGCAAACGTTGTACGTTTAATGAAGCGACTTTCCCAAGGGAATCGCATGTGGAAAGTCTGACGGAACGCACTGTCCCTCTCCTCAAGTTCAAATTCCAAAATAGGTTTCTACCTACGAGAGACATGCTAAGGACTACGCCGGAAGGCACCTACCATACTGGATTAATCTTACCCTGCACACTTAGTTGACCGTCTCTCGGCGTCTAATGTGGAGGGCGGACCCTGGTGGTAAGAAAAAACTTTCTTCAGGCTAGGCATGATGGTGAGTGTTAACCGAAGCCTCGCATCCGGACGGCAAAGCTGAGACGAGGGAGCCGTACCCCTTCGGCAGTCTCGGAGAGCACCCAAGCCCTCAGGATTGAGTAATACCCGCAGTGACGGACGTTAATTAATACTAGGCACATACACAAGCCCATTGCAAGACAGACATACCACACCGTGTCACCGCCCATCATCCTATATTCGCAACCGCACAGTCCCTCAAGTTCTCCCGCGATACGTTCATCGTCCCCCCTCCCAAAAACAAAGCCCTGCGTTCGAAGCGACGCCCTCTACCCCGTATGATATCGGGGCCCTGTTCCCTAGCCAACATCACAAGTACCTTGCACCAATCCTTATTCGATCAGAAAATACATATCAGGTTTCTTCTACATATATATACATGAGTGTGTGCCTAACCAAGACCCAAAAAATGATAAACAGTTGCGTCATACAAAAGGATGTGTTATACAGTGATATTACATGCGTGTGGGAGAGCATAAAAGATCTATAAGCGGAGCAGCGGAGGCGACATGATCCGCACGCAGCCGAGTCGAGGTCGGTTACAACTTTTCGGTTTTCGTTTCTGAAACCAGGGTGGTTGTCGCGTGAGTAAAGAACACAGAGCGTAAAGGGGGGGATCGTAATGGGGCGTGGGTAGATGAACGGTATATGCCAGAAAGATGTAGGATAGATAACAAACGGCATAGAAAGAGAGATGAACGAAAATGGCCATCATAGCAGCTTTGATTGCTTGAGATGCTGTCGAATGACCATGTCACGGACTACAATGCACCATCAGTATTGTACCACATGCTGGTGTTGATGGCATATGACATACCACTCGCTATGATCCCTGCGGTAGTCGCAGTATCCTATATTCAAGCCACATTAGCTCCCCCCTTCCACAGCAAACAAAAAGACAAGCACTAACCGTAACAGACGTACAAAATGCATAAAACTTGCGCGGATTAGGCGAGTACTCCCGATGTATGGCGTTGAATTTACTCCTCAGGTCTAGAGAACATCAGCGGAACCCATCCATCAACTGAGCACACGCTCACATTTGCTAACCGTATCCAAGTCGTTCTCCCTATCGCCGTAGCTCCTTACATATTTTGACAGCCTAGACAGGGTTAATCAGACGTGGGACCTGAAACGCGTCATAGATAATAACGTACCTGATACCCGCCTTGAGCTTCGATTCGAGGATATCACATTTATTAAGGAAGAGCACAAGGTCGACGTTTGCGAGTAGCTTATTCTGGCAAACTGCTTTCCAAAGCAGTACAGAGTCCTCCTGAAGCCCGGCAATCAGGCGAGGGTAAGAAGATAATTCGGGAGCCCGTACCAAACGATTCACAGTTCTATCTTCTGACAGCACTTGATCGAAGCCTGATATTGGCGCGAGGAAAATGATTGCGTCGACTGTTTGAGAGGCTGAGTGAGCCGAGGGACGGAAGCAGAACTGAAACTGGCTACTTGCCATCATCAAAGAATGGTACCCAAGTTTCTTGAAAATGATGCTGATGAGTGGATATCCGTGGGAGGGGATTGATTTAGATACTTACGACGCTATAGAGGGGTGGGAAGTCAGAAGCGAGGTCAAAATACAGTTGGGAATAAGCTTTACCTGATTTTTACTTACCCTGACGTCGACTATTCTCGATTTCCCTCCCTGCGAAACCTGCCTTTCGAATCAATCCTCCGACGCGTCGACAGTCTTCAGACGAGTTTTCAGAACATTATCTACTCAAAACATGTTAGTATCCGGAGGCGACGTTGATTGAAATATGATTACCGTTGGTGCGTACATATTTTGGGGACGTGATTCTCTCGAGATCATTCAAAAAACTGTAAGAGTCGTCAGCATGTGAACAGTCTCGTGTCGTAAGAATACCCACAGTCCCGGAAACACTTCCAAACGTATTTTCTTCTTTTTGAGCCCCCGACGAACGCCCCCATCAGCCTAGAGGTGCATTATGTCCATCCGACACGAATGGGCGACTTTCTGAGGCTCCGGGGGGTCTCAAAACCAATATCACCCGCACTGACACGTCGACGGCCACCAGAAGAGCTGTTTCGATGCTAGAGGAACTGGGGCAGTGAATTCTGGCCCGCGCGAAGCTGCCCTTCGACATAAGGCCTAATCGGACGAAAAAAATCCAAAATATGTACTTACGAGGAATTGGAACGTCCCGCAAGAGCGTCGTCTTCATCAGGTGAAATGAGCTTCGCTATCAGAAGCTACTCGATACGTTTCCACGGTAGTAGACGCGTCATAGTTCATTAAAACTCAAACAAGGCGGCGGTAGATGAGTTTGGGAGCGATAGAAATGGTTGTCAGACTTTAGTCCGGCTCCGACTCGTTCCTGGAATCGAGGCGAGTGTCAATAGAACTGTCTTGGCTAAAGGCTACGAAATGATTGAATCACCTTGATAATGAGAAGGTTTGCGCTTGTTGAAGGGCTCCTACGATCTCCCCGAACAGGAAATGTAGATGAAGAAGCTAGACGAGCACAGCATCGAGAATAGTTCGTATTGAACGGACTATATTGAGCTGAATGACAGCCCGCCAAAGGATACGTTCTTCACGGAAGGCTGTAGGAGTATACAACCGCTGAAACTCTGCAAAGAAAGTTGAGAAGGAAAAACATAAAGAAAGTCGAGAAACACACGTCGAAGGGTAGTGGATTTGCCTAACCGAAATAAGTGAAATGAACAGGCCGATAGTCGCTGAGATTGCGCAGCACTCACCAGATTCACTCTGGCCGAGTAACAGTAGCCTCACAATCCGTTTCTTCCGTCGCGCCTGACGTTCTGCCTTGATGCTGGCATCGATGGCAAGACTGACTCGTCGAGCCTCGTCCTCCCGGGCGATACGTAGCTCACGGTCCTCTGGGGATTCATCAACGGGTGGTTTGAGTGCCTCGTCGAAGGGGTCGTCAGTAGGCTTCATGCTGTGGAGAGCAGCGACCGGCATCCCTGGTGGTGGTCAAGAAGTAAGGAGCGAGAGCTGTGTGAACGGAGATTGGAGGGGAATCCTAGGTCCCAGGCACAATTTGAATATTGGCTCGCATGGCATCACGTGATGACCACGCGGCACATACCGACAATTTGATTTTCGGCTTTTGCTTCCATCTCATTGGGATCTTGGCAGCCAAACATCATATCCTCCTGGCCTGCCTTCTGTTCGCCAGGACCCAGGGACCGCGTCCAGTGCATTTGTAGGCAGGGGCCCTATCATATGTTTACCTTGCTGCCTCGAGGTCTTGTTCCTGAGCACCGGCCAGGCACCGAGGAACGATCATTCCTTACGCATTTAAATCCCAGCGTCTACCCGTCTTCCTCTAACGTCGCCGCCTGGGTCGGTCTTTACGCTGATTCGTGTTCTAATTTCTCTCGTAGCCTCCCCCCAAGGCCCCCCGGTAATCCTAATAATTTTCACTTTTAAAAAACTGTATTCCGAGGAGACGGAGTAGCACCCATCATATGACGGAGTAGAGCTCCACTTTCAACGGTATCACACCGCAGCTTTCCCTCCAACGGTCCCTGTAAATCACAAGCCATCTGATAAGAGCTCGGGGTCGGGTCGCACCAACTGCTACCGATCCGGACACCCATTTACAGCCACGTACAGCAGTTACCGCATATGCTGTAGCAATGCTACCGATCCGAATATCTCCCACATCCTCCGTTTGAATTCCCCATTCAAGCCTTGCCCACTATCAGGCCTTCTGTCCAAAAATACCGGATCATGAGCCTAATGAATGGTGGGGACTTTGCACGTACACAACTCTATGACGAATGTGAAAGTCAGGAACCAGGTCCGGTACCATCGAAGAGCACAGCTCAGGTATCCATGCACCTGAAATACTCCCACCCTAGACATCATCACTGCCGGCATAGATACTACCGCCGTTCATTCCATTCACACGCTCCCTCTAAATACTCTATTACTCCCCTTCGCTGACACCGAACTACACGGTCAACTGGATCCACGGGGCCCGCCCCATCCCTTCATCTGCCTCAATGCAATATACATTCGCCACAACACCATCCCGCTAAATTTAAACTAAGGCGCGTAGTAACAACCGATTGGACTCGTGCAGTGATCGATCTGATTTACAAGGACCCATCATCGTTCTCGTTCAGATAGTATTCGTGCCCTGAGGAATACACCTTCAAAGCAAACATAAAGCGTCCCCGGTAAGCGCCCATAGTTGTGTCGGTTAACCAGCCGTCGCCACATGCAGCATCTCTAGACTCAGAGGCTAGATTTCCACCTCGGATTCGAACAGCCCCAGACTACATCTCTACTCTGGACCGTACAGCTAACGTACCGCACCGACAGCAGCAACAGTTAATGGTACACCCTTCTCCTGCCATAAATGGGTGCGTGTGGTACGCTTCTTCCGACAGCGATCAGCAATTCCCTATTCTTCCCCCTCCGGTACCGGCTCCTTCTCCATCCTATCAGGGCCACTTCACCCGTTACCCACCCCTTCTCACCCAATCAACCGGTTCCCCGGAATTTGGACACGCCTGATTAGCAGCTTTAATACTATGGAAGAACTTTGGCATATTATATCTAAGCTCAGGAACCCAGTCAGCGTGTAATGGACAAAATCCAGGGCTGAGAAAACACTATCAGATAACCTTTCATTCTTCGGACAATTAAAGAAGCTCGTACTTCTGGAAGACGAACACGCGTTGGAGACACAGCAGATGATGACGCATAGCATGACTCGATTTCATGTACTAGTCGGACATACGTACATAAAATGAATACCCTCCGAGTATCACTAGTCTTCATTCCCGTCGGTGATAACATGGTAGAATATCGACGGAAATTATATTGACATTATAAACACCACCGGCCTAGAAGATACATTTCTGCCTCATGTCGGGACATGCGCACTGGTCCTACGGCCAAAATTCACAGCCCGACACAACATGTACCAGGAACAGCGTACGATGAGAAACTTACATGTTTGCTACTTCGGACCGTGAAAACTTTCGCTAACTGAAACGACTGCGCGTTCTCACAGGACTCGAACAGATGGAATTTCTATACAAGTTCTGGCAGAAATCAGAGCCCGGCTGCAGACAATGACTGGTTTCAGAATTCTGATATAGCATACGCGAAAAGGTCGCCTCGTATTCCCGAATCGAGGATAGCGAAACGGGTGTGGGAGAAACATCTGGAATTCAATAGCAATTAAAGCTTGATTATAACTGCCAGCGTCAAGACCGGTACATTTGACAGATATAGAACAGCGTTTGCATCCTATGGTGAATTTGTGGATCACAATGAAGCAGCATTGAGCTTGACCATAATGGGAAATTCTTTTGATACTATCAAGTATCTAACTGGCCTTCGATGTTACGTTCAACCCTCCATGTGTTCACATTGAAGTTCACATATCATAGTTAAGACCGTTCTCTTCCCCACAAAAAACAGATATCAGCGTCAAGGCATATTCAAGTAACTGCGATCTTGCCGAACTGCGAATATGGAATGTGACATACTGTGTAGGTAAGCTCTCACCGAGAAGAACAAACACACAATCGCCTTGATGTTCCATGTGCTGCAGGATCCCGCAAACAATACTGTATTCCTAAATCGGAAAGACGGGATTAGCAGTGGGTATCACCGTTCGACGGTCATTTGGGCGATGAATCCCCACCCCGCCCCGCACGGCAATCCAAATTCCATCTGAAGTGGGGTGTACACGAACTGATAGGGGCATTCATTGCGATTGGCTAAAGGCTCTGACTACTGCTATAAGCCAAGGCCCTGATAATTCAAGAACACGCTCGGACATCGGGGAGGTAGCCCATGTCTCGCGCGCTTAGTGGACGTTCCATCGGCTTTGGGGTGGGCACACCGCTTCGTCAATTCCGCATAAGACACTTGGCCCAGTGAAAATGCTCCTTCTCCGACGAAAATATAGGCACAATGAATCGTACGAGTTCCAGGTGGGCGCCGAAGTGGAGCTAGCAGGGTATGTTAATGAAGTTTCGGTTCTATAGAAGGAAGGCAACAGACTTATCAATTAGGCCGCTTCTCAACTGGGCTAGGCACACAGAGCTTTCGCGACGTGAGAATGCAGCATCGGTGGGATTTACCACTAAAGCGGCTCCAATAGAGCCAAATACCGTCACCTGTTGGGAAAGAGAAACGGCACCGTCGCCTGAGTCTTCATCAGAATGAAGCCGAAGAGAAAGTGACCCGAATCCCAAACCACCGGGCTGACTTAGTGGAATGACGTGAGTCATTCCGGTACTCAGTTTTACACGGTCGTATGGTTCGAGCTACTACCCACTTTACCGTTTCCTCTGGGCAATCGTGGAATGAATAGGAGCTATAAGATTGGTATCACCCCATGGAAAGTGAGGATACATTGTCATAAATTCCTATTGCACAATCACATCAGCTGTTCATATCAATTCTCAAGAAAATATGACACGTACAATTGTCTGGGGTGTCTGTTAGCACCGCCGATAGAACGTACACAATAAGAGATTAAATAATGGAGACAACGGAGAAATTACATGTTCCTTTGATGATTCTGATTTAGCTAGTGATTTTCCATAGCTTTCAACTAGTCAAACTTCAAATACGGGGGTTAGCATGAGGTGTGGTTGGTCGATGAGAAAGGTGATGGATCTGGGTCATCTTCAAATGCACGATGGGCAAAGAGAAACCTGTCCATCTGTCAGTTTTAATATTAAAATGTTAGATCTTCCGACCTCCTCCTCATAGCCATTCGATCAGGAGAAGAAAAGATGCAACAAGTTGGAGCACGGCTGAACAAGTGGTACTGAAGCATAGCCTGGTTTTGTGAGAGGGAAACAATCGAGTTCGCTATTCTCTTCCCCAAATTGATGAAGTAGTGTTACCCGGCAGATGCCGACTGACCACCATGCTGTACCGGCCCGATAGTGCCGAATTAATGTTCAACCAACCTTGCCTCACAGACGACTACCATGACTTCCAATGGCTTCGACTTTCGCATTACTCAAGCGACTAAATTTACTATCTTAGATAACTTGGGAACTCTCTCTGCCATTGGTTTCTCGGAAAACAGTCGGGCGCTCGAACTTCTGGATGCCTAAGTAGAAGACCGATGGAAGACTATCCCAGTGGACACTGATATCATTTTTTCTGCGCGTACTTTGCAGAATCAAACTGGTGGATATGATATATCACAGGGTGTCTAGCACAGCCACTTCACTTCACCGCAAGCTGCTTATGGCTTGGGGACGGTGCATCATCACGTCTATCTTTTGGCACTGACAGGAAAGTTTGTCTCTCACATTCGCGGGAATACATTGAACGCTACAGAATACTTAAATTAACAGAAGCCGTAGGTTTAGAATGTCTGATGCGGAACAATATCGTAACAGCTCCGATAACTATCGTCGTTAGTAGCTTCACAGCCACCGTCCTCTATAACGTCGCTCTTCACTTATTCTGGATGTCTCGAAGGATTGCTCTTGCTACAAATGGCTTTAATGTATCCTTCAACAATCTTCTATCCGAGAAGGCGAAGCTCGACATGGTCGTCAATGGGGTCGTCGCTACCGGTGTTCAATGTCGGACGTATATGGCCGACGTCTCAATCGAGCAAGAAGTAAAGGAAATGATGGTGGCAGCCGTGTCAGACTGCGGTGATATCGATATGGTACGACGTCTTCTCATCGTTTTGAGTAGCGATACTATTAAGTGAGGCTTTAGATGGTCGCAGACGCCCACGTTGGTTATAAACAGATGCTTGTCGATAATTTGTCTTTCTCTCAGTTAAATGGTCCTACTAAACTCTTTGCCTAGTACTCTGTTTTACAAACACGGTGAAATTCACATGGCTACCCAAACTCGTGGAGTAGGACCATTGTATTGTGCCATTCATGAAATTGATGCAAGCCTTGTCTATTCGTTATTCTTTTAATTTTTATTAGCATAACCAACATATCACCATGGCTAACCACCAATGCATACGTAGCGAGTGTAACCACTGTACGTAGCCCAACTCAAGGCCCCAGTATCAATCGTATCTGCGTCCTCCTTCCAAATGACCGACTTTCCGACCATAGCTTTTGGGCTCAGAGTATTTAATATCACCGTGAACTTTTATGCTGTATGTATGCATCGTTTCCTGGGACATAAATATGCGCAAGTATATTGACTCCCTTCGGTAGGCTTCAGATATCATACTCTTCTAATACTTCTTCGATTGACTGAGCTTCATCGCACCAGTGAGGGATTCAGAAAATATTTGAGAACTGCCGCGGGGGCATTCCAAAATTAATGAAATAGTTGGTATCTCTGTCGTTTCCCCTGTTCTCATTGACGAAGGAGCAGTATCCCGGGCTTCGATAGGCAAATGAATGGCGTAGTGTTGAAGAGTAAGCCGAGTACGAACAACGGCAAAGCACGGCGAAACCTCCGAAAACCTGCCCTAGAGAACACGTGTTCTCGGAGGAACCGGACCATGCCACTCTCCCAACGAGTTTCTGGCTGTTTTTGCCCCCTTCTGCCCCCTTCAACAAAGAATAGGACAGCCCTAGGACGTTGGAAGTGTCGTAGTGTGCTTGGTATCGAAGGAATCACGTCGTATCATTGGAAAGTCACGCAAAACAACCCTACTGTTATTTCGCCTAATTCGAACTCGGTAGGTCAACATGTAAGTGGTTTTTCATTGATAATAAGACATCAATTCTTCAGCTCGAGCCGTAGCTATTCGTTAATGGAGAGTTTTCTGTGTGAGGTTATTCCTGTTGGGAAAGAGGTATAGGCATCGCTTCCAACGTACTGGTTTCTTTCAGGAAATGAAGACGATACGTTCCTCAAAAAAAAAAGTGATTCCCAACGCAGCGCCGAACTACTTCACAAATCGCTGATCCTTTTCATCGACCTCAAGAAGAACGGTCTGGTTGTATTCGTACCAAGCCTAGGATAATTGCCATCGCGTCACGGGAAAGTGAGTCCAATATTACTGTATTCAATGATCCACCAAAAAAGCGCGTCTATCTATCCAATACATGAAACGTCCATTATTACTGGAGCAGCCAAGTCGGAGCCCGTTCTTAATCCTTCTCCAATATCACCATCGTCCTTCTCATGAACGGTCAACAACTAAGCAAACCTTGATGAGGACCCTTTTAGAAGCTAGTAGGGAAAGGCTCAACTCACCGCATCAAGCTCAGGGAGCGCTTTGACTCTTCCTGTGCTTCTTATCATCTCCACTAGCAGGAACGCGCAGCCTCACATCCGGACTAGTAAACGGTGGAGGCATAGGGAACTGCCTCAGCGTCGCGAGGAGCGGGGAAGTGATTTGACTCGTGGGCGACTTTGGCTCGACTCGGACTTGGGGTTTTTGCGGCGAGTTCATAGCGTGAATCGTTCTGAGTCAAAACTCATGAACGCGTGTGGGTTATATGATTGTCGGTGGGGGGTTCCACGGGGACAGTGCTGTGTCCAAGATTGATTCCTTGGTTGCTGCTGTGCGGAGACGGGCCGTCGTTCAATTAAGAGCCCAGATCCTGATGGTTGAAGGGAACATGCCACAGATAAGGGCTCAATATCTGACCCCGAGTAGGTACGTGGGCGAACCAGAAAACCAGAATCTCACCGGCAAAGCAAACATATCCTTGATAGAGTGATCGGATCCACCAAGATAGAAGACTGCTTAATACCAGTGCACGATGAAACCACATCAGTGTTGGTGAACGCCGGACTAGGAGATCATCGATGAGAGTCTATAGACGATCAACAGGCTAAGTTTAACGTCCGAATAAGCGGTGCCCAGTTCTATAGGATAGCGTGTGCCGATAGTGGCTTACAGACCAAGGTAACTTCAACGCATCAGTTGATGCACCTGAAAGATCATCTGACCGCTGCAAATACAGGACCGGACATGACTTGAGGTTCAGGAAACAAATGTTTGGGCGTTTAAACAGTGATCAGCTACAGCACTTCCCCACCGGATCATATTAGCGCCTTGAACCTTTCATCAGCCAGATTGCAACAAAAGCCTTCGATCTTCTGTCGTGGTAAGTATAAAGAACGTCATTTGGATCTTAGAAAGACTGACCTGAGGCTGCCATTCGGCATATGAAGCGCCTGAGAGATGACATGCATAACACGTGGCCCGTTACGCGGATTATCCAATGACATATTCGGCAGACAACGAAGCTCATCCAGTGACTACAAGCCAAGGATTGAAACAAAAATCCGCGATCTTCATCAAAGCCTGCTCCCAAACTTGCAGGACCTGAACTTCCGACTCGCCGCCTCAGACTTTTACCAGCACTAGAGCTTTTCGGGTACATCGATAGAAGATAATATCCTCTTAGTATAGCATATCGTCGACGGATATTTCAACCCTCAGGCTGGAAGAACGAACGGAAATATGTCCGAGATCGCCAGGGAGTCCACCGACCGGTGTAGTATACGTTGCGTTCGAAGTCCATATTTACTGAAGGCGTCAGAGCCTGGAACTTACTATACAGCGAAACGTTACTCCGAATCAGCTTTGTGATCATTCGATCATATCCCACGGCATTTCGGTATGATTAGATCCACATCCATACTGCCTATGGCAAGAGTAATCACATGCATCAATTATACCAGTGCACTGATGAAACCTGTAGGACGCGACCTCGGACTCGGTAAAATGCATGGGAAGAATATCAGCATCTAGAGAAGATCGCAATGGAACAGATTGCTTGTGTTGACTTAAGCAAGTGCTGCTCAGGATGCTGATTTTACCAGCATGAATTTATTCTTGGAAGTGTAAGTGTAACCATCGCATAGAGCAAAACCAGAAAAACATCAAACATACATGCCGGGAAAGAATTGCGACCATAGCCTATCCATCATGACGCGTCCAAGGGCGATCCACGACATCTTCATCCTCCCCAACTCCAGCTAGCGTCATCGCCTCCAACTTCCTGGTAAATTCGTTCATATCCCTTTCCGCAGCCTCCCGGATAGCGCGGTCATAGCCCCCACTCTCATCCACATCAGCATCAGGATCCCATGAAATTGGTAACCCTCTCCATCCGCCGTGTTTGTAGACGTAATTGAGGAAAGACCGCCAGAGAGGATCTAGAGAGAGGATGGTCGGGTCCCCAACTATGACGACGAGTGCCTTTGCTCGGGTTATAGCCACTAAGAATAAGGTGAGATATATGAAGACAGATGAATAGAGGTTTGCACTTTACCATTGAAGCGACGAGGGCTGGCAACGAATCCAAGAGTGTGACGTAGGTCGAATTCTACGAACTCTCTGCTGCTTCTGACCGTCGATATGATGATAACCTTGCGCTCCTAGGTGAAAACCCATCGTTAGCCCGGAATAATGACATAGCATCGTTTCTCTCACTTGTCCCTGAAACTCCTCGACGCTCCCAACCTTGATGCCATCGTATCGGCCCCTTAATACATTCCTGATCTTGAGAACTTGAGCGTGATATGGCGCAATCACACCGATATCATCGTCAGCTGGAGAAGCAGGCGTTAATATGGGATGGTTTAACAGCAATGAAAATGTCGCGGTCACGAACTGAGGTGCAATTTCCTATCAGAGCGTAACTTTTCCACTGTTTTCTTGACATCCAGAACCTCGTCGACATTAAAGAACGACGGAGACGAAGCTTCGCGGGCATCCTCCCCTGCCATGGCATGAAACACGATAGGAAATTTCTTCGCCTCGAGATGTTTCGACCCGATGAAGGAAGTGATGACTTTGGGGTCGCCGCAGGGTTGGAGCTCCCCCTTATAGAACCTTTCGTCTGGGAACTTGAGGATTGCGGGATGAGATCGGAAATTCTGCGTCAATTTGACCACCCTGCAGGGATGTTTAAACGTGCAATTAAACCCAAGGGCATAATTAAATAGAGGAATACGACTAACGGATAGTCGCCATCATGATCCTCCTCGTCATAAACGTTCATCTTCATTAGTCTCTCGATGTAACTGATCTCCAAACCTAAATCTCGCGCCACTGGTGACCTGATGATTGGGCCAAGCTGCTTGGGATCGCCCGACAGGATAACATTAGTCAGGTTATCAGCCATAGTCTTTACGGCGATCATCGCCTCTGGCTCCGTAGCCTGGCCAGCCTCGTCAATGAAAATATGCGTGAAGTGTCCTCGTGGGACACCGATACCGAAGAAAACTGAAGCAGAGACACATGTAGAGACGATGACCCTGAATTGGCGAACACGAGGCAAGATGGGAACGGAGAAGTTACCATCCTCATTGACATAGGTGAAAGGCTCAAGTTCGTGAGGTACAGCTTGCTTAGGTCTGGATGGGGCATAGAACCGGAAGAGCGCATCACTTCCCAGCATTGAAAGACGAGACGCGATGAGGTCCGCAGCCGAGTTACTCGGAGCACAGGCAAGGATGCGAGCTCTGGGATTGGCGGTATGAATCTGTCTAATGGCTTCTACTGTGGTGACAGTTTTCCCCGTACCAGGCCTAGGGAAAGTGTCAACTAGCTGTTCCGTAAGTCAGAGATATAAGCGACTTACGGCCCAAAGATGATGAAGGGGACCGATCCTCCAGGTTGACGAAGAATGCAGTCGACCGCCTGTCTTTGTCGCGCGTTGGTATCGATCAACTTGTTGAAAGCCTTCCACGATGATGCTCTCGATGGCGCGAGGACATGCTGTTCCGTGGGCAGAAGTAAACGCGGTGGAGCGAAGGCTGTTTCCAAAGCTTGGTGTTGTCGTCGAAGGGGGTGTCGGTTCAGTTTGAAGCGTACGAGGAATTTATCTGTGCTGGAAGCTTTGAACGAATGATTGAAACACAGTCCAACTTCCATCTGATGGACGAAATGAACGCAGCCCGAATACCAATGTCCTTCAGGCGCATCATTCTTTCGAACGAAGATATTGTCCCCTACTTTTCTTTAGCGAGGTTGGGAAATTGAATAACTGCGACACGAACCAACGAGGACGCTAGGTCTTTTTTCCGCCAGTCCAGGAACCTCAAGGCTATCGCAATACACATGAGGAAAGGAAGCGTGATAAAGCTGATACATACTGATAGTATCTTCCGTTTCGTTTAAGTTTGGAGTTGGGTATATCATAGTACTCCAAGTCGAGGCTACAGAGTAAGTGGTATTAGTAGGAAGACGGGTATAAAAATAGTATACTGACCTCGACTTATACTCTTCGGCCCAGATCAAATGACGAAAATGTCTCCCATACGAAGCACCCTCGATCGTAGGAGGGAGGAACATCTCCCGAAGGCGCCTCACGATCTCCGGAACGGAGCCAGTCGCTAGAGTGGCATACAAATTCTTTGGAATATTGAACTTCGGGAGCTTGACAATGTAGGGAACGGCACCAAGAGCCGGTGGTCTTTCTCCTTCAACAACCGTTGTCTCGGGGTGACGTGCCGTTCGTTTTCTTGGACTGTAGGGAGCTTTCGGTTGCAGCGCCTTGTGAGCCGCAGAGTCGCCGACAATGATATGAATAAGTCGACATATGATGAACTGCGTGTTCAGTTGATGATCCTCAAACACGAGTTCGAGCCTATCATCCCCACGTCCCGGGAATTTTTGAGAGCCGGAAACAGTAAGGATGAATGGTTTACGATACTTCACCTGGGATGTCCCAAGAGGCGCTACGGAAAATCTATCGTTAAAGACTTCAACAATGTAGAGCTAACATCGCTGCGAAGAACGTACGGAGAAAATGCCGATCGGTGTTTCGAGGACGCCAAACGGACCACCACAGAGAGCCGTGCATGGGGGACAGTAGTATTGATAGTAACTTTTTTGGAGACTCCTGTGCTCGCTGTGCTCGGATCGACGACATCAAAGTCCAAGTTCCCTTCGACAGTGACGCCATGTTTATTTTCTTCGGCTTCTTCCAGGGCAGAAGCGAACTTAGTGTACTGTGTTCGCGCTCTGTGTTTCCGGCCAGCAATGTGGGCTTTCCACGCCCTGTGAAGAATATGGATGTTGCAAGGTGGACAAAAAGTGAACCCGGGAATCTCCTCAGGCACTTCTGGTTTGACGTTGGGAGAGATACTCTGTCGCGTGGCCTCTTTGAGATGAGGTGCACCACGAACGTGTGGGCCCCAGCTAGATTTTCCCATTGTCCTGTCGCAAACACTGCAGTAGTATATCTCGGATCCCAGTGAACCTGCCAGATGTTTTTTCGAAGTCAAATGCGTGTCGAGATGACGTTGACTAGGGAAAATCATGCGGCATGGCTTGCATACAAGGGCATCATGTCGAAAGCGACAAGAATCATCATCGCAGTGGCCTGTGGAAAGGATCTTAGGACAAACGGCGACCATGGTGGTAGAAAGAAAGGAAGCGATGGAACGGCGAGAGATATATATGCCTGCCCTTCAATGAGCTCTTTAAATGGAACTTGACAACAAGCGCCGAGGACCAATTTAGGAATTCTGCTCACCTCTCCGTGCTTCTTTCTGCCTCGAGGTTGCCACGCCACAGCTGTCCCTATCCTGGACTTACGTTTCCCCCTAACTTCAAGGCTTGACTTTGCATGAATTGTTTTTCTTGTAGAAATTACTTATCAAGAGAGATAGTTATGTCAGGCTCTGCAAAAAAAGAGAGACTAGAAACGCTACATTGGCTGATTGACCACGCCACTTGCGACAGGGTCTGGCATTGTGAGGGAAATCAAGGTGACGATCTCAGCCTCGAGATGAGACTGGTGTGAATTAGCAGCACTAAATAGGGATCTCTGTACTGCTGCCTGAACGAAGCTACGTTGAAAAAAGGCGTTCACCTTATGATGAAAAGCAGTGATCTTACCCGGGGTCCTCGTGAGGCAGGCAGTCCAGCTTGGAATTTGAATCTTTCTAGTGAGTTTTTGGCATTATATTTGTCCGGAGGTACAAACACGAAAGGAAACACGAAAGGGCACACAGCAGGAAAACTTGTGTGGGAGACAAGTAAGAATCGCGAAATACGTCACGTGCTTTTCCCGATATGGCATTTGCCCCTTTCTCTTCCGGCTTCAACTGCCGATTCTATTGGAATTCAACATCTTATCATTCCATCACTAATTCCTTGAAGTTGTAGGGCCTTCGTCAGGAAAAGGGATATAGATTAGCGAGCTTGATTCAGAACGTTAACAAACTCAGAGTACGCGATTCAAAGGGCCCAAAGATCGTGTCCGAGGACATAGTAAAACTCGAAGCACGCTACCGTAATAGCCGTGGAATGCGCTGAGCATGTTATCAAGGCCGTTTGAAGATCATCAATGATCATACTGAAAATTTGACGCATGATCAGAGGCCGCGTTTTCCGGAGCAACTGGACTACAGTAACTTGCTACTAGGCGCCTCAAAGATCTCCGTATGTGCTGTCTACGTATCATATATCGGCCCTAATAACGCTGTTCAATGATACACTCCATTGAAGTCGATATCTTCTTGATATTCTAGGCTCTTATTCCCTCACAACTATCACTCAGTGCCTGGGGGCCAGAATAAATCACTCTACTCACGTTCCTTTTATGTGATCTTTCCTGGTGACCGAAGACTTATGCCCGTAGCCAATTGGGAACGGCGAATGACATTACACGACGTCGAATGTGGCTACTCCAGGTCTCTCTCTGATACGCGATATCAGCAATTTTCTGTTGTTCTCGTCATTCATGCCTTATTTTCTTCATCGATATTCCAGAGCAATATGATCCGGTTGCGTGGGAACGCTCATGAATCGCGGGAGCTACTTTTGGACAGTGGCACAGCCGCTAATATCACGGTGCGTAGATATATTTTGAGTCTCCATTTTTTGTATCTTATTTCATTCGTTGACTCGTCAGCATTTTACTTCATCAAAGGTACGAGTTATCTCTACGTCGCGTGATGATATTGAAAAATCGAACAGAAGTCAGAACATATCTTAGTGGTCATAATGTCAGTCCCTGTGCTTAGTACATTAACTTGTCGCTTTGAATCATTAGGCATCACCAAGCGAGCACGTTAACCCAGGTATATATTTTTAAACAACGATCTTGATGTAGAGAGGGAGGTGCGCGATTTTTGCCTACATCAATCATACACAACCAGACTTTCTTGTGCATACCGATGTGATCCCTACTCGAACTAGTCTGCTATGTTACAATCCTGAATGGGTAGCGCGAGAGACACCAATCCAAGCCTCTCTCGTGTTCGGACTTGGGGAAGTGCTGCCAAGAAAACATATTATGTTCAATATCGATCAGCCCGGCCTTACGAGCATCACCCTCCTGACCCTAGACATTATGTACGCCCTAGACCTATTCCGTGGGATTGGGATGAACTGGTCGCATTTCTCTCACTGAAATTTGTACCACTACATAAGTTTCCCCTCCTACACCCTTCCTCCCCATCGACTTGATCCTTCCACAGGTCAACTGCTCTTTCTCATTTTTCTTTCCTGCTACACACGCAATTTACGAGTCAGAATGTCGTACACCCTCCCAAACCGAGCATCTATCCTCACTACTCCTGGCCTACAAACTCATTTGGCCACTCTCGAAGTCGATGGCATTGCCATCGTCGGTACTAGCAATGGACACATATATCATTTCCGGGTTTTCATTTACAATCGCGCTCTAAGCTGCAGTGTCAGCTTGGATTGTAATCCTACCTACGAGACCCAGGATCCGGACAAGGCTTGTGTCGCCATTGACTACAAGAATTATGTCTGGACCAAATCCCAAAATGCTTCGCCTGGTCAAATTCCCCCATCCACCGGCGCCTTCGACGCCAAAATCAAGGCTACATCAAAGGTATGGAAAATCCTCAACGTATTATTCAACTCCCTCAATAGAGACCAATACCGGTGGGTCGTTTACTTATCGTTTGCTTTCGTTATTCATTGGAATGTAGATTCAATTGCGGTATGGGATGCAGGCATTGGTGTGCTATCATCCTTGGCGATCTGGAGGTGTATGGCTACGTTGCACAAGGTACCACGGCGCAGTTTGAGGCATGGGAACGATCCAAGAGCGGGGAACTTGGTCTTGCCGCTTTCATCCATCCTCGTGTCCGGGGTGTTTTCTATGGATGATCGCTATGAATAAGTCTTGTCTTTGCTAAATTCCAATCTATAAACTGCAGAATATTTCACAACTACCTACCTATGCGTTATTCGAAGAGGAACTTGATGTACTTAATACAGACTATAGCCACTTATCCTCTTAGGTTTTGTATCACTATTGGGATCATATGTAGTCCGGAGTCGGCGTTCGTTTCTATACGCTCTGGGTGAATTTAAGGGCATGCACATCGTAACACGACTGGAAAATAACGCAGGAACGTGATACATTCAAAAAGACATATAAACGGTATGATTTTGTTTGCAAGCTGTCCATGCGAGTTTGTGATGACGCGAAATACCAAGTCCCAAGTCCGATATATCAGTGCTCATTGATACGAGGGAGAATAAGATGGGGTCGATATAAGGCCATTGACCCTGGGAATCAGATTCTCTAAGTATCCCTAAGTTCAGTTTATTCCACAATCTACTATTTCCGGGGCCAATCCGGGGCAGATTTCCTTTAGGATGAAATCCCATCACGGCATTCTATCCCCAAAAGCTGCAAGTCATTTCGGAATATCAGGTTTCGCAGGTGCTTGTCTCTGCACCAGAGGCGTTGAAGCTGAGACTTTCTGTAAACATTTCCTGGCTCATACCTTCAAAAGTTTAAGGGACTAAAAAACCCACGCAAGTGGGGACCTCGGCGTGAGATGCTACGGAGCTGATACACATGATGCGTAAGCACATCCCAAGTTCGAGATTGTTCCATGTATACATCGCTCCATCGGCTCAGTTTTCCCCGCTACTCATATACTTGATCCTCACTGGGGGCCAGAACTGCTCTCGCATCTGTATGGGAAAAGCCATTTCGTTTCGTGCAAGTTCCATGGCTTGAAGCTCCTCAGGCTGAGCACCTAAAGTACGCTTAACAGCAGTGCCAAATCTGATGGATGGGATATTTTGTATGTTGAATAAATCATCTAAGTCTGACAAGTGCTGGCGTCAATTTTGCGACTCCCCAATAGCTTGATTATGCTGGAGTCAGCAAAATGCTCTACAACATCACTTTAATTTTGAAGTGTCAGGAAAATCAAGAGGTATAAACCGGATGGTGAAAGCATAGTAATACTTCGGACATGGCATCTAAGTCTCCAGGGCTTCGTTGTGAAAGATCGAAGGACGAATGCCAAAAATCCTCGGCCGGGACCTGCTCCTAAAAATATGACAACAGTTTTACTTGCAGCTCAGATCCGGAGGCGAAACAATAGGTATTGGCAGAACTCGTTGGGGATAGCTCTAAGCGCCCGAAGCCATGAAGGATGACTGAAGTTAGAGCCGGAAAGGAAAAGGCTTCTGGCGTCAAGTTGTCGTCGCATATTCCATGGCGGCGACGTCCATTTCGGGCGGTTCTTGCATTGTGGCATCGTCGCATCTATGCGCTGCCAAACTTCCACTCTATATCCTATCCGCTTCCCCCACACCTCCACACTGATTAATCGATAAACGTAATTAACCGATGTCGCATTGTACACACTCGGTTATCATGATTCACTATATATGGTACGTCATAATCCGTGATTGATTTACTGAAGACGATCACGCAGAAATCTATATCACAAGATCAAGGTGCGAACCAAGTTCGAACAGGGTCATCAATGCCTCAATATCTAATAAAGACTTACATATGCTAAACGAAATAACAATACTTGACCCGCGAAGGACGGAGCATCATGCAATGTAAATTCCTGTTCTGATGTTTATGCCTCACGTACTGGAGCATATGTCACGGCCGAGGACGTGGAATTTTCCGCTGGCCAGAGGCACCGATAATGTGGTAATAGAAACAAACATGGACGTCAGACAGTTTCACGGCTGTTCACCCTTGGGATGTGTTCCTCAGGCGAAAACCTCTGCTGAGAATCTGAGCTGAAAATCAGGCAAACAGGAGGAATAGTATCCAAAGTGGTAAAATTGGAAAGACCACGTTTCTAGAGATAGCCGACTTCAAAACAGATAGTTCATGCAACCACATAGGCGGGAGTAGATCAGAAACTTTAAGTATCCATCGGAAGCAAAAACCGGAGAGGGACGAACAAGGAGATTTCCGTTGGATCAAAGTCCGGAACTTCAGGACAACGAATGAAACAGTGCAGCTGACCATGGTGAAAGAATATACCTCATCTACATCAAATGTTTTATGAATGAACAATAACGTGACATCGCATGGGTCTTCAACAGCAGTAGATGTGCGAAGCGTCGGGGAGAAAGCACTGTTTTTTTATAATTCGAAACACCTGGAGCCTGGGCATGGGGCTGCCAACACGCGTGCAGTATGATTAATAACGAGAACATACAAAAATATTGATGGCCTGTCATTGATGGAAGATGAATTCATTGACGTATACAGAGAATGCTCTTACCTTCGCACGGCTGATAGGCAGATCTTATGATTTGTGTGTTGTTGGTAGACATTTCAGTCAGCTCTGATTTGGGAACATGTTCACCGAAGCGCCGTGGTTAATGAAATAACACTGAGACATGGTTTCAAATGATGACTCCAAGATAAGCGGTTAGAGAAAGTTGGGCGTGCGAATTCAGGCACTTGGAAAATTATCAAGGATGCCATAAGTCTTTTCGCCACGGAAAGACGTACGCTCGGCTGCAGCAAGAAACTAGATTTCAAACTCAGAAACTTTGCGTCACGCCATGCATGGGCGCGAATGTCAAATGAACGGCAATCAAGGGTGGTCGGAAGAGGTTGGCAGAGCGACATGACGTTACCCTAGTTCAACAGTAAAAATCTGAATTAAGATACATGATCAAGTGCACGTCAGCTAAAACGCGCAACAACAATACGAACAGAAACTCAGGCTTACCAAATCAAGGAGAAGACAGAAAAAGAACGTCTAGGCAAGAATTTAATCCAAATATATTCTGGATCAGAACGCATGCACCGTGAGGAGGAATGGCGAGTCGATTGTTGTTCAAGTCCAAGTCAAGTCGAAGTTGGGGAAAAGTTCGTGATTACTACCTCCGGCCTTCGTTTATTATTATCCGTTAGATCTTCGTCAGGTGGAAACTGAAGTCACCATTGATCACTTATCCGCATGGGGCCAGATAGTAGCCTGAGTGGAGGAAATATCAGCGGTGTCCTCCCGACCCTATCTTGTACAAGATCGTCTTCGTTCTATCGTGATCTTGTCCCCTCAAGGCAAGCAATTTAACTTGAAATTCGAATATTTCTTGTCATTCGTTTGCATTATTTGTTGGGGAAATGCGAACACGAAAGGAGACGCAGAGTAAGACGATCGCGAAAACGTGCCGATATGGTATTTGCCGTTTTCTCCGAGTCTTCCGGCTTCAACCCCCGATCCCATTGGATTCAACATCTCATCATGAGCATGCCCTAATCCACCCTGTGAATTCCTTGAAGTTGAAGGGTCTCGATGACATGCGCAGTCTCAGCATATACTACGGATATGCCATATGTTGTTTCCAGTTTGATCATGTCCTACTAATGGCTCTAAGTGTTGAGGATAATGACTTCACAGCCACCAGGCCGACGGCGCTCCCTCTTTTGTTTTACTTTATTTTGATTTTCGTACCGATCGTTACCGCTTCTTAGCTTCGTACCACCACCACCTACGTATCTGTCCGTCAATATACGTTCATTCGAGCCATACCCCTCGCGTTCACCATGGCTGCCAACGTCAATTCCCAACACTAAGTTACAGAGACGCAGATACCCTTAAGTTCCTGATGAATGCGGGGAACCCGCAAGGCTTTTATTTCACCTATAATGCCATTAAGGCACTCGCCATACTCTTCCGTCGCCAATGGTGCAGCGTCGGGACAGTTTGGTATTCTATCATCGACTTCGAAACTTATTAGAAACACGCAAGAAACACGCAAATGGCAAAGACTCAAAGTAATTGCTTTGCAGGTCATTCAAACTTGATGTCTACAACATCGGTGCCACATTCATCGATGTTTGTGAAGTGGGTGTAGGAATCTATCAACCCTTGCGTTCCTTATGGGTTGAATGTCTTCGAGCCTCTTCTTGAAATGATGTCGAGCAATCCATATGTGAGGCCAGATATGCTGGAGGCGATTCGAAAGTCGGATCTCAGTTGCCATTTCAAACGGCAGAGTGTAACAAGAAGTTGGATAGCTGAGACACGTGTTTAGTTAACAGACGCCGGTAAAGAATGAGACTACGAACCTGATATCGTTTCTGAGGGTTTCAAAAAGCTTGAATGCAGAAGTGTGGAAGGACCGGCTTCTAGGCAGACAATGCACACATATCCAATTCACGATCTGCCGCAAGTCATAAAGCTTCTCATGATCCGGGTGCTGCATATAGAACTTAACACTAAGCTCTTCAAAGCACATGTGAGAACGACACAGATCTCTGTCCAGACTGGCCCAAAAGGGATTCTCCCTCCCAGTGAATGCGTCAGGCGGAATCTCCGGGTCCATGCACCAATGCACCTCCAGTTCGATCATTAACTCCTGTATATTGTTTTCGACCGGGATAAGGTGGACGATATCTGCCAACCACCGGGCCTAATCATCTAGGTCTGAATAACAAACATGGATTTTGAAGCAGAGACCTTCCATTTTGCTGACGTCAAGGATCAAGTGCGTTTCTTGCAAAGTAAAATGAGGGTGCGATGGATCTGATGAGGATCTGAACACTAACCTATTATGAAATTTCCGAGGGAAGGATACTTCGGGGGTATCACTAGTAGATCAAGGAAAGCCTGAATTCTCTGAATCAGCGCCTCGTCACACGATACGATGTTGTTATCTTCTGATTCGCGCCCGTGTATTGTAAGCATCTCCAAGCCTTGCACATTAGCTGGATAGCCTGATACATCAAAAAGGTCCAGAGGTGCGCTTTCTCCGTCGTCGAAAAGAAGGCCCAGCGTTTCAAGATGGGATGAAAGGTCTCTCCCACCTTGCGGACAGTCTCCACCGCCTCGAGTCGGGTTAGACCCCAAGCCTTCCACCCCATGAGTGTGAAGAATCAGAGGTTAAGAAGTGACGTGACAACATCGCTGACATCCTTTTTGGACTGCTGAACTCCCAAAATTTGGAGATCGCAGATGTGAGGGAAGGAAGATCCTGAAATGAGCGCCGGCCAGTTCTCGGTGTGAGCAGGGTAGAAGCCACAGATTTTCATGGTGTTGATGGGAATACGCTCATCCTTGAGCAGTTCCAAGAGCTCGGGAAAGTAGAGATCGGTTCCCAGAATTCCTCACTCTGGGTCTCCAAGCGACAGTGTGGTCTGTCCCTCACGACAAGTACAAGGGATGGGTCTAACGGGCTATACATCCGTCTGGATGGCGGGGAACGAGAATGGAAGTATATGATGAACAAGCTCTCTGCATGAAAGCCTCTGACGTAGACCCAGATCAAAGAAATCTTGGAATGTAGGGGACGCCATGAAGCATACGAGTGGCCGTCAACGGTAATATCAGAGGATGGAAATCCAGCAAGCCCCATAACGACGTCAGGAGATATAATCCAATACTTAAGCCGGATATATCGAACAATAGACAAGAAAGCCAGTACAATGGTCTCAATCTCGTTGTTGATTTGGACCCCGCTTTCGACAAAGCAAATTTCCAAAACGATTTGATCCGTCATTAGGTGACCGAACAGCGCCAAACAGGATTACCAAGCTTTGGATGATCATATTTCAGTCTCATGTTCGAAGAAGCGGTCTGGAGTTGTCGGACGCGCTGTATGCCTGAGAGATACAATGAGCACAGAAATAAAAACGCAAGAGACAAGAATCAGATTGGAGTAGCGGAACCAAGAAGCTTCTAACTAGAACATGTCTGATCGACATAAAGGACAACTTGACGAGTGACTCGTATTGAACCACTGGAAAAAAACAGTCAAGCTTGAGCCAATAGTGACAACTATAGACAAACCTTATATAAGCATCCACCGTGAAAGCGGTTTTTACATGTTTTGCATGGACGCTGGGGAAGGGTACCATCCATGACGCTTATTATGCTGTCGAGCATCGAATATAAGCATAGCAAAAGAAAGAAAGGAAGCAGTGGACATACGAGTAGCAGATAGCACACTCTACTTGTCCTTCAAAGTGCAGGGTAACGTTCTTCTTGAACAAGCCTAAACCATCGACAATCCGCCCGTTCTATAGATTCAGGTTAGCTCGCGGAAGTGAGAGAATGAGCGGCCAGGTCACTTGCCGAGGTCGTCTGCTGAACACCAAGCATCCAACTCCTCCAGTGTTTTTCGTCAACGCCTACCCGCTTGATGTCCTTGACTTCCATCTTATGTAGAGGCCAATCCGGTGGGATCTTTATCTTCATCTCAAGCTGGTGCTCGTCCACAAGGTATGACGCAACGACCTCATTTATATTAGGCGCCACCTTGATCTTGAACGTGTCGTCTTCCAGCTCCGTGGCAGCCTCAGAACTCTTGACATGCACCAACTCCGTCCGAATGATGACGGGAGAGAAATGCGTCGAAGTATAAGAAGTGATAGTAGAGGAAAGCTGACGGTCCTTGCAGTCGAGTACCCAGCTGTGTATCAGCGAGGGAATATCCAACAGGGCTCGATAGTACAGGTATGCGGCGAGAACCTGTAGGGTAAAGGCTTCGTCGGGTTCGTAGACTAGTAGTCTCTGTCAACGAAAGTAATATTGACCGTGGATAAGAAGCTTACGTTCAACGTGGTATTCGTCAATAGCCCACAGATCTAGCTTGTACACCTTAGCGGCGCCTTGGTCCAGATTAAGGGAGCTCAGCACCATAGGCATGAACGACCCGGCGATGATGTCCAAACCCCGCAACTGGTCGATATAGCTTGCTTTGACTTTCAAGGACTAACGCGCCACGGTAGGAATATGCAAAAGGAACACAAGAGTGAACATACCGAGCCAAAGAAAAGATCAAAGACGATCATCCAGCTAAGCAAGTACCCAAATACGTTCTGAAATCACGATCGCCGTCAATCAATGACCATGATCATATAATTAACCCATACGTTTGGATGCTCCAACGACTCTGCATCGTCGAAGTTAATAATCTGCTGAAGGATACTGAGCAGTTCAGGCGGCAGTTCGGCTTTGAAGGTATTATCAGTATCGACTGCGGCTTCGACCACCAGATGTTGCGTGCGCTTGTAGGCCGCCTGCTGTAGAAGCATGTACGCTTTCTTTTGTACCTCAGTCCCAGTATCCATGACAAGATGGCACATCTATATTAGACATCAACATCGAAGAAGTCCTCGGACGCGAAAAGAAGATGACCTTGGGCAAAGTATCGTGATCTATCAGATCCGCGGGCAAATCTTGTACCACAGCAAGGACGAGCTCTAAGCAACGAGACCTCGGTTCAGAAGCATTTTCATCTGGAAATGTCAATATTAAATATTAATCGACTGAAACGTTTAGATTGCATACCCAATCGTGATGATGCTAAGTCACGAACTAACTTCAGAATAGGTAGTCGCCGCCTCTGCCAATCTTCGCGAAGCACTTTATTCGTCAGTGCGAGATCTTTGATTACGAGAATTAGCTTCAACGTGTGCACTAGTGAAACAAAAGTGGCATCATCATCAAAAGTAGAATTCTACATGAGCATCTTAGCAAGCGCATGCTTAATTAAAGAGGGAAAAGCACGACATACCTCAAGATTGTTCTCCACTACGTCGAATATAAACTCCCAGTGTGATCCCTCTAGGTTCTGTAGAATCGGAGCGAGATGGGAGAACGTCCACGTCATCGCACTCTCCACCTCCGCATCTAGATCCTCATCTGACGCGATCCACTTCTCGCACGCCTTGACCACATTCAACGCCCTTTGCTGGGGGAGATATACGACGTCCGTGTCCATAGGGGGTGCGCTAGCCGCCAACTTACGCAGCGTAATCAGACCTTCAGTGTTCGCCTTCGCTGGCGGGACACCTAACAAGGATGCTGCAAGTTCGTTTCGATATCTATCAAGACGTGGAGGCTCTGGTGCTACTTCAGTCACAGCACGAACAATAGCCATAGAAGTTTCCGGCGCTAAACCAAAGGATGAACGTTTAATAGAATGAGGGCAATAATCAGGATGAGAACCCACCTGCTCGCTCGATACTCCTAGCGAAAGTGATCCATCGATCTGCTTCTGCTTTATCAGCATCGTGAAGGACATGTAGCAGTGTATGACCAAGGATACGAGCCTCCCTCGTCTCGTCGTCTTTTCGTGATCTTGTGATCTGATCCCTCAAAAACAGAGCCAAAGACGGCACCTTCTCATCGAGCGGTTGTACATTCGTCACAGCGTCCAAAACTGTCAGTCTCCACCCATCATCCGACGCCGCCGAGGTCAACAGATACGTGCAGATCTGCTGCAACTTGACGATCAGCCCTTCCAAGTTCATCAGAGCTTCTTTCCGAAACACCGGACTCGACCCTGTGGGGTAGGCACTATAATCGTCTGCATATAATGAAAATGCTAACAGATGCCGAAGCGCCCAGGTGTTCCGTCTAGCACTCTGTCGCTCCTCCAAGAACACGAACAGAAGCATGCTGACGAGCCGCGCGTATGGTGAGAATCCATGAGAATCACATGTTGGCGGGTCGATCTCTGTGTACTCCCCTGGGGGAATTAAAGGGTCGAGAACGGCGAGAGCAGGGTGTATAGGATCTGATGGCAGGTCATCAAGCATCCTATCGAGTTCATGTACTGATGGAAGGAATGACAAAGGCGGTATCACTTCTTTCAGTGTTGCTTCCGATAGTGCCTGCAAAAGGTGCTCGGGGCTGGATGATTGTCAGAATCAGAATGGCGGAGAGATTCGGAGGAAGGGAAAATTTACCTAGGCCGCATTTGCGTATCGACCACGATCGTTTTCAGCAGGTCTTGTATCCCAGAGAAAATGGCGGTCTGGTCAAAGTAATTTGAGCTCTGATCTTGTAGGAAACGGACCCATAGTGCTTGTGCGGTACTCCCATCGAGAGATGAGTTGGACTTGGGAAGCACATATCCGAAAAGGAAGATGTATGGTAGAGCCTCGACAGCGAGCAAGGATGGTGAACGGGTAAATTGAGGTAGAGAGAAAAGTGCTGTCGATATCAATACCAGTAACGTATCAACCGAATTGCGGGGTTCACTCTCAGAGAGAAGTGCTACATTGATGTCAGCTGTAAGGACAGACCCCAGGGTCTGTATCAGAGAGTCGAACCCACTCTTCGACAAGACAGGACCTAACATGTAGCATAAACAACGGACATCCCTGTGAACGAGAAGGGTTTACCGACCTGGATTTTGTAGTACTTGCTGCATGAGAGACACCTCTGGCGAGCTCGAGGGCTTGTGTAACGACTCTACGAATAACTGATGGACTTGGGCGTCAAGTTGCGTTCCTAATGCATTGATATCCACCCTAGCATCTAGCAGACGCTTTATTGATGAAGAGAGGGTGTCCGCATGTTGTCCAATGCCGTCTAAGGTGCTATGCCAAACGCTTTGGCGTACAGTGTCATCGGCTCTATGAGAAAGATAAGCGAAGAAGAAGGTCTCAGAACTAGTCAGAGCAAGGTATGCGTGCTCGTTGACGAGAGCATCGAGTTTCTGTATCATTTTCGTTTGTCAGGTCGTGAACTACGAAAAGAACTCAGACCGTTACCAATGCGAACTCCAGATCGTCATTGAACAGGCGTTGTCCAAAGATGTTGAGCATGCCAATAAGTATTTGTACACCATTTCTGGGCCGTTTATTCTCCGGCGCTTCATTCAGACTGCGCTCCCAGTCGTCAGTTGCTGAGCGAAGTACCTTCTGCAACAATATTCGTGACGCCGCATGTAGCTCTGAATCGTCAGGGAATCGATCAAGGAACGTCCTGAAGAGATAGGGCACGATCGAGGACGCCGAACCATTCATGATTTGGCTTAACACATTCCAAGCAGACTGATATAGATCTGTTTGAAAAAAATATCAGCGTCGTTCAATGTTCAACTCAATTCACAAACCATGATGAATGCCTTGTAAGGAGACGAGAGTCTTTGCCACTACATCACACAAGGTCTTCTCCTCTACTTTTAACGTTCGGTCTTCCAGTGACTTGAACGTCTTCACGAGCTGCTCTTCTACTAGTTCATCTACCTTGGTCTGGGCGCCCAGCAATAATGATGCATGCCCCGCATCGCGATGAACTCTTTTCAGCAGGAACACCATACACTCATAAAGTGACTCCAAGAACGCTCCGCTTGCCCTGGCCCGATTCAAACCACTGAGCGCGCGACCATCAATAGCCGCCCAAAATGACGTGAAAAAATCTGTCAAAAGTGATACAGATGACGTCGAAGCGAATGTCTAATGAAGGGTGAGATCAGATACAATCACGGCAGCAGCAAGACTCACCGAAGAAGGTATCGTTGATATGATGATAACCACTGTCGGATAACCTTGCATAGGGGACCCAGAGCACCCGAGTTGAAGAAACTGTAAGAACTCGTCGTACGCAGGGCGTAGTTTCAAGGAAGGAGGATGTTGCTCTTCATCATCTTCGTCACTAGAACCGTCCCCTTCGACAATAACCCTGTCGGCCAATTCCCAAGCATTTGAATGATCTGCTACTGATGAGTCTAAGTTGTTCTGCAAGTGTATGCGATCTTCACCTTTCAGAAAGCGAAGTAAGGGCTGCCACATGACAGTATGAACAGTGGTATCTGGCTCAACCCAAGCAGAGTGAAGAATAGCTGCACTTAAAGTGGGTATCAGTGTTTGGATTGGATCTAGCATGGGAGTCAGCACGCTTAGTCCAATACAACAGGAGGGTACGAACGTTGCAAAAGAGCTTGAACAAGTGCCCAAGCTGCTTTCCGAACGGCAGGTTGACCGTATCCGAAACATTCTCCGTCTGTGGGGACAAACGGTGCCGGCTCTTTATAATACAACGCCGACCAAAATGTAATACTTGAAAGCTGTTCGTGAAGTTCCGCCTCGACAGTGTCTGCGTCCAAATTGTTTGAACGGAGTTATAAAAAGAAGTGACAGCTTACCGATTATCCAACGGATCGCGCCATACGCGCCAACTCGTATCCGAGCTTTCCTATCCTGCTCATCTTCCTCTAAATCCTCGGACTTCAATCGTGGCGTTGGTTCCAGCTCCATCTTCTTTGACGCGCCTTTAGTTAGCGGTGGTGGAGCGGGTGGAAGAGGGTTCAAATCCAGATAGATAGCAAGTGGATCCATCGCTGCCCGATACACGAACGCCGCAAGACACGAAAAAAATCCGTTCTCCTTGTCGTTCAATAACAGTTGGCCCGAGACCTCGTTGAAATTTCGCCACGACGATAGCGCTGAAGCTGCAACACCACGGTCGGTGTCATGTGCTGCCATACACCAGCTTCCCAGGATCCATTCCGCCTCGCGAGTTGAACAGGCATTAAAATAGGCAAGGATAGCATCCTTCATCAACAAAACAAATGATTTGTGTAGATCCGCCGTCAATTGTCGGATCCGCCGTGCAGGATGAAGAAACAACGGCGACAAATGGTGCATCTTCACGTCTGCCTCATCAGAATGGTGAATCGCAGCGAGGAAGGAACAGAACGCACCCATACTGGAAACATTATATGCAACGTCGGTATAAGGTCCTCATCGCCAGCTAGTGCCCTTTCCACCCATCCTGATTGGAGGTCCTCCAGTGCCCGGGCCTTCGTCACCACGGCCTTCTTCCCTAAACTTCGCAAAACGACCAACAACTCCGGCGGAAGCTGATGTGCTATTCCCGTCGTCTCCAAAGGATCTGGCTGCACCGGAGCAGGCTTCACAGGAGGAATATACATTTTCTGCCTCGGTTCCTTCTTCCCTTTGCCCTTCTCCTTGTTCTTTGCCCGTTTTTCCTTCATCTGACCAGCATCAGGCTCAACGGTACCGGCGGCTTTCTTTGCATGCTTTTTACGCGTCCCGGACGTGGCTGAAGATTTGCCGCTGCCTTTGGCCATTGGGAATATGCGAAATTAGGAGGGAATAAGGTAGGGACGCGTGGAGGATCGTGGTCGTTGCAAAGAAAAAGGTTAAAGGCCAAAGACGTCACTGACTAACACTGAGTCGGTCCGCGTCGGTGTGACGCGTGTGACGGGGTTCCGGGCCGTATTTGCCGTTGGCCCGGCACGTTTCTTTATATATCCACTGGATTCAATTTGTCAGTAAATCTCTTTCCCGTCTTGTCGATCACGACCTAAAAATGCAGTCAAGGTCGTCGATTGGCTCTATTGTCTCCGTGAACGTTAGACTGACGGACGTAATGTCCCACCTTAGCACCACCAAGCCACGCGTTGTGATCTGCAGGAATCTTGGGCCGGATGTTATGCCCTTGCTCGAAGGAAGGAGCGACGTTGAGGCGAGTTTACTTGATATCAGTCGATGTTTATGTGATCATGAAGGAAACGTTCCCCAGGTCGTTGTGTGGCCCGAAGATTCGTCTTGCGATAGGGCGTGGTTGCTAGAACAGGTCAAAGGGGCTGCTGGAGTTCTGCTGATGTTCCCCGAGAAGGTATGGGCACGATACGCTTTCTACTTGAAGTTCCTGACCCAATATCGACAGGCAGATAAATCACTCTTCGAAGCAGGTAAGCTAAAATGGCAAACGGCGGGTCATGAGTCGGGCTTCATGCTTGGATTTGCAGCGGGCCCAAATCTTCGCGTCGTATCTACTATGTCTGTCGGCTATGGTGCGCAATTTCTACCGCCTATAAGGATACACAACTCATCGCTCCCTCCACAGAGCACATCGATCTCACCGAGCTCACGAATCGAGGCGTCAAACTAGGTTACACGCCGGACGTACTAACCGACGCTGGTCAGTTCCTTCTCAACAATCTTAGAAACATTCTCATCCTCCTCAGTCGCCGACGTAACCATAATGCTCGCCCTGATGGCCGGCAGAAACGCTGGATCAACCATAGACTTAGTTCAATCTGGACAGGTAAGCCTCCACTCCAAAAACATATACACACCCCCAAACCATAACCCCAGTGGCCGAAATTCCGCTGGGCCCCATTCGCGTTCTGCGGTCCCCAAATTAGCACCCTCCCTTCGTCTCCAGAACGCATCGTCGGGTTCCTCGGGTTTGGCCGCATCTCCCAGGCAACCCTCAAGCGCCTTATCCCCTTCGGAATCACCTCCTGCATCTACACCTCCAGCCCCAACTCGCCCCCAACTCACGAGCGGGACTCCGCTATCCTCTCCCAATACCCCACCCTCAAAACCCTCCGGCGTGTCTCCTCAGATGAGCTCGCGCGATCGAGCGACGCCCTGTTCGTCCTGGCCCCAGGCGGAGAGAGCACGAAACACCTCATCAACGAGGAGTTCCTGCGCAAGATGAAGAAACACAGTGTCCTCGTCAATGCTAGCAGAGGGACGTTGGTAGATTCGGACGCACTAGCAAAGGCGCTGAAGGAGGGCTGGATTTGGGGAGCAGGGCTAGACGTCATAGAGGGTGAACCAAATATCACCCTCGATCATCCGCTCGTGAAGGAACCTCGGTAGGCGTATTACCAGTCTTGCGGAGCGTGGCTGATGTTCCTTTAGTTGCGTCATTCTGCCTCACATCGGGAGTGCGAGTATAGAGACTAGAATCGATATGGCCACACTCGCGGTAAATAACCTCTTGGCTGGTGTCTTTGAGGAAGAGATGCCTGCACAGCTGAAGGTTTAGACCAAGAAGGAAGAATAAGTAGAAGATAAAGTGAATTGTGTACAATCCGGACGAAATACCATGCTTTAAGATTGGTGTCTTTGATGGCCTCCAGTGAGCTCGCTTTATCTGTTGATCTAAATTTACCCTTCCACTTGCCGTCAAAGGAAACTCGTTCTCAAATCTACTGAAAAGATTTTCTCGTAGTTACCGCTGCCGCTTTCGCTACCAGTCGAAGGACAGAGATTCATAACAACTTGGTTCCAGGTGTAAAAACGACCAGGCCCTAGATCTTCAACCCTGCGAATTGCGCCATCGACAAGCGCGTGGTCAACCCACCAAAAAGCTGCCGCGGTCTACCACTCATCGGTTTTCTTCGGAGCATTGCCTATTCCGAATAGAATGGTGGATCAGGGGCCTGGCGTACCTCGGCGGCACCGACCCCGACCCAAATGGCAAGCATGCCACCAGCTTGGGGATCAAACCACACAGTCTAACTTGTAGGTACTCCCTTCGCACCGACCACACCGGTCCGAACAGTGTTTAAAACCTTAAAGGCGATTGAAATCTTTTCCCACTAGAGGCCGGTATTGTCTTGAATTCGCCGGTGTATGTATTTAGTTCCTGCGACGTGATCCAAAGGTATTCATTCCATTCATGCGCCTGTGAATTATAGCCAGAGTATAGAGTATAGTGGAGCACCGCAACAGCACCGAGTCCGAGACGACAGATGGTACCGCATAGTCATGACCTTCCAGCACGTAACGCAAATATAACAGCGGCGATTTCCAGCTCGCCAAGGTACACGGTGTCGCAATTATTCATGCCCTGCTCATGATCAATGAGTTCGGCTCAGGTCTCCGAGTAAAAGCCACAGTACGCACCTGTCCTTACTTGGGACCACTTGTAGAATATCTCGACATCTCGGAAGAACCTCTGCGAAATACCTTCCCATATCTGTGCCTCGTGAGACTGCAAAGCATATCTTCCGTAGTGACCGGTGCCGGGAGAGGGATTTGTCGAGCTCGTCCCAGTCCACGACAATGGGAAGGGAAACCCTGATATATAGTTCTTGCAAGTCTCTGGACTGGATCTTGGAGAGAGTGCCCGCAATGTCATGACCTTTTGATGGTGTAGGTGGGAAGTAGAGATGAAGAGAGCGAAGTGATGTGCAGGGGGAGATGTCGATAAGTGAATCTATCACAATGTGAGAAGACAGTCATCACAACGATCCACAAACAGGCACTCACTCTCCGAAAGTTTGACTTTCAGTTGCCTAACCGAAGGCCCCGTACTTCCAATCAGATCCTTTATCGTCTCCTCCTCTCCCTCTAGACTATTCACTGTAGCACGTGCACCTGCGAGCCACTGCAACATATCCCCGGCGACCTCGGCAATCTTCCACTCCACATTCTGTGGCGGTGTTGGCACATACCCGCCATACGTCCAACTCACCCGCCTTGCTTCTACGCTCGCCAGCCCACGAAATGCACCCAAAAACCTCACCACCTCACTAAACCGCGAAAAGTGCAACCATTCAAGGACTATGGAGGTCAAGCCAGGATGTGGAAGGTGGCACATGAGCAGACCCAGCACCTCCGCAGGTACTTTCTCAAAATGTGTGTTGGCGACCTTTACTGCATTTACCTTTGGCAGTCGGGGCAAATTACGAATCGCGCGGACTACGTCTGCCAGACCGTGAACCGCAACCACCTTCGTGAGGTCGGTGAAGAGGAGGCGCTGTATGTACGGTTTCATGGTGCTGTGCGGCGACTCGAGAAGCTCAATGAGGCTGAAAAGTCCACGTGTATGAAGGGGGACCGACAGAGAGGAAAACAAGTGGTACCGCGCTGAAGGGAGGAAGGAAGGGTGTAGACTGAGGGAGAGAAGCGTACGGGGAGACGCATGCAGGTAGTCAGTGATCATGTCGATGATTTCTGGGGGAAAGGTGAAGGTAGACGTTGAGGACATCATGTTTGTGGGAGAGTTAGGCAGCCTGAGAGGCGGTATTTATGAAGGTGAGAGAGAAGATCCATCGGGCGAAGGTGAGGGAAGAAAGGGCCATCAAACTGAGGTCGCCGATGATATGACGTTTTGCATTCATTGGAACCTGCCACGGAGCTAATTGATGACGGGAGGAGCAAAGGAAATGAGATCAGATCAGATTTACTTTCCCTCGGAGGAGACGTGCCCTCGCAAAAGGCCACGGTGGCACTTCCAGTACCTGTTATGAAGATGCGAACATGTGAGGAACCGAAGCTAAGATTAAATCTAGGGCGTTATGCGCCTTCCGAGGGTATAAGGGTTCATTTCGCCAATCAAATAGAGTGCCGTCGACCATGAGAGCGCTCACGCGAGCAGCGGACGCTACGGTGAGTCTCAAGCTCAAATGAAACTTGTCAATGAGAGTGGATTATGCGTTAAGCGGGGAAGGAGAATCCTGCTAGCACTGAGCGTAATCCGCTGTCCTCGGAATGGTGTCAAGGCAGGAAGCAGAAGTCAGCTTTCGGATTCAATTCAAAATGCCGGTAGCATCGCGTGGCTGGAATTCATCCTACTTCCGCCGAACATCGGATGAAGCACAATGTACAACCCAATTAAATAATAAAAATTTGACTGAGCAAAAACATCGCTACGCATAGGCGAGCCAAAGTCATCGTCATTGCGAGGGCAATATACAGTGCCCTCGAGCTCCAAAGGTTGTGGAAGGGGAATGGGTCGATCAAGATGGTTGAGGAAGGAAGGAAGGAAGTTTTGGGGGCATTCTTGGGATGTGCGTGCTCTTATAGTTGTCGGGGTGGCCCGTGCACGAGAGATCAGCGCTGTCATGATGTCATCGAACGACGCTCTCGACGTCGTCAGTCTCGTCAACGTCGCGCAGATGACAAATTATGAATATGTGGTCCAGGATACATCACTATAAATAGCTCATCAGCGACTCAATGTCCAAAAAATGCGTCGATTGACGGTATGCGCGAAAGATTCAAAGGGCGGATGTCTTATATTAGTCTAGGATTTGATCGAGGGGCTTGGGGGGGAATGCGCGGAACTTGAAAGTAACGATGGCCGGAGTCCGGCACTGTGGACGCGTACGTCCAAACTTGGAATTGACTCTCACCACGACTTCCCCGCGTCCCTCGCTTGCTCTGTACGCTCGCGCTGCTCTCCGAGACGTATTCTTATGATCTAGGACGATATTATGGACTCTAAAACTGGAGATCACGCATCCATACACAGATTATCACCCGTAATTGACCATGAATGTGTTGAAAATCAGAATATTTCAAGTTTGAGTAATACACGAGGTGATGAATACTCGAGTAAAACCCAAGTCGTGAGCGAGGATGTCCATAAGCCGAGTAGCAACCACCAAGAGGGTTCCGATATGGATGTTAACAAATACTAGGCGTAGTCAGAAGCAATTGACTGGCAAGCGATAGCCGTAACCGATCAGAGATGCTTAAATCACACAGTTGAGTGGACGTCGAAGTGTAGTAAAACTAGATTAAGATGTAGAATGATCCTCGGAGGGCGTATATGATCAATTGTTGTGAAACGAGGGACAATTAGGTGCTCTAAGGCATCAAGGATATCAAGAGAGCACTCTCAGTCGTCGGCTATTTTGGGATGCGGGCCTGACATGCTGGTTCGGCCATTAAATCTTTCGAGTGGCGCTCGCGCTCCCCTCCCCCCCCCCCCCATCTAATTCCAGACTCTATATCCATTGAACGACTTTTCTTACATGCGAGTCTGGTTTACGAGACTAGATGTCTTATACAAAAATTTCGGGGCGGGTAACATTCAATCAGCGTACATTCACGGAAAACGGATTGAAAATACTAGAGAGCACTAGCGAACATTTATAGCCGTGGCGACCAGGATCCACATGCGACGCCTAAGGCCGCATCAGTCCCGCTGTCCGTGATGAACTAGGCAGGGACGAGCAGTAGGCGAGAATTGAGGAACAGCAGGCGAGACAGAGAGGCATGCTGAACCCACGAGCCGTGGCCAAAGCGTCAATAAAATCCAACCGCATCTCGAGCTGACTGGACTGGGAAAATAGGCACGGATCTACTCAGAAAGGAAAGAGAGATAAGATCCCACCACGTGATGTTAATCTTATCTTCACCGCGCGCGTCTATTTTTTCTTCCGCACCATGCTGTCGCGTCGGCATGTGGAACGCCCTGGCAAAGGATCTCGGTCGATAAATCCGCTTGACATGTATATATATTCTACTCAATATCGGGAATGGCGTTCCTCACTACCCATCCAACATGGTCTTGCCTTCTGAACCCGAATTCGAACAGGTCCCCCTTTTGTTCCCCCGCTCTTCAAAATTTAACTGACTGTTTTACAGGCTCTCGGAGAGCTCACGCTCAGTATTGGCCCCTTCTTGGCTGCCAACCCATCTTATCAAAAAGCCTTTGAGATCGTTCAAATCCCCGAACGGGTACTCCAATTCCGTATCGTATGGGAAGACGACCAGGGAAAAGCGCAAGTGAATCGTGGATTCCGTGTGCAGGTACTTCCTAGTCAATCTGCAGTCATTACCACGACTCACATCTCCCCCCAGTACAACTCTGCTCTAGGTCCCTACAAGGGGGGCCTGCGTCTTCACCCTTCTGTCAACCTCTCCATCCTCAAATTCCTCGGGTTCGAGCAGACCTTCAAGAATGCTCTCACCGGGCTCAGCATGGGAGGAGGCAAGGGCGGCTCCGACTTCGACCCCAAGGGAAAGAGCGACGCAGAGATAAGGAGGTTCTGCGTGGCGTTCATGAGCGAGCTGTTTAGGCATATCGGGCAGGATACGGATGTTCCTGGTGAGCACAACTGTCAGTCTAACCTATTGAATACAGTGACTCACCTATTACTATCACCCTTATCTTTTACCTTACCCCTTTAGCTGGCGATATTGGCACTGGCGCACGCGAAATCGGTTTCCTCTTCGGCGCTTACAAGAAGCTTCGCAACGAGTTCGTTGGTGTTCTCACCGGGAAGGGCGCACACTGGGGCGGGTCCTTCATTCGGCCCGAAGCAACCGGATATGGCCTTATCTACTACGTCGAGCATGTATGTAATCTCTTGCTTAACGTACCCGATCCCTCCTGATGCCCCACAGATGATCCCCCTAGCGTGCCCGGAGTATCCCCTCACCTCCCCTACCACCCTCGTGGCCATCTCCGGTGCCGGAAATGTTGCTCAGTACACCGCCCTCAAGGTCATCGAGCTCGGCGCGACAGTCGTTTCACTCTCCGACTCTAGGGGCGCTCTCATTGCCGAAGAAGGATTTTCAAAGGAGATCATTGAGAAGATCGGTTCGCTCAAATTGAAGGGAGGCTATCTGGAGTCGTACGCCGAATTTGCACCTGACGAGCAATACAAGTATCATCCCGGTGCGTAGCTCCACCCACTTGTTAGGCAGAAAACCTAATGCGACAGGGAATAGGCCAACGCCCATGGACGCTTCTCTCCAAAGTGCACATCGCCCTCCCAGGCGCGACCCAGAACGAAGTCTCGGGCGAAGAAGCCGAGGCTCTCGTCAAAGCAGGCGTGAGGGTCGTCGCAGAGGGATCCAACATGGGCTGCACAGCTGAAGCCATCGAGGTCTTTGAAGCCTCTCGCAGACAGGGCGCCGGAGGAGTCTGGTACGCACCCGGGAAAGCCTCCAATTGCGGGGGTGTCGCCGTCTCTGGTCTCGAGATGGCACAGAACAGCCAGAGACTCACTTGGACACCCGCCGAGGTCGATGAAAAACTCAAGGGAATCATGGGAAGCTGTTTCGAGACTTGCTTGAATGCTGGAACCAAGTGGAGCGGCGAGGAGCTGACGGTGGGCGTCCTCCCCAGTCTGCTCTACGGAGCGAACGTTGCCGGATTTATTAAGGTTGCCAACGCGATGAAGGAGCAGGGCGAGTGGTGGTAAGCGGGAGAAGATACCTTGTACATAAATTTATTTAACGCGCGAAAGCCTACATGAATTGTTTTGTATAGTAGTAATTGGTAGGCGTACAGTAATTGAATTAGTTCTTCTTGGTCAATGGTCGTGGACTTGGTCGTGAACGATGTTTTTTGGACTCCATGACAACGCTTTACAGGGCTTTAAGTATAAGAAAATTGGCACTACAAGGCAACAACCCGCTTAGCCAGTAGCCAGCCACACTTAACTCGCTCATCTATTGCCCAGCCTTTACCGGAACCATATATCGAAATTGGTGGAGCAGCGAAGGTTCATAACAGTTCTTTGACAAAGCGCTGTAACATCGTTTCGGAGATCTCGGAGTGCTTCCAGAATCCAGACTCGATTCTCGTCGAAGAAATCAAAAGTCTTACGAGGTTTACGGTGGTGATTATGGTACAATCGCAGAACACCTCAATATCCTTAAAACCCGCTTGACAGCAAAGTACGATCTGATGTTTCTTTTTCTCTTCCACAAAACAAACGCGATTGCTCAAAATCAAATACATTGTAGATCTCTTCCTTAAGGATACCGGAAACCTTCTTTTCTCAACCCTGTATGTCAAGCTCGTGATATCACCGCCGAGTGGAGGACCAGGTAAAGATACCGTCGGAGCGCTGTTGAACAGCCGACATCATATTCTCTTTCACGGCAACCCGAGTTGATATCCCTGCGAAAATGCTATGCACTTCCGGTAACACACTACATTACCGACTCTTTATCTCCTCAACTGTTTCGACATTTGGCCTGACGAGTCCGTCTGTAATTGTGCAGATCTTTCAGTACTCTTGTAGTACGAATAAACTCGTTTCTTTTGGAAACCTGGATTTGGGTGTCTGAATACGCTTTCAGCGTATTCGTATGTGGGCATAGAAGTTGCGGGTGCACTTGATACCCCTGTCAGATGCTATATAGTCCCGGTGATATAGCACATTGCCGACTCCCAACATGGCGACCAGAATAAGTACTCATATTCTATGGCAATAGAAATCTTGAGACTGACCCTTGTCAGGTCTTATGAAGCTCCTCGGCACAGTGAACTGAGAGACCTATATAGTAAAGTAAAAACTTACCCTTTACATCCAGGAAAGTACTAAGCGTACATGGTTCCGCGGTGCCCGTGAATTAGCACGCTAAAATTGTGACCTCGCCGGTAATTAGACAGACTAGGTTCTTCCTAACCTAAAAAGACAGGAATGTTTACTATACATGCCCTGGAGTGACGAAATGGACTGCAGCCAGAGGGCAGGAGACTGACGAAGAAAATTTACCCATATTCCAACAGAGCACTAGAAAGAATCCACATGCATTTTCGTATATAGGTCCAGAGGGACTCTAAACGAATTGGCCAGCCAACGTTTGCAAGAGTTACTATCATACTATCACACTCGTACACGACGTCGTACGTCTCCTGTTGAAGACATCAGTTGAGAAGCATTGAGGCAACACAGCATTTTACTGATTCCCGATACTAGGATATCGAGTCATGTCCGGCGTCTAGTGTAAGAGGCCGTGCTGTATATCCTCGGTGTCTGGACGCCACTGACGAGCCGCACAATACTTGGCTGTTCCCCCCTCCTCAATGAAAGCCCAGTCTACATCGAAATGCCCGGGAAAGCCTCTAAGGGCCGAATTTTTGATATTTAAATATGACGAGCTGCTCCGTGTCGTATTAGAACTGGCCATCTACATCCCATGAGATTTTGTTGTATCGAAATTGAAAGAGCGCCGAGCACCGGGTCTGCATTGGACATGCTTGATATCCCTGCTTTTATATAGTCCCGATAATAACACAATACCGCCACGACCAAAATACATATTCATCTTTTCTCAATAGATATCTCTGAGACCGACCCTAGTCGATTATTATGAAGCTCCTCGGCGCAATGAGCTGAAAGGGGGTATATCAGGCGTCGTTTTCTAGTCCTGTGAAGCTAAGGATCAACAGTTCGAACCCAAGGACAATAAGAGTGTTAGCACTTAACGGTTCCGCGGTATTTTTGAGTCTGTTTTGTGACGTTGCCGGCATTTGGGAACGCACTAGTGTAAGAAAGACTGTGCCTAGAATGATGAAATAGAGAGTAGCAATGACGAAGACAATTCAGTACCCCCGATCTCTAACAGACCCCTCGGCAAGAAGTCACATACGTTTCGTATACAGGCTCTGATACAGACTCTGTAGCCGACGATCGCACACTCATAGACGACACCGTCCCAGCGTCACCGTGTCAGTTGCCCGGAAGGGTCACGGAACAATGTACAACGGACCAACTTTTATCGCTCTAGAATATTATTTGTGGCTTGATAGCGGGAGAGAGATCAAGTGTCCTTTCCCAGAACACCGCTTCGCCGAGGTGTTCTCTCCATGGCTTGCGAATACATGACGACAATCTTTTGAAAATCCGACGTTGATGGCCAAGATTTCTCGCGTTCACTTCTCTCAGGCACAATATTTCTTGGCGACTGGATCATATCTATAGTCTTAGATTAGGAAACGGAAAGATTGAAAAACTGATGTATTCAATGATCAGCGAGGACACTAGAAAGACGAAAGTTAAACCGACTTCGGTATTATCATGAGTGCATCTCCACATCCTTGTCCTCGCCCTGATTTTTATCCTCCACCTCCGCCTGTTCAACTCCGATACTCCCCGCGGGTCTCCATATACTGCCTCCCGAGGTAGCCTTCCAGAGTCGTATCCGACCATCATTACCAGCCGACGACAGAACAGTCCTGCGGAAAGAAACGTATTAACGACTGATTCGGAACCACGTGGATATGGATCTCACCCCGTTATGTTCCATTCGACGCGGCCAACGGATGACCTGGAAGCATTTCAGTAAGAGAAGACAAGGAAATGAAGACCGTCGGCTAACTTGTGCTGATCGAAATCGGCCACGATTGTGGAAGACCACCGATTACCTTCATCGGAATCCACGGCATCCTCGTCGCCAGTTTCGGGTTCTTCGATGGAGGGTTTCACTTTCCAGATTCTCACTCGCCCGTCTCGCCCTCCGGTCGCGATCAGGTGATATGACCTGCCACATGAAGGGGCCCACGCGACCGAGGTGATAGCAAATGGAGTGGGATGTTCTGCTTCTGTTTGGCCCGGTGTCGAAGAAGGCTCGGTCAAGGGCATGCCGTTCTGTGCAGCAGGTGATGGATCCAGGACAAGAATTGTTGCTGGTCTTCGAGAAGGAGAGAGTTGGATAATCTGAGATAGATTAACATTGATTAGAGATTAAAGTGCAGGAGCCACACCTTGACAATCCCACTAACGCCACAGCTGGTTGCCAATACCTCTCCCCAATACCTGTCTTTACACCAGGAGACACACCAACCACCATCTGCTTCCCTGTTACCGATCCCGGGCCTGGTTTGACTTGTGGATTGCTGCTGAAGAAGGGCTTGCGCTATCAGAGGTGCCGGGGCTCCTTCGGCACTGGAACTCGTTTGTGTTGGCGTTGCAACAGCAGCTGTATGCGCCCGGGAAAGAAAAGATGGAGAAGACGACGTCGGTACAGTGTTCACGTCGATTTCTTCTGCCAACTGCCAGGGGGACCCAGAAGGAGACTCGTAGCATTCGTAAATTCGTAGAAAATTATCTGAAGCTACTGTCGCCTGGAGTACGCCGTCATCCTCGAGTAATTGAAATAAACAACAGAAGGCTCACCAATTTTAGCCCGAAATGATGAGGTGCAAATTCCACGGCTCGTACGGTCCCTCTTGCTTCATGAAGGATGCCTTTTTCCACCCATCGGGACGAAGACGGTCCTGCCTGGGAAGCAGCGGCGCCATTCAGCTCGCTAACGAGGACCTGCTCCCATACTTTGACCGTACGGTCAAACGACGAAGAAGCGAGGATGGATCCGAATTCGGGATGCGCCCAGCTGACTTTTGATACTGCGGCATCATGCGCCTAAACGCGTGAAATTTGAAGTATAGCAGGATGGGAATAACATACTTTCCAGTCGTCCTCAGCAGACCAAGTCCCACTCTGTTCGTCGAGCTGCCAAATTTTGATTCTGCGAAGAATATATAAGAGCAAGAGATGGTACGACGCGGTTCAGTTCACCGTTGGTCCAAGCTACAGGTAGCCAGGCGAAGGCCGTAGAAATCGTACGCAGCGTCGGTAACGAGGTCGGCGTGAGCACTCTGAATCAACCCGGTCTGTATCATATCTTCAACGATGGAGCCACTAGTGGTGGTGGTGGTCAGTAGGAAAGGCGCGAAAATGGCACATGCGATCGTAACATATTTAATTAAATATTATTTAATTTGTTGTATCTAGATATTTCTCTTTTATTTCTTTTCCTAGAAAATAATCGTATACTATTACATAATAAAGCTATCTAAAACATGGGTAGGGCAATAATACAGACAGAACAATGTGTTAGAGCAGACATTACTAAGGATACATGGATAACGTGCACTTAAATGTATAGCAGACATGTGTAGATGTGTAAGTAGTAAAAAATTCTTTCCGAATCTCGTCTATGCAACACCGTTTGCACCGTTCACAGCAGGAGCCCCATGACGGAGCGCTGCCTCAGCCACCATCGACTCCTCGGGATGAGGAGGTTTAAAGTTTGCTTGCTGGAACGCCAACTGCTCCACCAGCACATGTCGACCAGACGACGCCGCCACAAAACCGAGGAACGGAGGCGACGGGTTAAGAGGCCGTGAACAGAATTCAGGGTGCGCTTGAAGCCCAACAAAATATGGATGATCTGCACAACACTGAGAACTAGTAACGAAAGCCGAGATGGAGAGGGACATACCAGGAAGTTCACAGATCTGCATCCTTTCTCCCTTCTCGTCTTTACCACTAAAGACCAGACCACTGGACGCGAGTTTGTCAACCCATTCTGGATTCACTTCATACCTGTGCCTGTGTCGTTCCCAGATTTTTCCCGAGCCGCCGTAGAGCTTCCGCATCTTGGACCAGGTTTCGGTACCAGGTTCAAATACAGTCGGCCGCAGACCCAATCGCATTGTCCCACCCATATGTGTCGTAGAGATCTCCGGCATGAAGATAATAGCGGGGAACTTCGTTTCCTTGTCGAATTCAGCCGAAGTAGCCTCTGTTGGGATGTATTATTAGACAAATAAGCGAGACCTAGCCACACAGTTCCACTTGCCAGGAATATTCAAAACATTACGGGACCACTCGATGACTGCCAGTTGGAAACCAAGACAGATCCCGAGGAAGGGAATGTGTTGCTCTCGGGCGTACTTGATAGCCATCATCATACCTTCCGTTCCACGCTCGCCGAAACCTCCGGGAACGAGGATACCTCTGCATAGATGTTAGGCAATGAACTGGTGTAGAGAGACCATCGTACCCTGCGCCGACAACCGCGCGCCACGCGTCATGATATTTCGCCGGATTCGACTCCTGCGTCTCAGGCTCAAGATCCGAAGATTCAACCCACTGAGTGACAAAAATAAGAAGCACGTTGGTCCCACTTTTAGAAAGATAAACGCACCGTGAGTATGAGTTTTCGGTGGACTCGGAATGCCGAGTGTTCCAAAGCCTTGATAACAGACATGTAAGAGTCCTTGAGGTCGGTATACTTGCCCACAAGGACAATTTGCACGTTATCAAATAACCGCTCTTGCCCAGTAGTCAGGTCTCTCCACCGCTTTTCCAAGGACAAGCCGTGCTGTGACATGTCGGGGGTAATGCTAATATTGTCCAGATCTAGACGCTTCCGAAGGTAGTTCAGGATACCTTGCGATTGCAACAGAAGCGGGACGTGATAAACCGAAGAAACGTTATGTACACCAAAGACTTGTTCGGCAGCCACATGGCAGAACATCGATATCTTCTCCTTCGTCGCGGGAAGAAGCGGATCCGAAGCAAGCAGCCGGCACGCGATGAGGTCGGCAAGGAGACCCAGGCCACGCAGTGAATGAATGGTCGTCTGGGTAGGTTTGGTTTTCTGTTCGCCATGCATGTCGGGAACGAGCGAAACGTGGATGAGAGCAAAATTTTTGTGACCAACTCGGAATTGGAACTGTCGCATCGCTTCAACGAAAGGAGCGGACTCGATGTCTCCAACGGTGCCTCCGAGCTACAGATCGATAAGAACAAGAAGATCCGAGAAAAAGAACGCGTACTTCGACGATGCAGACGTCTGGCTCCTCTCCAGAGTCATCGACTGGTATCTTGGATACCCGTTCAATCCAGTCTTGAATCGCGTTCGTTACGTGGGGTACAATCTGTACGGTCTTTCCGAGATACTCCCCTTTTCTCTACAACGTGTTTCGTCAGAAAACGCACAGGTGATATATATCGACGCGCCGACCTCTTTCTCTATGACTTCTCTATAAATCTTGCCAGTCGTTATGTTGTTATCGCGTGAAAGGGTGATATCAAGATATCGTTCGTAATTTCCTAAATCTAGATCGACTTCGCCACCATCGTTCAAGACATACACCTCGCCTGGGAAGGTGTCAGTGCATGATAAGGCAACCACGACCCTGATTCACCGTGTTCTGTTGGTCGCATGGTGCCAGCATCGATATTCATGTACGGATCTATCTTGATGGCTGTCACCTTGAGCCCAAGAGTCTTCAGGAGGAGGCCCGTTGACGACGCTGTCCAAGAGAGAGTACATTCAGTGCAGAACGAGGCAGCTGATGAGGATCATGGTACCGATAACGCCCTTCCCGATTCCACTTATCACGCCTCCCGATACCACAATGTACTTCATGGTGGATATCGAGGTCCACGCTGTCGGGAAGATGGTAGGAAGGAAAAGGTATGAGGAAGAACTGTGAATCAATAATTTCAATTAAATTTTTCTGGTTGGTAAGCATGGGCAAACAAGTATTACACTGCCACAGATCAACCTTCACAGTGACTCTCAACGCGGTTGGACGCGAAGACAGGGAAAGCGCGAGATCACCGAGGTATTATATTATACATTGAATATTTCTTGATTTCCTTAATTTTATCAGTAGGGAATGCACAGTTTCAAACTGACGCGACCATGGAGTCAGTTGTCACTGAGCTCGAACTTCTTACGACCCAGCTTATCCTGCATGCATCGCCGATACATATCAGTATTCCTCTCCAACGAATCAGCTGAACCGGATAGCAAAGTGGTGAAGTCTCCGCAACTCAGGACGCTGGACCCTCGGACCCTCTCACCTCAGGACTTCCGCGACATATCCAACCAAATAGTCTTCAGATTTCCTGGCGCTAAACGATCCCATATTCACTATGAACGCAAACAAATTGATGGCAAGAGCATCTACAAGCCGTTCCCAGACAAAACCAAAGGGTTTCTGTATTATTGGACACATCCTGATCTGCCACCCACCTCGGGGCAGATCCGGTTTCGTATAACGAAGACCCAAAACCCGCAAGACTTCGATGGAGGGAGAGATTTCTGTCTCCCCTCGGGAATACCCTGGCACTCGACCCTAGCATACCTCGCTGGAAATAAAAACTACGCAGATGTTTGCGATATCCTAGTACGAGATGGACTGGTCAGTCGCGACGTTATTGAGCAATTACGCCCGTTTGCCAAATCCATGCGCCTCATGCCGCGGCAAGCAACCGTTCTCACCTCTCCAGGCGAGATATTTCCCATATATCTCCCGCTGCACAATATCGCGGTGTATCTTGCTTCTCCTGGGGAGAGTAAACAACTCCGAAGGATCAATATCAGCCTAAAAAATAACGAAGAGATATACAAGTTTAAACAAGGTATGTTAGGTTGTTTTAAGGGGGATTTCTGTCTTACATTCTACAGTTTTTGCTCTTGTACAGTTTCTGCACCCTAAGAAGTATGAAAGAAAGAATTGGGTTCCACACTTGCGTATAGTTCATGCCTACGCGTCGGATGGGCCTGTTACGTCTGGGGTTCCGTCGTCGATAAAACCCCACTCAATGTATCCTCGTCGTGATTTCATAGCATGGTGCAAGGAATTCAAATAGGCATGGCGATCCAAGGTACTTGTATTATGCGTAATCTTCAATGGGTTCTCAAGTCTATGCAGGATTAGTGTTGACAGCCGCTGGTTTTGTTGCAAGCGCCAGCTGTCGGAATGTCCTGCTTACTGGCAGCTTGCAGCGCCTTGTGTTAGCATCATTGAAAATATACGTGGGACAGAGATGTACGGATTAATTCAAATTCAAGGATACAAATTGAGAGCTCTACGTACCCGGTTGTCTATCAAGAGAGAATAAGCAAAGTTCAAACGATGGCTGCACGAAGACAAGCTCCGGCAATTTCGGCCCGAGGTGTATGTCACGACGTGACAATGACCAATGGTGACAGTAGCGTGACAGGACGCGTAAGTCCACGCTAGCTTTCCTTTCCCTGTTCCGACGACAATGCCCGTGGCCACCAAGACAGCAGTGATCCCTGGCGGTGTCAAGCCCTACTACCAAGCCAAAATCGAGACCGCTGAGCTGACAATAAGTCAGAAAACCCAGAATCTGCGACGGTTGGAGGCACAACGAAATGCTCTCAATGCTCGAGGCAAGGAATACTGCTGTCTGTGACATCGGGGGTACTGATGCTTGTTTTTCTTGTAGTACGACTGCTTCGTGAAGAACTGCAGCTACTGCACGAGCCAGGTAGCTACGTGGGTGAGGTGGTGAAAGTGATGGGCAAGAATAAAGTTCTTGTGAAGGTGCAGCCAGAAGGAAAATACAGTACGTCCAATCTTCATTATTACCTTTTATCCTCTCAAAAAGCGTCCAGTCGTCGATCTTGACCCGGAAATCGACGTCAACCAGCTCAAAGCCTCACTCCGTATCGCTCTCCGTTCCGACTCGTACACCATCCACAAAATTCTTCCTAATAAAGTCGACCCGCTGGTTTCTCTCATGATGGTCGAGAAAGTCCCAGACAGTACATATGAGATGGTTGGTGGTCTCGACAAGCAGATTAAAGAGATCAAAGAAGTCATCGAGCTTCCGGTGAAGCATCCGGAATTGTTCGAGTCGCTGGGTATCGCACAGCCGAAGGGTGTCCTCTTGTACGGTCCCCCAGGAACAGGAAAGACGCTCTTGGCTCGAGCAGTGGCTCACCATACGGATTGTAAGTTCATCAGGGTCAGTGGTAGCGAACTGGTGCAGAAGTACATTGGCGAGGGTAGCCGAATGGTGCGAGAGCTGTTCGTCATGGCCCGAGAGCATGCGCCGAGTATTATCTTCATGGATGAGATCGACTCCATCGGTAGTTCAAGAGGAGACAGCGGTAGTGGTGGCGGAGACTCGGAGGTCCAGAGGACGATGCTGGAATTGTTGAACCAGCTGGATGGCTTTGAGTCGACAAAGAACATCAAGGTTATCATGGCTACTAATCGGATAGGTGTGTAGTATGCACCATCACCATGGGCTATGTACTAACCTAGGCCTTCAGACATCCTTGACTCTGCGTTGCTCCGGCCAGGTCGAATAGATCGAAAGATCGAATTCCCTCCTCCGGGTCCCGAGGCTCGTGTGGCCATTCTTCGTATTCATTCCCGCAAGGTGAGAAACTGGACCCACCTCCGTCACGGCCTTTTCCTTACCCTGGAACAGATGTCTCTGCAACGTGGCATAAATTTACGTGCACTTGCAGAGAAAATGGGGCAGTGTTCAGGTGCAGAAGTGCGTGGTATATGTACGGAAGCTGGTAGGTCTTGATTCTTTCTTCGCACTCGTTCACACTGACGCCCCGTAGGTATGTATGCTCTCCGGGAGCGGCGGCAGCATGTTACACAGGAGGACTTTGAGTTTGCTGTTGCTAAGGTTTGTGACGGTCTGTTCCAGGCAGCCGAGTTGCTGAATCGTGTTTGTGCGACAGGTTTTGAAGAAAAATCAGGAAGGAAATACGTCCGTCAGCAAGTTGTTCTCGTAGACTTTCCGGTAATAATTTATGATTACTTTCGACACTCTAATAAGAGCAAGTGTGAAATTTCGACCAGAAGGCTGCGCCACCCAAGTTGAATACTGTCAATGCGGCGAAAAGGCGGTTCGATATTTGCCTTGACATTTTCACCTCTTCACCATCACCGGGTTTTCGAATGGGGACGATCATATGTCATCGTATTGGCAGCTCTCTGTAGCATGCTATTTCCTGGCCTAACTGGCTTTGAGTTAATGTAGGCAAACGCTCAATCCGTTCTGCACATCATGGTACGAGAAAAGTATTCACTGTAAATGGGTGCACGACGATCTGGGTATTTACGTCAAAGCGTGCGGTCCTTGAGGCCGGAAGAATGGATGGTGCGGAAAGGTCCTTATTATTCCCACTCGGCGCTTATATACGCATCGTCGAAGATTCTTAAAACGCATCCTTTTGTTCGTGTTCGCTCCCCACCATGACCATGGTTTTGCCCATCTGCGAACGACTTCTTTCAAGTGGACAGTGTAGGGATCCTACTTGTCGCGCAAATCATAATGTATCCACGTGTGATTTGTGCCGACTAGTATTTCCTTCTACTGATGCCTACACCCTCCACTTGGCGCAAAAGGAACACAAGGACGCCCTCCAAGAACAACGGTCCAATTGGTTTTGTTGTTATCTGTGCGACTCGCATCACTTTGGTCTAGTTGCGTTTGACACCCATATCAAAACTTTACTTCATCTTCGTCGAGCGAAGGAGGTGGGCGTCGCCCCGAATATTCCGGCGCAGCAGTCGGAAGTTGTCCCGGGGCATCGTCTGTGCACCTTTTGTAACAAACAAATCCCCGAGCAGACCTGGAGCCGGCATGTCGGGACTGACCAGCACAAGGCCAAAGAGCAGTTTGCGTCCTTTTCCGTGGCCTTGGGACATGCGGAGAAAGACAAACATGGAGTCACGGTGACCGGAGATCTTGATTTCAAGGTGGTCAAGATTGCATCTGCCAGCGAAGGCGTCAAAATTTCCGCTCGCATTGAGACTGCGGTCCCAAGTGCAAACATCAAGCTCATCAAGACGCAGCTCGCGTCCTTGAGGGGAATGAAGGGGAAAATGAGGCCTACTCCGTGCGTCCCATATTTGAATCTGTTGTAACCATACCACTGACGCCGATTAGATTTTCCGTCACAGTCAATAAAGTAGAGTTGAAAGCTAGGAGCCCCATCACTCTCGCCGTCACCGCGAAACAATCTCATGCAGGAAGGGCGGATGACCGTTTGGATCTAGTCTTCGAGGACCTCAGTCTTCATACCCAGTTCCTCATAGCTCGCCCCATTCACCTAATCGTCGGTAGCAAGGCCGACTACAAATCTCTCAAAGCCAAATCTCCTTATATTTCTAAAGAGCGAACTACCCGCCACCCCGAGCTAAATATCGTCGAAGGTGTGCGGCCGCCGGCGCTGACTGTCATTCCTTATTCGATCACTTTACCTTTCGCTGACATCCCCAAACCACTCTTGGACGCAATTTCCTCAGGGACTGTCTCTGGAATCAAGAAGAAGCTTCAGGACCTGTTCTTACCGCGGAACTTTGATACAGGCTCATATGCGCGGTTCTTTCAGTTGTTGTTATGGGTAGAGGAACACAAGCAATCGTATGTCGTCTCTTTTTTCCCCAGCTGGCTGAAGATTGATCTCGACGCTGTAGTTACGACCTTCATGATTATGATATCAAGAATGCGACAGTTACCCGTTGTAACCAATACTATGAGTGCGTGTTCGTTGTGTTCCTTTCCATACACACACCCACTTTGGCAATTTTAGTCTTAACGTGCCAGGCTTAGCCGAGAAGCGTCCGAGCGTCCTAATTGGTGCGACTTTCGCCTCAACGGTAATAACCTGGTGCTAACGATGCCTAGGCGATAACATATTGATGCGAAAGAAGGATGCCCCCCAGGGACACTGGTTCTCTGGTGGGGTGCACAACGTCATGCTAGAAACTGTTGGCCTACGCTTCAGTCCTAAATTCCAAGTATCTCCGTCCGATCGTCTACACGTCAGATTCAAGTTGAATAGAATTCCTCTTCGACGCCAATATCAAGCGCTGGAGACGGCCTTCGCTCCGGGACGTCTACTTTTCCCATTACCAGAACATATTTTCCAGCCGTCTCCAGCCGTACCATGGACCGCTATTAACCCACTAATCGACACGAATACAAGACAGCGCCAAGCTGTTGATTGTATTATTCGCCGACAACCTGGGACCGTTCCCTTTGTGATATTTGGCCCGTGAGTATCATGTCTTTATCAATTTGAAAGAGATGAACTCACGCTACCTCTTTGTGATCTAGCCCCGGTACTGGCAAAACTGTGACCGTCGTCGAGGCGATATTACAAATCCTCCGAAGTAATCCTAAAGCCCGAATTCTCGCTTGCGCGCCAAGCAACTCCGCCAGTGATCTCATCGCACAGCGGCTAAGAGCCTTAAGCAGCGACGAGCTCTTCCGGTTTTACGCCCCATCCCGACCCAAAATCGCCGTTCCTGCGGATCTCCAACCATACACATTCACAAGAGATGGACATTACGCTATCCAAAACTGCGAGAAGGTCAAGAAATTCAAGGTGATAGTGGCGACTTGTGTGTCGGCATCGGTGTTCTTCAATATTGGGGTAGAACGTGGGTATTTTACGCATATTTTCATTGATGAAGCGGGTCAGGCGACTGAGCCTGAAGCGATGATTGCCATAAAGACAATGGCAAATAATAGGACTAGTGTTATTCTGTCAGGAGACCCTAAACAGCTTGGACCTGTCATACGTTCATCTATTGCTAGGGAACTCGGACTAGACACCAGCTATATCGAACGTCTGATGCAGAGGGACATCTACGATGAGGTCGGGGGACACGGTCAATCGTCAGGCTTCTATATCTTTCTGAAGACATTTGTTCTAACGTTTCGTTTTAGGGTCGTCAAACTTACCCAGAACTTCCGTTCGCATTCTGCGATCCTGAAGTTCCCCAATGAGCGCTTTTACAAAGGCGATCTCCAGCCATGTGCTGATCCTAATAGCGTGGGTATGTTCCTTGGATCAGACCATCTCGAAGCGGGGGATTTCCCTATCGTGTTCCATGCAATGGCTGGACAAGACGATCGGGAGGCGTCTTCACCATCATTCTTTAATATCGATGAAGTGACACAGGTAAAGGCTACAGTTAAGGAACTCCTAGGAGATTCAAGCTTGGACCTCAGTAAGTAATATTTGTTTTCATGTTGACTTACGTCTAATTGATCATCTAGCCGTTGACGATATTGGTATTATTGCGCCTTATCATGCGCAGGTCCGCCGATTACGGAGGTCGCTAGAAAAGGTCGCTCCGGGAATTCACGTTGGGAGCGTGGAAGAGTTACAGGGTCAGGTAATAGCCGCTTGCTCTCTCACCAGTATGTAGAAACACTGATTTTGATGAATCAGGAACGCACGGCGATCATCATGTCGACCGTCAGAAGCAGCATGGAGTTCATTGAGTTCGACCTCCGCCACACTCTAGGATTTGTCGCAAATCCACGTCGGTTCAATGGTCAGTCTATTTACCTGTTCTTCTACATCCAGTCTCATGATATTTTCCTTCCTCCTAGTTGCAATAACGCGAGCGAAGGCTTTGCTCGTCATAATTGGAGATCCAACCGTGCTCTCCCTCGACCCGCTTTGGAGGATGTTTTTGAATTATATCTACAAGCATGGAGGTTGGAGAGGCCTGCCGATATCTTGGGATCCGGATGCAGATGTTGACGAGACGGGTGGATATGATCGTGTTATTCGTGAGGCGGCTCAGGAGGAGATGAACGAAGTTACACGACAGATGGAGAGTATGACACTGACCGGTGTTCAGGATGAACCATGGAATAGGCTTGATGACTGATATCTGTAACCACATGTATGAGTAGTTTGTTTACCATTTGATCAGTGTAGCACGAATGACTGGTCCATGTGCTTTATTGATACAGAGGCTTCTGCATTTATTCGACGTAATTTTGCTGTTACCGGTAGTGTAAGTATCCATTCACTGAGCTCTGCAGAGCGAAAGTCACTGATCCAGTTTCTTCTAGCAAATCTGATGCGAATGCTGTCTTACACCATGTCACACATGAGGTCAGGTTCGAGTGAACAGGTAAAGATCAATCATAAAAGTCTCCCTGAATGCGAAGCAGGACGAAGACAGCAAAACAAAATTCCATGTACTTCATTCGCTCCCAACTTTCAAACTTCTTGGTATCACCGAAGAAACATTGCCATCATACGCCTCCAGTTCGCTAAGGATGGTAGCGCACCAGTGCCTACACTCTAACCTCCCGTCGAATCTGTAGTCCGATCAATAACAGAGCCAATCGGTATGTTATCGATGCACAGGTATTTGTTTCGCTTGGGAACATTGAACAATGTAGAGAGCCAGAGTCATATTCTCGAATTTTACCCGGATACAGGTCTTGAGTCAACGGAGACACGAGCATTATCTGGCTCATGAGAATCAGAGGGAGAGTTACGGTACAGGCCCTCACTATATCTAGGAGAAGCCGAAGCTCAGTAGCAGAGGAGATAGATGTGCGATTCAGTGGTGGGCGTGTGACATTCTGAGTGGTGTTTTCGGATAAAGATGACGGCAGAAGACTGACATGTCAGCGATCTACCTTGACAGACGGAGAGAGGCAAAGCACAGAGGTAAAGTTTCATACAGATACATATCCAGACGCCCTGAGAGAAGAAAAGGATCTTGGGTAAGACAAGGTCACTGGAAGGAGGACACTACTAACGTCCCTTCCACTACCCGGCGCCATGGGGATAGATGAGCGGCAGCGACTTCAAATGCCTCGCAAACTGGAGAAAAAATATAACAGATATTAACGAATGCTACCACTGCGATAAAAACGGTACACTTGCCTTGCTTTTGGGATATTCCTTTCAAAATCCATACCCAAAAGTCTTCAAAAGTTTGACGTGATCAAGTAGTACGGGAGTGGCCACCATGAAAGAAACGACCCTGTCTCGGACCGAACTGCCTCAGATACTGTTTTTTTTCGCAACTTGGACTCGAACAACTCTTGATTCACCATTCCCTCACAGTGCACGCGTTCTGATATATACATTGTTTCCCTGCTTGCCTAGATGCTCCTTTGCTATTTTTTCCTTGGCTTGGTAAGTTTCTGGTCGTATTGTTATTGCGTGTTCTACGAGTTGACGTACACTTGACTGTGTAATCGAATTCTTACAGTCAAACTACGGCATGCTCGCTTTACCAGCCTCCTCCAGCTGCCACCTTTGACTGCCATTCTTTTAAGATTCGCTCCCATGCTGGGCGTTACGCGTTTCTGGGTTCAAGATCTATTTCCTTGAGGTAGCCGAATGTGTTTCTTCCCATGACGAAAGACTTATCGCATCTCTGACTATCTTCCAAGTACCTAATCCGCACGCGCATTCTCTAACCTCCTATGAATCATCGTAGTTTGGAGCCATCTCCTGGTCTTATTTTATTAGTCACGGCGCTTATGGCCTCTGCAGTGGGCTTGTGCGGTGAGCATGGCCCCGGATTAGAGCTGAACTGAATCTCTCTGCGAACAACACGCAAATCATAAGATCTGCCTATCAGCCGTGCGAAGGTGATAGCTTTCTCTGTATACGTTAACTAAATTCATCTTCCTTCACTGACAGGCATCGAGATTTTCGTACTCCCTCGTTATCATTCATACTGCACGCGTGCTGACAGGACAATGTCCAGACTCCAGGTATCTTGTATTAGAAAAATCGGCGTCTTCTCCCTGACGCTCCGCGCATTTACTGCTGTTGAAAACAAATGCCATGCCACTGTTCACCAGGACCTGGTTATGTTCTTTCACCATGCTCAGCTGCACTGTCTTATCCGCTCTCCTCACGTTCCGGATCTTGATTCAACGGAAATCTCCTAGATTTTGCTTCCGATGGATCTTACTCCGAATCGGAAATGTCGAGTAAAGTTTCTGATTTACTCCCGTCTACGTGCTTGGATGAACTCCGTTTTTGAAGTCACTCATCTCTAGAAGCGTGGTCTTTCCAATTCTACCATCTGCAAACAATTCCTTGTGTTTGCCTTGCTCGTTCCGTCGCACTGCCTGGTTCTCAGCTCAGAATCGAATTTCGTATGAGGAACATCCTAAGCGTGAGCCGCTGTGACGCCGTCAGACGTCCATATTTGTCTCTATAATATCACATTATTGGTGCCTCTGGTCAGCGGAAAATCCCACGTCCTCCGCCGTTACATGCTACCGACCAGTACGTGAAGCAGAAACATCAGAACAAGACTTTGCATTGCATGAAGCTCCGTCCGAGCGGGCCAGGAATTTTTATTTCGTTTATTACATCGATGTCTTTCTTTGAAATTGAGGTGGAGCAGAATCTTGGCTGATGAACCTGTTCGAACCCGCTCCGCACCTTGGTCTTGTGATACAGAACGTCTACTTCAGTGTGATCATCTTCAGTGAACTAATCACCAATGAATTATGACGGACCATATATAATGAATCAAGATTACTGAGTGCGTACAGAGCTTGTGGCGTCGATTAATTACGTTTCTGTATGATATCAGTGGTATCGATGGCTCAGTGTGGAAGTCGGGGAAGCGGACAGGATGTAGAGCGGAAATTCGGCTGCACAAAGAAGTGACGATGCCACAATACAAGCATCGCCGGAAGTAGGTGTCGGCACCAGGGAATATGCGACGACAAAGGCACGAAGATGTATTGCTTTGCCTTGATACGTTTGACATTGGAGGATTTGATCCCATATGTTATGGAACTTGGGAAACATCTTGTCATCGTGGGCGTGCAGCCAAAGTCCAGATACGGATATAGGTCTGCCGAATTACAGCTGAAAGACGATGCATAAGGCCACAGTGCAACCTTTTCCGGCTCTCAGCAGACTAATACCGCCCATCTATTGCCTCGGGGGCTTACAATTATCCTTTAGATCTGAGTCGCAAGTAAAACTGCTGTCACATTCTTTTGAGCAGGTCCTTAGCAGAACGTTTTTTGGCATTCAGTCTTCAGCCTTTCGTTCTTTCACATCGAAGACTTCAAGGGGATTCAGATACCGTGTCCGAAGTATGTCTACATTTCTACCTCTGGCGTTTAAGTACAAGTCTGAATGATAGCATGACCCTATAAAGCATTGCGTTGACTCTAAGGAAGGTCTCAGGAGTGTCCCAAATTGGTCCCAAAATCAACGCCGATCCTGTTCTGATTTTCTTAGATTTCGCGAATTTAAGGACAACTGTATTCATTGGATTTGGCACTGCTGTTCAGCGCTTTCATGTACTCACGATGCTTAAGCCATGGGACTTGTACGGAAAGAAATGACTATTCTCATCCCGTCATACTATTGCTACGTCGTCTCCAGTTTTTTCCTACTACTTAGCTATGGCCGGACCGTCGCATCTGTTTGGGACAAACTCGGATTTGAATGCGTTTGTGTATCGTTGTAACACCATGGCATTTGTGTATCACCTCCGTAGCATCTCAAGCCGAAATCCCCATTTGTACCGATATCCTGGTCCCTCTGGAGGTGCGGGCCCGGGCGTGTGTACATGCAGCATGCGGTTCTTCGACGATTGTGGCGCAAGGCCATTCTAGTCGTATACCTACATGTCGGCATCATATCTCAGCCGCTAGTTATTTTGCAGAAGTTTCATCCCAACTATAATGAGTTGAAGGTGACAATAGATTCGTTCTTGGTGGTAACAAGGGTTTCTTATTTACTCACCAAGACATGCACATGCGAAACCTGATACTCGGAAATGACGGTAGTTTTGGGTGTAAATATATGAGGGGAATCTACTGTTTGCATGGGGATAGCGGGTCTGGAATAAACTCGTGGGTATTTGAAGAATCTAAATCCCAAGGCCAAGGGTCTTGTATCGACACGAGTCGATTTTCCCTCGTATCAATGAGCGCTGATATACCGGGCATGTTATATCACGTTCGTTTCTGTCACTTCTCCCAATAAATTACTTCACACATTGGCATGGACAACTCGTAGATGAAATTATGCCGTTTATGTCTCTTATTGAATGTAACGGAGCAAGTTACGTGCCTATATTGTTTCCCGGGTCATATTAGGCCGTGCGGCATGCCTTTGAAAATTTGCTCATGCCCATGACTTTCTGTAAGTGGCGTCTCAAGAAACGAATGCCGACTCCAGATTACATATGATCTCAACGGTGATATGGAACCTAAGAAGGTAAGTAGCTGTACTCTGCGTTAAGTACATCAGGCCGCTTCTCGAATATCGTGCAGGTAGATCGTTGTAAAACATTCTGCAATTTATAGATACGAATTTAGCGAAGAGGAGAATCATCAATAGAAACCTCCTTGGACGCGAGGGTGGATGAAAGTGGCAAGACCAAGTTCCCTGCTCTTGGATTGTTCCCATGCCTCAAACTGCGCCGTGGTACCTTGTGCAACATAGCCATGCACCTCTAGATCGCCGAGGATGACACCACACCAGTGTCTACATCCCATACCGCCATTGAATCTGCATTCCAATGAATAACGAAATCAAACGATACGAAAAGAACCCACCGGTATTGGTCTCTTTTGAGGGAGTTGAATAATACGTTCAGGATTTTCCATACCTTTGATGTAGCTTTGAATTTGGCGTCGAAGGCGCCGGTGGATGGGGGAATTTGACCAGGCGAAGCATTTTGGGATTTGGTCCAGACATAATTCTTGTAGTCAATGGCGACACAAGCTTTGTCGGGATCCTGGGTCTCGTAGGTAGGATTACAATCCAAGCTGACACTGCAGCTTAAAGCGCGATTGTAAATGAAAACCCTGAAATGATATATGTGTCCGTTGCTAGTACCGACGATGGCGATACCGTCGACTTCGAGAGTGGCCAAATGAGTTTGTAGGCCAGGAGTAGTGAGGATAGATGCTCGGTTTGGGAGGGTGTATGACATTCTGACTCGTAAATTGCGTGTGTAGCGGGAGAGAAAATGGGAAAGAGCAGTGGACCTGTGGAAGGATCAAGTCGGTGGGGAGGAAAGGTGTAGGAGGGGATTATGTAGTGTTACAAATTCCAGTGTTCGAGAGAAAATTCGTCTAGTTTGTCCCACGGAATAGATCTAGGGCGTACATAAGGTCTAGGGTCAGGAGGGCGATGCTCGTAAGGCCGGGATGATCGATACTGAATTCAAACAGATATGATATGTTTTCTTGACAGCACATCTTGAGGTCCGAATGCGGGAGAGGATTGGATTGGTATCCCTCGTGCCGCACATTGAGAATTGTGACCTAGCAGACTCGTTCAAGTGGGGATCAAATCGGTGTGCAAGAAAATCAAGTTGCATATCATTGATGTAAGCAAAAATCACGTACCTCCCTACATTAATTCATTTAAAAATATACATCTGAGCTTACGTATTCGCTGAGGTTGCTTGATGATTCAAAGCGGCAAGTCAAGGTACTAAGTACAGGGTCTGGCATTAATGACCACTGAAATATGTTCCGGCTTCTGTTCGATTCTTCAATACCATCTCACGGCATAAAAATAACTCGTACCTTGGATGAAGAAAACGCTGACGAGTCAATGATTCAAATGAGATAGGAATGTGAAGACTCAAAATGTATCTACCCACCGTCATATTAGCTGTGGTGCCGCTGTCCAGAAAGTAGCTTCCACAATTCACGAGCCTTCCCACACAAGCGGATCAAAATTTTCCATGAAATCGTTGACATCGTACATCAGAGCGAGCTCTGGAGTAGCCACATTTGTCGATGTGCATGTCATTCGCTTTTCACGATTGGCTACGGGCTCGGGTCTTCGGTCGCCAGTAAAGGCCAAATAACAAAAAACGTGAGTAAATTGTGCGATAGTTATCAGGGAATAAGCACCTAGGCCGTCAAGAGGATATCGACTTCATTAGAGCGTATCATTGAACAGTATTATTAGGACGAACGTACGATATATGGACAGTCACGTACAAAGAATCGTTGAGGTGTATAACCAGAAACTGCAGATCAGTTAGTTGCTCCGGAAAATGCGGCCTCTGAGGATGTATCTTGCGTCGAATTGCAAGTATGCTGGTCTTCAACGGTCTTCCTCAGAAGACGGGGATAGAGATTAGCAAGCTCGGTACAGAACGTTGGAAAACACAGACGACTCGAGGAACCCAAAGATCATGTCCGAAAAACTGGAATGTTAGCAACCAGAACCTCCTCATCAAGTCTTACTGTAAGTAGTAGCCAGGGCACCCCCCGGCACTGAGAGAGACCGTCGATTGCCGCCGGCAATCAATGGAATTCAAGCTCAGCCTGTTGCTGCCAGCCAAGATCTGCGCCGGGCCAGATCTGTCACAGCCAACACTAAACTTGAAAGATGTTCGTGAACCCGAAGCAATTATTGCGCTAGAGTAATCACGCTGGGACACTTTGTGACTCAGAGTATTACATACTTGCCTATGTTCTCCAACCGTTTGTTAAGTTTCTCATCGAAAATTATATTTCTTTGGACTCAGCATTTCACTAGTACCCGTTGAGTACCCGCCACACGGCCCGCAAGTACATTATCCAGGTGGAGGTACCGGTCCTCAGTTTCCCTCCATCCCTCTTGACCATAATTTAGCATCCTACGGTCCCGAAAGCATGGCGACAGGGCTCTGCACTTCCTCAGTCGTACGGGCTCGTCTCCACTGGTGTATACTATTCCGTTCTTCGATCATACACGTGATCGTCACTATAGAGCTGGAAATTTTCGATAGAATATTTGATTTGCTTGGGAATAGCGAAGCTTTTGGACGACCCCATCAAAATCGATGTCAACATCTTCATACCCCCTACCAGTACTTAGTAGTGGCGAGGCCTTGGGGAAATTGCCTCCATCACCATCGACTCCGTCGTTGACTCCCCGCACAATTTCATGAGTATACCATGTAATGGAACTACTCTTCGATAAACTGTCATCGTGGTCTCTCCATGCAGGCTACTTAGTTATGTCAGCCGAGGGTGGAACAGTTGGCTTCGTGTGGCAACAACACAGACTATGGACGAAAATTTGTATCATGGGGATTTTCTCTCATCATAGATATTAGGACCTCCGACTGGAATCTTCAACTACGCCGCGTCCAGGCATTCTCGGGAACACTCCGCAGTTGAGCACAAGCTGCCTGCTCGTCGATCCTGTTGCTGGACAATTCCGCCCTTTCGCTCATATGGAAGAGTGATAACTCCAAACTGTCTACTGTTATGCAGATCTACGATCCCCTTATCGATTCTTCGAGAGCCGGCCCGTGTTCCGACGATCATAAATCGTTGGTGTTTACTCACTAGGACTTACGCACACGGAATTAATAGTAGTAAAAAACGGGACATTAATTGGGCTGATGCGAAGTTCTATCCCGAATGGTTTGAAGGCGCCAACATGAAGCAGTTTCTTTGCCGGCAGGGGAATGGCGGAGCATAAAATAAAATGTATTCTGTGGTTCTTTTCAGACTACGAGAGTCGGTGACAATATACTTATATTGAATTTATTCGATATGCCCTTGTCGTGTGGGAACGCGACATAATAGGTCTAAGCCAGCTTCTTTCGTTGCCTTCTTCTCCCCGGTGACACTCATCCCATGGCGGTATAGATAATTATAAGAGATTGATATGGTATGTACCAGGCTTTAATAGCTTCGGTTCGATGTTATTATTATGGCATGTATGGGCTACTGACGTGCAGAACGATGTGTATGGTTCTATCCGTGAATCCGAATTTCAAAGAAGATATGACAGACACATATCTAACGAGAAGTTAAACCGTACCGTTATCATATTCCTGCGCTTGAACGACTAACTCAGAAATGGAACTTAATTTCTTTGAAGATTGTGCACCCGAAACAAAGTATGCACTCATCTTGACGTCCTCACTGCGCGGAGACCTCCGGCATTCCTAACTCTGGTTCCAGCCTGTTGTGCCTAGCTTCGTCATCCGCCACCGCGTCTGAACTCTAGATCTTTCAACTAAACCGCTTAATCATGATGGGATATTCCTGACATGCTGGATACCGCGATCCTCCGCCCAAATCCCGTAGCGTCTACTTCTAGTTTGGAAGATCGTCTACTTCGACTCTCTGACAGAGGTGGCAGGATATAAAACAGCTCGCGGCCTTGAGAACCTGCTATCCATGCGTATGCTCCGCGCACGTATCCCAGAACCCCTATATCCTACAATGCTTCGGTCCTTCACTGAGAGTAATCTATGACTCGTCAATAAATCTCACCACCCTGGACTAGACCATGCCATCTGTCTCTGCGCCGCATCAGGATCTGAAGTACTCGCGATTCACGCCTCCAGGCTTTAAGGTTCACAGACGGGCCAAGAAATATCTGAATTTGCCACACAATTTATGTAATTAATTGAAACTAAAGGTCTGCAGCCTGAGCTTCCCTCCGAGTCGGGCATGAACGTGCCTCAACACTGGTACGTGGAGTCTTTCTGTTCGATGTTTTTTGAGATGTTCCCTTTGACGTTCATACTGCTCTCAGGACATCGACAATAGAAAAAATACGTGTGCATACTTATTAGGTACTGCGAAGATTTCGGGAAAGGACGGCAAGGGAAACGCGTCATGCAAACATAGGAATTTTCCGTGCAGCTGAACCACTGACCCTTGTGAAGTGCTGCACGACATCCCCTTCTTCCCACAGCCCCCCCAATATCCGTGACCATCAAAACATTCCGAAATTTAGTCAAGGTTAGCGACATCCTTTTTGACCGAGGCTTTGTCAAAAGACTAGGAGTCAGCACCGTATATCACATCAGGTTCGCTTCAGATCGTGCTGTCCTCAGGGAGATCAATGATATTACATTGATGTACTGGTAAGCGCTATCCCAATTAGCATCATATCGCGCCTATTCGTACTGCCTCCGTTACTCAGGGGCTCTAGTTACGTCCTAGATTCTGAAGTTATCGGACCCATCGTCCCCGTGGTTGTCGAGGGCAGGTTAACATCAGAACATAACCATTCTTCCATCGAGGCAAAGAAGTTTCGGACCTTATCGTCGAAATTGTTGTTGTGAAGGGTAGAATCCTGCCGTTAGCTGTCCTGCACCGCTGTACAGGCTCAAATTTACTCGTATCGCGGAAGCAACAGGCGCCTAGAATTGTATTGATATTGAGACATAATGACTCCGCCTCACCGAAGTCAAGCCTTCATCATTTTGTTAACAAATCCCGGGGCGCTTGATATCAAAGTTCTGGAGATAATCAGTGGGCCGGTAGGAATCATACAGCGCGGTCCAATGGGGAATGGTGCGTTGGAGACTTCCTCGCATAGCAAATGCACGATCTTGTGCCACACGGGTGCTATGATGCCGATCCAGGCCAAACATCGTCAATGTGGAGAGTTCGGGGTTCCTTGAATAATATACGGTGACTGTGGTATTTCATAAACAAGGAGCCATGTATCCTAACCGAATCAGTAACAGCAGCACGGATATGGAAAGCGATAATGACGTCCAAAGACGGCTAGAGGATGCGAGATGCCTGGGAAGAAAAGAACCCTACCGGAGAGCTCCACGAGCCGACTCGAATTTGGTCTAGTAGTCTTGACGTTCAAGGAGCCACTGGAATTTCAACCATAGATTCCAGATGAAGTTTGTGGCGCCCCAACACTTTCGTCGACAATATCCCGGAATCATATCTACCCGTTAAGTGGAGACAATTTGTCAAGCAGCCTGAGATTTTCAGCGGCGCTTAGCTTGTCAAGGGCTCGGGGGTAGAGGGTTAATTGACGCACGAATAGCCTCGACCCTCAAGTCGTCTAATTCACTGTATCCCTGAAATGTATTCTAGAGATATCTTGAAGGAATTGGTAACACATGAACGTACATCGCAGACGGGCAAAAACGTCGCTCCCCTACGTATATGTCCAGTTTGAATGGATTGTGATTGTGAGAATGCGCGCTGCGAACACAGGCGCTGATGCAATTGCGCATCGAGGATTAGCGTGTAATATCTATTCTTGTCCCTTCGATCATTCGAGACCTCGTCAATAATAGTACCGTAGTACGGCCTTAGCGTATTTGAAGTTTGAATCATATCCGTAGGCGGTCGACACCGAACTTGTGGGCGAGATGGACGCTCTTCTGAGAGATCTTGGTGGCCTCTGTCGTAAATTTCAGAGTGCATTACCTTCGCTTAAGTATATCGGCGGGATAACACCGTGAGCTAAAAATGGAAATTGCATATCTCCGTCAGGACCGGTAGAAATTCGCATTTACACGTTTTTGTCTACCTCACCAGGTGAAGCAGGTTCCAGCAAGGATTTGACCGGGTGGATTTGAACGACGAACTCGTTCAGCCTAACCGCTGTCCTGTAACAAACGCATAATATCGGCTATCGTTCTTCAAGAAAGACTCTGATTCAATATCAGGAGCCTATAATTAGGCCAATTTTCAATAGGACTGCTCACCTTAAAATACGAGCTCAAATCGTGCATATCTATGTCACAACGGCCAACCTGACTCAACATCCAGGACCGCAGTTGCCTCTTCCCTTCTCCATGATGCCATTTATTTCCATAGATGGAGCCAGCGGTTGTTGAGGGACGCAGGCATGGACGGAGATTTGTGTAATCGTTCAAAATTAGAGAGTAAAATCACGGGCTTGAGTCACAGGATAGATATTGCTCAGCTATAGGCCATCAACGTGCTTGAACACGTATTCATGGTCAGACGCACCTTCAGGCTTCCTCGCTTCCTATTGTCTCTGTGAGAAATAAATCATTGGAAGCACACATGCGCCAACGCCCCGACATGACTGGTCGCTGGCCACCATCAGAGAATGTAAAAAGAAGATGTCCTGGCGTATATAAGGCAGACTGAGGCCCCTCCATTCGCGGAGAAAAACCATCATGTCCACGTGCGATATGTCGGCCCGTTGGTTCCGCTCCTTCGCACTTAACGTCATCCTCCTCCTTCACTTCGCTCTTGTCTCCGTCTCGCAAGACATGCATATCGACAGCCTCGATCCCACCACCTTGCGTTTCTCTACGTACAATCTCAGATACGACTCCATGCCCGACAACATCACCGTGGCGGAGTCAATTTCTGCTTTGGCCAATCCTCTTACGCAGGAGACGTTTTTGGGACTGTCGGGGGAGCAACCATGGAGTACGAGAAGGCTGCGCGTTTCGGAACATTTGTTGAGTGAGGGAATCGTCATCGCTGGGTTCCAAGAGGCACTGGTTAGGCAGGTAACTGACCTGGCGGAGCTCTTTGGGGATGATTGGGGTTGGGTAGGTGTTGTATTCGTTGCTGGACTTTTCTAACTAAAGGCGCGGTAGATTGGTGTTGGACGCGATGACGGAGTAGAGGCCGGGGAGTATAGTCCATTGTTCTACAAGAAGTGAGTCTGGACAAGGCAGAAGAGATGATTTGTGTTCACTGGGATAAAAAGATCTGCTGTCAACCTGCTTTCGAATGATACATTTTGGCTCTCGTACGTTCATCTTCTTCTCTTTGTGTTCCTTGGCTCAAATTAACAGAAATACTCCGTTCGAGCCGTCCAAATACCCTGGTGCTGGTTCATTCCGAATCTGTACAGCGGCCCACTTCAGCTTGACAACGGGTGCCAAGACAAAGTTCACGGTATTGAACACACATCTGGATGATCAATCAGATATGCAGCGGCAAGTTGGGGCGTCATTAATTTTGACGAGAGCGCGGTATGAAGCTGTGCAGACGCGCGGCCCGGTGTTCGTTAGCGGCGATTTCAACAGGTGAGTTGCTATACTGGAGGGTTTAACGTGTCATCAACTTGGAATGTAGTCCGTCAACAGGTAATAGTTCTGGCGCTTACAGTATTATCACTGGCGCCAGTGCACCGGTTCCCATTAACGCGACATTTGCGGCAAAGTACAACGTCGGAAATCAGCTGCCGGATTTCAAGATGTTTGACTTTCGGGGTCAGGCGCCGAGACAGAGCGTCTCTAATAATTTTGCAACATACACTGGTTTCAATGGGCCATCTGACACTTCGGTTTGGCAGAGAATTGATTTCATCTTTGGGGGAAGTAATCTTGGGTGGTATGTGGTCTTCCCTTCTTGGATGAATTCTTGATTCTATGTTTCCTCGCAGGACATCGGAGGCTTACAAAGTCGGGAGTTCGTTGTCGGATGATGGAACCCTGGCGAGCGATCATCGCCCTGTGTTCGCAGATGTAGCTATATGAACGGAAGATGATACGATGGAAAATATGACTAGCTCTGTCGTTAATTTGATTGGGCTTTGATTCTAGGTCCCTTGACGGCGGAGATGCATTTGTCGCTGGGATGCATTTTCTGGGCTATGAATTGTGAAGATTTATAATCAAATCCATCAGAATGCTGGCAGAAGATGTACTATTTGTCGCGACAGGCGGTAGCGAAAGGGACAATAGCTTTGAGCTGTTCCGACCCGAGAAAGGCAGAGGCTTGGGGTTTATACGACATGGTGTTTGAGGACGCTGTGCATCGTGTGCAAATGTTGGCAAATGCTTCTTGTCGTCATTACCCAATCCAGACCTTGCCAATAAACCCTTTGAAGAAGCTAGTCACCACTATCATCATCATGACAATCCAAAAGATTATAAAAGAGCACCGCACCAGGATATCCGCATGCATAACGCGTGTCTACTGCCGTTATTGTTGTGGGGACTGACGCGTGATCTTGTGGCATCGACGAAAACTTGACGATCCTGATAATGTTTCCCGGCAGAGATATATCGCGAGACGAATCACGACGGCGGGCGCTCAGTATGGTGACCAAAGTCTGGGCACGGTGGAGGGAGGAGAGAAAGACGAGGCGCCGCAGAGGACAGTTCGACGCGTTTATATAGAGTGCATGGCCCAATGACGCGTGGAATAGCAGATGACGCATCGCACATGATCGTTGCCGATGTGATGCTGGCGCAGAAGTTCCACTGGCAGGAGGCGCGTGGCAGCGTGGTGACTAAGCAACAGCCTCAACGTGATCGAGTGACGAGCCGGGCCGAAACATTTGAACGACTAGTACTGACTGCAAACTCGATAGCGCCGCTGGCACTTGCGACTTCTCTCATCGAGAGAAGCTGGTTAAACTCTCATGCTAATATCTTGATTTATAATCTCCAGGACCTTTATCCAGTCTTGACCCCAAGTTCCCGAATCCTAGTCACCGCGCAATGTCTCCCTCAGCTCTCATTCTAGACAGGCCACATCTTTGCCACATCTATTGAGTGGCTCATCATCGACCTGAGAATATTCGCATTCTGCCCAATCACCGGCAGTTCTTCTGCAGGATCTCAGCTCGAGACTGCCCCCTCGTTGTCCTTCCTAGCGAAGCCTGCTGCATCGTCGAAGTCAAATTTCTCTGCTGCCTGTTTGGAGATGGTCATTGCCCCATGAGCCTTGATATCCATCTCTGCAACATCTCCAAATACCAGGGTCATAGCTTCCAGTCAATTCATCATTGATTCTCCCGCGTCCCACTCTCGAGATAAACTTTTGATGTGTTCCTGATAAATTTTCACTGGCTGCGGCCCATGTCTCTTTCCTCTGTGTCCAATACTGACTGCTAGTCCTATCTGCATGAAAATAGTCTTCTATCTGCTCTGATTCCAAGCTCATAATGCTCCGCTGCTGCTTGGTTCTCTGCCTAGCGGCTTATCTTATTCGGATGAATGAATCCCCAAAGCTTAACGCCACATACGCTGCCGATGAGTCATTCCACCCCGGTATGGGAACGACGATACCTCCCATAAGTCTCCCAGGCATCAATTGGGGTCGAAGAGAAGATGTTT